>OX439139.1:12214518-13414518 GCA_949318255.1 Pollenia labialis
GAAAATTTACGCAAAATTTCCTTTAAAAAGCCATTCGGTAGAGCTACCCAAATGAAAGCAAGTTTTCCAGTCATTTTTTAAAGCAAACAAATTTTCGTCCAGTTTTCTAAAAAGAAACCAATTTTGAGCAAAAGTTCCCTTTTAAACAATTTTCTTTTAAAAAAAGTATGATCTTAATATTAAATAAGAAATACAAAATTAAAATAACACACCCGGTTACATTTTTTTATCCTAATTTATTTTTTTTTATTGAATTTTTTATTAAAAAAAATTAGTTATAGTTAAATACATTTGGGGTTTGTTTACATACGCAAAACAATGTCGCATACTTTGCAGGAATAAAAACGTCAAATTGTACAAACTCGCATTATGGGTAACATTGATACATGTCAAAATTTTCTTGTGAAATAATTAATTTTGCTCAACCTTTTTCACAAATTTTAACAGAGTACTTTAGGGGCTTTAGCCAGCAATATTGCAAAACAATTCTTTTAATAGAAAAATCTGAGCCAAATGTATTTCAGAAAACAATTTTTCGCTAAATTTCTTATTGAAAGGAATTTTGTGCAAAAATTTTAAATAGCAAGAAAAAAGAGAAAGCCAATTCTTGCAACATTTTCTATTGGAAGAAAAATTCTAATAGAAAAGAAATATGACCAAATTTCGTTTACAAACAAATTTGCGCAAAATTTCCAAAAAATTTTTATAGCTAACAATTTTGTGTTAAGTTTTCTATAGAAACCAATTTTGCGTAAAATTTCTTATTGAAAGCAATTTTTTGCAACATTTAAAATTGTATGAAAATTAACACAACTTTTCCTATGGAAGGTGAATTTGCGCAAACATTTTAAAAAGCAAGCAAATGTATGCAAGATTTTCTATAGATGGCAAAATGGCGCAAAATTTTCTATAGAAGATAAATTGGCGCACAATTTTGTAAAAAGGGAAAATTTATGAAAAATGTCCTGTTTGGAGGAAAATAGCGCAAACTTGCATACCCAAAAAGTTTTTTAGTAGATAAAGAGTTTTTATAAAATATCGTATGCAAAGCAAATTTGTATAAAATTTTTAAATTTACAATTTGAGTACAAGTTCTTTAATACAGAAAAATTAACCTAAAATTTCGCCATGTTTGAGCTTAATTTTATCCACCTGGCATGTTTTTGTGGACCTTAACGTACTAAAACCGTAAACTTAAGACGATCTTGAATGGGGGCCAAGTGAAATAGCGGACCAAATTTCCTTTGTATTGCTACAAAAAGAAAAAACACTTTTACTACAAAATCAATTCCGTACTAAATTAAAAATTCATAATCTATTTTAATTTTTCATAATCTATTTAAACCATTGGCTCAAACAAGGACATTTTAATGTAAAAATTAATTACTGGCTGTCATTAGCCATAGCAGTAAACTTCAATCGCGTAGTAACAAACAAAACATTGTCCCCCCCCCCCCCCATCCAAGAAAAATTATAAATTTATCTTGTCATTTACAAAACCCTTTTAGTAAATTTTAAATAAAAAAATAAACAGAAAATGTTTGCTAAAGATACATAAAACAGAAAATGTTTGTTAAAGATACTTAAACGAATTAATAACCCAGCATAACATTTAAACATAACTCAAAATCCAGAAAAAACAATTAAGTTTATTTAGAAGAATCAATAAAATTTTGATTGAAACAGTTCTGTTTTAAAGTGTTATTTAAAAAAAAAATTATTTTAATTGCTTCTATAATTTTGCTGGGTTACTTTAAATGGGATACTTTTATTTAAGTTGCTCTTCTAACCATTCAAGTTAATTTACTTAATGAAATGATTTGGAAATTGTTTGAAAAATATCTATAATTAAAACGGAAAAACAAACCTTCCCAAAATACAACTTTTTATTGCGGCAGCAAGCAGCGAAAACTCACAAACACCCACACAAATAAAAAAAACCCCCTCTTACAACAACAAGTATTACATCATTTTATTACAGAGCGTAATTTAAAATTTATCGTTAACAGACAAAAAAAAAAACTGAAGGAACTACGATAAATTTACCATGGCTGCTTTCTTTCTTGTTATTGTAAATACAACGATGCCACTTGTGCAACTTTTAACAAAAGCTTCTCATGGGTTTTGCTATACAAAATCACAAGAAATGCTAAAGCTAGTAAAAAAAGGAAATATCAAAAATTAATTAGTCGTAGTATTAATTTGCCTGTAGAATATTTGCATTAAATACATTGTTATAAATTATATTTCCTTTCATTTCCTTCCTTTCTCACTCTCACACACACACACATACTGTCTCATTTGCTTGTTATTCGTGGTATATGTTTTTGGGCGCGAGAGAGTCCTGATGATGAAATCATATTTCCTTTTTTTTTCATAAATATTTATATATAGATTTCAATCTTATTTATTTTGATGATGATTTAAAACGTTGTATTTTTTCTTTCTTTAATCATGAGTTTGTTTGTTTGTATATGTGGCTGTAAATGTTTGCTTGATTGTGTGTGTTCGGAGCATGATTATTCAAGAAAAACAAATTTATTTCAATTTTCAAACTTAATTGTTTGTAAAAATTAAACACGCAAGAAATGATTTTAATTTATAGCAACTTCATTTTACGCGTCAACAAGGTTCATTAATTTGATAACAAAACATTTTACTTTTTTTTAACACATGGGCGTTCATTTGTAGATAATTTTCTATCTGATCAAAACTGTATAATTATTATTAAAATTAAAGTAATAGTTGAAACTCTAAAGGATTTGGAACAAAAAAAATTACTTTATAAAATGGATCTTTACTGAAAAAAAACTATTTAAAGGCAAAAAGTAACATTTATCGAAATTTGTTCCCTTTTCCCTTAAAAATAAATTTGTGCCCACAATGATTCACAACTTAACTTGATTTCGGCAAGTGCTTAGTAAAGCATTTTAAAGTTTAAAACCCGTTGATAAAAATCAGCGAATTTAGGTTGTGCTTTTATCTGCAGCCTTTGTGTTGGCAATTTTATAATATTTGAATTTTTAATTAAATTTTTTTGAAAACAGCAATCAGATTATGAACGTCAAACTTGTTGGAACTTCACTTTCGCTGTTATTTCTGGTGGGCACATAAATGTGCAAAGCAAACTTTTAAGGCAAACACAAGGCGAGGCAAAAACAATCACCCTTTTGGAAAACGCTATAACTTTTGCTAATGGCGCCAAATGATAATTCGAAAACAAATGCAGTATACAAATTGCCAAGTCATGAATCGAGCTAACGTACGCTCAAGCCATCCTGAATCTCAACGAAGAGGTTGACGATTTTTCATCGAATTATCATGAATGATAAGGCTAATTTCCATCTGAGCGGTTACGTAAATAAACAAAATCGTCGTTTCTGGAGCACCGAAATTCCGCGTATCACGCACGAAGAGCAATTACAGACGCTCAAAGATACTGCGAGGTGTGCTGCTAACGCTAGAGAAGTTACTGAGCCATTTTTTTTGAGAACGCTGCGAGCAAAACGACGACTGGGAACGCGCGCGCAACAGACCCTTGATTATCTACCGAATTTTTTCTTCCTCAATTAGATGAATTCGGACTGGGGAACATGTGTTATCTTACTTTTTTTAAAAGGTACTTGTTTCTTAAAAGATACTTTTTTGATAAAACTTTTTTTTAAAATGTACTTTTTTGATAAATATGTACTTTTTTTGTTAAAAGGTACTTTTTGTTAAAAAGTTTGTTAAAATGCACTTTTTGTTTAAAGGTACTCCTTGTTAAAAAGTACTTTTCTGTTTAAAGGCACGATTCTGATAAAATGGTAATTTTTTGATTAAAAGGTACTTTTTGTTAAAAAGTATGTTGTGGTAAAAGATACTTTTAGTTAAAAGGTTTTGTTTAGCGGTACTTTTTTGTTAAAAAATGCGTTTTGTTAAAAGGTGCATACTTTTTGTTAAAAAGTACTTTTTTGTTCAAAGGTACTTTTTGTTCAAAGGTACTTTTTTGTTAAAACGAAATTTTTTGTTAAAACGCAATTTTTTGTTAAAAGTTCAGTATTTTTTAAAGTTTGTGTAAAATGGTATATTTTTCATTTTAACCTTTTATGAATAATTTCCTTTTTTATTTATAATAGAAGAGAACGTACTATCGTAATAAAAAAGAATACTTTAGGAAAAAAAAGAAGTGTTTGCTAAATGATTTTTAGAGTACCTCTTTAATCCTAGAGTACTAATAATTAATTAATTTACTTTTAAATGCGTGTGCCTAACACTCTAAAAATTTGTATGCTGTTAGTAGATGATTTACTTTTGCCGTGTGTGTAATTGTTTTTATTTCAACCCATTTTTATGATCCCAAAAATATGTGAAACATAAAATGATTTAGTACAAAAATTCAAAATTTCTTTTATCTTTATAAATTAAAAATAAATTATTTTTTTATATAGACTTATAAGATGCCACAATAATTAATAACATTTATTGAAAAAGTATATTTGGTTTAAAGCCAAAGTTAAAGGTCGTTAAAAAACACATCGTCAAATCGACGATCATTAGTTACAACGTACGTAAAATATGGTTAGTACTCTGGGGTTTAATGGTTTTTTAAATGGTTTTCTTTTCTTTTAATGAATACTTATTTGTAAAAATGTATTATTTGAATATTTTACCTTAAGCTTTTTAATAAAAAAATTTTTGATTTTGATACCACAAATTAAACCTTTGGAAATATGTTTAAATTTTAATGGCAAATAATACCAATATTTTGTTATCTCAACGTTTGCTAAAAAAATACATTTTTGCAAGAAATAAATGAAAAGGCATATTTTTTTCACATAATTAAATGGCCATAACAACCATCGAAAATGGAAATTTTTTTATATTTTACAACCATATTTTATGCCTCTTTGCCTATAAACTTTAAAGCTCTCTTCCTTCTCTCTCTCACCCAACAACACACACTTTCAATATGTCTATATGCATAAGTGTGTGTGTGTGTAGGTGTGTTTGCTTAAGGCTATAAGACACATAAAAGCCATTTAGGATTATTTATTTTTATTATTTCTTTTTTATTTTTAACTTTTTTGTCTCAAACAGTAAACCAAAACCAAACACCAACTGTTTCTTTACATTTTTAAGGGCTAAATGGTGTAAATTAAATGTGTGTTAGTACGCGTGTATGGCTGTGTGTATTTGTAAATGCTCGCACACATTTCAAGATTTCAATAATATCTGATTATCGTTTTAACGATAAATGCATAATTAAAAAGTTTTCTTTTCCGCCCAGTCGTACAATTATTTCTTTTTGTTTGTTACACATCAGCAATTTGTAAAGTGGAAAAGGCCATTTGCAAAACAAACAAAAAAAAAACAAAAAAGGGCTTTTAGCAAAATTATAAGAAAATTGCAGAAGCAGAAAATAAAGAACAGATGATTTTCTTTTATAATATTCAATATACTTTTGAAGAATCATGCCATATTTTAATATAAAACAAAACAATTTTCCGATAATTGAAATTTGGCATAGAACATTTTTCAATAATTTTAATTTTCTATAGGATATTGGTCGATAATTGAAATCTTTTATAGAAAAATTCGATAATTGAAATCTTTTTTAGAAAAACTTTCGATTATTAAAATTTTCGAAAGAAACTTTTTTGATTATTAAAATTTTCTAAAGAATTTGGTTTGATAGTTCAAATTTTTTAAAGAAAATTTTTCGATAATGAAATTTTCTACAAAAAGTTCTTCGATAATTGAAATTTTCTGAAGACAATTCTATTTGAAATTTTCCAAAGAAAATTTTTTGATTATTGAAATGTTCTAAAGAATTTGGTTTGATAGTTCAAATTTTTTAAAGAAAATTTTTCGATAATGAAATTTTCTAAAGAAAGTTCTTCGATAATTGAAATTTTCTGAAGAAAATTCTTCGATATTTTAAATTTTCTATAGAAATTTTTTCGATATTTTAAATTTTCTATAGAAATTTTTTTGATATTTAAAATTTTCAAAAAAAAAAAAAAAAAAATTTCGATATTTGAAATTTTCCAGAAAAACATGTTTCGATATTTGAAATTTTCAAGAAAAACATTTTTCGATAACTTAGACTTTCAATGGAAAAATTGCCATAACTTAAAGTTCTGTACAACTTTTTTTCTTAATTAAAAATTTTAATGGAAAATTTCCAAGAACGATTACTAACATTTTCTAAAGAAAAATTTTCGGTAGCTGAAGATATTTTTAGATAATTTTATATAAACAAAATTTTCGTTGAACAATTTTCCCATAACTAAAATTTTCTATGGCAAATATTTCGAAAAGAAACATTTTTTTAAGAAAAATTTTCGATAATTTATATTTTTTTTATCAAAAAAACTTTTTCGATAAGTAAAACCTTCTATAAAAAATTTTTTTCGAAAACTAAAATTTTTATACAAAATTTGTTGATAAACAAAATTTTTTTTTTAATAATTAAATTTTTCTACGGAAAACTTTCTAATAACTAAACTTTTTGATAACTAAAGTTTTCTATGAAAAAATTATCGACAATTAAAATTTTCTATAAAGAAACTATTTCAATAATAAAAATTTTTTATCGAAAAATTTAGATAATTGAAATTTCTATTCAAAATTAATTAACAACCTAAATTTTCTATAGAAATTAAATTTGCTGTACATTATTTGTCGATAACATTAATTTTGAGTAGAATCGATAAAAAATATATTTTAAAATTTTAATTCAATGATTGAAAAAAAAATTGCAAATGTTTACTTTATTTTAATTTTTTTTAAACTACCACCAAGGAATCCTTGAAAAAAGAGAAAAAATGCAAGAAAATAAAAAAAGCTGAAAATTGAATCTTTTGTAATTAAAATTTATCAACAAGCTGCCAGTATTAATTTTCTTAAAAAAAAAATAAAAATAAAGAATACACTACAGTGTATATTTCGAAAAAGCGAACCCAGTGAATGACTGACTGAGTGAATGTTGGCTGTCGAACTATTTAATGTTACGCTAAGTAATCTTAAGACTTGAAAAACTTGTAAATGCAGAAAAACAGAAATAGAAAAATAGAAAAAAAACTAAATCGAAAGAAGGGTTATTCATTCAAATGTAACAATTGCTACACTTGAGTGTCAAAAGCATAAATACAGACTTGAAAAAAAGATAACGAAAACAAGATATTATTAGAAAAAAATGAAATCGAAAATACTCTGCAACAAGCAAACACCCAGTTACTGGGACCAAAATGCCTCTCAATTGCCAAGAACCATAATAAATACTGCAGACAGTTAAATTGAAAGCAACATGGAAGTACGACTGATAGAATGAGTGTTTATGTGTGATAGCTTCCTTTTTTTTTGTAAATGTATTGACTTTTTGAATGTTCATTTTTTTTTTACTATTTACAAGAAGACACAACAACAAAACAAACGAACAAAAAAGGATGTAAATTTAAAAAAGGGTGCAAAAATCAAGAATATATTTGGTTGTTTTTAAGTTGTTTGGCTTGTGTCGCAAGTTTGTTTTTCATTTCTCAATTGTTGCTATTAAAGATGTTTTGTTAAATTTTTTTTTGCATCACCACTTTCTATACTCTTTTTTTCATCAATTTTTATTTCCTTTTATTGGCTTTCCTTTATTTTATTTCGTTGGTTTTTTAAGGGACTTTAATTGTAAAAGAACTAAAATTGTTGTTGAAATAGAGATATGAAAAAGCAAAATAATTTGTTTTCTTCTTTAAAGACTGATTTAAAATGTTGTTAAATTAATTAGCGGATTGGAAAATTTTGGAAAAATTATCAAAATTTTTAAATAAAATTAATAAACATAACATATCGCACTGCTTCCTCCTAAGAGAGTCAACTCAACATTTTTCAATTTTAACTTTTTGCAAGAAATAGATGTACAGCGGTCATATCTACGCACTGTAAAAATCTCAGATCAGTTTCTTTAGTATTTTGAAAAAAAAAAAAAAAAAAAAAAAAATACAATTGTATCCCCTTTTGTAGTATAAGAGTACATATAAAAAGAAAATGGTTTTTTGTATCTACTGGAAACATAAAAATTTTGAGTAAATCCCCTTTAGAGGAAGCAGTACGATATATTTCCTACCAACAAAGTATCTACAAAAAAATGTATCTATTGCACAAATATAGCACTAATAATTTTCTTTTGAATATATATTTTATAGAACACTAAGTTTCTATAAAAATTGAATCATAAATTTTAATGTTGTATAGAAAATTATCGATAACACAAATTTTTTATAAAAAATTTATCGATAACACAAATTTTCTAAAAAAATTTTATTGATAACACAAATTTTCTAGATAAAAAAATCTTGCAAGAAATTTTTCCTTAAAACATTATGGACAGCACAGTTTTCTAAAGGAAATTTATCGATAACACAATCTTTCATCAAAAAAAAAAAAAACGCCAATGACACAAAAGTGTCTACAGAAAACTTATCGAATACACAAATTTTCTTAGGAAAACTTAAAGATAAAACAAAAATTAAAATTTTTAAAGAAAATTTTCGAAAACACAAATTTTTTTCTTTTAAAAGTCAACGCAAAAACTTTTTACAAAAAAGTTAACTATATAAAAATTTTCGCTAACAAAACTTCCAAAAAACTCATCGATAATACAATCTTTCTAAAAAAATATGAACTTCACAATCTTGCAAAAGAAATTTTATGTATATAAGTTATCGAT
Source organism: Pollenia labialis (assembly GCA_949318255.1). NCBI lineage: Eukaryota > Metazoa > Arthropoda > Insecta > Diptera > Polleniidae > Pollenia > Pollenia labialis. Next base: position 12,223,220 of record OX439139.1, read on the forward strand.
AAATTTTCTTTCCATAAAAAACCTAGCAAAAATTTTTAAACCAATATCAAAATTTTTAAGAACACAAAATTTTCTAATGAATACCATAAATTGTTTCTATAAAGATCGATAGCACAACCATTTAAAAATATCGTAAACTTTTCAATAACTAATAATATTCCAGAGAAAACGTATCGATAATGCAAATTTTTTTAAGAAAACTTACTTTTACCACAAAAATTAATAATTACACAAATTTAAAAAAAAGATCGATAACACATATTATTAAGAGTTAAATAACTTTGTTTTCTATAGAAAATTTATCGAGAACTTCAATTTTCCAAAAAAAATGTATCGATACTTTTAATTTTAATGAAAAACTTTATCGATAGCACAAATTTTTTATAAAAAATTTATCGGAAAAAAACTGTTTTCTAAAAAACATGATAGACGGACAATAAGCTTTGCTATGAAAAAACTTATCGATAACACAAATTTTCCTAGGAACATTGTGGACACCAAATAAGCTACATGTATAAAAGTTATCAATAAGACAAACTTTTTACCAAAAATGGCCGAAAATATAAATTTTGTTTTAAATGACTTAAATTTTTTGAGATACATTTTATCGCTAAAATGAATTTTCTATAAAAATTATCGGTAATATAAATATGCATTTCTAAAAATTTTGTTCAGAAAATTCACCAACAGCATAAATGTTTAAATTTATAATTTTAAGCTTAAAAAGGTTTTAAACATCTTTAATTTATTATTTTTAAGCCTTTTATTAAAATTTTAATAATGTTTTTTAGAAATCGAAGAATTTTTTTTAAACCAGAAACTTTTCTAATCAAGCTTTTTAGGTCCCCTTTTTTTTGTATACACGTTGCTTAGTCTTTTTCTATTGATCACTGACTTGTGTTGTAAGGATTTTTAATCCTTAGTAATTCCTATTCATGTTGACTTAGCAGCCCTATTTCCATTTTTCCTCGTTTTATTCACTCAACATTTGTTTTGTTTGTTAGCTTTTGGTTTAATTTAATGCTTAACAAAATGGGAAATGAGGATGTGTACTTGAACACAAGTTAAAATCCGTTATACACAGAGCGAGCACACATGCACACTCATACATCTATTTAAGTTCAGACTTACGCTCACACATGTATGGTTGGATGCTAAATAGCCTTACAACAAAATAAATACATTTCAATGAATTACAGTGAAAGAAAGAGAGAGGGCAAGTGAATTTAAGAAGAAGAGGGAATGTACATATTCATCATATATTGTTTGATGTAAATGTGTTTGTGTATATGATGTATTTTATTTCCTTGGAAATTTTGTTGTTTTTATTTTTAGTAACTTTTATTGTTTTTATTTTTACAATTTGTTTTTATCGTTACTTGTTGTTTTATGTACATTTTGTGTGTTGTTGTTTTGTTTTGTTTTTGTTGATGTTTTGTTGTATGAGATGATATGTGCACTTTAGTTGAACAACAAAAAAAAAAAACAAAAAAGTTGTGGAAAACTGAAAAGAAAATTGTATAAATTTTTACTCTACTTATTTTCATTCTTTTGCTTTTTATAATTTCTTAAGTAAAATAAATACCAGAAAGCAAAATGCTCAACATTTTATATAAAAAATAACCTTTTTCCTTGTTTAGTTTAACAACATGATGCTTTGTTAAATAAATATTGAGGGTTTGAAAAAACTTTTTATTAGTTCTTTTTACAAATAATAATAAAAGGGTTAACAGTGAAATAAAATTCGAAAGAAGAATCGAAATTATAAAGAAAAAGTACATAAAGCCAGGATAAATTCATCGATTTCTAGAGGATATTTATCTAAACATTTTTAAAGAAAATTTATATAGAACTTAAATTTTCTTGAGCAATTTATCGATAACATACATTTTTTTTAAAAAATTTTTAAGTTCTAAAATAATTAAAAAAAAAAACTAAAATTTAATTTTTACAAAACGTAGGTTTTACAATATTTTGATCGATCACAAAAAATTTCTAAAAAAATTTATCAATAGTAGTTTTTTAAAGTAAATTTTATGATAAAGCTTAAAAGAGAAAAAGACAATTTGAAGATATTTTGAGGTTGAGTAAATGAACTGTCATTAAATTCTTCGAAAATGAGAGCCATTACTACAGTTACCTTAGGAACGAAACACTTTTTGACTTAGTCCTTTACAGAGCTGAAGAGGGTTGAATTCGGCTCTAGTTTTAAAATTTCTTATATATCATGACATGACATACTATGTTAAAAATTTAACTTATTATTTGCCGTTTAAAAATGTTCTTAAAATTTATCGATAACACAAATTTTGTAAAGTAAATTTATCGATAAATATATTTTATATACAAAACTTCGATACCTATATTATGTTTAAAACTTATCAATAACATTACAATGAATTTTTTGAAGATATTTTATCGATAACATGAAATTTTACACCGACAATTTATTAATAAAAAATGTTCTTTAAAATGTATAGATAACATACATTTCCTATGGTAAATTAATCGATAAAGATTAATTCTTTATTAAAAGTTTATCGGTTTGTAACATAAACACTCGCCAACAAAATTATTGAAAACACAAATGTTCTTAATAAAATATATTTGTGTACCTATAATATGGAAGTTCTGAAGAAAATTTATCGTAAGATGCATTTTCTAAAAAATTATTTATCTAAACATTAAACTTTCTTAAAAAAAAATTGGCAGATATATTTAATTTTGACTTGAAAATTTATCGATAGCATATATTTTTAAGAAAATTGTCGATAACATTAATTTTCTAAATAAATTTTTTCGATAACAATAAAAATAAAAGTTGATTTTTTATTTCGACCTTTAATTAATGGAATTTCGATAACACAAATTTTTTCTAAAAAATGTATCGATAACATACATTTTTCTAAAAGATTTATCGATAACATTATGTTTAACTCAAAATTTCGCTTCACTTAATAGATTTAAAGATGAGTAAATTAATTTATCGAGAAAAACAATATTGTAAAGTCAATTGTACGATAAGTATCTCGATAACATTTGCAGAATTTTTCAAGACATTTTTTTCGATAAGCTGAAAATTTATAGATAAAAATTTTCTTAAAAAATGTATCGATAAAAATATTTTTGATACAAACTTTTAATGCCTATATTATGTTTAAAACTTATCGATAGCATTACTATGAATTTTTTGAAGATATTTTTTTGATAACTTGAAATTTTACACAGACAATTTATTGATAAAAAATTTTCTTTAAAAATGATAAAGTTAAAAAAATTTTTCTATTCCCAAAAATTACTTTGTTAAATTCTATAGTAAAAGTTTTTTTTTACAAATTTTCATATAATTCGAATGTGTTTTCTAAAGCCTATAGTACACGGAATGTAAAAAGCCACATTCGTATGGGGTTCTGACGTAATTTTGTCGTCATCACACATCACGAACTTGCTATTGTGGCTTTGTAGTGACGTCAAAATTACGTCAGAACCACATACGCATGAGGCTTTTTACATTCCGTGTACTGTAGGCATAAGTCAAATTACAATCCTCAAAAGCTTTTTTATGGTTTTTTCATACGGGACTTCCCGGGATCCCGCACATTTTTCGGGAAAAAAATCCCGGGAAATTTGTTCTGGAATTCCCGGGATTTTTTTAAATTTAATTATGCCAAGTAATGTAGATCATAACCGTTAAGCAAAAAGGTCTTAAGTCATTGACTTAAATTCAATTTTTTTCTCTTTTGTTTGGTTTAATTAAATCATAATAATCGTTATCATCTGCTCTTAGGAAAAAAGTCTATAAAATACACCAAATAAATATTTTTCAATTTAACATAACGAAAAACTACAGTTTCTGACTTAATGCAGTCAAAGAGATGTCAATTCATAACCGATAAATAAAGCAATGTTTAATGCTCTGAAATATCCAAAGAAGTAGTATAAAAATGTACAGAATTTTTAATTTGTTTAAAGAACTAAATTTATTTTATAACAACGAAACAAATTTGTTCTCACTTGCTTCAAAAAATAATTGATTTTATATGCAGAGCACCTGCATAAATTATTTTTCGAATTAGATTCTGAAAGAGAGAACGTTTTTTTTTTTGGGGAAATACAAGTTTTGAAGGAAGCGCCAAGTAAACTGACAGTGTCTAGAGATTAAACAATTTTCTTTTGACTATAAAGTGTGCTCTGTGCTATAAAGGCAAACAACCTTAGAAAGGAAAGGTGTTTTCTCATTGAAATCTTCTTGATAAAAATTAGAAATAGACTTTCAAACGATTCTGTAAATGATTATTCTGAACTAAAATCCTATTTTAAAAGAAGTATTTAGCAATAATTTAACATTTTTGGTTTCATATAAATGCTGTTGACTTTGAATTAATTCTGTGGCAATAAATACTAAAGTCTATTTGTTATGTTTTATAGGAGAACAATTTAAAGCTTTAAAGGTGGCTTTTTGAAATTAAATATAATCATCCGCTCTCTGCGGTTATAGTTTTTTAAGTTTTTATTACTTAACACACCTAATGGCACAGATCGGAAGTTTTTTTATTCCAAATGTTATTGCACATTGACAAAAAAAAAATAACGAAAAAGTAATTTTTCTATAACTTTATCAAAAATCATACAAAATAATTGAAATTTTGCCCATGTGTACTTTTGAAAGTGAAGATTTTAAGGTGCCATTAAGCACTCTTTCCTTTTTGCCACATAAATAAAAAAGTAGAATGCATTTATAAACTTATTTTATTGATCTCAGCAAATGTTATTTGTTCAAATAAATTAAATTCAATAATATTTTGCATCGATTTGTAATGAGCGAGAATTCCCGGGATCCCGGCAAATGAAAAAGTCCGGAAAAGAAAAACTCTAGTCTTGTTTCTTAAATTTTTTTTCAGGAATATTTTGTATGCACTATCTGAATTTGTTTGTTTGTATATTTCTGTTACGAGGCTTACTTTAGCTATCCAGAAACTGCATTACATTCTGCTGGTATCTAATATTTGTATAAATTTTCTTTACAATTTACTTTATTGCTAGCCAAAGGATAGCTAAAGTTTAATATTTTGATGAATTTTCTCTAGAGAAGAAAAACCAGCAGTGAAGGTTTTTCTGAACAGAAATTCTAAAAAATTTTAAAGTTTATGGTATATTTTTTAGTTCTGAATTTTTTAATGAATATTTGGATCGATTTTCTTTAGAAACTCAATTAAATTAATGATTTTTCTCAAAAAAATTTTTTTCAGGCATGTTCTACAAATAGAAATGAAGTGGAAATGAAATCGAACGAGATTTTGATTTCAATTATTGACAAAATTACTGTCGGTTTTAAATCCACTTTATTTAAATTTACACAACATATCCTATTGATTTTCCCAAAATTAAGAAAAAAATGTATTTTAGTGTGGCGTATACTTATTTCGCAAATTCATAAATTACTCATACTACCTGCTTGGTTTGTTTTAATATGTGTCTGCTTTTGCATTCCAATGATATTTCTAATAAAGTTATGTATCCCTTCATTAGACCAACTTCTACTTCATTAATTATACAAAGTGTACGTTTTTTTATTATTCACTTTGTTTCGAATAATCAGCAGGACATTCTTTTGCGACTTTTGACTTTTTATTTACTCATTTATGACATTAATTATGTGCAATACTGTTGTAAAATAATAATGCCTGTCATTCATTTGTACGCACTTTAACATTTTCCATTTCACTAACATTTCGTACGAACATCGTCTGTTCTATGAATTCATAAACTTTACTCATATGTGTGTGTGTGTAAGTTGTGGTGCAGAGGCAGCCAGGACTTTCAAATAAACATTCATTCATTCATTGTAAACAATAAAAATTCCTAAAGCAGACTTATTAAGTTTACACTCACACTTGTGCATAGATAATTATAAACCCTAAGCCTTTACGCAAACACACACACACACACTTAACTTTATGATAGAGCCATATACATTTTTCCATAATATTTGATACTTAAAGCGTGTGTGTATTTGTGTAAGAGAGTTCATTAATGTAAAAATTAAATGCTTTAAATGTCTGAAAAACACTGGCCTCCATAAAAATAGGGATATTTAGTCAAAATAGGCTGGGATATAAAGATTCTAATTTTTCTACAGCTTTATTTTTAACGGCCTTAATTAAACAAAATGTGTAATTTTTATTGAGTCTTAGCGGATTTACATTTTATCATGTCATATCTTACGCAACAAATGGTCATAATTATAAAATTATTACAACACAAAACACATAAGTTAGTATATAAAAATGTCTTAATGGTTCTTGCTAAAGACATAATTTTTCCTTTCATATGTACAGATAAATTTGAAAACCACAAATAACATTAAAAATCTGATTTAATATTCTTTTTTCTGCATACTTACCACCTACACACACTCAATTACATTTATTGCTAAATTTTCTCTGGCTGCCCCCTAATGTATACTTTACTTTGTTTTTTTTTTATTTGTTAACTGTGATAAAGTCATAACAAAAAAAGTACTTGTTACAAGTGTCATAAAGTAAAAAAAAAAGTTGAACAAATAAACTGAATGTTATCTCAACATTTTTAAAGAATTAAAATCATCTTCAACTGGGGTATCCTTTTGTAAACTGTCTATTTTATATTTTCTCATAAAAATAATCAAATGTAATGGATTGTACTGGAATAAAGAATTTGTGTTTTTTCTTTTTTAAATTACTACATATGAGGATATCAGTATATAAGCTGCACCATCAGGAATTAAAAAGTTTTCTTTAGAAAAAAATTTTTACTTGTAAAATTTTTCTTCGAAAGGATAAATTTAATGATGTTTATCAATAAAATTATTTAATTTAATTTTTAATTAATAAATTAAAATAATTTAATTATTAAATTATTAAGACTTTAAGAATTATCTCTAGAAATATTCGTCCATAAATTTTGCACTAAAAATGTATCGATTTCATTTCTTTGAAATCAAATTCCTGAACTTTTCTTGTTTTTAAAAAATTTTCAATTTAATGAATTTGAAAAATTTAATATTGTAAAATTTATTTGGAAGAATTTAATTGAATGAATTAATATTTTTAATGGAATATACATATTTACTGCCAATTTTACGATGTCGAGAGAAGGCTTTCTTTTGCACAAATACATTTAAAGCAAAAACTAATTTTCAGAATGTGTTTTTATGTTACATTTAATTGTGGATTAGAAAGGGTTCTTTCGCATTAGTGAAATAGGCAGTTAGACAATTTCTTGATTTAGGGGGTAATTTTCTCAACGCAAGGTGAAGTGAACAACAAAATTACCCCCTTAATTAATTCTCTCTTAATATTTTATAAATTCTATGACCTTTCTAGTGTATTAATTAATTTGATGAAATTTTTTTATGTGAAAAAGAAAATTAGAATGTTTCATTTCACAGTTTTATAAAAATAGGCTATCAAGGAAATTATTTATATAGAAATGCATAATGTAACGAAAAAGAGATTTTTGTACCGTCTACTTGACTGATCCTTAGTTATCTATTAGGCATAAATTTGCTTGTTTCCAATTGGGTTTTTAGGAAAGGTTAAGTAGTTATTTCTAAACTTTAAATAGACAACCACTTTTAATTATAAATTATCAATTCGTTACCTCTTTCAAACTATTTGCAACTTAGCAGCTGCCAAAATAACTTTTTGCAACAAAATCATTAGAACTGCTGGGTATTTTTCTTCTCAGGAACATTCTCAAGAATGTTAATATGTACAAGTATCAGCATTACTACTTTATTAGTACTCGGTTCTGTGTTTTGTTATACTACATATGATTAAAAATGCATTTAAGGTTTTCCACTTAAGTAGTAGATGTGTATTTAATCTCATTCTCTTCAGTCAAGCCTCTCTATCGTTCTCACAATCAAAATAATATTTCAGGTACCTCTCGTAGGCAAACCCACACATTTTACCCCTCTTGTCTTTCAGAAGCAAACACAAGTACTCGCATTCAAATGTTAATTTAAAAAATAAAAAAACGAATAAAAAGCTTAAGGACAATTCCATAAACACGTTTCAATGTTTTAGATAAAATTGTTTAGCAGAAGAGTGTAAAAAGAGAGAAACTAAAACAACAACTAACTGTTAGGTATCAGTAAACTTATGATTGTGCAAAAAATTTGCTTTAAGGGTCAGGGTCTTTTACTTTTACACACACACACACATACGGTAACATAAATAAACACATTTTAAAGCCAGGAGAGAAACACACGCACACAGCATTCACTATTAACCATTTACACTTATACTCAGGCACTTTACATATATCCACACACGAACACATATTTAAACGTCAAGACTGAATAAAAAAAAAAAGGAAATCTGATGATGTAGTAAAAGTAGTGGTAGTGGTTCTAGAAGTGTAAGTAATTCTAACTGTTGTTTAGTACACGACTAGTTAGTGTAGAGTAGTATACACAAAAAAGGCTTAGTTAAATTGTTGTTGTTGCCGTTTACATGTGCTAAGTGTATGTATTTAGGATAGGTAGCAGGGTTGGGGAATGTAGATTTGGAAATTGTATCGAATTCCTATCAAAAAAGCACTCTGAGCTTTAAAGTCCCGATCTTTTACAATCCACAGATTTACTATATGCTGAGTTATTGTGTACCGTTAAACGGCCGACTCTAAAGCGTTCCCTTTTCAGTGTCAATTAGAAGTGACAAAACATTGTAAAAGTTTCAGTTTTAGAAAAAATTTCCTTTCAATTCCTTTTTTATTAGACAATTTTTCTAGAAAAGTGTTTTATAAGAAGAAAAAATGTTTTATATGTTGGCGGTAATGCGGTACTTTCTATCTTAAAAAGTACTGATAAAAGTACAATAATACTCAATTTTCCACGACTGATAGGTGGGTTGGTTGTCTTTACTTATTTCAATGTGTGTATGTACATATATACAAACACATACATGCATACTTATATGTACATACTTTCATAAGCGTGTTTAAGCAGTATCATTTATTCACTTTATTTACGTTGCTGTAATCTGTGTTGTGGTGTGTTCAGTTTAGTGTAAAAAGCATTAACATTTTTTTTTGCACATTTACATGTTTTATATACGACACTCAGGTTGTTGTCATTACATTGTTTATGCGTATATGAGTGTAGATGTGTTTTGTACCTCGGTTTTTTTATTTACTTTCCCCTTTATTTTAAGATTTATGCCTTTGTTTGGTAAAAGTATTATCTACTTATTATGCATAATTATGTGCATTTAAATTAAAAACTTAAAAAAAAACAAGCAGACTTAATAAGTGAAGTATAAGAAATTTATGATATGAAAATAATTTAAAAACAAGTTTTGTTTTTTTTTGTTTGTTTTGAAAACGGTTAAACAACAAATTGGAATTAATTCAAAAGGCCAACAAACAACATTCTTTTTAGAATTTAGAGTAACGGAAGCATATTCAGAGCACATTTGTGCTGATACCACTGCACACATACTACATATTCTTAAGCTCTTTCATTTAGTTAGTCGTAAATGAGACAAAAAATAATTATCCAGCAAACATTTCAAACTCATAATCATATTTTATGATTAACAACGCATTTGGTAAATTGCAATTACTTTTATGTTATCAAATATTAAAGGAAAAAGGGAGAAGGTCATTAAAATACAATATAAAGCTTTTCATAGATATTTGAATATTTTTGAATTCAAACTGAAAATATTTCAAAACGAATTTAAGGGGCAATTTTGTTGTTCACTTCACCTTGCGTTGTGAAAATTTTCATATAAAATTTTTTGAATTTTTGAAAATTACCCCCTTAATGTTCCAGGGAAAATAAAAGTCAAAGAGTTCGGAAAAAATTTAGATAAATTGTAACATTCTGAACTTAGAAAAATTCTTTAATATCTGTATCGTTTTTCCCTCTCCTTATTTTAGTGAGTAAATACTTTCTTACCTAAACTACATTGGTTCATTGGTACATTTTATTAATTAAAAATTATCACAAGAGTATAAAAACAAACAATTGATAGACTCAATTATATTGACCCTTGTTATGAGGTAGACTTGTATGGTGAGGGATTCGGGTTCGATTCACGCCAGAAATTCTGGTCTCCTGCAGGAAAGCGTAGAGCTTCGCGGGTTTAGCTTAGGAAAAAAATTTTAAATTGTGTTTGCTGGGTAGATCGCTCTCCAACATTACTTATTTTTAAGCTGTGGCTATCTATTATTTAGAGAAATGTCAAATGGAATGACAACATGTTTTATGTAGATTTTCTAAATTTAAAAAAAAAAATTGTTATTTAAAATTTTGTTTAGACTCTATAATATTTTTGGTTTTCAGCAATTGAAACCAGTTCAAACAAAAAAACGCTAAAAGCAATAATGACAATATTAAAAAAAATCGTATTGGCGTTCATATCGGCTAAAATATTTAAATTTCTTTATAGTTATATAGTTTTTTTTAAAGCTTTAGAGTTTAGAAAATTTTTTAGCGTCCTACACAGTCTTTTTTACTCTTTACGACATGTGGAAAGAGTACATGTAAGTTGGTCCCTTAATATTGATTTCTACAATATTGATTTAACACCCTAAAAAGTATAAAACATCTGGATCTTATGAAGAGAAGATGATTGACCGATATCTCCTGGTCCACCAGTCTGTTGAAATGGGGGTTACAAAGACCTCAGATATAATTGGGACAAGGTTGTATCTTGCAAATATTACATATTGGCCGGAATAGTTTGCCATTAAAACTCAGCAAATAACTGAGTTATAGGCAAAAAAAAAAAAACACGAGAGCCTCCAATTTTTACCAAAAAAATTTTGGCACCCAGCTAAGGCATAACAGGCTATTCAATAGTATTCTGAAGGGCATAGAAAATAACTAACTCTATGAATGAAAACATCAGCAGCCAAAGTTACATGCTGCTCGCAATTGCCGCTGATATAAACATTATCGAGCGAAGTGTGCGAGAAGTTACTGCGGTGTTTTCGAGAATCGAGAAGGAATTGACAAAAGTGGGCTTTGTGGTGAATGAGGACAAGACAATGTTAATGGTTTCAACAAGCAGTGCCGCCACAAGATAAGACCAAAGTATGAACGCTGGAAACCATTGCAATTTCAAGGTAGTGAAGTAGTTTATATATCTACCTCCGATATGTGCCGCGAATAAATAGTATTCGTGAGATTAAGCGAAGAATTGTTGTTGAAAACAGATGATAGTTTGCGCTCATCTAGCACTTCAGAGACAAGTTACTCTCTCGAGATACGAAAATACATCTGTATCCGACTCTAATAAAGCCTTTTTCCTATATTCTGCATAATTCTGGGTCTTATCGCAAGAAGACGAATCAAAATTGGGAGTCCTCGAGAGGAAACTACAAGTATCGGCAACAAATTAACCATGAGTTGCATAATCTATACCCGACATTGGCCTCTATCCCGTCTGGCTAGGACATGTCGGCAGAATGAACCAGCTTGAAAAGTTTTTAAAGATTTACTCAAAGGATGACGAAAAGTAGGACGGCACAATCTCCGCTGGAAGGATCAGATGAAAAAATCCATGAGGACCCAACTAGAAAAATAAAGCAAAAGACCGATCCGGTTGAAGGAATATGTTGTCATAGTTCTGTTCGGCTATTGGTAGGTTGCCAGTGACCAGCAGAACCGAAAAAATGCACCTTTGCTCGTTTTTTATGCAATAGAATTTCTAAAATAAATATTCTATGCGATTGATGTTCTTTTTACTTTCTTTGGTAGCAAACATTAAGTACTTTCATTTAGTTTGTCTAACTATATCTTTAATTTCACCTAGCCCCCAACAGATGTCGAAAAATCCTCACAAGCAATTTCTAGAAAAATGTGTACTAAAAAATTTAGACTTTTCGATTATTTGTCTAGAAAAAGACCTTTAAAAAAAAGAAACATTTTTTTATTATTTCAATTTGTATTGCATTCAAACAATTTTTCTCTTAAGTATATACTACCATATGCTCATGACATATTTATTAAAAAGGTGATACTTTAAAAGCTCTTATACTCCATTTTGCACATTAAAAGTAGATACATTTTCATACCTTTACTAAAAAAAAAATAATCAATATTAATTGCAAAAATATAAAGCAGCCTCTTGCACGTTTATTTAATGTTATTTCAGCCTAAGAGTTAGGCAATAGGAAATTCATGTAAATAATATCACTTGACATACTTAGCGTATGAGTTATATTGATTTCGCTTTCAAAATTGTGTTCATAGAGAATTATTAAATCCAACCTCACATACATTGAAATATTTAAGTGAGAATAGATATCAATGGAAATAGTGGAGACTTTTATAAATTTATTAATTTTTTAAAAATTCTATTTGAAATGTGCCAAATGTAAAATCCTATTAATGAAAAATTATGAATTCCCGAAAATAACTTTGATGCAAAATATTTCTTTTAAACTAAATGTCTATTTTTGTTGTTTTGTTTTTTTCTTTTAAATCAGAAAAATATTCTAAAATTGTATCATGGAATGCAAACAACAACTTGTGTTAAAGCTTAAACGAGACTGATAAGTTTTATTCCAGAAATCAGTGCACGAATGTAAAAGTTCAACAGTTTAAATCAAATTAAATATTAAAAAAATAGAATTTTTAATTGTTAATTTATTGTTGTTTTGTATTATTATTTGGCAAAAGTAGCTTAAATATGATGGTTTTAGCACATTTCGAACTAAGGATTCTTTTCAAACTTGAAAAGGTCTTGCAAAATAATTGAAAACCAATAAAGTAGCCATTTTAAAACGTTTGCAAGTAACAGTATTGATCTTAAAGCAAGAAAATTTTGGATACCACATCAGTTGAAACCAAAAGACGATTTTGTGTATCCGAAATGCTGCATGAACATCATTAAGGCATGTTATTTTTGCATCAATTCATTACAAGCGTTAAAAAGTGCTCATATTACGACAACTCGAGGCCCAAAAATAAAAAAATATAGGAAGCGCTCGGTTAACCCGCCAAAATAACACCAAACCAGAATAGTAATGGCGCCGAGTTAATGCTTTTTTTTATCCAAGTTTTTCTTGGGAGTAAAAAATTCATTAAAAGGATTTCCCTTTAATGTGCTAAATACCCAATTTGTAATCTTGATCAACACACTTAAATTTATTGTTGATTGCATAAAACCAGTTCCTATGCGTATTTCACTGGTTGCTTAGGCCAGATCAGCAGGAAACCTTTTTCTAAAGACTTTAGAAAAGCTAACGACATTACACAAATAAAACTGTAAAGCGAATGAGAATTACAAACACTCAAGTTTTACCTGCAATGATATCAAAACTAAAAAAAAACACAACAATTAACAGTAAGATTATCTTTTCTTACATTCCCGACTACAATTGATTGGGTTTTTTGCAACTCTAAATGTAGTTGTAAGTGGGTAAAAAAAAAATTAAAACAAATTACTGTTTTCGCAAGAAAATCAAATGTAAGGGAGTTGCCAGTTCAGTTTTATTGCACCGCCACTTGCATATTTCTTATCAAAGTTTTTCTTGGGAGTAAAAAAAAGTTGTAAGAAAACCAATGTTCGTAAATTCATATGACCATGGAACTGTACGCCAAGAATTTTCTTTGCGAAGAAGGTGATATGTTCGCTATTTCCATAAAGCTTAAGTCCATAAACGTATCTAGTTATGTTGTTGGACGTCACATTAAGTCTCACTTTACTTGTTGCATCACAACTCGAAAAAACTTCGCCGGCATAAGTTAAGGTGGGGATTAAATAAGTTTTTGCAAGCAGCAGCCTGATTTTGAGTGGCGTACAGTATTGTGTGGGCCATAGAGTACGTAGCATAGATAATGTTTTTCCACAGGTGTTTGTGGATAAATCCCAAGTTTTAAGCTGGTTCTTTTTGATGCTTGTTAACGAATACTTTTGGTATTTCAATGGCGCGCTTTGTTCTTTTATGTAATAGGATACACTTTGATTTGTTTGGATTAAGACTTAAGCCATTGATAGAAGCCCACAGTGATATACTTTTCAAATTCACATCGTTCCCATTAGATTAGATAAGAGAACAACAATATTTTGCGTTTGCAATTTCGCAATTTTTTAAGAAATTAAGAAAATTTTTAAGTTTTACACACAGTATTATAGAACCTGTTTTGCCCCCCAACTTATTCAAATGTTGGAGGCAAAAAAAAATATCCACCCCTATCACGAATAAAATTTGTTTCTTTTTCTTAAAAAAATATATGGGGAAAAGCAAAATTTTTTGGGAAAAAGAATAATATGCAGATAAATTCGCTCCCTAGTAAATGCTTCGTTTTTAGTTTCAGTTTTAACTAATTTTTCTTTTTCATAATGCTATTGAAATTTTCTCAATAAAATATTTTACTGCAAATCGGATTTTTACATGATTTCATTGCAAATTATTCTTTCACCATTTACTTGTTTTTATTTTTTTTTCTCTCAATTCCATGAGTGTTTTTCGTTTAGTTCTATTGTTTATCTGAAATCACTTTCTGGAAATGGTTAAAAAAAAAATCTAAAATGAAAATCTGCTTCGTGTATTGTTGATATTGTTTTTCATTACGAATAAAGTACAAGGAATAAAGAACAAATAATATAAATAAATAAATAAATGGAAAATAAAATGAAATACTCAGGCATTCATGAGAATTCAAATGCAAGTAACTCAAGTACTTCGAAACTTGAACATACATGTGCATATGAAACAATAAGAAAACAAAAACAAAAAAAAATTACTTAAAATATTTTAATAATAAAACTGAAATCAATATTGAAATTAAACATTTGTTTTAGTTGCTTATATTTCTATTATTTTGCAATTTTACTGTAAATTGTTTTAATTAAAATAATTTCATTAAAAACAAACATCATGAATTCATCACTTCATGAAGGAATTATTGGCCATTTTTTCTAATGTTTTAATTAAAACAAAAATTTAATTTGAAAAACACATAATTTTCTTTTTAACAATTAAAAAAAGCAACCATTGGCATCTATGAATATGTATAAAATTAAAATGCGTTTGTTTGTTCCGTATAAACTTCTAAACTACTCAACTGATTCCCTAGAAAGTTCCAAATATTTTGGAGATAACACTGCGCCTTATGGTAGGCTATAGATAATTGTAAATTTTTAAGTGGGTGTGGAACCTTCCAAGCAAAGTCAAAATAAGCAAGTCAGACAATTAAGTCGATCCAGTCCGACCTTAGGATACCCTTCACCACAGTATTTAAAAACAAATTTTTGAGAATGTTCCCTATTTGGGATCCAGGGGCATAAATGAATCCGCCAGAACAAAATTTCGATATGAGGTTCAAATGAGTTAAAATTAATGAGAAGGTACGATTTTCACCATTTTAAATAGGTCCTTGTGACAGTTAGAACATATGTACCAAATTTCATCAAATTATCTTCAAAATTCCGACCTGCACTTTGCGCACGGGGACAGCCAGCCGGACGGACGGACATCGATAGATTGACTCAATAAGTGAATCTGGGGCGATCGGAATACTCACAGAAAATACTGAAGATTGAATTCAATTACAAAATTTGTGAAATTAATTAAATTTGCACGAGTAAACAAATTACTAGTATCAATTAAACGTTTAACTCGCTTTATTAAACGTTTAATTCACTTGATTAAACATTTAATTCACTTGATTAAATTATTAATTAAAACCAATCTTATTTTTGATTAATGCTTAAATTAGAGAAACATTTAAGAACATTTTTTTTCTGTGCTTAAAGGAAAAATATTTTAAGGTGTTGCAAACATCAGCACAAAAAACGCAAAATATCCACTAGACTATTGTGGTTTGGAGAACGGTTACTGTAAAAGTTTCCAAAGATGTAAAAATGGTTTGGTTATCAAAACAAAACATATGTCAGAAAACGGGATGGAATAGAGAAGTGGTCGGGATACCTCCTACACAACGGCAATATAAATTTCTGTATATCTGGAAAATGCAAACAGTAAAAGTATCGTAATTCGGTTCGAATTGCATCGTTATCAATACAAGAGATCTGTTTTTAAGAATTCTACCAATTTTATTTTAATAGCAACGCGAAGCGCACCGGGTTAAGTTGGTTTTATATAAAATTCAAGTTTTAATTACATAAATTGTAAACAATTATTTGCGTGTAATTGCTCAAACATGTGCTCGTTTAAGCAATTTTAATTAAAATAATATAAAATTCGATAGAAATCTCTAGCAATTATCTTGTTTAAATACAAAATACAATTATGTAGATATTATAATATTAATAGAAATGTAATAAAATTTGATTTTATTTTAATAAGGCACGTAGGCATATGATAAATACGGGACGGATTTGTATGCAGTTGTTATTAGAAAATGTGCGTATTAATTGGACTTTTTAAAATTCAACGAAGATTTAAAGAGATTGATTGTTAGAAATTTTTTTTTGTGCTAGTGCATCTCTTCAATACTGCAGAAACGAGGGCTGCCAGGTACTTTTTTGCCTTGTCCCCAAAAAATTTAAAAAAAAATCCCCAAAAATCCCCAAACTAAAAATCAAAACCTTAAAAAGTTAATATTTTCTTTTGTTTTTTTTTTTCTGAACAAATTGTTAATCTTGTTGATTTTTTTGAAAATAGTACAAATTTTTTGTAAGAAAATTATTTATTTTGTTTGTAGCGACTGGTTTTTTTTATTTCTTTTCAGAGCAATATGCTGTTTTTGAAGACATATGAGCCAATTTATAAGAATTTGGAGCTTGTTCAGTCGGTTTTAGCCATCCATAAAAAAATACATAAATCCGTCGAGTATTAAATACTTCGAAGCATAATAAGTACTAACCAATAGCCCCGCATTCTTTTGCCCAAACGTTATTATATTGTCTTATATATTTCGTCACCTAATACGCAAAGGCCCTAACATTTGAAACTTTCACAGCAGAAGTAAAAACTATTCAAAATGATAAATTAATAAATCACCTTAACTGTTTATACATAAATTTCTTTTATTTTTCTTGTAGAACATTCCAGTTGTTCTGCCAATTGACAACGTAGCACATTATGCAAACTTTCAGTTAGGCCTTTTAGCGTTTATCATAGTATCTATTGTAGATATGGCCTTTTGTTTTTTGATAATAAAATCGCAAATATTAGTCGAAAGATTTTTTTGTGGACATTTGTGTTGATCCAATAGATCAGAATTTATTTATTTATTTAAGTCTATGGATTTAAATCCGTACAGACTATAATTAAAATACGAACAATATTATTAGTTTATGTATTTAAAAACAAGATAATACTACGTTTAATGACACTGGCACTTAAAGAAAAGTCAACTAAATCATACATTTCATTAAAATCTTTACATATTCTCCGAAAAGGAACAGATAGTTTGTGTGAAAGGCCTGAAGATATAATGGTATGTAATTGCGAGTTGATCGCTGAGAATCAATGAAAACGTTGATTTAAAATTTTTCGTTAATAAGTTCCTTTTGCGTTTCAGGTAACGATTTAGTTATTTTTGGGAAAGACATGTTTGCTTAAAAATTGTATTTAAAAAATCAAAAATTGTATGTGTTGTCAACGGTTTAAGATTTTTTTTAATTCTTCCTTTTTAAAACACTCACTCAAAATTTTTTAAGCACCTTTTACACACTTAAGAAAAATGTTAATCTTAATTAAGAAGCTCTACACTGCATTTGTTGTTGATAAGAGTCAGGTTAAAGTTTTGCTACTTTTTTCATATTTTAGGTACGAAACAAAGAAAAATAAGCGTAAATAATAAAAGAAGGAAAAATTATATTTGAAATGTATAAAATCCCCAAAAAATCCCCGAATTTTTCCCCAAATGACTTTCTTTGTCCTTTTTGCTCACATGAAATCCCCAACTTTGGGGATAAATCCCTAAGAAACCACTATTTTTCTTAATTCACTCATACGCTTAAATTACCTTCAATTCTATGCCTGCAAAACAAAGTTCAACGCTGGTAATACTGACATCGTTTCGTAAACATTTTAATTATTCATGTGTGAGTTTGATGATTAAACGTGCTTTGTTTGCATTCATTGATGCGCACGCCATAGCACAATTGCTCACAATCAAAACGCAGACAATCTCATGCTTTTGCATTCAAGTAGTCATTGTCCACTCGATGAGACAACGAAGAACGTAAATGAGCTTTGCTTTATTTTTTCAGTTTTTGTATTTGTATACAGCGTTACCGTTGGATATTTTAAAAAAACTACCAAAAAGGGAATATTTACGAACAAAAAGTGGAAACAAAATGGGGGTTTAAGAAAAAAAGGGCACCTGTTTTAAAACCAGAATGAGTTAAAAAAATTGTGTTTTTACTTATTTTGTTCAATTTATTTAAATTTTAAAAATGATAAAAAAAATAACAGAAAAATTATATATCTAATAACACTAGTTAGCAAAAACCTTTTTATGTGGTTTTAATTGACTTTAGCGTACTGAAGCCAAATCTGTTCACAGATTTGTGGGCTAAACCAATATTTCGCCCGAAATAAAGCGGCTATGCTACTACATTTTATCCTAACTTGTAGTAGCAACAACGGTAACGCTGTCTGTATACTGTCTTTGTTTTTGTATCTATGTGTGTTTGCCTTTCATTTAATATTTTTTTCTTCCGAATCAAACATACAAAAAACTAATACGTAAAGGGTGTTTGTTTTTTGGAGTGATACAATTTTGATGTGGCATTACAGCTTTATTTGACCAACCAATTAAAAGCTGGATAGTTGATTTTTGTTTAGTTTGCTTTGACATTTCATTATTGATCGGCATGCACCAGAGCAACGCGTGCAAATTGTGGAAATTTTTAATCAAAATTATTCGATGAATGGGCTGAAGCACAAATTGATATTGGTTTTAAATTTCCATTCAAAATCTTATTTTCCGATTAAGCCCATTTCTGATTGAATGGGTACGTAAATAAGCAGAATTGTCGCATTTGGAGTGAAGAGAATCCACAAGCTTTTGTCGAAACACCTTTACATCCACAGAAAATTACTGTTTGGTGCGCTTTATGGGCTGGCGGAGTCATTGGCCCCATATGCGTTCAAAAACGATGATGGTCAGAATGCGAAAAGTTGTTAAAGTTGGTGTTCCTGATTGCAAACTCTACGCGCCAGCCGCGGCGGCCACACGCAGAAATTATATTTAAACATTAATGTCATTAAATTTGCTATCCAATAAAGACCGTTTCTTTGATATCAAAAATATATTACTATGTTTTATTATGATTTAAACTTGTATCACTCTATAAAAAAACATCCTTTACTACATAGCAACTGCTGAACAGGCATCAGGGCAATGATTTTTGTTTTTTTTTCTTTGTATATGTTTTTCACCAAAGCAACGAAGCTAAACATGGTGTGAATGGCAAAGCCAATACGCTGTGCATTACTTGAATTAGTTTAAAAACAGCAGCGAATGTGTGTGGCTGAGAAAGTTTGATCGCATGAACACAAATGAGTGTATTTGATGGCGTTCATTAAATACGAATTTTCTGCAATCACACAAAGCCGATACGTTCATCTTTCGGTTACGAAATTAAAAGGCATGCCTGCCTGTTCCCTTAACCAAAAATAAGTCATAATAAAGTTTCAGCCTTTTAAGTACTTTCATTCAAACTATTTTTTAAGCATCTAATAAATATGTAAATTTATTTGTCTTGACAACTTTACCGAGTTGAAACATAAAATTGAAAGTTGATATTTACACAATTTGTTTATTATATTTAGTTAGCTTAGTATTACTTTTATTTTGCTAGAAGAGTAGCAAAAGATTACACTAAACACAAGCTAAAATGAACAATACCTATAAAAAGCACTTCTCAAAGGTTCTAATGAAACTTGTTTGGTTTTGTTGAATAACGATTTAAGAACCCGAAATTTCTTTCACTTTAGATTCGTTATAATTTTGTACCGTTATACTGTACCTTATTCAGGCTACAACGGAAGAAATGTTCTTCACGTTTAAGCACTTTATTTTGTAAAGAAATTCGTTTTTTTTTAGATTTCGTTCTTATTGTTTTCTAGACTTCCATTAACATTTAATGAATTTTTTCTTCTTTCTTATTATTGTTTTGTTTTTCCATTGCCGGTTGATTTTGTTCTACATATCGCTGGCTCAATAATACAAGGTTCTATGTTACATTCTTTTTAATTTTCAGTTATGGACTAATGTTTTAGGGTTGCATGGGATAATTTGCAACTTAAAGTGTTGATCCAGAGACGGTAACTAGTGTGAGAGATTAGAACCTTGATTTGGTCCATTATTTTGCTATTTTGCATAATAATAATATTGAGCCTGCGATATGTATGTATGTAAATAAAGGTAAAAATAAATAAATTATGTATTTGTGTTTAGGTTTTTATTTACCTTCATTATCATAATAAATATGCGCATTTTCAAGAACTTTATCTTTTTTGTCCTCAAGAAAAAAAAAATCGAAGAAAAATGTTAAAAGAAAGCGAAAAATTAGATACAAATTTATACGGAAATAATAGGGAAAATAAAAAAAAAAAACCAAACACGTTTTTTTTTTTATAAACAAACCTTAAAAGAACTAAATGGACATATTCGGAGATATTCCAATAAAAGTTGGATTTTAAGCGAACACCCAAATTTTTTTTGAAGAAAGGAAGACAACAAAAAACATTGATAATAAAGTAATTTATATAAGGACTGACATCAGTCAATTTTATAAACTTTTTTCATGGTTCGGTTGGCTTAAGAGATTTTAATTTGATCGGAATTCCAATCCGGGGATCTCCCGGGAACGCCAATTGTTTTCAATTCCTGCTATTTTATGCGGGGGTTTTTTTTGGAACATTTAATAAACTTTTTTCGATTCATGTTTATATTGAAATTAATTTCTCATTAAACGACTTCTATGGACTTTTTGTGAAACAAATTTTTACAAAAAATTACCCTTCATCTTGCAAATCTTAAACATTTTCGAAAATTCTTGGGATTTAGGGAAACTTTAAAATCTTTCGGTTTTTCCGGATAGTTGCGGTCAATTCGATTTATTTTTTATACCTAATAAAGCTTACTAGTGCTTAACTCACGACTTTATCGCTAAGTTGGCCAGGCTCTAATATAAATGAGTGTAACTTTCAAAAATGTCAGTTCAATCAAGGTTAGATTAGATTGAAAGAATACTTCAGAGTCAATCTTTACAGCCTCTCTTAGAAACCGTTATTGAACATTGTGCCGCCCGTGATAATAAAAGAAGACTCTGAAGAAGAAGAAGAAAACGCAGGAAATAAAGAGTGAAAGTATTAGAAAAAGCGCAAGATAATATCGGATCAGAAAGAAAACCATAGATATTAAACACAATCACGCCTATCGTGAATTAAAAGTGAACAGCTTTTCTCCCGAAATTTTGCTTTTTCTCATACATTTTTTTTAAGGAAGAGTGCTAGCCGTGTTCGTACCTAAGAGTTATCTTTACCTTCTTCAACGTTTAGTTGCCCTACGTGTTTTTACCTTCAGTTTTCTTTTCAAATATTGCAGCTTTTGCACCATAGATTTCTATGCACTGCTAGATTTTGTTTTGTAGAAATTACGGCCATTAGAAGAGAGTTTTAAAATCAATAAATCCAGCATGAAAAGCATTTAATTAAGAGCAACGTTTTAAGGAAGAAAAGAAGACAAACCCCCTTCTTATGTTATGCCATATGGATCGATTAAGGCTGGCAGCTGAAATCATGTTAAGCGTCGTTGCCTGATTTCGCTGCTGGCAACTCAACTTCAGTTGTGTTGTCATCCGTAATCGACCCATTAATTTGCTACACTATAAATGGTAGTTGGTACTACCCATTTTGATCAAAATTGAACTGTTCGTCAAGAGTTTCACTATGAAACAAATGATCGACTAATTAAAACCCCTATTACGGTTCACAACTCAACACTGTTGAGTTGAAAATAAAACAACTGGTTGTGTTGAGTTGTAATTTTTTGATGTTTTTGTTTTCCGCAATACAGCAAAGTTGTAAACCATATACAAAATTTAAAAAGTTACAACTCAGCTAAGTTGAGTTGTGAACCGTAACAGGGGCCTTAATTTCCGTTTTTAACGAGGCCTAAAAAATATTTTCATTACCTCAGTCTTTTTAATTACATTCTCTAAATAAATGCGACTTAATATTCCAACATATTGACATGACTATGAGGATACTTCAGCTCATTTTTCCTTGTTTATTTTTAATAGGGGAGGGTGGGGGAGTTTGTTTGTTTGTTTTGTTTACACTTTATACAAAACTGATGAAGTGTTTTCTTTTTAATGCTGACTTATAAATGAAAAGAAAACAAACAACCGGAAATAAAACCAAGAGTAGAAGAGAAAACGTGAAATAAAAATGTGTATAAAAAGCTTGAAGCTTAAATCATCATTACAATAAATACAAATTAGTAAATCACGAACACACACACACATATGCATTTATCTATGTACATAAATTCAACTTTTAGGCCTACGGGCACGATTGGATTACCCTGCAATTCTGGGAATTTGAAACGAACTTGGGGATTATTACTACACTCAAAAGAAAAATCAATCCAGCCGTACTCAAATCAATCCGAAGCGGTATTAATATTTAGTACGGATTTTTTTGAATCAAGCACAGAAAGATTGATACAAGTACGGATTTCCAATCGAAAACTACTTAAATTATCCATATTCAATCCCAATTTCGTACTTAAAACAATAAGAAAATGCGATTGATTAAAGTAATACAAAGTTGATTTTATCCCGAATTCGTGCTTGAATGGAACCAAAAAAGAAATTAGAAAAACAAAATATAATGATTGAATCATGCCCGATATGGTTTTTAGTTTAGAAATTTAATGTACGTATTTAACAAAAAATATAAACTAAATGAAAAGCAAGAGTTAAAATTTACTTTTTAACCCTTCGTGGTACACATAAGTCTAGCCATAGTATAGAAAATCCAAACATGCATAAGCCGGAGGGTTAAACACAACGAAAAGTTTAATCTTTTTTTACTTGATTTAAGAATTTTACACTTATTTCGAGAAATTCCGGGATTGATTTTCGAAAGTTATCCCATTTAGGATTGTTTTGAGTACGTTTTAGTGTTATTTGTACTCGTACTTAAAGTAATCATAAAAAACTTGATTTATCCTGAGTATTTTTCTTTGTGTGTAGATATTAAAAGCATTAACTATTTAACGAACATGTCTAGGGATTAACAACCTACTCTATCCCACTAATATAACTTCATTCTCTTATGTAATTAAAATTAAAAAGCAAAAATTATAAAATAAATTAAAAACTCTTGATGAAAAATAAATTATCTCTTTAAGAACTACAGGGTATAAAAGTACATTAAGGCCCATTTTCACAACTTACCGATAGCTTAAAGTACACTTTAAACGACTTAATAAAAAGTGTTCCATTATTAAAACTTTACTTTAATCTAAAGTGCGCGATAAAGTAAATTAAGGTTGATCCAAACTGGCAGGTTAAAGTAAAGTTGTAATAATGGAACCCTTTTTATACGGCCGATAACATCCTACCTTTAGCTATCGGTAAGTTGTGAAAACGGGCCTAAGTATAAGAGTGTTTTTGTAAGACAAAATACAAAAAAAAAATCATATTTGTTTTAGCTATTTTAGTTGTAAAAGAGAGGGGAAAAGAAGAAAGCGTTTAAGGATATAGAAAAAGAAATATATGTGTGTTAGTGTGTTTATATTTGTCTTTTAGAATTTTGTTTATATTTCCTTTTTTAAGGACAAATACATGAGTGGCAGGATTAAAAGTTAACGTCAATTATTTTATTTTTTAAGAAGATTCAAATAGTTCTGCTGAAACTTTTAAATTTTTTGTAAAGAGTGTTAAAGTGGAAAAAAATTTCGCAGAATACAAACATATTTTAAAAATTAAAAATGTGCTACGAGTAAATACAATTTTGTAATTTGTTCAACTTTTCTCAAAACGCAATGATTCTGTGAAAGGCTCCAGATGTGGGAAAAATCAACATGAGCACTTGCCGTGTCGGCATAATCCTATAGTGAATCTTATTTACTTGAGTGACAAACAATTCGCTTACAGACCCCCCCGTGTTTCAGAGGCACCATCAAATACAGGTAGCAATTTGATCATATAAACCGACAAAATTACACACTCGCCCCTTGTTAAGAAGCTGAAGCTGTCAAACCTCAGCTGCTTTTGGAAATAGGTCAGCAGCATCTGTTTCCCTCAATGGTGAGAAATCAGCCATCGAATTGGGATTCTGCCTTCAGTCGACTTTGGGTTTAAATCACAACCACCACCTGATCCCCGAACGAAAGAAGCTTTTTCTGTATTTACACTTTTATGAACCTTTTACAAAAACCAATTTCCGCAAGAAGCATACTAAAGGAGCCCTCAACCAATAGTCAGTGCGGTGCCACTCCCGTGCTACCGGATAACATCTGTGGACAGCCGCCATCTCAAAAGATCTGTTCGTGTTGGATTTTTATTGAATCCCAGGAATTGGCTGCACCTGATTTCTCCAGAGTAAGCAACACTAGACGGTAGGTATCCTTAATATCGCACTGGTTTCTTTAAAGGGGGTTATCTCAAAATTAATAAATTTTTATTTTTAAAGGGGATACAATTTTTTTTTTTTTTTTTTGCAAAATACTAGATAAATTTGTCTAAGATTTTTACAGTCGATTTCTCGAAAAAAGTGAAAATTTCAAAAATGTTGAGTTGTCTCTTAAGAGAAACCTGTGCGATACATTCCAAACAAACCATCGCGGGGTTAAAACCTAGAGAAGAGTTTAATTAACGGAAGCACCTTAAAGTATCCTTAGCTTTTAGGATATGATATACAAAATAGCTGGCACAAATTTTAATGAAAATTTCGATCGGTAACGAAGACCGCAGTTTGACCGCTGATGCCTTGAAAAAAATAACATTTTCAAAAAAATGTTTCTAAAATATAATTTAACAAAAGAATTTATATAATTAGAGTGAAAAGAGGTCGTATATAATCTAAAAATTAAGTATACTTTTAGACTTTTAAATTTCTTAAAATTCGTTGTAGGTCTTTAAGTTTCTCGAATTAATTTTATAATCTTTTTTTTATGTGCATACGTCCTTTAGCAATAAATCTTCATTCTATCATGCGTGTGTGCCTTCTATTTAAGATTTTTTTCTTCTTTTGTTTCCATTTTCTCTATTTTTTTATTTATTTATTTTATACGTGTTGCTTTTTGGATTTCTTTGTTTTGCTTTTATTGTGGTTTATTTAATACTATTAAAAAAATGTCCATATTATTTACTACTTGTAATAGGAAAAATAGAAATGGAATACATTCTAGATATTTTCAAACAAAAAATAGTTTTTGTTTACATAGATGTCATGATAAATGTTTGTGTTAAAAAAATTAAATAGATTTAGTTTTGTAAAAAGTGTGGTTAAATAGATAGAAATTTTAAGAAGTTGTAAAGCCTAACTACACTGTAAAAAAACTAAGCTTGTATAGTGACTGCCGGAAGTATGTTAAAGCATGTGTAGAAGTTTAAATTATCCTAAAAGTCGGCAACAGTGAAATTCAACAGTGTTCTTTTAATTAATCAGCTGCTTTATTAAGATCTTAAAATGTTATTTTTCCCATTACATTATTACTCATTTAATGACTAGTTTTTTATTACTTCTATTATTATTTTATCCTCCATTTGACATCCTTCATATCCTTCTTAAAAAAAAATCCGACTTTTATATTACTCAAGCATGGATTTTATTTTAATTTTCTTTACAAGTATAATTTTTTTTTATCTTGCCATTTATTTGCTTGACAACCATCCAGCCAACCATCAAATGACTGCCAAAGATTAATGAAATCACAGTGGTATTTATGACAAATTGTCATTGAAAATTATACAATAATCCAATGAACACACCAGTTTCATTAGCATAATGTCAGATTTTGTTTTGTTAATGAAAACATTGAATAAATAAAAAAATATGTATAATTTTTTTTTTCTTAGGTAGTGAATTGGATTAACTTTAATAAGAATTTTTTTTGGGCATCTTTTGCAAATACAAAGTTCTGGGCTAAATAATGATAAATTCTTAGTTTGAGTGTAATTTTCTTACGTTCAATAACAAATGTTTGTGATAATTTTGCACTGAAATTGCGACATAAATGGGAAAAGCTTTTGTGTATTCCATTATGTGATCAAAGACAGAGAACGAAAATAACCAAAACGCACCAGTTACAGTTGTAGTTTGCAGTGAGTAAAATAAAATAAGGCGAATATTTTTGCCATTGAGTTTTTTTAGCTTTTAAAAAAACTAATGGCCGATTCATCGATTTCGAAAGTAGACTTCGTTCGCTTAACTTACATGTAAAACAAAAACAATATTTTGTCATTTGTTTTTGCTTTAAACAGGCAGTTAATTTTTATGATTTAATAAAATAAAAACGTCGCTCCTTAGTGGAGCAACTAACTCATTGCTGACCATGGGAATAATAAGCCTTGGAGGCATAGCTGAGTGGCACCGGCGCGGCGCGTCCACAGGTATATCTACGAGGTAGGTGTGATAAGCAGTCGCAGACAATTCAGTGGCTTCGAAAGGAGGCTCTCAGGTCAGGTCCAATGATACTTTAAGCGTCAAGACGGGAATTTGGCGCTTTAAAAGTAACCAAAGCAAAACTGCTAGACAAAGTGGTTCTCCGACTTAGCTGGGAGTTACCCGCTGGCCCGATAAGCCGAAGTATAAAAAACTCTACATCAACGAAACTACACAAGCAACGAGTATTAGCAAAACATTTTTGCACAACCAGCACAACATTTTGTCATGACATTGGAGATATGGTTAAAGTTATTATAAACATTTTATGGTAATACCAACATTTTTAAGGAAATTATGGCATTAAAAGCTGGTTTCGGAAGCAGTATTTGTATTTTGTCAAATATGGACCAATTCCAATAAAATTTGGTAAGATGATTTTTATTGTTTATGTTTAAGTTTGGACCAAATTTAATCTAAATACAACGTTAGAACATGGTTTATGGCCAACAATACTCTTTTCCGAAAAAAAAACTTGTGTGGGGTTATGTGAAATTATGGACCGATTCTCGCCATTTTCAATAGGTCCTTGTGCAAATTAGAACCTACGTACAATATTTCATCAAATTATCTCTAAAATTGCGACCTGTACTTTCCGTACAAGGCTTATAAGGACAGACAGACGGACAGACATTGTAGTGATTCTAGTCGATCGGTATACTTACAGGTGTCGTTTAGGACCAATATTTTAAGGTGTAACAAACATCAGCACAAACGCATAATACCCAATTTACTATTGATGCGGCCATAATAATTCACAAACATTGAAAACAAATTAGGCAGCAGAAAAAACCAAATTGTTGCTTCCATTGTGCAGGAAGCTTTATGCAATAATATTCTTCTTTTAAACTTTTTATTGTTTCATACATTTTTTTTCTATTTCTGGGAAATTTTGGGAATTTCATATGGAACAGAGAATCTCTCATGGGAAAAATCAGGATTGTGTCACCAAAGTCTAAAGGCATAATTTTTCTCTCACAAACTTCTTTATTTAACTTTCCTATTTATCCTTTTAGCATACAAATTACACTGTGCTAATGCCTCTCCCTCTCTCTCTGCACGATTCAAGTAATTTTTCTTACCCATTTTTTCCCTTTTCTCAACATTAAAAAAGTATAAAAAATTACTCTTTACATCCTTCAAGTCATTGTAGACTTTATTTATTTTTTTTTTTTTTTTTTTTTTAATATTTTGACAATGTCATGTTTTATTTAATATTATGAAAATTTATTATATTTTCTCACCACTTGTGTTGTTGTTTTTTCTTCCTTGTCTTTTGTATTTTATACGGTCTTTCATTATGGTAAAAATTTTTCTTATTTTTTTCAGACTAAAGTTTCTCTATTGTTTTTCTTGGCGTCTTTTCAGACTAAGTCGTAGTTGTTTATGTTTTACTTTGCATGCCTGTTCATGTTCCTCTTTATTGTTTGCATAAATTATGCGTTGGCATATTTTAATATTTTTTTTTTTTGTTTGTTTTATTGCTGCTGTGCTATTTTAGCTTTCACTTAAAATAAAGTATAATAAAGTTTAATCGTGTTTATAGTTACACCATTTCTAAAAGAATACAAGTTTAATGTTTAATTAAAGAAAACTGTTGGATTTTTTTTATGGAAAAAGGGCACAATGGGCTGAATTTTTAAATTACTAATTTTTCAATTTGTAATTTTAATATTTTAAAAAAATTTGTTTATTTTAAGATTGAAATAGTAAATTTTGACGCACTGTAGCCAATATTATGCTTTAAACTTTATTTTTAGCCTACAAGCGAAGTTTTTTTATACCCTCAGCACAATAGTGGAGGGAGAATTTTGCGTTTGTGCTGATGTGTGTTACACTTAAAAATATCTATGAGAATTCTTATTGACTCACAATCATTTTCTGGGTAGATTTATCGGTGTCCGTCCGTCCGTCCAGCTGGCTGGTTTCCTTAAAATACAACACCTTGTACGCAAAGTACAGAAGGTAATTTGATGATATTTGGTACATAGTATGTTTCAATTATCTTAAGAATAAAGCGCATTGAAAATCGTGAGAACAGGTGCACCATTTTGCACCATTCCGAAACAGAGTCGTTGTGCCCATTAAACATCTTATTAGGTTGGCATTTCGATTAAATTTGGTCCAAACTTATTTCATTACAAATTTAAATCCTCTTACCTCTCTTGACAATAGCTTTCATATACATATATATGTATATCCCCATCCTAAAATCACTTAACGGCAAGCAAATCTCATAGTCTAGAAAAAAACACAAAGGAGTTTTACATGAATCTTAACCTCATAACATAATTTTGTCTCTGGAGAGTCCATGATTGTCCATTGAACCCAAATAGGATACACTCTAGAAAATCTGTTTCCAAGAACTGTGGTAAAGGGTATAATATGGTCGGACTTGACCGACTTGACGTTCTTACTTGTTTTTCGAATAAAATTACATTTTTACCATGGTGTAATAAAACACTCAGAAGTGTTTAAGAAAATAATTTGCAAAGTAGAATAATAAAAAATAAGAAAAATATTTGTACTCATATATTTTAATTATTAAAGTAAATGAAGTCTTAAGGATTAATTTCAATGTTTAAAGCTGCTATAGCTAAACACACACACGCACACACGCACACACACGCACACACACGCACACACACACACACATATGAGCAAACAAAAATTAAATGTTAGAAAAACTCATGTGATTTTGATTTGAGTGAAATATTAAAATATTTTATAGAAAAAGTTCTCCTTTCTCTTGATAATTTTATTATTCTCAAATAATTATCAAGCCAATTTCTAATATCCATTTCCACTTGCATACATTTCGGAAGAACACATGGAAGATGTCGAAAATATGAAACATGTATTCACTCTTGCAACATCTAACATTTTTTATCCGTCATTAAATGTCACCATTTATAAAAGGAAACTTCTTGTTTTTTTAAAAAAACGTTTTAAAATTTGCTAAAACAACAACATTATAATAGAAATAAACGGAAAATTAAAGTTGGTTCAGAGTTGCGATTTTTTTTGATGATTTCATTGTAAAATATAAAACATAAATTGATTATTTTGTATTATGGCAACTTTTCATTCGTGTTTAAAAAAAAAATAGTTAATAGATAGAAAGAAAAACACCGAATTTATCTTCAATAATATCGTTGGATAAATAACATTTTCAAACCTAAATGACGACAAAAACTATATCGGGCCATTTTGCTAGTGTCAGAAAAGTGACTGTTCTTCTTGTAACCGAAGAAATACAGCAATAGTGAGACTTTTTAACAGGAAAATAACAATAAAATTGTCTCTCGATGTGGGGGTAAGTATTTAAAAGAACCCTAAAGGAAAATTGAGTACAAGTGTCTCCAAGTTACCAGTTTGGTCGACTGTTTTGATGGCATTTGGCGACATTGTCGATAAAGTGCCTACACTTTTAAATTTTCCTTTAGTATGAAAAGAATTTTGTCAACAACAACTGAAAAGTAAAAAAAGGCTGGTATGCATTTTAATTCTGATCAAACGTGTAGACTAGATTTATTAAAACGTACAAGTAGTAATTCTCTGGATCCAATATGGTCCCAAAAAAACCTAGTCAATAGAACCAACGTCCAATGACACGCACATGTCAAATGTCTATAATAAATAACATTGTTTGTAGTATAAAAAGTCACTTGCACCGGTGACTGTGTCAATAGGGAATCAGCACAGTGTACAATACACAGGACAATGACATTTAACTACCTCACCCACGTACCTGGTTTTATTGCTTTACGTAAATAAATAACAAAGTTACATGGTTTTGGCCGATGTCTCCCACTGCGCCAATGTGTGCATTAAGCAATTTTGCTGCTCTTAATGACCCCATAATCAAAGCTTAGGTTTTCAAATGGTCAACTCTTCATCTTCTAATTCTCAAAATTTAGAGCAGATTGGTAAAATAGTTTTAAAGCTATTCACATTTAAAAACTGTAATTAAAATTATTTCAAACTCCCCAATGGGTATAATTGGTAATTATTTCCATTTTCCTAAATAAAAGCCTTTTTCATTTTTGATATCAAATTTAAAAAAAAAAAATAATTTCATTTCATATTTATCTTAATTTGTCAACAAATATAAATTTTTTAAAAGTAACTTAACGAAATGACAGATTTTATTAAGATTTAAATGAAAATAAAATGTTTTTTTGTTTTTTTTTCTGTAAAAATCCTTTGCCTTTTTGTCTAGACATTTTTTATACTCACGTTAATAATGATTAATAATCATTATCAGGATTAAAAAGCAGCAGGAACATAATTAAATTTGAGAAGACATTTAAGTTTAAGAGAAATTTATGGTTGAAGTACGAATAGTTGGGCGGCGACAGTGACTCACTCATCGCCTTTATTATCTGTATCATCATGTTTATGGCGAAAATATGGCATAAACATTAACGAAAAACCTCTTTAATTATAATTATGTTAATGTTTATATTTTGTGGCCTATTAAGGTCTCTTAAGATTTTAGAAACCGCATGGTCGTTATTATTATATATTTTGGAAGGGCCTCAAAAGGGAGAAAGACTCATTATTAAGCGGAAAATTAAGGAACGAAAATTTAAAGTTAAATAAAGAAGATCTTTTTAAAGTGGCTTAAACAAAAATAAGTAAATTAAAAAATTTACTTTTTTTATTTTTAAAAAGTGTAAATCTATTTTCTTTTGTACTTTTTTAAATAAAGTTTTTTTACAGAATATTCCTTGAAAAGTATGTATGTACCATCATGTTGGTTTTAAGAAAAAACATTAGCTTTCAAAAAAAGTACCTCTTAAGAAAAAATTACCTTTTAAAAAAGTTCCTTTTAAAAAAGTTCCTTTTAAGAAAGTTCCTTTTAAAAAAAGTACCTATTAAAAAAATACCTTTTAAAAAAAGTATTTTTTAAAAAAAGTACTTTAGAAAAAAACTATATTTTAAAAAAAAGTAGCTTTTAAACAATTTACCTTTTAAAAAAGTACATTTTAAAATACATAAGTACCTTTTAAAATAGAGAACCTTTTAAAAAAAATACATTATACAAAAAAGTACCCTTCAAAAATAAAATCAAGTGACTTTTTTACTTTTGTCAATATTTAAAAAAAGTACTGTTAGAAAAAACTAACAATTTATCAAAAAAAGTACTATCTTAAAAGTGCCTTTTGGAATAGTTTTGTTTAAAAAGTACTCTTTGAATAATTTGTTCTTTTTGAATAGATTTAGTTTTTGCATTATTCAAAAAAACTCTTAATATAAACAAAAAATCTTGATAGAAAAGAAAACCTTTTACAGACTCAAGTTGTTGAAAAAAGTAATAAAAAAACAATTACTTTTAAAAATTTTCTTTTTAACAATAAAGTCTAATATTTTTACAACAGGTACCAAAAAGGCATATTTAGTTGAAATAGTACTTCTTTTAAATAATTTAAAACTCTCTTAAAACTAGCATGCCTTATGTAGTACACTTGAACTTTAATTTAAATAATTAACCCCAATTTTTAGATAAATAAAATTGTATACACTCAAAAGAATTCCCAATAATTCCTCTTCGTCGTTAGTAAAAAAAATGTTACTCTGGCACAAAAACCATAACAAATGTTTTTTTTAATAAAAAAAGGGAAATTAAAAGTTAAAGCAAATGCTTACTACACTTGTCTTCATCGGACTTATCACGGCAATCGGGACTGCCGTCGCACCACCAACTTTGTGGTATACACTGTTCACCATTTTTACATTTAACCTCATACGTTTTACAGAAACTTACTACAAAAAGAGGAGATGTGTTTAAAAAATAAAATCAAATGTTTGGTGCAAAAAGTGTAAAAAATTATGTTTAGTGTAAAAAATAAAAAATAAATATTTTATTTAAATTCAAAATAAAAACTTACTGCACAATCCAGGAAACTCATCAGAGCCATCCGAACAATCCTTTTCCTGGTCACAGCGCCATCTGTTGGGTATGCATTTACCATTGTTGCAACGGAACTGTTCGACGCCACAAGTTGACTCTGAAAATATGAACATTTTAGACAATTTTTAGTAAAAAAAAAAGTTTTTAACAAACATAGAGCACCGGTTTCTCTTAAGGGAGCCAACTCAAAATTTACAAAAACCGATAATCAGAAATTATATCTACCCACTGCAAAAATCTTACTTGATTTTCTCTACTCTTTCGCCAAATAAAAACTTTTTAATCCCTCTTTGATATATGACAGTATTTTGAGTTGTCTCGAAATGTTAACTCAAATCGTTTTCAAACTAAAAGTAACTACATATTAAAAAAAAACATTGTTTGCCTCTACTAAAAAATTTTATATTTTGAGTTCACTCCCTTAAGAGGATACGGTGCAATATAATCTTTATTTAATGTTTTTAAATTAATAGATTAAACTAAATCATTTTAATCGTATAGTTAATTAAGTTTGAGTATTAAGTGTCATTTCAAAATTTTTTCTTTTCTTATGTCCTTGTTATTACATTTTTTATCTCATCTCTTGGCATTGTATAAATGTCATTTGTTGGGGTGTTTCAGTTCAAAAATTCTGGTCAAATATTTTTTACAGTTAAAGTTATTTATTCATGTTTTATATCACTTTGTTTTTGTCAGGCTTAAAATTTTGTGAGCTGTCAACGTTTAAAAACTTGCTTTATCAACAAAATAACAATAATTTTCGCGCCGTACAACAAAAAGTAGCCAACAAAAAGCATGATATTAAGTTTCAGATAAAAGTTGAAATAAAAAACTCGTATGTAAAAAGATACCATTTATGTAAAAAAAACACAAATCATGTAAAATGGTATTTTTATGCGGAAAGGTTCCTTAAATGTAGAGATTTTTTATTTATAAAAAGGTATTTTTTATGCAAAAGCTAATTTTTATGTAAATTGGCGCTTTTTATGTAAAAAGATACTTTTTATGTATAAAGGTACTTTTAATTTAAAATGTACTTTTTATTTAAAAAGGTACTTTTTATGTACATATAAAGGGACTTTTTATTAAAAAATCTGCTTTTTATCTAAAAATGTAATTTTGATACTTTTTGTAAAAAGGAACTTTTTCTGTAGAAAGTACTTTTTTGTTAAAAGGAACTTTTTCTGTTAATAGTACCTCTTATGTTAAAACATTCTTTTAATGGTAAAGGGTAAAATATAAAAGGGTAAAAAGGTACTATTTATGTAAAAGGGTAAAAATTTACTTTTTACGTAAAAGGGTAAAAAGGAACTTTTTATGTAAAAAGGAACTTTTTATGTAAAAAGACTTTTTATGTGAAAGGGTAATTTTTATGCAAAAACGTACATAAAAGTACCTTATTCATTATTTTGCATTTGTTTGGCAACCTCGACTCAAACCGCAAATAAATAAAAATGTCAGCATGTTATGACTGAGGCTTCTTTTATTTATCATTACTATACTTGAGCAAAAATCTTATAAAATTAATTCACTAACATAAAATTGAGACAATTGCCCCAAAACTCGCAGGAAAAGAAATAAAGTTCAATTAACTGGTGACAAAAAAGGAAGACATATTACGAATACTTGGCAATAAATGTTATGGTGATGTTAGTGTTGTTCTTTACAGAGAAAAGCATATTTTGTTTAAACCTAATAAACATTAATAAATAAGAAAAATGTAATAAACACAAGCGGCAAAATTAAAACTAAAAGAGAATTTAAAGGATAATATATAAAAAAAACAAAATAAAATACCACCTAAAAGTATTCTTTTATTAGCTGCAATATTGCAGCCTGAAAGTAGGCTTTAAAAATTTTTTTAATTAAATTTATTCTTTTTAGCACAATTCTTGTTTTTATCGTAAGAAATTGTTGTATATGTATTAAGGATGAAAAAACCCAACTTAATTTAAGCTTTAAAACATTTTTTTCTCATTTTAATTTGTTCAAGTGATAAAGCAGACACGCCCCTTATCCTCCCATAACAAATTAAAACCCCCGACACATTAATCCAAACACCCAAAACCCACCCATAGAATTAACTTTGCAACAGTGGGCTTAATAAGTAAGTAGGTAAAGTGTAAAAACATGTTCAAACCAACAACAGCATATCGTATAACAGTTTATTTATTATAAAAGCTTAAATAAACAACATTTGTTCTAATTCCCACAAAACATACACATTACTAGCTATTTTTCCAACTTCTCTCGCTCTCTCTCTCTCTGTCTCAGTTTCTTACTCGCTCTTACACACATTCTCACTTCCAGTTTTAGCAAATTAACATTAGTAACATTTCTAAATATGACCGCAATTTACACGAGTAAACAAAACAAAATAAACACACCAGCACGAACAATAACAAATACACAAAAACATGTTTTGTTTCATTATAACGGAGTGCTGAAAGTAGCCATTGTGGTTATTATTGTTATTGAAGTGATGGTAGCACAGGGAGGAAAACTCTGCTTCTTTCTTATACCAAACAAGTTCGAGTGCTATGTTCGGCTGTGCTGAATATTTAATACCCTCCACCAAGAAATCTAATATGTATTTCATCACGAGCAGTTCGCAGCCCATAGAGAATATCGTTAATTTGACTTGGGCCTCATAGGACACCGATTTTACAAAAAAAAAAACAAAAAAGGACGTGTGCGGCACTCCTTAGTCTCTACCTTGAACTGTTATCGTGTTTTAAGCCGACCTCACAGTATTATAATTCGTTGACATATATGTGTAATACCCTGAATTGTTTTAGAAATATTATAAGGCGTATTAAAAAATGTTAACACAATATCTTTTAGTAACGTTACGAATATTCGTATTCGTTTAGCCGAATATTCGCATATTTCATGACATTCCTATTCGCTAAATTCATGCAGTGGATTAAAAAAAGTATATCACATATATTGGCAATAAATTGGATAATACAGCCGAAATGCATGAGACATTTAAAGAAACTAATTGTGTTTTCTTTTCTACAAAAAAAATACCAATTTTTTTTTAAAATTGCATGCATAAAATGTCTTGCCGAACATGTAATACTGCAATTTTTTTTAAGGAGAACGCAACACGAAAATGTATCGCCCTGTTTTTAACAGCTGACAAAAAGTGTTCTTTAATATATAAAAAAATATGTACATAAATCAAAAAGTGTGTTCTTCGAAATATAAAAAAATATTCATAAACCCAAATTTATTAATAGTTTGATATTAAATAAATAAACAAAAGCAATGACGAAATTCCAATTTCTTTAGTTTATTTTTCATAAAATACCTTTGCCAGATTCCCGATTTATGAACACCAATTTTTTTCGATTTCTAGATTTTACACTTTTTTTTTCAAAAAAAAATTTGAACCACTGAATCCATTTACATTTTATATCACTGACAGCCTACCATTAACGATGTGATGCTTTCTTTTGTTTTTACTATAAAATAATAGAAAAAATAACTTTTAAAACTTTAAATTTTTACTGTCCTGATTAGATGCGATTTTTCCCAACTTCTCGATTTATACGGGGCGTAAAGTGCAACAATACCTTATGACATTTTAGGGTGAATTTTTTTTAGAATAAAACACGATGCCCTTTTAGAGAGCAAAGCATTTTTAAGAAACGCACACCAAATTGCATTTTTTATAATAAAATGTGACATTTTTTGTTTAAAAGAAAACACCATAAGAGAGATATTTTCGTTCAGAGAGATCATTTCATTTTGCTTATCATACAAAAGTTAAGGGTGGGAATCTAATGGCGTTTTCTTTTCTAAAAAAAAGTGTTGCATAAGTGTTACATGTGATTTGGCAACATTTTTAAATGCTCCCTAATTTTTAAGAAGTGTTTCATATTTAACGTTTACAAAAGGTGGCAAGACTATAACAATCCAAAGCCAACAGAAACAACAGATGTTTTTTGTATTGCATTGTAAGTGTTTACGGATCGAAACTTGCCACCACCTTGTATTGAATTCGCCTTGATCTAGTGCTGCACTCATGCCCCTTTAACTAAAATGAGTGTTGAACATGTTTTTTTTTTGTTTTTAATTTTAAAGGGAACGTCATCAGAAAAGAACGCTTTACACTTTTAAAATAACACATGTATTTCAAAAAAGAACATACAAAAATGTAGAAGGCAGAATAAATGCAGAATTTTACTCAGAAAAGAAAACGCCATACAAGTTTGATGTCCATTATTAAACACTGTAAAAAGCAAAGTAAAGCAATATATTCAGCAATGTCACTGATTGCAATACAATTTTGGTGTTTCAAAAAATGACGAAAACATTTTTTGAAATGAAACCATTTTTGTTTTCATGAACGGAATGGGAGTTATCTGTATCCGAAAGGCAAAAAAAAAAACTATTAGAATCCACTTTCTATCAATAAACAAATATGGTTTCTTTGATTCCGAACGGAATTGTAGTCTGTGACATGGCTTATGGGTAATAAAAGAAGAAAAAAAAACAAGCAACAGTGATATATTCGGATATGGCGAATATATCGACTTAGAATTAGTTAAGGACCCAGAATATACCCTAATGTGGTCTTAGATGAATATCAAAAAAAGTTTCATACGGAATGACAAAGTTTGTATACCCTCATTCACTACTTTTGGTGGATGGTATTAAAAGAAACAAATAATAATGGAAGCCGTTTGGGGAGAGCATATGTAATGAAAATGTTTTTGCATTTGTGTGAGCGTATTTGTTGGTAAAAGTAATAAATAAATAAATAAATATTATTATTCCAGTTAAATCATCATTAAACTTTGTTAATGCGTGTATATCATATGAGTTTTAAATTCATACTTATGGGCGAAGTTATTTAATAATTTAGAAAAATATGGTTTTGTTATTAAACTAATTGAATAAATAAAAGAGATTTGAAAAATATCAAATACGAAATTAAAAACAAATTAATTTAACATAAAATTAAACAGGGCCAAAAACACTCCTTTTTTAAAAAGTACATTTTTAAAACGTACATTACTGTCTTTGTTAAATTGTATTTTTCTTTAATATGCAAAAATCTCACTTTAAAAAAAAATAAAGACTGGCAGGCGCCGCAGTGGCGCAAACTGTATAAATTCTGATGATGCAAATGTGGTAAATTCGACTTAAATTCAATTCCGTGTGCAGTCAACAATAAAACTATCAAACAAATTTTAATTTATTTCATTTTCTAAATTCCTTTCTTCACTAAAAATAATTTTATGAAAATTAAATTTGATGAAGTTAATTATTATTTTTTGCTGAAGAAAATCTTTTTTCATATTTTGTTTTTAGTTTGGAAATCTTAAGCTTTAACTTTTCCTTTTTAAAAGGTACAAATACTATTTCCCTCCATTTCTTATAATTTTCTCCAAGTGCTAGCGTTGTCATATAAATATGCTCTAAAAGTTTAATTTATTTTTCATTATATGTAAACACCTCAGCACTTGAAGTTTCCTCATTCTTGTAAAATATTAAATACTTTTCGGACATTTGTTGCCTCAAAGACATTGTTATAGGTTTGCGTTAGAATGACAACACGTCTTTTACATAACAATAACGAGTAAGAAAAAAAATAGCACAAACGACTATGACAAGGTGTTTTAGCTTTGAAAGTATTTATAAAGTTTTTCTTATTGAAAAGGAATGAGTTTTATTTTTTATTAGCATAACCCGGTGCGCTTCGT
Organism: Pollenia labialis; assembly: GCA_949318255.1. Classification (NCBI taxonomy): domain Eukaryota; kingdom Metazoa; phylum Arthropoda; class Insecta; order Diptera; family Polleniidae; genus Pollenia; species Pollenia labialis. Next base: position 12,261,458 of record OX439139.1, read on the forward strand.
TATCCCCTTAAAAAAGAATTATGAAGTATAAATGAATTTTTCTGAGTAGACGTCTGAAATTAGGTAGATCTAGCTTCGTTATCCATACACAAGATCAGGGCGCTAATTCTGGCAGCCGTGATCAAAAACTTTTTTTATCCGAATGCTATTTCTTATTCTTTTAGTCGATACTAAACAAATCTTAAGTATTTTTTCAGTGTTGTAAATAAATGCTTAACAACACTGAAAAAATCATTTCGATTCGAATTTCGTTCATATTTACACAGTCATGAAGTTCCTCATGAATGAAAAATTCAAAATTTATAACTATTTTTCACAGTCATGATAAAATTGGTATTTTTTCGCGCATTCACTCATAAACCCGAAAAATTATCACACAAATGAGAAATAAGCAAACAAAATATTTTAGCAACGCTCATCACTAGGATTATTGTTGTCATTCGACGATTTGAACGACCGCATCACGAATAACCCTGTGTGCCTGTCTTTGGTAAGAATTTTAATATGAATAAATCAAATTTCACCCTCATGAGGATTAATAAGCGTAAAATTTTTAAACGTTCAACTTGATCATGACTGAATAATGAGTGAACGTTTCGGTACTCGGTTTCGATGGCGTGTTGTTTAGGGTGGCGCATAATAAGCGCTACAACTAAGTTAGCAAATTAATATTGTTTAGGTTTTTATTCTTTGTCCTTTATTCAGAATTAACTCTTAAAAGTGGATGATACTGTATAATTTGTATATACAGGGTGTTAGCGGCATGAGAACTTAAAATGATAATAAAAGACAGAAATACACAATCGCAATTTTCATTTTTATATACCTACATTTCATGTATTACATATATAGAAAAGCAACGTCACGGTTAAACTGAAAAGGCAAAATGCATTTAACAGAATCAGAAAAAGAACACAGAAATAGTAAAAATGTTTGCTGTGAAATAAGAACATGAGTAGAGGTTGAAAACGATACTATTAAATAGTAAAATAATTATTATTTTGGTTATTTTGTTGAACTGTTTATGGTTTTTAATCCAAATTTTGATATTTTAATCAGGATAAAGTTCATTAAATTTAATTTTTATTAAATTATTTTTTTTTTTTTTAATTATATAATAAAGTTAAAAGAACGTTATCTTTCAAATTACTTTACAAACAAATTAAATAACTCTTACTGGCTACAGCGCTTATGGTCGAATTTTTCGAGTTCTATAAAAAGGCACTCTCTTGCAAAATTATCTACAAATATGTATGTACATACAAATATATATTTTTCTTATCTTTCCTTGTTTCTTTTATTTTCAATATTATTCAATTCTTATATTTCATATAAACGAAACATGCTTGTGCATGTCCGTAAAACAGATAAATTCTATGTTAAAGTTGTATATAGAATATAAATATATGAACTAGTTCAAAGAAACATGGCTTATGTTACAAACCTGAACTAAAGTCAATAAATATTTTGAATATAAACATTTTTAACCTTCAACTTTATATTTCGTGCTTATTTTATTCATTGCAATGTTGCGTAAAAGAGTAGATAGATAATGAAAGAAGAGAAAAAAAATAAAACCGGAAAAGTTATGATGGTTTTCCTTATTCTAGGGCAGAACTTGTAAAAAGTTTTACCTCATTTTGTTTCTTTTATAAATTGTAATTTTTTTTTTTTTTGCCTTTGAAATGTTATCCAAAACAGAGACAAGTGTAATTTGGTTAATTAACAAAATTTGGCAATATGTTTTCTTTAACTTTTTATTAAAAAAGTTGGTGGTCTGAAAATAAATTACAGTTGCAAAAGTAAGAAAAATAAAAAAAGCTTTAAGAAATTATTTAATTAAAAGTAAAGACTTTTTAAAAGGGTTTTTTTTGGCATAAAAATCATTTTAGTTAAAATTCTGAAAGTCTTGAACTTAACTGTGTCTTATACTTCGACTACTTTCTTGTACTTTGACTATCATATTATTTGATACATGTACTCTTATACTACTCCACTCAGTCAGGCAAGCAGGTACTACTTGACTCAAACAAGACAATTTTTTCCAAGAATCGCTTTGTATTGTTTGTCTTTTATTCAGAGAATTGTTTTATACAGTTGTCTTATCCTAAGACAATTTTCTTAAAATCAAAAAATTGTTATATGCAAACATATTATTTTGATTGTTTTCTTTTACTTATACAATAATATTTTATTAAGACAGTTGTATAATACGAAGAAAATTATCTTATACTCACCCATTGTTACTAAACACATAATTGTCTAATACAGGCCTGTCACGGAAATTATTTCCGATAGAAAGTTATTTCGTTTTATGTGAAGCAAGATACAAAATCACTTCCACTTTCGATCGGAATTGGTTTCTGTGACAGGCCTGATAATCAGAAAATTATCTTATGTGCGGTTTCCACATGACAGAATATTGATTGCATGTATAGAAAATGTATGTGAAAAGCACTAAGTTTTTTTAATAAATTTTACTACACAATCAATCGCCTGTCATGTGAAACTGCACACTAAACTTAGGCAATTGTCCTGTTCTGAGACAAGAAACAATTTTAGGCAATTGTTTTATAGAAAAAGAATGAACTTCTATTTAGACAATTGTATTATACTTTATCAGACAATTTTCTTCTACTTTTACAAATGTCTTAACATTGGTAATTGGGATGTACGCAGACAAGTGCCTTTTATTCTGAGAATTTTTTTATACTCAAACAATTCATTCATACTGAGACAATTGTCTTAAACTTGGAACCATGTCTTAGACTTCTGTCTTATACACAGACTTTTGTATTATGACCAAACTCATGCCCTTTCCCGTCGTTTCTACAAGAAGCATATTGCCTCGACAAAATCTCCCCATCTGAATCTGTTCGTTGCGTAGTTTTGTTATTTTTGCCGATCTGATTTACATTTTTCTGTGCCAAGTATGTGTTCTAGTCGTTCTGTTCGGCGGCTGCCTTGCGATTTTCAATGATTTACAGTTTTAGCAATATCTGTGCTTGGCTTTCGTATGGTGTGAGTTCAGTTTTCGCCTTTGTTTTTTAACGGTTAGCTGTTGCTAGTTTGTTTGTTGCAATAATCTACTGTTTGCAATATTCTGTGGCCAAAAATGCAAAGGATATTCTAAGGCATTTTTTTAAAAAAAACTTGCAGGGTCTTTATATCGCGAGCGGTAGAATTTCCAGTTTCGCGGCCACAAAGTAATATACATTTGACACGGCAAGGCAGGGAATTTAAGAATTCCATTTCATATTAAGTTGACAAATTTTTTCATCCACTTATAATACTATTTAATACTTTGACTATCATCTTAAACTCAGACCATTGTCTTATACTGTTATTCTACTTTAAGTATTAGAGTATATCAGATAATCTTGCCAGATGTTAAAAAAAACCATTCAGCGCGTGAAAAATCAACATATTTTTTTAAATTTCTTAAGTTAAAAGTTCTTTCTATAAAATAACTTACTTAAACCTTTCTTATACTCAGATTTATGTCTTATACTTAGACTTCCATTTCTTATTTATACTCTCATACCCTTTTGCAGTCTTATACTCATACTAATATTTCATACTTTTATTTATACTTTTGACTTTTGTTTTTGGTCATTTTTATTCGTTTTCTTTTTAATTACCTTTAAATAATTATGGTTAGCAATTTCATTTTGCCTTATCCTTTTTTCTTTCTCTTATGAGATTCAATCAAAAACTTTTTTTTTATTTAATTTTTAAAAATTATAAAAATTTCATTCAAGTTTTCCTAAATAGTAACCATGACTTTGTTTTTGCATAATTTTTTTTTTCTTACTTTTTATTTAAAAATCTTTTATTCGGTTATTTCTTTTTTAAAACAATGATCCTGGGTCATGACTTTGAACTAATTTTTCATTTCATAGATTTGTTTTTGTGTGTATTTTTTTATTTATTGTATAAGTGTGAAAAAAAGAAAAAAAGTTTTTTAATTACTTTTATTGCTTTTTAAGTAGTATTATGCCAATGTTTCATGGGCTGTGTGCTTTAAATGTTCGCTTTTGCTAAGAAATTCTCGCGCGCTAATACCCCACCACCACCCACTGTGAATTTCTGCATTGAATTGCTTTTTCATATATTTTTTTCCATTCTTTTACTGTTTTCATATATAACAATTTATATACACTTCCTTTGTAGTTTTATTCAGTTTCCGGATTTTTTTTTCTGTATCCTTCGTTGTTTCTTATTTTACAATTTATATATTTTTGAAAAATTTTCTAGGGCAAGTTCCTTTTCTTTTATAAGTGTGTGTGATATTTTCGCATTAGTGAAAATTTTATTTTTCTGTGATTCAACTTTCGTTGTTGGAGTTTCCAATAAAGGTGCATTTAATGACGGGTATAAACATCTCTTCATACAGGAACAGTTTTTTATTTTGTAGTTTTTGGTAGAGACAAATGTTTACAAAGAATAAGTTTTCATTCCATTTAATTTTAATTAAATGATGCTGCACAAAAATATTTAATAGAACTAATAATTTTATACAAAAGTTTGAGAAAAAATTTAAATTAAAATGTAACAAAGCTTTAAAGTTATTTGTCAGCAAAATGCTAAGGTTATGCTTAAGAAAAATATTTGATGATGAACAGGTTATTTCATAATTATACTAAAAATAAGTTGGTTTAAGATACCATCAATCTTATTTTATGACTTTGATATTTATAAAGGGTTTTAGTAACTGGTATTACTTAGGTATAAGTATAAGACGAAGTCTTGGTATAAAAGTTTAACTTTGTTTAAGAAATAAGTCTTGGTATAAGACTTTAGTCTAAGTATATTGCGTTTGACTTAGTATAAGACTTTAGCCTTTATATAAAACTTTAGTATCAATCAACTTTAGGCTTTGTATAAGACTTTAGTCTTAGTATAACACTTTATCCTTAAGCGGCTCATACACTTGCAATAAAATTGTTCAGTTTTACGTAATGTACAATTATATCGCCAATGTGTATGTGATATACGATGATGGCACAATATATTGGCAACAATCAAAATACTTTTGATTTTTATTGCACAACGAAAAGATAGTGAAATGTGTTGGCAACATTGTACAATGCTGTTTATGTTATTTCTATAGGTTATGTTCATCTTTTTATTGAATGAATGAAAACATAGTGCGACTTTTTGCATAATATAGGACAAAATGGAAATAATATGGCGAATATCATATACAATAATATTGCAAGTGTATGGGCCGCTTAAGAATTAAACTATTGACTTATTTTTAAACTTTTGCCTTAGTATTAAACTTTTACATTAGTATAAGACTTTACCCCTAGTATAAGACTTTATTCTTAATTTAACATATTAGCCTTTGTATAGAATTTAAGTCTTAGTATAAAAGTGAGGCATTTATATACAACTTTAGCCTTAATACAAAACTTTGTTCTAAGTATAAGAATTACGCCTTATTATTCTAGTTTAGCCTTAGTATACAATTTTAGCCTAAGTATAAGACTTTAACTTTAGTATAAGACTTGAATATAAGACTTTAGCCGTAGTACAAGACCTTAGACTTAGTATAATTCTTTGGTATTAATATAACAATTTAGTCTTTCTATCACTCAATTTACATGATGAATTTTATGACGTCCAATTTTAGACGTAATTTTTTTGTTAGATAGCAAGCGGTGTAGAGAAACAAAAAATGACGATTGGACGTCATAAAATTCATCATGTAAATTGAGTGTATAAGACTTTAGTCTAAGTACACGACATAAATCCTAGTATAAGACCTTTAACTAAGAATTAAGTTTTAGTATTAGTATAAGACCTTAGTTTAAGTAAAAGCCTATAGTACAACCTTCGACTTACGACAGAGCTTGTGAATTATTTTTTTTATTATCTTTTCTTTTAATTGTTTAATATGCATCAAAGTGCAATTATAGTCTTTTTTTAACCGTATACAGCGTTGCCACGACCAAAAAAAAATGTGTAACCAAAATGTAAAAATAAAGTAACCAAAAGCGAAAAAAAACCAAAATTACTATTTTATTCGCACTTAAGTTAAAAAATTATGTGTCTAAAGATGAAATGGAGTTTATTTGTATATTGTAGGCTCATAAACCGCTGGACCATTTTTTTTAAGGTTTGGCAGTTTATTACCGATGGTCTTTTTTTTTTTTGTTTTTTTTTTTTTTTTTTTTTTTTTAATTCCCTACGCTAATCCCCGCGAAGCTTTACGCTTGTCTGCAGGAAAGAAACCAGAGTCTCTGGCGGGAATCGAACCCGCGACCCCGGGGTTGATAGACTAGCTCACTACTAGCTAGCCTACCGGGGCACTGGAAAGGCTTCATAATTTTTCGAAGTTTTTAGTGGAAGTGGCACCTCCTATACAAAGTTAACACTTATTTTCGACAGTTTTAAAAACTTTTTGAGCTAGAGCTTTCAACCTTTTTTATAAAGAGTTCTTACAAGTAAAACTTTTAAAGTCTTGCCATGCGTCATGGTATCAAAGTCTGAATTTGAGCTAAATTATACGGTAGATCTCTTATTAACAGATGCTTTTTTCCCGGTGGAAATATAATCATATTAAACGGAATGGGATTGGAAGGTCGTTTGACCTCATCGTTTATCTAGAAATGTGTTTCAGTTAGACCTATAAAGTATTAAGAATAGCAGATAATGGTCATCTAAACTTCAACCTTATATGGTTCAATTAATAAATAAATAAAAATAAATAAAATAAAAAATGGTTAACAGAATATTAATGTTAAAGTTTTAGATTCCAAAAAAAAAATCATTTTTAAGTAGATGAAAAAGGAATTGGTTTAGATGCACAATTTTAAGGGTCAAAAAAGCGGAGCGGGTAGTTCTTGTTCCAAAACAAAAAATTGGTTATTTTTGTGTTGAAAAAAGTATCCAATATGGAAAAAAAATTACGCAAGTACACATTGGAAAAAAGTAACCAAAACGGCAACGCTGGCCGTATATCGTGTTCGAAAATTCAACTCTACTTTCTAACTATAGATCAATAAAAAATATATTTTGTATTTTTTATTTTTAGTAACTTGAAAATTTTAAGTAGAAAAGAAAACTTTGCCTTGACCTGTTTTTACAAACTGGAGCAAAATAGAACAAAAAAAATCTCTTGCTCACATGAGCACTTACAAAAATTAAGAAAAAAAATCGTTTTTAACACACAACACCTTTTTGCTCGATTTTTCGATGTAAATAAAAAAGGCCTGTTGGGTTTTTAAAACCATGGTTTGCATTTTGTGCACAAAATAAATTTTTTTTTTATTTAGAACTTTTTTTTTCTTTGAAAAATGTTATAGAAACTACAAAAAAAAAAAAACTTTTACAGGCCAACATTGAATTAAAAAATTTATGTTAAGAGTAATTTTCAAGAGAAACCATGAAAGATGAGTTTTTTCCCTGAACTAGTTTACCATTGAAAGTTATTAAAACGAGAGTCCACTTTAAAGGCCATTCAAGTATTAAAAATGCAATACAAAAAATCTATAAATATTGAATAGATCAATTTTTTCGGCTTCAAAAATGCAAAATAAATAATTGAAATGGGTGTAATGTCTTTTTTTTAACAATAGGAGTGCTAACTTTTTAGCAGAAACCCACAACTAGAAAATAAATAAAAAAATAAAAAAGTAAATGAACGCCGAAGTCATTAACTCTAAGATACGAGATTCAATTGTTTTGAACTGTTCGCATATGAATTTTGTATTTAAATTTTAGAAAAATAAATTATGAAAACTATTTTTGTTTTGTAAGCAAAAACATGAATTAAACATGAATTAAATAATTCTTGCACTAAAAATTTTAATATCACAAATTTTCAATAAATTTTTTGTCGCTCAAATGTTGATGCTCTTTTTTTTCATTCTCTCGTTGCAAGTTTTTCAAGTACGTGAACACTTGCTAGTTAAAAAGATTACAAGCACAAAAGATCCTCTGGTTCGCGGCGCCTATGACCTTATATTAATACATACACTTACTAGTAACAATTATTGAAAATAAGCAATTATTTTCTGTTATTGAACAGACCTAATATGCATTCAAAAGTAGAAAAACATAAAACTTCAGAGAGAAAAAAAATCCATAAATAAATTGAATTTTTATCATTCGTTAACATGAAAACATCCTGTTTCATTGAAAACAATGCAACATTTTGTTTCTATATATTTATGTGTGTGTTTCTATGTTTATGTAAAAGTATTTGCAGTATTTTTTTAACACATACTTGTATTAGATTACAATACATGTTTCAATTGCCTGGCATGCACTCATGCAACTTGGCTACAACATTCAACTACATGTGAAAATGTGTTCAATTCTTGTTATTGTGGAAGTGTTTGTGTGCATGTGTGTTTTTCCATGTTTAACATTCTACACTTCCATAGATTTTATAAGTTAATTTTTTATTTTTGTACTTGTTTTGTTTGCATTTTTAAGTCAATTGATGCAAAAATATAAAAAAATTAAAAAAAAAAAACACCAAAATGTTGCACCAGGAAAATTGCATAAGCACTAACAGTGGGAGTGTAAGATTGGAACTAAAATATAAGATAGATTTTTATAAAAAGTTTTAAAAGAATTAGTCTGACTATAAGAATGCAGTTATAGTATTTGAGTTTGAGTATAAGTATTGCAGTTATAAGACAACAGCCGTAATATAAGACGATGATAGTCTTAATATAGGGCTATATTCTGATTATAAGACGAAGTTTATAAGAATTAGTCAGTTCAGTTAAATCCTTTAAAGTCTTGATATAAAACAATGGTAGGCTTAATATAGGGCAATAGCTTAAATATCAGGCTTAAATATTTAAGAAGAGTATAACACATAATTTAGATTGTAGTTTAAATATAAGACTTTAGTCTTAATATAAGACTTTAGTCTTAATATAAGACTTTAGTCTAAATATGAGACTTTATTCTTGATCGTTTTTTTTTCATATAATATTTATTTTTTGAATCTGTTTATATTTAAATATAAACTAACAACAATTAATCAAATCGTTTGTTCTAGTAACAGATTGTAGTATAAGACTTTTCAATCTTTAAAAGAGTTTCAGATTTTTTTTTTCTTATTAAAGAAATGTAGTAGTAGTACAAGACACTGTTGTTCGCGAATTCTTGAGAACTCCTAGCAATATCATGGTATACAAGTTGTGCTTTAATATTAAACTGTAATCCCTGTATAAAACATTAAGTGAATAGACGACTTAAGCAAGTTGAGACTAAATATAAGACTTAAATTGAAATATAATACTTAAGCCCTTGTAGAATTAAAAATTCTAAGTTGAGATGGTTTAAGTATTTGACAAGCATTTACATATGAGAGGGCAGTCTGTAGTCTCAGTTCTATAAGACTGTATTCATAGTATAAATCACTAAAAAGACCTCATTAACTTCCTGTTCATTGATACCTTAAATTAATTTAAAGCAAAAATTAGTTTTTAAATTTTATTTTTGTTTCAAATGTAAGTTATACTGCGGTATACTGCGTATAAGACTTTAGTCTAAAATTAAAAAGTTTAGGTCTGTTTTCACAACTAACCGATAGCTTAATGAGAGATTTTATCGGCAATATAAATAGTGTTCCACTATTACAACTTTACTTTAAGCTAACAAGTAGTATAAACCTTCCATTAACTTATCGCTCACTTAAGGTTAAACTAAGGTTGTAATTCTGTAACACTTTTCATACGGCTGATTAAATTCTAACTTTAGCTATCGGTCAAATGTGTAAAGGGGGTTTGTGTGGCTAAAAAAGGGTAGTATAAGTATAGTCTCAGTATAAGTTTGTTATTCCTTATATCGCTGGATTAACATGTTAAGGCTCTAAGTCCATATTTGAAAATTTTACAGGAGAGACAAAAAACAATCAAAATACATGTGATGGAACAATTTGAGAAAAATTGTTAAACTGTACTTTTAATTGAGACTTCTTGTGATAAATTGGACTTAGCGCTTTTGCTCATCACAGTTTTAATTAAAAATTAAATCAAGTGAATTAAACGTTTAATTAAGTGAATTAAACATTTGATATTATAGTTAATTTTTTAAAATTATATCACAAATTTTTCAATTGAAATCAATTTTTATTTTTTCTGTGAGTATAAGTATATAGGTCAGGGTATAAGACGCCAGGCTAAGTTTCAATATCGGTTTTAAAAACTAAAATTTTATTAAAGCGAAAATATTTTATTTGATTTTTCTAAGGTTTAATTGATTTTATTAAATTTTCTTTTTATCTTACACTCGTTTTAATGAATAAATATTTAAAAAAATTTGTCCACATTTTTCGCAAAGTAATTAAAATAAACATTAAAAAATAAAAGAACAGACATTTTTCACATGATTTACTATATGTTTTTCTATAAACGCCCTGTGTTTTCTTACTTTTGTAAAATTAGTTTTAATTGCTTTTTTACTATATTTTAAATTTAGGTCAAACTTTTGTTGCAGCAACATTTGAAAACTAATACAATTTAAAAGATATTCCAATCATGCCTTTAGAATATCAAGTTAAATAATTTTCATATGAAAAAGTTTTTAATAAACAATTAATTCAACGAACTACGAGTAAAAGTGCAATAAAATTAAAAAAAAAATGTTCTTGGATTTGTAGTTTGCAAGGATACTTTTTAAATACATTATAAGTCTAAAATATTTGTAATTTCTTATTCGCAAATATAAGTGAAAGGCACGTGTATGTGTTTTACTTCTTAATGTTTACTTAGTTAGAGAACGTAATTATTTCAATTATTATTATTATTATTATAAATAAACAACAAAGTAACAACGTAATACAACAATTTCTTAATTAAATTTGCAGTTCTTAAACTTTTATAAAAAAAACCCACAACAACAACTTCTCCCACGATAAAAAAGCTTTCAAATATATTAAGCATCATTTTTTTTGGTGTTACAGAAACCCACCCTTAAACAAGTTTATAAATAGCATTTTTCTTCTTTTCTCCGCTTCTTCTAGATGCCTAAATTATTATTTTTTTTGGCAATTTGACTTATGACTACCCTGCAAATGTTATTGGACCACCTGATCCAATTTCATGAAATGGACTACTCCATGGACTGGTCCGATGTAATGCAAGCATGAACCATGTCATTGTTAAAAAGTGTTTGTAGTGAGATGACATGTCTTCTTTTTTTAACGACATGTTTTCGTTTTTAAATGAAGTTAAAACTAATCCTCTTATGTACACAATGGAGTAGTTTTAAAACTACTCCTTTGTAGTCCAAAGGTGGGTTATATGGTCCTGCCCTAGGACATCGTAATGTAAAATAGACCATGTTTTTTCCATACGTTTGGGTTACTTTTGGACTAGTCCTAGTCCCTTGTTGCCCTGCAAATATTATTGGACCACCTGATCCAATTTCATGAAATGGACTACTCCATGGACTGGTCCGATGTAATGCAAGCATGGACCATGTCATTGTTAAAAAGTGTTTGTAGTGAGATGACATGTCTTCTTTTTTTAACGACATGTTTTCGTTTTTAAATGAAGTTAAAACTAATCCTCTTATGTACACAATGGAGTAGTTTTAAAACTACTCCTTTGTAGTCCAAAGGTGGGTTATATGGTCCTGCCCTAGGACATCGTAATGTAAAATAGACCATGTTTTTTCCATACGTTTGGGTTACTTTTGGACTAGTCCTAGTCCCTTGTTGCCCTGCAAATATTATTGGACCACCTGATCCAATTTCATGAAATGGACTACTCCATGGACTGGTCCGATGTAATGCAAGCATGGACCATGTCATTGTTAAAAAGTGTTTGTAGTGAGACGACATGTCTTCGTTTTTTAACGACATGTTTTCGTTTTTAAACGAAGTTAAAACTAATCCTCTTATGTACACAATGGAGTAGTTTTAAAACTACTCCTTTGTAGTCCAAAGGTGGGTTATATGGTCCTGCCCTAGGACATCGTAATGTTAAATAGACCATGTTTTTTCCATACGTTTGGGTTACTTTTGGACTAGTCCTAGTCCCTTGTGGGCTACTCTTTACACGCGTGTTTGGACTGGTCCTATCATTTGCTGGGTAGAGGATGCTGCTTTTAGTTTTTCTTAAACAAAAATTTTAATGAATGCAAACGAAAGTGCTACATTCGGCAATGCCGATTCTTATACACCCTTCACCATAGTGCGAAATGAGCAGAAAGTAATATAAATTAATACCGCCCACTTTTTTTCGTATTGTTATCGAATCTAGTTGTACTAAATTTTTTAACTTTTATTACAACTGATCTATTTTGTATTTGTATGGGAGGTGCCACGCCCCATCATCCAAACAAACACTAATTTTTTGATGGATTCTTTGTATTGATATGCCAGCTACGTGTACAAAATTTGGAAACATTCCTTCTACCGTTCTCCAGATATAAAGATGTGAATTTTGTGCCACACCCATTTCTCCAATCCTGCCCACTTTTTGTCAGATGTCACGATTGACACCAAAGGTATTTGCACAAAATTTATAAACTTTTACTGCTACGATTCTCCAGCTATACAGAAATCTGTTTTTTATTTGTATGTGAGGTGCCACTCCCACTTCTGCATTCCCATCCATTTTTTAAAGACGTTGTGTATTGAAAATCCAGCTATATGTACTAAATTTGAATAATTTTTCTCTTACCTTTCTTTAGAAATAAGAAAGTTTATTTTGTGGCATGTCTACTTCTACACACCTACCCAAATATTTTATCGGATGTTGTGTAATGATAACCAAGATGACTGTTTCTAATTAGGAAACTTTGGCTTTTGTCGTTCTCAAGATATGCAGAAATCTATAATGTTTTTGTATTGGATTTGCTACGACCACTTTCCTAATCTCAGCCATTTTCAAGAGAGGTTGTTTATTGAAAACCAGGATGCAGAAATATACAGAAGAACGAGATTTTTGGGTAAAATTAGAATTAGTCGTGGATTTTGGCTAATATCTCGGTCATTCATGGACCGATCTGACTGAATTTATTAAATTAATATCCATCTAGTCTTCATGATTTCTGTAGCCTTCGTAAAACCCATTTCAACATACACACGGACAGACGAACATCGTAAAATCATCTTCGCTGCTCAAATTGAAGAAATTACAAAAGGCATGACAAACTTATATATACCCACTCTACCTGTGGTGAAGGGTATAAAATATGCTTAATATTTTTTTGTGCCATTTATTGTTTATGCGAAATTGTATTTATCTATTTGTATAAGAGTTTAAGGCAGCTATTCTACACTAAATTAAAATTCCTTAATTATAATTAATAATACGAAATTTAATTAGAGAGATAATTGTTCAAAATAACTTTTTTTTAACTCTTATACTCGAAAAACATCTTATAAACTTACTAACATCTTAGTTAGTATTGATACAATACACTTATACTTAAAGTACTCTCTTATACCAAAACTATATTTTTACGATACACTCAAAATGAAGTATAACACACAGACTACTGTTCTATACTTGAACAGTCCATCTATGTGAAAACTTATAATCAAACAACGGCCAATTTTTCGACTTATACTCTAGTCGATATTTAGAGATTTACCTTACACTCTCGAATTAAAATAAAATATTTGAACACATATTCTCAGACTAGTATAAGAGTGTGAATGCCGATACAGAATTATACTAACGGCTCTTACAAATTCATTTAAAGGCTTAAATGCCGAGTACAATTGCCAAACCGAAAAATATTTAATTAGATGCCCCAATCAACACTTACTGCTTATGTATATCTATCAGAAGAATAGAATTAAAATAGAAAATAAAGGGGAAGGAAAAAACTTCCGAAGAATTGTTATAATTATATAATTGGGTTGATATTCAAACAACCAATTTATACTCAGACTAAAGTTTAAAAAATACTGACTTAAATGACGACTGCGGTCTTATACCTTCTTTTTATGAAACCACCAGAAGAGTAAAACCCAATCTCATCTCCCATCAAACTCTTACTATCAATTAATGCTTATGATCGTTTTATACTTACACTATTATCTACCGACTACCGAATTGAAACCAGACAAACGTCAAATATTGTTATCTTATACTTAGACCACCGACTTACTATTGTAAGACACTCACTACATACATAATTCTATAAAAATATCCGTGTTTTTTACACACCACTGTCATAAATTCATACAATCGATTTCCGTCTTATACTTAAACTGCTTTTTAAAACTCTGTATACTCTTATATTAAAAAATGGCCTTTATGTACAGCAATTTGCCGTCTTATAAAGTTTTAAACTTAGATAATCGGCTTCTGCTTTAACTATCATTTTATTCAATAACCACTGATTGATAATCAGATCACCGTCTTATACTCTGTATAATTCTCTGTAAAACAACTTATACTAACATTTTCTTTTTATACTGTGTAAATAAGCCTTTTACTCAAATTTTTTTTCAGTCTTATACAACAAATCTAGTATAGTCAAATCCCGATAATTCGTACTCCGATAAATCGTAATTCCCGATAATTCGTAATAAAGTGTCGGTCCCTTGAACAAATCTCGTTAATTCATAAAATTTCCATACATTTTGGTCCCCTCGCTAATTCGTAATTTTTTTTCCAAATAAAATCTTCTTTACCACTTATTAATCGTAATTGTTTGCTAACTACCACTTATAATTCGTAATAAAAACAACAAAAACAGGAAATGATATTTTGTTTACCGCTATTTTTTTGTGTGGGTTTTTGCTTGTGCGTGTGTGTGTTTATTTTCTTAAGATCAGTTTGTTACATGAATAATAAAGAAAAATGTCAAAGCACACGGTACGTTTAAGTAAATAAATTGAAAATCCCCGTTAATTCGTATTTATTTGTTTTTAACCCCGTTAAATCGAAACCCCCTATAATTCGTAATAAACGGCCGGCAACTTGCAATTACGAATTATCGGGATTTGACTGTATAAGAAAAAATAACATTTAGTTTAGGATAATATAAAGCGATAAATTATGTTTTGCCTTATTTGACAAACTCTTATGCACTTTAAATCATTGCCAATTTAAAAGGTTTTTTCCATTTTTCTTTTACTTATCATTATATAATTTTAAACTTGAAATTTTAGGCTATAAAAATTATACAGCCATTTAAATTTTAAACTAAAGTAGACAACAAAATGTAAATTGCAGAAAAAATATGTGCAAAAAAACATTTGTTCAGTTATTTAAGCCCGACACATCCAAGAGTGAAGAATTTTTTTGGTTTTTTTAATTTGTAAATGTGTAAGAATGTGTTAACCAAAATCAAATACACATCTATACATACAAAACTTAACATAAACACAACGCGGTAAATCTTGAAAGTACCACAGGTTTCAGGGCTTTTTAAAAGATTCGTTTCTTATGATATCCTGCCTTCAGAAATATGCCTTTTAGAAGGTTTAAATTTATTTGCAAACGACCTTTTAAAATATTCATTATACATTCGCTACTCCATTCTTTAAGAAGTGGGAAACGAAGTTGTTTAGTTTTATTTTTTTTTTTTGTTCTTAGTGACATTCGGTACTTCCTTCTTTAGGAAGAGAACGAAGTTGTTCCATTTTTATATTTCTTTTAACTAATTACTTTTACGATAACGAATACATTGGTGATCAGCTGTTCAGTTGTCTCTACCAAGCTCTGTATAACTTTTTTTAGTAACTACAAATTATTGAAGTCGACCGCAACATTCTTTATATTGCCTCTTAAAAGTGCTTCACCTTAAAGGCGTTTTAGAATTACTGTAAACAGAAGGGGGTGTGGAAGGGCTTTCTCCCAATGACAACCTGTGGTAAAAGCAAATAATTATGGACCACGACGAGGAGTGTTTCTGACTGCTAAATAAGGCCTTCTATTAGGCCTAATTACTTATTTTTTTAACCGCCGGGCATAATCAGTTAAGTGTAACTACAGTGGACTAAAAGAAAAACTGAGAAAATTAAAACAACATTTAAAAAACTTTTCTTAAAGTTTTTTCATTTTTTTTAAAAGGCCGAAAACGAAAATTTCGTAGGTACTAGATTTTTTTGTAGTGTAAATGGGATGTAACGAACAATTAATAGTTATTATTTTTACTTGAGTTTTATTTGGAAATTAGTCTTACTTTGATTCCACTGTCCTTTACACACATGCTGTGGCTGGCATTTATTTGTCTGCTTGTAAACTTATAAAAAAGCCTTGAAGTATGTCATGAAAAAGTAAAAATTATAATTTATATATGTATGTAGAATATCTATGTACAAGTTATTTACATGCTGGCAATTTATAATTTATAATGTTTTTTTTTTTACTAAAATTGTTAGATGTTTGCGTGTCATCAGGAGTAAATTTCGAACTTAAACTAGACAAATAGGAAATAAAAATGTGTGCATATTTACAGGGATGCTAAGATGAACTTTTTGAATTTTGTTTAATGCTTAAGAGAAAATATTCTGTAAAATTTTGAAACTATATTCAACTAACTAAAACTAGTTTTTTTTTAATAGAAAGTAAACATAACTAATTATTTGTGGTAAATATTGTTCTTACTTTATCCTAAAGAAATTTGAAACATTATTTATTTTTAATTTACACAAATTAAATAAACGCCCCCAAGCAGTTTGCAAGCAAATTACAATTTTTTTTGCTACTTAAATAAGAATAAGTAATTTAAAATTGAAATTTAAGACAGACTTTAAACTTTAAGTTCCTAAAAGTATGCAGCACAGTTTATTTAATAGTTCTATTACTTAATATACTTTCTGTTTAAATGCAATGAAATTTAAATTTTTTATTTAAAGCAACTTTGGTCGAAATTTATTATGACAATTTTGTAAAATTACTAATCCAGCCATTATGATTAGAAATTAGTTTTAGATTTGATTGTAAAATGATTTACATTGTTAAATACTATAATAAATAGTAAATTATTTATACAAATTCTCTCTCTCTATATATATATATATATATATATACACACACACACACATAATAAGTAAATGCCTGCCTGCATTTAGGCGCTTTACCTGGTAATCTAAAATATTTAGAAACAAAACTCCTTAATATATGCTAATGATATAAAATTAAATTACTTTATGCCAAAAAATAAACTATCTAATATCTTGTTAAATATGCATAGATTTGTATATTAGTTTATATGTTCAAATGTGGGTAATTATGGATTTTTGTTTTATGCAAAATTATACCATAATCATTCGTCGTTTAACTGTTGCCTTTATATAGGCTATAAATAATTTTTGTAATTATAAAGTAAATATTGTGGTCAACATGATAATTTGTATGAAATATGACAGTGGAAAAAACTAAACTTAAAGCAGACAAATTTCAAGGCTTAAGAAAGACATTCTCGATTTGTTTAGAATTTTTAAATTCTTTCACTTCAAATTATGGATCATATTTGATTAACCAATTTGTTTTAAAGATTTTATTGCAAATATTGTGCAGGACGTGTTTCGTAGGTGATCGTGTTCAGCTGATAATCATGGTTGGCGGATTTAAAATACGCCTGCGACTGTTTGGTAATAGATTAAAGAGAACGTGAACATATTTCCTTTTATCTATTAGCAAACAGTCGCAGGCGTGTTTTAAATTCGCCAACCATAAAAAGGGTGAATATTTCATTGTCATCGTTGGACCTTCCCTCTAATTTCCTATCTGAAATTAATTAAGAATTAAGAATTACATATTTTTAATGTCAGCTGTAAAAATAAATCGTCGTAGACGAAAACTAAGTTGGATGGAAAAGAGCCCTGATACGCTACACCGAGAGATGACATCATACATTTGTGTACAAAAAGTATAAGGAGTATCCCAGATCACTGAAAGTTGGCAACGGATACTATACATATTGGTAAAATTAAGAAAAAAATAGAACTACCGCCCATACAATCTAAATTAAATTTTTCGCCTACAACTTTTTCTTTTAATGAAAATGTTTTCAAATTTGGTACATACACTTTCTAGCACAACAAAAATATGAATGCCAAGTTCCATACAAAAAACATCGAAAGGCGTATTTCAACTTGATTTAGATTCTGAAGCTCTTAAAGTTGAGCAATGACATTTTCTAAATTAGAAGCATCTTCGGTGCACATTCCACATCCTGCTGTTGTTTATTCGTGTGCAGTTTGACTGTATTTTTTTTATTAGAAATTTATCTATTATTTTTTTGTATCCAACCCACTGTTTCTTTAATAAATCAATTTAATTTCTTTTCAAACCCATTCATAATAATCAAATTTTGTAAATTATTTTAAAAGCAGAAAATTTGCTAATAAAGCTGTAATTTTTTATATGCAGAAAATTTGCTTATAAAGCTCTTCTTTTATATTTTGAAACTTCAAAAATTAATTTTATTATTTAAAAAATTTTTTTTTTATAAAAAGTAATTCATGTGAAAATTTGCCAAGGATTTTTCTACATTTATTTAAACAATGAAAACTCCTTAAAATGTGATTTATTTGAAATTACATTTTCAAGCCTACACGTATACTATAGTTTTTTCTGTAATAATAATTTCATAGATTTAAACAAAATTTTGAAAACTTAGATGATGGAAAGCTAATCAAAATTGTTATTTTATAATAAGTTTAAATATGCTTTAAATGTGTCTTAAAATGAAGTTGAAATTTTAAATTTATTTATTTGAGAAGAAATTATGATCAACAAGAAAATCGGGCTATTGTCTTACAAAATATGGTAGTAAAGTATTAGATTTAAGTAAAACATTTATCTATGATTTTCAGTGTACATCTAATTTTGAACACTTTGCAAATGTACAATAATCTTTAAATTTTATTAATCGTTTTCCACGTGAGAAAAAGCAAAGCAATTTATTTTTAAGAGGCAACGAGTGCAAATAAAACAATTGAGAACAAAACAAATGACAAAATGTTGTTTGTGACTGGGCTTAAATTTTGTACTCTGCTTTTTATTTTTGTTACTACTGCAGTCCAAATAAGCATTCTTAAGCAATTAAAAAGGTAAAGTCGACCCTGTTTATGAAGCCAAATTTTCTAGACTGTACCCTATTTGGGACCTATGACTAATCATGAACGCGGCAAGACAACATTATGTTATGACGATAAGATTTGACCCGAATTGTATTTAAACATCAAAATATTTATGAGCCTTGTTTGTCTTAAAGCTATTTTAGAAAGGGAGTTCATATGGAAGATATGGACAATTCTGGATCTACCAGAACGAAATTTTGCCTTGACAAAAGTACAACCAAAAACAAAAAAAAAAAAAAAATCAATCCATGCCTACTCAAATCAATCCGATGCGATATTAATAGTACGGTGAGTACGGATTTTCTTGAATCAAGTACAGAAAGATCGATTCAAGTACGGATTTTCAACCGCGAGATACTAAACTTATCCATATTTTATCCCGGATTCGTACTTGAAGTAATCCAAACATGAGATTGATTTAAATAAAACAAAGATTAAATCAGTCCCAAAATGCGCTTGATTTAAGAATTATTAAATTGATGCAATCCCGATTTCGAAGGAGAATTTTATTTTCATTGATTTACTTAACCGTTTACCTTCTTACAGTTTTACAATTTAAAAACACCAGCACCGATATGGGTTTTTCTTTAAAAACTTAATGTACTTATAAAACTGAAAATATAAACTTAATGAGAAGCAAGAGTTCCCAAGTTTACTTTTATAAACATGAAAATAATGTTTTCGTCTATTTCTGTTGCTTTTGTTGTTTCTACAAACAACAGGAAAATCGTTGTTTAACTACTTGTGTGGTGTTGTTGTAAATGATTTTTTAAGGCACACTAAAAATGTGGTATTAGAAGGTTAATGTGAGAATAAACAATTTTATTTATCCCAAGTGTTTTTTTCTTTCTGTATAGTAGCTAAAATAGAAGTTCTCTTTGAAAAGTTGTTTAGCAATACCAAAGTTTATAAGAAAGTAACGGCATTAAAAGCTATTTCCGGGAGTAGTATTTGTATGTTAGCTTTGTTTCTATATAAACTGACTTCAATAAAATTTGGTAAAACGATTAAGATTGCCGTATACTACGTTTGGATCAAATTTAATCTTATACCAAATTTCATCAAATTATCTGCAAAATTGCGACCTGTACTTTGCGCACAAGACAACCTGCATGGACAGACAACCAGCCAGTCAGCCGGTCCGGAAAATGATTCGGAGTCGACTGGTATACTTAAAGTTGGGTCTAAGGCCAATTTTTTTTAATGTGTTACGTTTCGTTTTATTTATTTATTTATTTAACGTGATCACTTTTATGTAAGTATAAGCTAAAAGTATAATGCCCAATTTGTAGGATTAATACTAAAACACATTTATTTTTAAGATCGTTTTAAATACAAAATTCTTTTTTTTCACTAAACACTTTAATGTAACTGCATTCACTGATGTGGTACATTTAAATTCATTTTGAGTTTACATTGGAAAAACTTAGCAAGGTGGTCGCAATATTAAACCAATACAAAAACAACAAGCAATAGCAGACAACTGTTTTTTTAAAGACACCTTGTAAATAAATACCTTTTTTATGATATTTTTTGTATTTAGTAGTGCTACCATACTTAATTAAATAAGACTTTTTAAACAAAACTCAAAAATCAATCTGTATTTAGTGTATTGAAAGAGAAAAAGTTATCTAAGCATAACACATTTGACTATAAGACTTTATTTTGAGCATTTTAAGCAAAAGGAATTTCAGTGTTTATCGCTTTTAAGCATTTCATAATTTGCACGTTTTTTGGTACTTATAAACGGTAAATTCATTTATAAAATCTCGCTTATATGATTATACTGTGCTAATAAAAAACTCGCTTAATTCAATAAAAAAAATTTAAAGTTTAAACAAAATTTAACAAAATTAGTTTTGATGAAACAATTTTTATTGCTTTTTTTTTGTATTTGAGTCAAGTTTAAAGCAAAGCTTATATTCGAATTTTTTTAATGAAATTTATTTAAATTGCATAATACTGTGATGCATTAAAGCGGCATATATATTAAAGCAAGTTCCTTAACACGAAACAATTTTAGCTTTTTTATAGCAAACTGTAGTTACCCAAGTTTGGATGCATAAAAGTGTTAAATGCTTATAAACGATGTGCAAATAAGGGATAAATTCTGTAGTATAAATGCACTGACAGTTAAATATTTAGATGAGTATAAGACTTTAATCTGAAAATAAGAATTATTCCAACATATTAAGAGTTTATGATTTTAGTCTTCGTATTATATGAAATTATAGGTATCATAGTAAACCTTCGCCTTACCAATACTCGGTTGACCATTTCGGTATTAACAAACGATGTTCATGAAAAGCTTTGGTAAGGCGAAGGTTAAAATGATTGTAAAGAGCTGTCCGAGTATAACAATTTTGAGTATAAGACTTTTAGTATAAGATTTCAGGAAAAGTATAAGAAAAACAAAGTATAATTTATACCAAGAATAAAAACTAATACCGGCGATACAAATTTTTAATGAGTATAAGAAAAACTATTTTTGGACATTCTGCCCTGTTCATAAAGAAACTAAATTGGATTTGAAATTGTTTCTTAAGAAAATTCATTTCATTCATTCATGTTGTAAAATTCCTTTCTTCATAAAAATAATTAAATGAAAATTAATTCAATGAAGTTTAGCCTGATTAAAATATTAATATTTGAATTGAAAATTTGTTTGAAAATTTAGTTTTAAAAATGCGTTTGAAATCTAAATAGTTTTTTTTTTGGTGGGTATTTGGCAGTTTAAGTTAAGAACTTTGGTCTGTTGAAAATTTTAGCCAAAATAAATATTTTAAGGCTAAAAAAAATATTATATGTATAAGATGACAATAAAAGTTTAATATTTTAGTCTAGGGGCCAGGTTTTAGCATGCGAATAAGACTTTAATGCAAGATAACGACTTTTATTTGAAATTAATATTTAGTTTTAATAAAAATAAATTAAGGAATATAAAACTTTAATCAGGCTATCAAAATGACTATAAGTCTTATGCAATTTGTATAAGACTTTAGTTTACAATCTTCACTCTGAGAATAAAAATTTAAATAGCTTTTTAAGTTCTTTAAGATTTCTTAGGACAAAAAGAATCGAAATGCTTATTCATTTTGTAAGCATAATATTGTTATGATAGTTGTAAGTACCGTCGTACAACAATGGATTAAAATCGAGTATAAGACTTATCTTTGAGTTTAAGACTTTAGTAAAAAAAAATTATGAGAAAGACTGAAAATAAAACTTTGGTATAAGATATAAGTATGATTATAAGACTTTTGGCCGATTTCACCAATTTATTTAAATATCAATTTATGTTGAAAAT
This sequence comes from Pollenia labialis, assembly GCA_949318255.1. Classification (NCBI taxonomy): domain Eukaryota; kingdom Metazoa; phylum Arthropoda; class Insecta; order Diptera; family Polleniidae; genus Pollenia; species Pollenia labialis. The sequence goes on from OX439139.1 coordinate 12,283,795, forward strand.
CTTTATTCATGTAAAATAAAAATTTGATTATACATATTAGAATATATTTAAATATGAATTGATATTTAAAAAGAATTGGTGAAACTGATCATTTAATTCTTTAAGAATTGGTTTAAATTATTCATATAAACAGTAGACTTCAGTTTATGTGTAAAATTAGGATAGAAGAACTATAAGTCATAGGGGAACGTATTCACCAGTAACACATTAGATGGCAGTATCAGTTTAAAATTAAAATAAATGTGAAAGACTACAGTCATATTAAATATAAGAGAGTTATCTGAATATTAAACGTTATTGCAAGCGAAGAAAACGGAAAATGGAAATCCAAATTTATGAATTTTCTAAACAGATAAAGTTTTCACAATTTATCTTAGAATTTTTACCTCAATATAAGAGCATAATTTGTGAAATGTTAATTAGAGATAGAAGTAAAAATATCGGATTCCTTTAATTTTTTTCTAAACAAATTTTGTAGGTAAAATATTGCAAATCAAAACTATTTTTTTTTTGCTCAACCAAAAATTAATTGCAAAACTCCTTAAAATTTTAGTTTAAACTTGTCTTTTAATTTGTCAATTCTCAAGCAAATATATACAAAGTTTCAAATGAATTTATTTAGTATTGTTGTCAACGCCTGAAAGTAAGCAACAGTTTTGTGTTGTTCTTGCGCTTATGCTAATTAAACACAGAGCAAAAAAGGAAAATAAAATATACGTACATATATAAAGACAAAACTCAATTTTAACTTTTCTACTTTAAGCAATAAAACCAAGCATTAAAGCAGCAGTTACAAAACTTTAGTACTCTGAGAAAAGAAGATAAAAAGACACGGTTAAAATTCCTGTATATTCTTTGGTAAATGAACTTAAGAAAAGTTGACAGTTTGTAATTCGCACAAAAAAAAAACCAAATCAAATGAAATGAAATCCTCAGGGAATCAACAATGAGCAAAAAACAATTTTTAAACAAAACTGCCAACATTTAGCAACACTCCTAGAAAAATATAAAAAGATACATGCCAATTAAACTTTCCAGTAAATTTTTTGAAAAAGCATGGCTAGTGGTAACACCCGTTTTCCCAGCGCTGGCTAAGCAACTTTCTTAAAAGTATGCTGAGTATCAGTGCTACATTATGTTTTCGGTACTGCCTAATGAACAGCAAAAAAGTTAAAGCATACTTAAGGGAGTTATCTCAATTGTGTTTTAAAAGCAGGGTTGCTAGGGTAAACGATTTTTTTTTAACCAGCATCTGCATTAAGGCGTATGTGTTTTATTTTTAAATAATTTCTTTTTTTCCAATTTCTATTTGTTTTTTTTTTTATTTTCTTAAGTAATTTCATTTACTTTTTTAAAATTTTTTTTATTTGAAAAATGTTTTTATTTGTTGTTTTCCATTTTTTTTTTTTTTTATTTTTTTTTTAAGAAAAACAAAATTTTCATTTATTTTTCTTTAATTCTATACCGAAGGGAAATTAACTGAAAAGTCATATTTTTTTGTTTTAAAATTTTTTTTTTCTTTTTAATAATTTGAAAATATTATTTTCCTTTTCTTGAATCATTAGTTTATGTCAGATGTGATATTGCACTTAATTTGTTTTAGGTAAAAGTTTTTGGGAAAAATCTAAATTTTTATTAAAATTTTTTTTTGTTTGTCAGTTAAATTAAAAAGTTTTTGTTTGGTTTTATAATAGATTTGATTTTCTGAAACAAACATTACCACTTATTCAGATAAGAAACAAAGAAGAAAAAATGTATATCCATATTACAAGTACTTGACAGGTGTGGGATACGGGCCATTAAAAGTTTTTTTTTTTTGTAATTTTAAAGAAAAGAAGAAGAAAAAACCGAATGAATTAAATGAACATGGGAGAAATTTCTTAATTCAAGGGATAAAACGGCTGTTTAATACTATTTATAAAATAAGAAAATGACTAATGTCTCAGTAAAAGACTAAAGTTTAGGTATAAGAAAAACAGTTTTGTTTGATTTTAAGAAAAACATTTAAGTATAAAACAAAGTTTTTGTTTAAAATTCGAACTCAAGACACGAGAACACATAACTATAATAAATACATCTCTGTATAAGACAAAAGTATGTGTTAGAGACAATAATCTAAAAAAAACTACAAAATCTGAGTACTAAATAAAACCTGGATAAAAGAAAAATATCTAAATAAGGGGTGTTTTCTTTAGAAACATAGAAATTTTTGAAAAATAAAACACAACAAACTCAATGGAATGTCCAAAATTATGGCTTTTTTAGCCCACAAATTTCATGGCATTTAAGGTTTACAAATAATTTCTAGCATAGGGCCTGGGTGACTGCGCCTTATGAACACAATTCTGTCGGTCCAATTTTTCACCTCTTCTTTGAGCTTTCCCGGTCTTGTTTCGCCACTGGCTCCTAAATGATGAATCGCTGTTGCTTTATCAGCATAGACAAGAGATTTGAGTTGACGTACCCCCCAAAAATTCGTTTAAAATTGTCAAGTCACACGAACGAGGTGGCCAATTCACATGTCCATTCTTGAGATAATTCGTTTACCAAGCTTTTAGCTCAACAAAGCGATGGTTTAATGCGCTGTTTGGCATATTTCGTCATCTTTTTGGAGCCATTTCACCTCCAAATGATTTGCAATGACATGAGGAATATAATTTAAAATATAAAAATCACGAATCTTTTGCCTGTTGTGTTCGGAATTTACCAGATTTGGATTTCAATACAAATAAGCCGATGCCGCTTTCGGCAGGTTAACCGCACCAAATAGTAATTTTTTCGGCATGTAATGGCGTCTCAATAGCCGCTTGCGGATTGTGCTTTCTCCATAAACAACAAATCTGCTTGTTTACCTACCCGTTAAGCCAGAAATGAGCCTCATCACTGAAGATATTTTTACGATAAAATCTGGTTCAACTTCTAGTTGATTCTCAGGACATTCACTGAAAAAAAAGACGAAATTGATGGTCTGATGGCTTTAATTCTTGCACCAGTCTATTGAAGTAGGCGAAGATATTTCCTCAAAATTTACCAGGTAGTGGGCGGGCAAATACCGAGTTGCTTAGAACGGCGTTCGATCGATAAATTCGAGTCCTCTGTCCGACTAACGTCGGCAGCGGCGATGGATTCTTTTGTACCCCCGGTACGGCCTCGATTTGAGCTTTCACACTTTATAAGACAAAAGTTTTAATATAAGAGAAAACTTTGATACAAAAGTATGAACCATAAATAAAAGTTCGGGTGTAAGACAATAGTATACGTTTATTTTATAAGCCCCCTCACCCAGAGACTGGTGTTGTCCATTGTGACGCCTTAAGTCTTAGATTTGTATTGCAGTTGTCCTGGAGCATCTTGCGCCTCCATGTAGTTCGTATATTCCATTGTGCCATACGCGGTCTGTTTCGTGTTTCAAAGGCCGTTGCCATAAGATCTGGTCTACTGTAATTTTCGCCCGGTACTAATTTAGTTTTTCAGTTTTTGTTCTTGCTAATAAGTTAATTAATTGCCACGCTGTTGTACGTCCCAGGACAATGGAGCTCCCATCTCTCGTATTGCCTTAAAAACAACGTTCCTTAGTGATCTTAGTCCATGTAGTTCGTACATTACACAGTGCCATGCGTGTTTCTTCATCGCATGGTAATTTGCTGTCGCAGGATCCAATTCCATTGTCAGCTTGTCTGGTGTCAGTTCCTTTCCAATCGGTTGTTTTTCCTGATATGTATATAATGGGGTTTCCGTAGCAGGATATTTTTGGTGTAGTGGTGGGAAACCTTAATTATCTTTGATTCCTACCTTTTCCCCAGGGGGTGCCGTATGCCTGGCATCATACTACTGCACAAGGAGGGACGTCAGGGGGCTTTTTTGATGGATTGTCTGAAAGGAGGCTAAAGCCACTTTTATTGTTAAAACTCGAAGACCACGATAACTTTTTTGTACTCTGTCAGGAATCGAACTTGGGGTGCCTGGTGTTGTAGGCAAGAACTTTACCCAATACACCACGCCGCCATAAAATTCGGTGAGGCGGTGGAGTTAACGCTCAAATGGGACAAAACTGCAGCGTCTTTTTGCCATGTTGGGTGCGCCTGTAAGCGGCCGTCTGTTTCGGATCGGCTCAGTACTTCAATGTTCTTAGCTTCAAAGGGTAATCATGCAAGGAATCCACCTGGTGCGGCATTTTTTGAAAACATTCTGATGATCGAAACTTATTCTAAGATTTAGGACCCAAAAACCAAACATTGGCATGAAAGACAATTTCTAGCTTGCAACAGTGTGGCACTATGCTCCACTGGGAATCAAGTACAGAAATAGAAAAAAAAAATTCTAATTATAAATTAAAGGTCCAACTATAAGTAAACAAAATACAAGTTTAAAAAAAAATTGCGAATGAGACAATATTGTAAGTAAAAGCCCAATATACAAATAAGCAAAAGTCGGAATAAAAATCTGAGCATAGAAAAACAAATTTAAACTTCCAGCGTATTCATCTAGTTTTATGGTAACTTAAAGACATTCTGTATTGAAGAAATTTCCGTCAATTGAATATATTATTTAGCGCCCATAATACTTATCCAATTATTAATATAATTAGCTCCCCAATGTATGCCACAACAAGTATTTCGACCACAACATATTAATATTTCTCTCAGAAATTCACATGTTCGTTTCAATACAAATTTTGTACGTGTTGTAAATAATTTATATTCCAGTTGTCAACATCTTTTGTGGTTACTGCTGCTGTTTATTATGTAAATAAATGCAAATTTCTTTTAATATTTTTTTTCGTTTTGGTTCATAAATATATTTAGTTTTTATTTAGTCATTTTCACTGTGTCACCACATGTTTTCAATAAAGACATGAAAAAAATTTAGATGTTTGCGAAAATGTTTCAACACATTGAAATGTCCCTTCATAACAAAAACGTTGCCTTTTTTTCTCCAGTAAACTCATTGTTAGATCTGTTTACCATAACATCTTCATAGGAGCACATAAGTTGCGTATTAACTAAATAATAATGAAATTCTTGTTTCGATTTATTTTATGTTTATAATAAATGATTTTTGAGTTTGTGTTGGAAATAAATAATTGTTTGTTATTCAAAAGGAGCCACACAAAAGTACATACTTAAGAAAGTTGTGGCTTCAGCAGCAGCCATCAGAAAAACTGGGTCACAGTCAAAAAGGAATATTAAATTAGTTTATAATTCTTAAGCCTGAAAATAATTACATTTGAAAGAAGTTGGCTTCTCTTAGAAATAAGCGCAAAGCAGTTAAAGTTTAGGATACGGTAAAAATTTAATAGCTGAATGCAATGGAAAATTTATAATTGAAAATTTTAAGTCTCAAAGTTAAGTCTCAAGTAAAGTCTCAAAAATTAAAAAAAAAATACTGCAAACTTGAAAACGAAAATACAACTTTTTAAACTGGCCAGTGCTTTATTAGAATCTTTTAAAAGTCAATCAATCCCTTTGAATTAATCTTACCTCTTCCTTAAAGATATGCAACAAACGTTCATTAAAGACTTACCTGAAAGAAAAGAAAAAGAAACAATTTAAAATCAGAAAAGAGTTTTCAAAAAATGCAAAATTTTCTAGTTTTTTTTTAGGACAAGTACTTTTTATTTTTAGTAAATCGAAATTTATTAAACAACATTACTGCAATAAACAGTTTAGTATCAGTAAAGGGCACATTACACTATCCCGCGAGTCTTACGTATTTCGACGTAAATGCTTCCCTGAACTAATTATTGTTTGAAATTTTTTCAAAAAACAATACCAACTTTACATCACAGGGTTGTATTTCCTCAAAAAAAGTAAGAATTGTGTGATAGTGTAAAGTAGCCTTAATGAATAGTTTCATTGCTTTAATGAATAGGGGCCGGCCAATGAAATGGTTTCATTCCACCAACTATAGTTCGATTAAACCATGCGTTCCGAACAATATATAGAAAATACTTTTGTGTAAAGAGGTACTTTATTTTTACCTGATTGTGTTTTGTATCGGCTAACAAAAAAGGGGACTTTTTTGTACAAAGGTACTTTTTTTAAAGTGGGACTTTTGAAATGGTATTTATTTTTTTGTTAAAAGGTTAAAAGGTAAGGCATAACGTTATTTTTTAGTAAAATGGTACTTTTTGTCAAAAGGTACTTTTTTGTAACGAAGTACTTTATGTAAAAATTTACTGTTTTTAGAGTGAAACTTTTGCTAAAAATTTACTTTTTTACAAAGGTACTTCTTTTTAAAAGCTTTTTTAAAAAAAGTACTTTAATTTTAAACCTGAAAACATTTTGTCATGACATAAATGGTAGCTATCGTAAAAGTTATTGTCGCCAATATTTCTATCAATACCATAATTTTTAAGGAAGTTATGGCATTATAAACCTTTTTTTGGGAGCAGTATTTCTATTAGAGTTACGGTCAAATATGGACCGATTTCAATGAAATTTGCCAAGATAATTTAGACTGCAATCAAACTAATTTTAAAACCAACCTATTAAGATTGTTTATTGGCACAAAGAATGTATTCCGGAAAGAGTCTAGTATGGGGTTCATGTGAAATTGTGGACCGATTCTTACCATTTTAAATGGGATTCATACTTATGATAGTTAAAATGCATGTAACAAATTTTATCAAATATTCTTCAACATTGCGACCTTTACGCTCAACGTAATATCAACAGACAATCACCCAGCTAGCTAGAAGGATGGACAAACATGGTAAGATCGACTCACAAAGTGATTCCGACACTTAAAAAAAAACTTTCTAAAAATAATAGACACAATGGACAAAGATAATAGATTTGTTTCTTAAAGGATACTAAATAAAAACAACAAACACATTTTCTCTTAAAGGTTTGCCTTTTCTCTTCAAAAAGGTATAATTTTATTTACAACGTTTCCTTTCCGGTTCCCTTTTTTAAATAAACAATACGTTTTCTTAATAAAAAAAGTACTAAAAGTAGTACTTTTCCTAAAACCTATATTTTTCTTCTTAACAAAAGTTTTTTTTCAAAAAAGGTTCCTATTTTTTTTAATTAAATTTTTTCTAAGAAAAAATTTTTCCCAAAAACTTTTCTCATAATCCTCGATTTTAACCATAGAGAATATTAAAAAATCAACGATGTTTTTTTATTTGGTGTCATCTTTTGCTTTGTTACAAAATTTTATGAATATTTTATTAAAAACACCAAAAAAAAAAACAAACACATTTTATGGTAAGAATGGCTTTTCTTTTTCACTGCCAACAGGAAAAAAAAATCTTAAATTCACACACACGCACACAAAAATTGCCGTCATTTAAAATATGCATGTAGTTGTGGAACACCGAGGATTACACTGTCATACAACACAATTCAGGCATAAGCATGTGAACACCCAAAAGAAAAAAAATTGTGAATTTATGGAAAATAATACAAGTTTTTAAAATCCATTTACAAATATCTATTTGTTTTAATTTATGACAAGTTTAAATTAGCCTAAAAATATGCTAAGGTTTTTTGTGTTTACATATTTTTTATATTTTAGAAAATCTCTCACTTTTACTTTTTCTCTTTTAATACTTTGCTTTCTTGTTTGTTAAACAGAAAGCCAGTAAAAGTTGATTAAATAAGTAACAGACACCGCCTAAAGTTAGGCTTTTCTTCGTTACTTTTTTAATACCAAATGTATGTTTTTAGGCTTTATATTCTTTTCAAAACTTTGCATTTTTTGCGTTATTTTTTACTGTTCAAGGTTATTTTCTCTTTTGTGTAACTTTTTGTAAAAGGTTTTTCATAATGAGCAAAACTTTTTAGGACTATTGCTTTTGTACAAATAAATTTATGGGACTTTTTTTTTAATATTAATCTAAGAAATTTGATTTAGTGAAATTTTGCTTTTATAAAAAAAAACTAGAACAAGAAAGGTAAAATAAATTTTTTACAATTTTTTAATGAACTAAAATTGTTATGGTTTTGATTTGATTTGCCTTCGTTTTGTCATTATCGGTCGAAGTTTCAATACAATTCAAATAGAAACTCGATAGATATTGAATGCCGTAACTTGCCTCCAGGTTTTAAACCTTGTTTTAACTGATTTCAAATCAAATTTTTCTTAAATTTATTTATATTTTTTCATTAATCTAACAATGTAACAAAAAATACCACTTGATATAAAGATTGATGTTAGGCTATTGACTGATAGCCGTCGCCAATGGCGGTGAGTGTTAAACGGCAAAGATTTCTGAAGAGAAAGTGTGTTTACTATTATGTACTTCGCAATCCTTGTAACTATTATGAAAAAATGAAGTCTCAATAAAGTTAACTAACTAACTAGAAATTTGTGTTTCTCTAAATTCTTTAAAAATATAATAATCAATTATAAAATCATAAGCATGAGTTTTAGATTTTTATCCAATCAAATAAATTGTGAGAAGCTGCTTTAAATTTCCATTAATTAAGCCAATATCTGCTAAAAGCCATGACGTACTCACAATATTAAACATCTCCTTAAATGTTCAGCCATTTAAATTGTTGTTAAGAAAACACTGAAACTTAATCCCATAAATTTTAAAACGAAATTAATCTTTTTTAATACAATTTGCTTTAAAAACCCACAGAAAACCCAAAACGAAAATGGGAAAAGTAGATGGAAAAACTACCACAAACACGGCGAAAAACATCTATCTTTTGAAAGTATTAAGCGCATAGACACACGTACATGTTTGTCAGTCCTACTCACTCCCATTTACTTAAATACCTATTTCTACCATCAGCCATTTTTTACCATCTTTCTTTTATCTAGCTGGTACATAAAAGGTTAAGTATTTTTATTATTTCTTTATGATTTTGCCTTGCTGCTGCTTTGTTTTTTTGGCTCCTCTCTCTGATGTCCTTTGTGAGCTGAATATGAGTTTGAGGGTATGTAATGCTAGTAAAAACGTAAACCTACAACCAGTAATTTATATTTTAACACCTGCTGATGTTCACGTTTTTATAAGATGAGCTACATGAGAAAAGGTAAGTAAATTAAGATGCATTAAAGATTTGAAACGCTGGGCCTACAACTTTGAGGTACTGAGGTCTTATTTAGCATTGAAAAACTTAAAGAATAACGGAATTTAAGATGTTTTGCATATTTCTGTCTGAAACTGATTCCTTTTTAAATTTTTCCGTTTTATTTACTTTCATGTGATGAAATTGTAGCGAACAATTGAAAAATCAATTGTCTACATTTAGGGGCTTTTAAAATATGTAAACTAAATTAAAGTAAATAAAAGTACCAATTTTTGGGAATATTCAACTTTGAATTCGGAAAAATATTACCTCTTTAAGCTTTTTAGCCAACTTTTTAGGGTAAAATTCAGTTTTAAAATTCGTTGCCTACTCTCATCCGCTTGAGTAAAATACTTTCTACTTTCATAAGATCAGCTACACGGTTTTTATGCGATAAAATCATTATGATAAGTTTATTTTTAAAACAACTAGTTGTATTTTATTTGTAACATACTTGGAAATATATTATAAAAATATTATTCAAAATGGCCAGCATGACAGAAATCCAAAAAGCTTTTCGCCAATGGCACTAAATTCCTAGGAATTTTTTCCACTTTACGGATAAGTGCAAAATGATAGAGTGTATGCCCAATAATCTCAAGAACCTGCAGATCTCCTTTCAGGAGTTAAAAGGGGACACAATCGTTGAGATTTTTGCGAAAAATCTCTTCACCGGTGTTCCAATCTGACGTTTGGGAAAAAGCTTTAAAGCTTTCTTAGCTTGAAAACTTAATACTGTATCTTAAAAAAAAAACTGTGCGCCAGCACGTAAGGCAAAAACCATACAATTGCTGTTGAAAAAATGTTTTTAAAATTGTGTTTCAACTGACTGTGGTCTTTCTGAAAGCCTCGATCAAAATCCATGGTCCCGGAACTATCAAGAGCAATCGCCTCAACAACAACATCCAATCAATCTTGAAATCAAAAGGCGTAAATTGGGGTAGGCCACACGTTAAGGAAACCAGCAGATGAAATCTCAAGACAGACTACCGAGTGGAAACCACAGTACAGCAGCAGGAGAAAATGTCGTCCTTCATACATATGGAGACGGTCTAAAGGTCTAAAAGGTCTAAAGGTACAATAAAAGCTCGTGCTGTAAATAGACTACATTGAAATAAAATCAAAAACAAAATCTTTACTTAAACCCCAGATTCAAAATAAACCTGCCTACATTTAGGCTCTAAGTATCAAAACTGTTTATCGAATCTAAAGGTACACTTAAAGTTTCAATTCCATTAATCTACTTTAAAATACTCGTAAAAAATAAACAAATTGTCTACTATTAGGTGCATAAGGCCCTTTGCTGCAGTTTGAGAGAAAGATGACAAAAGTAGAATGTGAGGAGCATTAGAAACTGCGTGTAAGTAGACTCATTTTAAATCCTAAAGTTTAAATAAATCTATTTTTATATGTATATATTTCTTTTTTCTTTTAATATGTAGTTTTTCAGTAAAATGTTATGCATATTTAACAAAAAAATGTGTTGCCTACTTTTGGACTTAAGTACATAAAATACTCAGCAAAACTGACTTAAATAATAACTTTGTAATTTACAAATTTCCTATAATATTTCTTTTAAAATAATGTTTTTCAACATCATCAGAAATACTCAATTGAGGATATTATATGAAAAAGACAGTTCAAATATGCTGCCTTATTTCGGGCTTTAAGTAACAAAATGGGACAAATAATGCTTGGCAATATACATATATTTTATTAAAATTTTACTTAAGATTAATCCAAAATATGTTACTTATGTTAGGGTTTTAAGAACATTATAGTATGTCTTAAAGTCTACTGAAATACAATAAAATAAAATTTAATTATTAAAATGTTTACATTTTATTTTTACTGCCTAGTTTAAGGCCCTTAAGAATATGTTAACGAAATTATAGCAAGTTAAAAATTCGACTTAAATTTCATGAGCATTTTTAATTAATCAACAAACATGACGTCCTTCTATAGCAAAATTTTTTACTTTACATTAGAGGGTTGTGAAAACGCTTCACTTAAAGCCTTAAAAACGAGGAAGACAAAAAAGTACTTTTTAAATAATTCAATGTTAACACGTTTCTACTTTATTAGTTTTGGTAAAAAACGTGTTCACTTCAATTGAAACACGAGCACAAATGAAATTCAAACCTGAGAAAAAAAGAAAACCGAATTTCTTTAAAATATGTTGCTGTTATTTTAAAGAAATTTCGTTAGTTATTTTGTAGATCATAAGATTACAAAACTAAGAAATTTAGATGAATAGCAAAAGCAAAAAAAAAAAAAGGAAATTTAGTAAATTTTTATCTAAAACATTAAGAACCAATCTTTAGAATGGTTTTGTTTTTTTATATATTAACACCTTTGTTTGCTGCAGACAGTGTAACAAAATAATTGAAGTTTCGAATTTTTCTTTTAATGGCAAAACAAAAGCAAGACAAGTCATGTTCAAGTTTTGTTCTACTAAGAACTTTTTTTGTTGTCGTTTTTTAAAAGCGATTTTTTTTTCTTTTTTTTTTTGGTTTTTGTTGACACATTCATGACACTGTCTGAAATTGATTACTTAATGATAAACAAATAAAAACAATACGAAAAACAAAATGAATTTACTAAAGAGACGAAACCCATAAAATTAACTAGGAAAAGTTTAAGCACCAAAATAGAACGACTTGTCACCTTCTAATTCTATTTGACAATGACATTTAGAATGAAGAGAGAAAACCACTACAAAGTAAATAAAGATAAATAAAAGATTTTCATGTAATTTTACAAATTCCTACACATTTTTGTAGGATACCAAAACATGTACATAATTGAAAAATTTTTGGTACTTTATTAAACAAAGTACTAATGAGATATTCAAATAAACATATACAACACAAGCTAAAAGTATTTAGCTCCTTAGGGTGTATAATTTTATAAGAATTTTAAAAGTTCAAAACAAGTATGGCATACTTATAAGCAAAACGAGTCAAATAAAACTTTAAACATTTTAAATAAATTCACTTATAAATCACCTGTTTTAAATGTCTTCAAGCCTTCTCAACCATTTTTACAGCAGTCTTTTCGTATTATCTTACATTCTTCTGTGTTAAATAATAAATAATAATAAATAAAAAAGTTAATATGAAATTAAATTCCCCATAATCTCAATTGTCATTTTCAGCTGCTATACAAATACTTTTTTTGTACACTTGGAAACCTTTAATATAACCAAAGATTTGTATAGTCTACTTTAAGGTAATAATAGGTAAAATCCAATTTATTTTTTTTTTTATAATATTTCTATTATATTCTTGTCATGCGTTTTTCCAGCTGCTGTGTAACAGTTTCATTAAAAAAAAAATTATTTTTAAGCAGCAATAATAATTTTAGGATTGGGTGAGACAAGAAAAAAATGCTGCCTTACTTAAGGAGCAAATAAATTTATATTTAAGAATTTTACTTATTAAATAAACATTTTTGTTTCATATAGATATTAAATTAATTTTAGAATATACATAAAAAATTCAAATTATTACTTAGTTACTTTTGATTTTTCAAATATGTTGCCTACTTTTAGGGCTGTAAATAAAATGATATTTATGCGTTATCATTTTCTCAAAGTTTGTAACGTCAGTAATGCAAAAGAATATTATCACAAGAATTTACTGTTAACAAGTAAGAGTGATATATTCGGCAACGCTGAATCGTATATTCCCTTCACCATGGTTCGATAAGAATAGGCAGTTATATAAATCAATATAAATATACTTATATATATGTATGTACATATATTGCTATATTTATCGATTATAAAAATATATGAACTTAGAATCAATATAAAGCGTGCCTAACACAGTACCTTAGACCACCCAACCACTAACTCAAATTGCCAAAAAAAAAAGCATCATAATCAAATATATTGAGTACGATTGTTCGTTAAATAGACATTTCTCTATTTAAAAGGCACATCAAGCATGTGCAATGCATTTGTTATGTGTAAAAAAATGCAAAAAGAAAAAATTTTGACATTAAAATAAAAAGAGAAAAAACAACTCCAACGTATTTAAGGGTAAAAATTAAAGGCAGTCCTGATTTGTTGCTCATACCTTAAATATTTTTGGACCGAACTGGCTGAATTTCAATGGCAAACAATTCCGGACTAAACATATGTAATTATTTTTTATTCTAAAACTATCCACTTTAAAGTTGACCAGTGTTGCCACAGCCAAAATTTGCCAAAATTACCCGAATAAAATGAAATTACACCTGATATCAAACTTACGTTTTGTTTTATAAAAAGCTTTTAGAAAGAAGAAAAGCACAACAAACTTATTTGGAGGAGATTAATATTGGTCATACTACAGGGTATCCTTTAAATATAAGTTTGGGCGTATTGGCCATGATTTTATTGCCAATAATGGGTTTTAGTTGGGGATAGTTCTTGGCTTGCAAACTTACACTAAAAATACGATTCCCGCTAGAGATTCTGGTTTCTTTCCTGCAGACGAAGCGTAAAGCTTCGCGGGATTAGCTTAGGGAATTAAAAATAAATACATTTAGGCCCTAATTCTGTAAAACGCAACCGCAACGCCAAAAATTGCGTTTAAAATTTCAAAATTGAATATGAATTTCTCTGGAAAACAACAACAAAATAATGAAATATCTTTTATTTTGTTTTTGCTTTTAATGTAATTTTTGGCGTTGCGGTTGCGTTTTACAGAATTAAAAACAAATAAATAATTGTCCCCAAACAAAACTGCCAGTAGCTGTTTAATCCGGTAAACGTGTCAGATAGTGCGTGCCTCGAATATTTCCCATATTTAGAGTTATTGAGGCACCTGTAGTACGTGATGTGGCTCAATCTTATTCAAACCAGAAAAATTTATGGTTTTCCACAGATGGCCTAACAAATTTTCCCAATATCGTACGATATGCACCACCGTTGGTAGATATGAAAACACCAATGTAAAAAACTGGCCCAACATTGCCATTAAAATATATACCACGCCAAACAGTTCACTTAAGTGAGAGTAATTGCCGGTAATGAACCGATTTTGCATTCTCCGTAACATAAATTCTGCAGTTTTGCTTGATAACGTAGCCATTTAATTAAAAAATGGTATTTTTCGCTCATTATCTGCATTTTAGGAAAAATAAATTTTAATCATTTTATAACCAAAAGAGGTAATAAAGAAATCAAACCTTTTAGTAGCTCGATCTGCGCCACCCTTGAAAAGGGTCTAAATGTTCGTTGTCTTTTTTAGCAAACAAAATTTCTGTAGAGCTTTTCTCAAGTGTAAAAGGTGCCTAATATCCCTGCAGGAAATTTGTGAAAATTGTTCTTTATATGAAGGAGATCTATCATATTAATATGGTTCGCTTGGGACAATCAGCCTTATTGTGGTTGTCGTTTTCGTAAACAAACGTGTCGTTTTTTGTAGTAGATTAAAGAACACATGTTGTGTATTACTTTAATCTATTACACAGTCGAATACGACAACGACAACCACAATAAGGCCGAATATCTGCGACAGGCATTATTTTAACCAAAATTAAATGTGGCCATTTAGGTTTCTTCAGTGACCTGTTATAAAGTATTCAAAATGTGTCAATAAGCCCCCTCCTAGGACATTACCATGTTATAGATATAGTTACTAGTCCTCCTTATATAAAGTGTTAGGACTGGAACCGGTACCTGTCACTTTAGAAATGTCACGTGACAAGTTTGGTGGTTTCCCCCAGTGATTCTTTCAGCTGCAGCATTTTAAAATAAAAAAAAAATTACTTGCTGTTGTATTGGACACATTTGTTATATAACCCAGAGGTTTCTTCTAGATTGAATACCTTTCTCCATCAAACTTCGAGTTCTAAATCGAATTGAAGCTAACTTAGTGAAATCTAAGAAATCTCAGTGAAATCCAAAGGTACATGGTGGCGAAATTCATTATCAAGCATTTGGAAATCTTTATTAAACGATGGAAATTAATTCAAGAATAACAAATAACACCTTATCTTCACCTAAAAGAAACTACCCACGACAGCAAGAAATTATCCACGAAATGGCAACACTGGTTTTGACCCCTTTTTATAACATTTTACTTTTTGAATCTACAATTTTTTCTGAATATTTTTTTGCAGCATCTGGAGTTGAACTTCTAGTTTAACTTACATAGTCACTACATCGCTTCTTGCAAACACACGTTCACTTTTGCTCCATATACATACATACACACTTACACAAACCAATACATAATTTACTTTTTGTGATTCATGTAACGTATAAAATTTAATAATTTACGGTCTGGTGAGCAGCGCCACCTTAACGTCATTTCCTGTACGAACGTACAACGGCGAAAAATTAAATGAAAATTTCAAAAACGAATACAAATAATTGTAGTAAAAGTTTAGTTACTTTTCAGGTGCATTTGGCAAAATGATTACAGTTATCTATAGAGGATTTACAGTGTGTGTAAAAGTAGAAAAAGGAAAAAAAGGATTCACCTGAATATCCGACAGCTTAATTCACATATAAAACTACATAAACTTTAAAAAATCTTGTGGTTCAAATATTTTGGAACAGCACTTGTGAACGGATGTTGCCAGATGCGCCTCCGAATTGCCGATTTATTTGGGGAGAGATTTTTGTGGTGATTTTTTCAGGGTACTTTTGTTTACGTTTTTTATTTAAAAAATAAAATTTTATCAAAGTAATTTGTGGGAATAGAAAATTCTTTTTTATTTTTAATAATTGATTTCTAATAAATGTTTCTTTCTCTTCCTGTCTATGTTTTTTTTAACTTTTTGTTGTAAATGTTAAATCAACTATATTTTGGGCATCAAATTAAGACTATAATTCCGAAATGGATTTTAAATTCACTTGAAATTCATCACCGTTGCAAAAAGCGATCGTTTTGAAATCGATCGATTTTCATCACAAACATTCATAAAGTCTCCTACTTATGAAATCACATACTTTATGAAATAAAAAGACAGTATATGGCAAGTTTTTTAGGGACTTTTAGCTTTAAATTAGTAAAACGAACATGAACATGTTCTGGCAACACTGTTATTAAATATGAAAAGGGAGACAGGGAAAGATAGCACCCATATAGCAGTGTTAGACAAGTTGTCATACAAAAGTGAGATTTTCTAAACTGTCGTCACACATTTTCCACGATGTGACTGGTACACCGATAAAACCGATACCAAAATTCGTTTCGGTTGCCAACCCTGGTGCTACTGTATAATATTTTAGTTTTAATGGGTTAACTGCTGTATCGGTCATTATGTTGTTGGATTTTCGTTTATATATGTATTTATTTTCTATTAAAGGAGTGTACATTTAAGGTGCAGCTAATATTATACATGCTTATAGTCGGAATTGTAACTAACGGTGGCATGTGTCTGAAATCTTTCAATTCTTATCATTTAATTCTTGAACTCAAGTGCAGACTCATTATGAATTGACAAAGACCTTTAAATCTTTTCTAATTAAAATTAAATTAAAAAAAAAAAGAATAAAATCAAAATTTTAGAAAAATAATTAATAATTTTACAACAAACTGAACTTATAAATCGTCACCTAAAACGCAAACGCCCCTATCTAACGTTTTGAACATTGTACAGGTGAAGCAAAAAACTATTAAATATGATATGATTCTTCTTTTGTTCTTGTAAGGCCTATCAGTTGTTTTGACAATTAACAATGTTGCATACTATACGAACTGTTAGTTAGGTCGTTAAGCGTTTATCATAAATAGCCCAATTCTGAATAAAAATTCCCCGGGAGTTTTTCGCTTCTCCCATTTTTCCTATGTAAATTCATTTGTAAAAATGGGAAAATGGAAAAAAATCCCAGGGAATTTTAAATTCATAATTGGGCTGATAAACTTATCTTGTGAATAACATCGCTAAGGTTGGTCGAAAGATTCAAAAAAAAAAAAAGATTTTGTGGACATTTGTGTTAATGCAATACATCAGCTTTAATGAAAAAGTCGATTTTAATCTTTTGTTAGTTAGGGCCTTTTGCTTTTCAGGTAACGATATGCATGTGCATGCATGTATGTATATATTTTCTATTTCTATTTTGCATTTTTTTTTTGTTCATTTTCTATTTTGTAAGATAAGCTAATAAAGTTTTAAAAAAAAAAAAAAATATATTTATGCTGTAAGAAAAATTTATTATTTATATGTATGTAAATCTATATTTTGCAGTATTTAAAACTATTTTTAGAATATCATTCAGAGTAAATCTGTCAGTCATTTAAACTAATTTTTTTTTCTTAATCGAAAAATAAAGGGAAATGTTGCGTGAAATTGTAAAAGCGATTAAACTGGAAAGGAAAGAAACAAGAATATAATAAAAATAGCAGTATTAATGAAAATATTACAGTTATTAAGAAAAATCGTTAAATTTTAAGGCACAATGGCCCAAAGCATTTTAATAAGATGTGGCTTCTTAAAGGATTAAAAAGAAGATCAAGAAATCTAACATAGTTGGGGTAGTGCACTAAATACTGATTTAAATCAGCAGTGCGCTATGCTATCACTTAATAAAACTGCAAAGAAATCAGTTCGCAATCTTTTTAACCAGCTTAGCGATGATTGTTATTTTTTAACTACCACTTAAACATGTTAAGTGATATTGCAAATTTTTTCACTATCACTAAACGCAGATTGAATGCAAAAAATCTGCACTCAATTCAAATAGTGCAAAATTTGGACTTGCAATCAAAAAAGCTGCATACAAATATTGTACCACTAAAATTTAAAAAATTAAAATTTGTATTTGCATTGTTTTTGATTTTTTTTGGAGGATATGCACAAGCAAAGAACATTAAACAAAATTAAATTTTGTCAATAACGGTATAGTTATTGGCATTTATCATGAAAAAACAATATTTTGATTTTAAATTAAGTGCAACAATTTTAGTTGCACTAAAATAAGTAAAGAAAAAAAAAGTTGCAATAAACTTATGATTGCTTTTGTTTAAATCAAACTATTTTTTTTGAGTGCAAATTTTTTTAACATCACTAACACTCATATTTAGTGAGGCTGCAAATTTCAATTCATCACTCAACATCAACAAAATTATTGCCATAATTTTGCACTATCACTAAGTGTGAGTTAAAACTGCAAAATGAGTGCCCTACCCCCATCTATGCTATCTAAAAGGGTGCATACAAAGGCTTTTATTTATAAGAATGAATCTTTTTTAAAAAAAACTTTTGTTGAAAAAAAGGAACTTTTAAAAAGGTACTTTTATGATAAAAGGTACGTTCTTACTAAAAGGTACATTTTAGTTAAAATTTTAATTTTTCAAAAGGTATATTTTTGGTTAAAGGTAGTTTTTGGAAAAGATACTTTTTTGTTAAAAGGTACTTTTAATAAATTGGCAATTTTTGTGAAAAGGTACAGTTTGTTTAAAGTTACTTTTTGTTAAAAGTTACTTTTAGTTAAAATGTACTTTTTGTTAAAAGGTACTTTTTCTTTAAATGTACTTTTTGTTAAAGGTACTTTTTGTTGAAAGGTACTATTTGTTATAAGGTAATTTATGTTTAAAGGTTCTTTTTGTTAAAAGACACTTTTTGTTAAAAGACACTTTTTGTTAAAAGGTACTTTTGGTTAAAAGGCACTTTTGGTTAAAAGGTACTTTTAGTTTTTTTTTTTTTTAATTTACGATATGACCATTTTTTAAGAAATATTTTTCGTTATAAAAATTTCTTTCGAAAAATAGTATCAAATTAAACAACAATTTTTGTTTCTTAAAGAGTTTTCGACATGAAAATTTTCGAAAGAAGAATTAAACGGTTTTAAAGATTTCTAAGAAAACATTTTTATAAACTTAAGTTTTCTAAATTTAACAATATATAATTTTGACGTTAAACAATTTTTTTAGTAAGTTTTCTTTGGAAAACTTTAAAATGTTTTTTTTAATTTAATTTAATTCAATTATAAAGGTGTGCAAACAAACCCGTGCTTCAGCGCTAGTTTTTAAGAAAAAGTTTGCGGTATTAAAATTTTCTTTCAAACAAATTTTACGTTATTAATTTTTAAAATAAACCCAATCATAGTTTTTCTATAAATAAATTCTACAAAATAAAGGTTTTTTAGAAGATTTTCATATATAAAAGATTTCGAAATAAGAGTTATACGATATATAAATTTTCTTGAAGATTTCAATTTTAAATTCCTTTATTAAATATTTTATAACAAAACAAAAAAATTGAGATTTCAAAGTTTTTGGAAGAAAAAGTTTACGATATTTAACACATAGTTTTCCAAGGTTACGATATTAAAGTTTTCTTGAGAATTTTTACGAAAAAAAAAGATTTCTTAAAAAAAATTTAAAAATAATTAACGTTTTTTAATTAGAAGTTTTTGGCAAATAAGTTTGAAGATATAAAAGCTTTCTAACGAAAAATTTTACCATATTAATATTTTCTAAAAATGAAAAAAAATACACTACAGTTTAAAAATTTTCGTTAAATATAATTTTTTTTCAGTCATTCCTTCTGAAAACGTCGACTACGAAAATTTAATCCAATAATACATTTCGCGGTTGCTACCAAAATTTGCTTGTCTAATTTACTTTCATTCTCTCCACGAACAAGTAGAAAAACCCCAACATTATTAGACACTTGTCCCCTTAAGTATATTAAAAATGGTCAACTTAAAAAAAAAGAAGTGCAGATTTTTATCTTTTTTTTTTGGTGTTCAACATAAAAAAATTACAAGTAATTAAAAACCATTATTATGCCAACATTAGGCAACCAACATCAGCAGGAAGACGGTCAACAACTCCACATTGCAGAATGATAAAAATGAGGCACAAAACATAAAATGAACAAGTATCTGGAGAGTAAAAATTTCAAAGATGCGAAAAGCGAAAACAAAATAAAATTAAATTTTTCTTAATGGAATAGACTGTAAATGCCTCACTTACAAACACAATGATGATGATGATACTAAGACTCGAGGGTATTCTGAAAGCTGGATTATTGTATTATTTTTTTTGGTTAAAAAAAAGAACGGAAATAGAGACAAGGCGTTAAGAAGGCAGCATAAACTCATACTCTGGCGTACACGTTTCAAGACATACCAGTTTTAATGACGATTTAATTGAATTGTAAAAATGAAAAAAAAAGAAAATAAATGTCATTAAGGATTCTTCATGTTGTCTATTTGTTTGGCGGTAAAAGCAGAAGATTATCTTTCTTTTTCCTGTAGTGTTTAAAATAATACAAATTCCACTTCCTTTTAATACACATTCGTATTTGTTTTGTTTGCGCCTAAAAGTATGCATGTGTCTATGCCATACACATATTAAGCTCGTTTACAGTTATTGATGAAATGAGAGCATGCATAAACGCTCGCTCTTGGTGGCTGTTTTTAAGAAAAATTGTAGCAGGGAATTAAGTTTGAAATAAAAGGCCTAAGGGCATGGATTATAGCGTGAGTATGTGTGAGAAATGTATGTATATGTCTTTATACAAAAATGATTATATTTGTACCCTTGAGAATTTTTTTGTATTTATAATGTGGCATATTTTGAATTGTAATTTAAAATAAAAACGTGAGTAAATTTCAAAAAAAGAAGAAGACACACACACTCTATAAAATTATTTGTTACACTCGTATCTGCTACACACACACACACACACACACACACACAAAATATAGAATTCAAATAGAATAAAATATTATTTTTCTGTTTTCAGCAAATGTTTAATTAAAAATAAAAATCAACTTTAAGCATTATAATGATATTCTTGGTAAATCCGAAAAAGGGAGAGAAATAATTTCTAATCATGCCTGGAGATAAAGTTAGCTTAAAAAATATCAGCATTCCTAAATTTATGCAACACTAAAAAAAAAAGCTTTATGATTATATTATTTAAAGAGTAATTTTTGTTTCTTAACAAAAGTTATTAAATGTTTTTAAGTTAAACGTAGTAAAAGTAACAGGAGTTAAGACATATTGATAAAATATTGCTAGGAAAAAGGCTGGACGAAAAGTATAGTCAAGACTTCTTAATTACTTCTTCCGGACGCTTCTACCTTTCAGTGTCGGCGTTTTTGCAAATGTTTCGGCATTTCCTTCTGTTTTGTGCTGCTGCTTTTACCATTTGTTTATCTAAGCCGTTTTCTTTAAAGATATTATGCATTGTGTCCAAGTTGTTCTTCTGTGTCCTCTTACTCTTAACGCTTCTAGTCTAGCATCTTAAGCTCTTTTTGACAACGTGCCTATACCACCTCTTTTTGTAGCGATTTATTCTAATTTGTAAGAGTTCTTTCTGTACCTCGGATCGTAACTTTTGCGGAACTGTTCGATTTTTTATATTAAAATTTTAAGTTTTTAAATTAATTTTACGTTATTGCAAACTTTTTTTTCGTTGTTAAAATTTTCTTTTAGGAAAATTTACGAAACTAAAACTTTTTCTTAGAAAAAATTACGCTATTAAAATGTTCATTTAAAAAATTTACGTTCTTAAAATTTTTATAAAAAAATTTACGTTATTTAAATTTTCATAAAAAATTTTTCTTAAAAAAATTTACGTTACCAAAATTTGCATTTAAAAATGTACGTTTTTAATATTTTCATAAAAATAATTTACGTTACTAAAATTTTCATTTAAAAAAATTTACGTTCTTAAAATTTTAAAAAAAAAATTTACGTTATTAAAATTTTCATAAAAAAATTTACGTTACCAAAATTTTCATTTAAAAATGTACGTGTTTTATATTTTCAAAAAAATAATTTACGTTACTAAATTACACAGTTTTGATTTAAAAAAAATTAACGCTATAAAAAAATTTTTTTATAGAAAACTGTATTATTGTTTTAACTTTTAACCAAAAAACAATATTAAAATTTTTATTAAAATTTCCATTTGAGGTGCTTACCTTTCTATGTTTTTAAATCTGCTGGCGTTTATTTATTCATGAACATGTTTTTGACTTAAACTAAAAACTTGAGTTGGTGTCCTAAAAAAATTAAAAAAAAAAGTTTTATGCAAAAAAAAACACACTTTCCGACAACAATGACTCTTCTGCAGACAGGTTAAGACCTCTTGAGTGCGATAAATAATACAAAAATAAGTTTGTTGCTGTTATTTGCTGTTTTTTTTTGTAGTTTTTGTTTTTCATTTATGCAGTTTTTTAAGGTTGGCAACTTTGAACAGAAAACTAACACATTGTTTGAAAAAAATTTTAGATTTTAAAACGAACAGAACAACAACACAAAACCCAGGGGAGTAAAACAAATGAAAATGAAAAAGAGAGAATCAGATAAATTTATTTGAAATCCAAACCTTTCAGTTTCATTTTTTAAATTTATAATAACTTTTGTTTTTTTTTTTTTTAATTTTAAAGAAACTTTAATTTACAAATGTGTTTAAGAAATGTAAAAAAAACTACACAATATGCTTTTTGCAGCAGCCTCCACTTATGCTGCAGAAAATGTAAAAAAATTAGTTTAGTTTAATACAAAGATGTTTTTTCTTTCCGCTCTCACTCGCTCTCACACTTTTGATTATTGTCTTACATTATGGTAACATGTTGTAGCTGGTGCAATGGAACTAAAAGTGTAAACGTGTTCGCAGCAAGTAAAACAATACAATTGCATAATTCTTTAATATTTAATTTTCTAGAAAGTATAGATACTTAAATTGTTTTTTAAATTTGGTTATGTCTTTTAAAACATTTTTTATAAAGAAGAGTTTTTGTTATTTTATTTAAAACAATTTCTGTATTTATTTTCCAATTAGCATACCTTAAGGGGCATTTCTTTTAAGCTGGTACCCTTGTTTCTATTTGCATGGACTTTAAGAATCTCTTAAAATTATAAAAAATCATGTATAAATAAATGTATGATTTAATGTCAGGTTGCCATGTAATTAGAGTTTTTCTTTTCCCGGACTTTTCCATTTCCCGGGAAAGCGGGATTTATTTTTCAATTTCCCGGTATCCCGGGAATTCCCGATCAATACAAATCGATGCAAAATACATTTTATTTAATTTAATTTATTTGAACAAATAACATATCCTGAGATCAAGTAAATAAGTGTATAAATGCATTCAACTTTTTTATTTCTGTGGCAATGGAAAAAGTGATTGATGGCACCTTAAGATCTTCATGTTCAAAAGTACACAGTAGCAATTATTTTGTACGATTTTGAGAAATTTATAGCAAAATGACTATTCGGTTATCTTATTTCAATGTGCACTGACATTTAGAATAATAAAAACTTCCGATCTGTGACATTAGGAGCGTTAAGGAATAAAAACTTAAAAAACCATAACCGCAGAAAACTGATGTTTATATTAAATTCGAAGTAAATTTCCAAATGCCACCTTTAATGTTTAAAATGTATCTCCTATAAAACAAAGCAAATAAATAGACTTAAGCACTTATTGCCACAAAATTAATTCAAAGCCAACAGCATTTATATAAAACCAAAAAAGGTTAAATTATTTAAACAAATTATTACAAAATATTTCTTTTAAAATAGGATTTTAGTTCAGAATGTGAATTTACAGAATTCCCGCACGAATTTCCTGGGAATTTTATCTCGAAAAATGTGCGGGATCCCGGTATTTTTGTCCCGGGAATTCCCGTATGAAAAACACTACATGTAATTGAAGAGCACGTGGGCAACCTTCGACTTTGTTTTCAAATAATCTCTGGTTTTACAGTTTAATAACCTTCGATTGTCATTGAAATTAAATTTCTTTGGCGAAAGCATCTTTTGATTTATTTTTTGTATTCAAAATCATAAGTTCATGCATGTTTAGTAGTTGTTCTAAAACATGATGATATTGAAAACAATATTGTTACCTGGGGTTGTTTCATTAAATATCAGAAATACAAAATAAATTATTTTTAAATTAGGTAAAAGTGTTTAAAATTAAAAAATAAAATTAATTAAATAGAAAATATTATTTGTTTACCAACAGAGAAGCTTATTTGATTTGGTCAAAGGTTATCAAAAAAAAAAGAGAAAGATGATTGTAAAATAATTATGAATTATGTGTTTAAAAACACACTAACATAAATTTAAAACATACAAAAATGAGAGAAAAATAAACAAACTGGAAAAAAATTAACAACTTAAATAAAAAAATATAAAACCCATTACGTTCTACAAGCTTGGACCAAAAGATTTCAAGGTCACGTCTGTTACTTTAAGGAAAAATTGGCATAGTTAAAATGTTATATTTTTTGGAAAAATCGTTTGAAACAAACTGTTCTGAATTATTGTTGAGAAAATTAAAAAATCCAAAACTTTTCCTAAGATATCGAATATCTATCTTAAAATTTTTCAATAAAAATTAAATATCGAAAAAAAGTTTCAAATCGTAAAAAAAATTTTATAAAATTATTCTATAAACTGTTTAATATCGTAAATTTTTCTATCAAAAATTTAATTTCGTAAAAAATTTTTAACACTAATATTGTGTATTTTTTGTAAAGAAATCTTATATCGTAATTTTTTTAAATAAAAATGTTTATAACGTAAATATTTTCTAAGCAAATCCTTATACTAATATGAATTTTTTTATATTTATTTATATCGTATTTTTTTTGGTAAATTATTTTTATTAAATTTTTATACATCCTAAAAGATTTTTATCAAAATCGTCAAATTTTAATAAACTAATGATTTATTTCGCAGTTTTTTGGTAAAATAATTAAATATCGTAAAAAGCTATAATGAATTAAATATATCAATATCATAAAATTTTTTAATTATACATATTCTTATTTAAAGTTTTATTTAAAAGAGTTTCCATTAAAAAATCGTAGGATATTGTTGAGATATAATCTATGTAAAACGTAAAAATGTCAACATCGAAAACTTTTTAAAAAAAATTTAATATCGTTAAACATTTTTATCGTAAACTGTCTAAAAAAAAAATTTGAAAATCGTAAATTTTTCACAAAAACAAAATTTTATATTGAAAAATTTTCTTAAAGTAGTGTATCGTCATATCGCTTAAAGTTTTATATTTTGAATGTTTTCTCCATAGGAATGTTGTACAATATTCAAAAAATTCTAACTATAGACAAATTGTTGATGATAAAAAAAAAAAAAAAATTGATAATCGAAAAATTGTCATTAGAATAATTTTATATCGTAAAATTTATTCAAAGAAAGTTTGAATATCGTGTAAGTGTTAATATATAAAATTTTTTCTCAGTAGAAAAATTTTAGAGCTTCAAAATATTCTATAGAAAATTTGTTGCCAATTTTCGAAAATAAAAATTTCCATAAATTTTTGTTTACCAATGTAAGAAACATTTTCCATACAAAACTTTTTGTTGACAATATGATTTCTGTATTATTGTTTTCTATATTTCATAAAAAAAAACTGTTCTTTATAGAAAGCATACATCGTAAATTGTTCTAATACAATGTAGTTGTAATAAAGAAAACTGTCTTAATGAAATTTGTAATACCGCAAAAATTGTTTCTAAAGTTCTAAATTTTTTATAATTTTTCTTATTAAAAATTTTAGGTTTTTAATTTTATTTTCCAGAAATTTTTTTTTAAATTTCATTTCCTTTGGAATTATTTATTTTTAAAATGTGGTAATTTATATTAAAACTTATAAGGAAAAGAAAACTACACATGCAAATGACAAAAAAACCACAAACACAAGTTTAAACTAAATTATTTTAAATCATCAAAAAGACAACAACCTCAATATTTTATAATTCTAGCCACAAAAACCAACAACTATGTTTAAAGGAAATATTTATTAGGTCTCGAGTTGACTTTAACACACAAATCCATTCAAGGAGTTTAAGGACTAAATATTTTCATCAAACAACCCCAAATAAGTGGTTTTATAAGTTTAACCAGAAAGTTTAAAGTTCTTGCCATAAAAAGAAGATGGATTGAAATTAAAAAGAATATTTTTTTCAAATTTTTTGATTTAACCGAACGTTACAGTGTGTTTTACTTTTCAAACTAACCAGTTAATCTGTCAAAAGCTTGCAAAATAATGGATTGAAAAAGTGTTGACAAAAACAAAATTGTGGTTGTATTTGAAAGTAAAATAAAGTTAAGTTACCCAACAGACCATTCCTTAATCGAAATGTTAATAAACAGTAGAATCAGATTGTTGAAAAAAATTTAAAACAATACCTCAGGACCCACTAGAATATACATTTATGAGCACTGAAAAAAATAAAAATTAATTTCAATTAAAAAAAATTGTGATATTATTTAAAAAATTTATTAAATTTGCACCAGTAAACAAATTAATGGAGTCAATTAACTTGATTTATCGTATACTGGATTAAACGTTGATTCACTTGATTAAATTTTTAATTAAAACTGATTTTATTTTTGATTAATGCTTTGATTGGTGAAAAATTTTGAAGAATGACCAATTCCTCCGTAAAAAGTTTTGAGCCTTATCTAGTGATACTGGGCCAGTTATACACACATAAATCATATTATTCGTTTCAAAGCATCGTTTAAATATTTTATACCCTTCGTAATAGCCGTGATTTCAGCCTAGAAAACAGAATTGTTTTCCAATTGCCGGAAGTATTTGGCCATGTTTAATCTGTTATCATGCCAACTTTTTTCCCCCGATTTGCGCATTTACTATGCCTTTTTTTCAATCTTTAACTTAAATTTGAAACGAATTTATTTTTTTTTTAATTTAAAAATATTTCTCTTTGGTAACAATACAAATGCTAACAACAACTAAAATCTCATGTCATCAGTTTTGTTAAACCGAACAGAAATTGTTAAATGCAAAAACTAAACAAAACAAAAATTTTATCGAAAAAATTTACACATTTCAATTTTTTTTTGTTGTGTAAATTATTTGACCCGTGTGAAATGTTATGAATGAACAATACAAAAAAATATGTTTTTTAAAACTTTTTTTTTCAGTTAAATTTTTCATCTTCTTTTTTTAATAAAAAGCCAAACGCCACATGTTTTTCGCTGTATAACTGTTTCTGCATGTATCAATGGCTGTGCAAGAGGATGTTTGTCTGAAACGGAATGGTTGTTTGTATTAGATGTTGATAACGGGTCTTTTGTTGTTGGCTTTTTTTCTCCCTTTTAACCCTTTGACCGTGAGGCAAAAAAAGTAAGACCTAGTTTGGGCATGGTATTTACAATACATTTAAATGTTTCTTTGAATTGTTATCAATCTATAAAAAACAATTTTTAATGTTTTGTGGTACTTTAAAAAAAAACAAGTATTAAAGTATAGTCGATCAATCCCGACCATATGATACCCTACAAAAAACAAATTTTCGAAATGACTCCTTGTAGCACAAAAATGAAATTATTATTTTTTGAAATTTTTTTCCGCTAAAATTATACAAAATAAATGTATCTGTCATTTTCGGAAAGATTAAAAAATATGTTACTTTGAGTTACCCATAATTAATGAATTCAAACTCAAAAAACTGTCAACTTTTTAAATTGTAACGACTGTTACTTTAAATTAACGCCAATGATGAATATCCACGGTGTCAAGGTAACTTTTTTTTTTGTAGAACCAGATTCATTCGATCTAAGCTATTGGAATCAGGCTAGACAATCTAAAACTGATTCGTACAAATATGTAAGAAAACGCCAATAAACGCCCTAGGTTTTTCCGTCCATTTTAATACATTTACTTAAAAAAAATAATGTTGTCGCTAGCTAATAGGACCATAGTATTTATTTTATTGTTGTTGGATTACGTACGCTTTTAGTGGAATAGCATTTACTTCAGTACAGGTTATCCAAAGATGGCTTAGATCGTTATTGGTTAAAAAAATAAAAGCAACCAGATGGGAAAAATTTATATTGCACCAATGTTTTACAATAACCATTAAAAGTTGTGTTTAATAAAAAAATTTAAGGGACATAAATAAAAATAAATAAATTTTGAAAAATCTTAAATAAGACGTTAATAAATTTCAGTTTTTAGAGAATTATGACCATTTTTAATAACACGCCTAAATGTAGGCTAAATAAAATGAATTTAATTTCTAGGAAAATAAATCTTATAAAACACAGTAGTAACGAAAACAAAACGCTTTACTTGTTATAAGATTTATTTTTAAGTTTCCTTATGGTCTGATTGTTTTGTTTTCCTTCTCTCTTCCTCGCTCTATCCACCACTCTCTTTTTCCGTACCAGCCATTACAAAGTTAAGTTAGCAAAACTTTTGTTTTAAATTTGTATAGCATAGTTTTGGCCGTTGCTGTAGTTATATTTATTTAAATTACCTCTATAAATACTTTTAGCAAAACAAAAATAAAATAAAATAAAATAACCAAATGAGCACATTACACTTGAGACAAGGCTATTTTCTATTCGTAATTTTACTTGCCTTCTCTTCTATCTGTTATTTTCATTTTTATTCTTTTTCGTTGCTGAGTTGTCTGTTGAATAAAATTATTATATATTTTTTAACGTTTTTCAGTCTTTATTTTTTTATATTTTTATATAAAAGAATTGAAATTTTATTCATAATAGTTTTTGTTTGAAAACAGAAGAATTAAATGAAAAAAAATAGCATTTCAAGTGTATTGCGGAAAACTTGGTAGGAAAAATAGGAATGAAGAAAAAGTGACATGTATTTTGGTGCTATTTTTCTGAGGAGCTCCTATTTGTTTTATTTTTATGGTTCTTTCGCTATTTGTGTTCAGTGACACAATTTAGATTAATGTGACAGTTGTCAAGATGAATAAATTTATCAACAACTGCAAAAAAAAAATATTCTAAAAAGTTTTAAAAGAAAAATTGGTTTTATAAAGTCAGGTTAATTTAGGGAAATGTTGAGTGTTTTACCTGTAAACAAACAAAAAAATCCTTAAATAAAGGTTTTTTTTGTTTTAAAAATGAGGAATTATGAACAAATTTTTATGCCACGCCTAAAAGTTGGCATTATAATTAAATTGTTGTTGAATTTCCAAGTTTATGCTATAAAAAACAAAGATGTAACATAAATTAATGAATTTGGTTTAAAAGAGGTATTCTTTATATTTTGTTTGATCTGTTCATCTCTCTCTCTCTCTCTCTCTCTCTATCTCTCTCTCTCTCTCTTTCCTTATCTTAATCCCACTAACTGTTTCATTAGTAAAGTTTAAGAACACTTTAAATTAGTATAGCATAGTTTTAGGAGTTGTTTTGACTTGTGTCTAATTTAGTACAATAAGGCACGTTTTCACAACTAACCGATATCTAAAAGTAGACTTTAACCGGCTTTATAAAAAGTGTTCCATTATTACAACTTTACTTTAACCTATCCTGTCTGTTAAGTTAAAGTAAGGTTGTAATAATGGAACACTTTTTATACCGCAGTTAAAATCATAACTTTAGCTATCGGTAAGTTGTGAAAACGGGCCTTATGTTGGCCGTACTTTGGGCCATAGTCTTAGCTACAGGTAAACTGGAATGAAGATGCGGAATTATTAACTGGATCTACGATGTAAAGAAAATAACTAAAGCTTCAAAAATAAACTCTGGGCCTGCTCAGAAATACATCCCTGCGCTCCATATAATGTACAGTGCGTTCTCAAAAGCATAATCTGGCATCACTACAAATGTCAGTTGTTCGAAAATACATAACAAGGGCATATAATGTGCAAACAAATCAAAAATATAAAAAATTGCCAAGCAAAAAGCATTGGCGTCTACTGATTTGTTTAAGCATCACAAACTAACCACAGATACGCATCAAATTCAGTGCAGTGATGCATTTTTCAAACAACCCCTTAGTTTGAAGAGCGTTGGGTGAAGCTTACGGACTTGTTTGAATACTTTTGGACATTTTTTATGTATTTGGGGAACCGAAAACAGCTTCAGTTCATTGCATTGTTTTCAATCGCAAATTTTTGAGATCTAGAAAGTTTAAGTAATTAAGATTAGTTTCTTGTACTTAGCCAAACCAAGAGACTTTTAGAAATTGTATTTTGGTACATATAATCCAAAATAATTCTTGGCATTCTAAAGCATTTACAAATTTCATTCATTGTCTCTACCCCGAAAACATTAAAAAAAGTTTAGGGTAGACTTTTTGGTGATTTTTTATGAAAAATATCTAAAATATTAAAAGCCGCCATAAATATGACAATGTTAAAAATTTATTTCACAAAAAATCTCTTAAGCTTCAATTAAAGTCAAAAAGTACAAATTTAAAAGCAACTTTTTATAATTTCATATTTTCCTTTGGCATCTCCGCCTCAGAGTCTTAAAGTAATATTTAAATTTTTTCAAAGCCTTTTTTGTCTTTTTAGATGTTTTTCATACTGTCATTCCAAAAACACTTTTCAAAACCACCTCTCTCACCTAAACTCTTAAGAATATATAAATATTCATGATGAATTATTGTAGCATACTTAAGAGCATTAGAAAATCATCATATTATATATCATACTTTTAGGGGTTATCAACAGTAAAAGTAAAATAAAAATAAGTATTCAATATAAAATCGTATAAAATATTTATTCATAAATTTATCAATATTTTTGCTTTTCCTCTATGACATGTTTTTAAAATTGAAAAAAAAACACATAATTTATATTTAAACAAAAAAAAAGTATTAAAGAAAAAAATTGGAGAGATAAAATAAAACACAAGTTGAAGTACCAGAAAATCTTTTTATGATTCCCTTTTCAATGTTTATAAACTATAAATATCAGACATAATATTGTCAAAAAGAAAAAAAAAATCAAATCTCATTTCATTTAACCGTTAAAAGGGACGGGATGGGGGAGGGTGCAGGGGAAGAGAAAGAAATGCCAGGAGATTTGTCTAAATTCCAAACTAAATACCTTTAATAGTTATTGAAAGTATTATCGAAATTTTAGCAACAACAGCAAAGAAAGACACCCTTTTTTAAGTTTAAAAATTTTCTAGACAAACACATGAAAAAAACCAAAATAAAAAGAGAAACTGCACAAGAAAAACAACTCAACTAGAAAAAGAATAAAAGTAGGAATAACGAAAAAGTATTGGGTGTATAAATTAAAAAAAGGGATTTTCAAATCATTTTTCTATTATGGTTTACAACTTTGCCATATTGCGACGAACAAAAACATCAAATAATTACAACTCAACAGAACAAGTTTTCTTATTTACATCTCAACTCAGTTGAGTTGAGTGAACTGTAATAGGGGCCGTTCCCTATTACTCTGGTACGTTTTATTGCCCTCCGTGATGTCGTTATAAATTTGCTGTCGCCAGTACTGACGCGATGCAAGCAAAAAGACCTCTCGGTCTTCTTTGTAATAAACAGAGTTTTGTCCACAATTCATTATATGAGAGCTTTATAAGCGATTTTTGTCTTCCGTGTAAAAATTAAAACTTCTTAACTACATAAACCAACTCTCGAAAAATGAGGTCGTTAAAACATATTCTTTGCTATTGAGGTGCTGCAGCTAAGTTGTTTTTTAAATTGAATAACTAAGACAAAACTTCCAGCAAATGCTTTATTGACACAAAAACTCTAAATGTTTAAATTAAAAAAAGAGATATTTTGTTGTGTACACCACTTCATTAATTTGTGGAAAAAAGTTACACAGATACCTGCAGAGTAGGCCTAACGGCTCCACGAAAAGCCCCCCAATGAAATAACGCCCAGGAAATAACCCTAATGAAATAAATCCCAAAAAATAGGAAATAACACCCAAAAACAGTGAATGAAATAACATCGAAAAAAAATGAAATAAACCCCAAAGCGAAAACGAAACAACCCCCAACATTTGGGAGGTATTTCATATGAAATAACACCCAATGATGAAAATAAAATAAACCCCAATGAAATAAACCCCATCAGCAACAAAAATGAAAATTCATAAAAGAGTCAGTTTCAGCAAGGATAACCCCCAAAAACCAACAGCTTTAAAAATGATATAACCCCCGAATAAAAAATGAAATAACACCCAAATTATACACGCTATGAAACAAGCCCCGAATTTTAAAAATTTGTTGGGTGTTATTTCATTGGAGATTATTTCATAATTTGAAAACCCCAAATGAGGAATGAAATAATTCCCAAAACAAAATGTAAAAGGGCCCAAAAAAATTGGGTGTTATTTCATATGAAATAAAACCCAAAATTGTATGAAAAAAATTTGGGGAATATTTCATTTCTCGTTTGGGTGTTATTTCATTGGGGGGCTTTTCGTGGAGCCGGCCTAACTCCATGGTGGTCTTGAACACGGGATAATAAACAATGGATTAACCAACGAATTTTGAATGTACAATCCAGCATAATTATTCACACGCTCCTTGTTTAGGAACTGGAGCTGTCTAACCTCCGCTGCTTTGGGAATAGTCAGCAGCATCTTTTTAATACCAACAGCACCTAGGGAGATCCGCTCGCAGTCCGAATTTTACCACAAGATTTAAAAAATCCGCCCTCGTAGCAAGCCATTGAATATATCCCCCGTTCCGACGACGCTGGGTCGAAAACACACACCACGTGATCCCTGAAGGTGCCTCAACAAAATTTTTTTTATAAAATTTTAATCAATGGGTCCAAAAACATTGCGTTTACCAGATAGAATCTCAGGTCAGCCGCGAAGGATCCAAAGAGATATGTTCGATCTTTAGAGATCTTTCAGTTTTAAATTTTTGCCTAATCCTTCGTATTTACTGCGACTGATTTCGCCGGAGGATGTTATACCAGAAGGTGAAATATCATTAAGATGGTTCCTACAAACCCCCGGGGGTTCTTTTTTGTGCAAGGACTAAGTAAGAAAAAATCCAATATCTCGTTAAACACTTCACACGCGTGATAAAAGACTCAAACCATGTGCACAAGAAACGCTTTCCGTTGGGAATTCCGCATTTTTAATTTATGCACCCAATACAAATTGAAGGGGGAAGGGGTTTAGATAATTTCAGTAAAATACAAAGTCAAATGGTAGCAAATATAAATAATATACATAATTTTCCACCCCTCGTTAAGAAGGAAGCACAATATTACATTTCCAAAAAAAAAAAAAAAACTCACACACCACTCTTTTTAAAAAGAAAACAGTCAGGGCTGTAAACTTTGAGTCCGCAGTAATCAAAAACCAACTTTTTGTGTTTTATTAAAAATGAACTGAAATATTTTAGCAATAATTTAAAAATTTTTAAACATAAGACTAAAAAGGTTTTTAATTCCGTTCTTATCTTTAATTTATCTTAATTGAATATAGCCTTTTCCATCCCTGCTTGCCAAGATGTGCACTACATGAGAAATTGCTATTGGTTTTAAACATTTTTCTACTTCCAACTACAAATGGCATAAACTTATTCACAGACAGACATACGATTTCGTGAACATGTTGGCCCCAAATAAGATTTGTAACTTATGCTGCCAAAAAGAATTGTATCTTTTACAAAATGTTATTGGGTTTTTTATATATAAAAATATACAAGAAAAATGTACACTGAATAGTAAACAAAGTTAAAATTGTTTAGTGTCACATAAAATCTAGTTAAAAATTTCGGAAATAAAAGTTTAAACTAGAAAGCTTTAAACAATAAGCTCATTTTTACAGCTTTAAGGAATAGTGTAATTACAGCTTAAACAAATTGGACTTAAAAAATAATTGTAATCAGGAGTACCTTCCTTCATTTAGCGAAAGCTTTTAAATGAAATTTATTATTAAAAGTGTTCAATAGAGTTTAAAAATGCTATAGTTGACTTAAGCTCGAAAAAGTTAATTTTATTTTTAATAAAAAGCTTTTTATAAAAAAAGCAAAAAAGACACTTAAAAAATGTCTCTTTTTTACAAGTTTTTTTTGGTAGTACTTTGCGTCATAAAAGTAAAAAAAAAAAGTTTTAACAAATATATGATTTATTTTCGAAGTTTTTAAAAGCTTACATAAGCTATGGGTTATAAAAGCTATAAAGACTAAGACATATGTGTAAGGTTTTTTAATTCGAAATTACAACATCTAGGAGAAAGCTTTTTTAAAAAATGCATTAAAAAAAGCTTTTATTTTACAGTTGTTTGTTACAAAAGATTACATATTTCAAAATTGTTTAAAAAAATCTCTTGTTTTTTATTCTTTATTTCTACGCAACGACAGATGGCAGCCCCATTGTCCTAGGACCTGCTACAAGCAGACCAATCATATACTTAGCTGAAACAACAACCGATTAACAAAAATTATAGATGGCAAAATAACAACACAGAATGTATCGGTACTCCAAGAACAAATAAGTGAAATGTGGGAAGACACGAAAACAACTGCAACAAATCGTGTAGGATAGAGATGATTTGTGGAAGCCATATGCTCCCAAAGGGAGGAAGTAAGCTTGTATTTGTACTTATTTTTTATATTATATTATTATATATTCGCTCATTCTTTTCTTGTAGGGCATTTATAAGTTTATAACATAAAATATCTAAATAGAGCTTTTAACAGTTTTTAAAAGCTTTCTTCATATTTTCTTCACTAAAGCAAAAAATGTTTTACTTTAAAAAAGTTTTAAGCAACAAATTCGTTTATTATGGAGAAAGAAAAAAGGGCTTGTAATAGCTTTCAACAGTTTTTCTTAAATCTTTTGACAGGTTATACAATAAAAAAAGTTCTTAGACTTTTCTACTCCTAAATGCGAAATTTTTAGTTCCTGTGTGCTTTTTTGCTTAATAATTTAAGCATTTGTTTTATCTGAAATTTTTGAACATTTGTTAAAGTTTAAACTTCCACAAAAGTTAGTTTTACTTACATACTTGTTTAAATAATTCAAAATGTCTATTTTTATATTTTTTTTATTTCCCATTGTCTGAACTTGTCTTTACCTCTCTCGCTAGATTTGAGTATGTAGTTTCAAATACATCCCTAATTTTTCTTTCATTTCTTTATTATTTGTAAAAGTTAAATGGTGTCAAAACTGGCTAAATGAAAATCTGCTGCCACTGCTGCAGCAGATATTGTACTTATGACTTCAGGCTCAAGGAGCCACCAGAAAATTACAACCAACAGCTGCAGTTGAAAGAAAAGTGGAAAAATACAGTTTAAACATAGAGAACTTAGGGTTCTTATTCGAAATACGAAATTGGCGGGAAATTTAAGACGTGTACTTATACCTTAAGTTTTATGGCACATCATTTAGGTCAAAAAAGTTATTCAGCAAAACTTTTTGGTATGAAAAAAAAACGGCTAAACTTGATAAAAATATAAAAAATAGACAACGATTTTACTTAATGTTCAACCTTATAGAGTGCGAAAACTTAATGAAATATGTATGTATATTTAAAAACGTTTTAACTGGAACATGATTTCAAATAAATTTTAAAAATATATGAGCTCAAATGTCACAAACATTCGCTTTTTCTGGATTGCTTTCAGAGCTTCTTGCTCAAATCTGAAAAAATGCGAGCAACAAGAGCGCATCGATCATAGTGAGATCTTTGGAACAATCTTTTTCCACAAAGGAAACATTTTATCCAATGAATCCTCTTGAACGAATGAAAAATTTTTTATGTTCCTGGGAATAAGAAAAGGCCGAAATTTAAGAAACCCTAAAAAGTGGAAGCGGTTATGTATGTACAAATGTTGAAATGCCAAAACAATCTTTGTTTTAATTTTTTTTTCTCTTTCATCTTTTCTGTGCCACTAATACTTCTTGAAAGTTTTCATCTTCATTTCTTAAAAGTTGGTTTCGTCTTTGTTCTTAAAAAAGGAAGAGCAGACAACAAAAAAGAACATAAACACTAAACAAATGCAAAATGTTTGAATGAGTGAATGAATGAATGAGTTCAAAACCCAACATATCATTGAGATTTGGTTATTTTGGAAACTTCTAGTAGTTCTTTTCTTTCATTATTTCTTGTGATTTTTGTAGTTGAAAGTTGAAAAAACTCATTTGCAATATTTAAAGAAAACAACAACAACAAAAAAAGTTCTTCATGTATGGGGTGCTGTGACCTTTTAAAAATTAGCACATTTTTGTATTAATGTTGTCAAATTTGTTTGGAACATTTTTTTTGGAAATATTTTGGAGTATTTTTTAATGAGTTTAATTTTTTTAAATATTTCAAGCTGAGACAACTTCAAATTCATCTCGATAACAATTTAAAAATCATCATGTAAACTTTACAGTCTAAAATTTAAAAAAAGCAACAAACTATCAAAACTGTTAAAAAAGCTTTATTTTAATGATATTGAAATAAAAATATAAAAACTTAACCAATGTTATGCAACACTTTTGTTAAATTAATGTTAGTTCTAATTAAAAAATAAAAAGTTTTAGCTTAATTAAATTTAATTTAAGTAACAAAGAGCTTTTGAAAAGCTTTTAAATTTACTGAGGTTTTAAGCACTTTTCAAGGCGAGTAATTTTACACAATTGTAGAAAATTTTTTCCATTTAAAAAAGTTTTTTGCAAAAACCCAAAGTTGGCAACTAATTCCGGTTTTAATGCCGATACCGCTGCTTCAATACCACTTGAAATTGGTGTTGATACCGAAATAACAAATATTTTTATACCGATACCGAAATTAGTTTTAGTTGCTTACCTTAAAAAACCCCAAAGATTTTTTAATATTAATGGATTGTTACAGCTTTTTAATTTAAAAAGCTCTGTGTACATTGAAAACTTACTTTATTACATAAAAATAAATAAATGAGCGTACACTTTTAAGCTCCCAAAATAAATTAAAGCTTCAATTCATAAGATATAGACTTTTTTTGATTCAAAGCCTTCATTAAATGAAACTGGTGGCAAAGCAAATTGTACGTAATTTATTAGAAAAAAACTTTAAAGCTTTATTTAAAATAAAAACCTTTTAATAAAGCTGTAATTATTTTTTTATGATTTGTTAAATCGTGCTCAAAAGTGGAAGCCTCCCCTCTTATAGAATAGTTAATATTATATACACAGAACTCCTTTCAAAAAAGCTTTTTACAAAGGTTTAACTAATCTTATATAATAGCCGTTTAGTAATTAAATAAAAAATTTTTTTAAAAAAAAACAGCTTTTATGTTTCAATTAATTTAATATTAGAGATTTTCTTTTATTCAAAAAGTTTATAATAAATAGACATTTTTTAAAATTTTTTTGAGAAAAAAAACAATATCAAATTTGAAAAGGTTAAAAAGAAAAGCTTCAGTATATGAACGGTTTACTACTTTACACAAGAAGCTGTCAGAATTGTCTAATTCTGTCATCATTGAGATTCTTTAATTGATTTTCCTATAGGAAAGCTTTTTAATGAAATAAATTATATTTAAAATTAAATTAACAACGATGTGTGCAGGGAATTTGGTAAGCTTCAGATTAAGTGTTGCCTATACATACATATATAAAAATAAGTTTCAAATGAGTACATGCGTTGGAAAGGTCTACTTTCACTGATGGTTTACAAAAATAACTCCCGATAGGTAGCGCTGTTGTCGTGCTATATAAATGCTTTTATTGCTGGTAGTTAGCGCTGGGGTCAAGTTATTAACAAAATTCTCCAGTATTTAATTTTTTATTTTTATTTAGAAAATTCCGATCAGCGCCGGGACCAAACAGCTATTAAAATTTAAGAAATTCAAATAACAGAATTTGGTCATGTTTAATAAAACTAAACAAAGCCTTTTAAGATCTTTTACTTAATAGATGTATATTTATAATGCATTTAAAGATAAATTAATTACAAAGCTTTTTAAAGTTCTCAAAAAAGGGTTTATTAATGCTGTATTGGATTGGCGTTAAAAGCTCGACTACAAGTTAATTTATAAATAAATTAGTAGATATGATATTATTTTTGTGAAATATGTTGGAAAAAAGTAAATAATGTTTATATATTAACATTTTAAATACATTTTATTTAATTTATTTTATTTTAGACAGTCAATTAAAAGTTATATTGTTAATTATTTAAAAAAAATTTTATTTGATTTAAATGATTATGTTCAGGGACAAATGCATATATTCTCTTTGATTTTTTTTTAAATCAATTTAATCAATTATTATTGCGAATAGTTGTTTTTTTGTTTAGAACAACAAATTATTGTTCAAAAATATTTAAAAAATTAAAATAAACAAATCGTAATAATAGTGATGTTAATCAAAAGTAAACAAACTTTTTATTCGAATACTTTCTTTCGGCAACATTTTGTTCAGAAACTAAAACATGTAATTTCATTTGTTAAGAATAATTTTTAAAGGTATACAATTAAAAAAAATTATAAAACAAAATTAAATATAGAATATCATGTGAACCGAATAGAAGTTTCATGCATCACTAGCAAGAAAATAGCAGCAAGACATACAAAATCGCTACAAACAGTTAATAGTAAAAAAAGCTGTTAATGTACGTTTATGAATAAAAATTTTTATAAGAGGTTTATAAGACAAAAAGCGTTTGATAGTAAGTACATACCATAAGCTTAAAATAAGAACTTTTTATGAATATGGCTGTTAGAGCACACAGATGAACACAGATGAAGCCACAACCATTTTATGGTTGCCTATATTCATGCTATGATTAAATATGACAATAATTTATTTTAAAATTAAAAATAGTATTTACTGAAAAGCAACGCCTTAATTTATTTTTCCATTAATCATAGGAAATA
The DNA here is from genome assembly GCA_949318255.1 of Pollenia labialis. NCBI lineage: Eukaryota > Metazoa > Arthropoda > Insecta > Diptera > Polleniidae > Pollenia > Pollenia labialis. Next base: position 12,322,344 of record OX439139.1, read on the forward strand.
ATGTTTAGCGCTTAAATCACAAAACTTTTTTAAATTGAAACAAAATTGAACTATTAATCTAAAATAATACAATTCTTATTACAGATTCTTAGAATTTATTGTTTTCCTCACAAAATATCTACAACATTTACAATATTATTACAATTTTCGTATGCCTACTTTCAGGCTTTAATGCTATAAAAAAGGATGTATAAAACAAATCTTAAATAAAAAGCAAATAAATTCTTTTTTAATTTTATTACAAGTTTTCTTTAACTGTTAATAAATTGTAAATCATTTTCTAGTGGATAATTGTACAAAACGTAGTAAAAACTTTCGACTGCTCATTAAAAATTGAAAGCATACTTTGAGGCTCAACAAACATTAACTAACGGGCGATGTTGTTAGTATTTTAAGTAAAGTCTACTTAAAGATTGTGTTTATTTTTTCTTTTCTCAGTTACTTTTTATTTAAGTAAAACATTTGGGAATAAGAAAAAAGTAAAAATAAACATACAAAGTTTTAAAAGATTTCTGAAAACAGTAAATGTAATAAAAAACACAGTGGTATCCAGTTATAGGGGTTTATTAATACTAGACAGAAAGTGGCTCTTTAATATTAACTTGTACTGTATTCATTTTCTTGCAAAATCTCTAACAAGCAACAATTTATATCGTTAACAATTTTCTGCACGTAAACATTAACTCACTATTTGCTAGCAATTGCAATTGGTTAAAGTTTTCTTACATAGACTTTTTTTCTTGTTTTCTCAAGCCTATTTCTACAAGAGTTTGAATGAATATGGAATGTCAAACTTTAACATCTCCCTTTTTCCAGTTCTACTTAAAAACAAATTGACTATATATTGTAGTTAAGAAACAGAAAAGAAAAACATAGAAAACTTTTCTTTTCTAATACAATAAATAAATCGATAATCTTGTAAGTACGAGTATTTCCCTCCCAGCTTATACTTTTCTCCTCGAAGTGGAGCATGATGAAGGCTTTTAATAGTTCTCAATAGTTTCTTTTACCGATTGAACAATTTTATTACAACTTTAACTCCTCATCTTTTTTGCCGCTGTTGTCTAGAGAAGTGTGTGGATAATAATTACAACAACAAAAAGCTGAAAGTAGCAGGTTAACAAGGCCGTATCAACATGAAGTGTCTAAAAAGGGACTAATTTAGATAAAAGCCAGGAAATCGCTGTGAAAGTTTTAATAAAAATGTATAATAAAATATGAAAACAGAGCAAAATCACTACCAAAAATTATAATTCTTTTTGTCTCAAGTCGAGAAATGTCCTTTCTCGATATAATCTCAAATAATTTTCAAATTAATTTAAGTGTTTCGAAGGTTTTGATTATCAGTTATATAAAATGAAAAGTTAGTCGAGAAAATTGTATCTCAGAGTAAAACATAACTTAATATCAAATTTAATACATATGTAAATGTTTAACAATATGCAAACCCGTAAAAATTAAATTAAGTGTGAAAAACAAGAGATTTTAAATTTGAGGAAAATGTGAGGAGGACAAGTCGAAAAATTTTGTTTCTTTTTTAAATCAACACTTGCAGATTATTGTCGCGAAACAGTTGCCAACCCGTTTTCTCTTCTACAAGTTATTTTAAAATTAATTCAAATAGTCTTTAAAAAATGCCTGAGAAGAAATTATCAATGTAAAGTTTGATATTATTTTAAACATATTATTATTTTAAAAGAAAATTCGATTAGCCAAGTTTTTAATTTGACAACTTTACATTAAATATAAAAATCACTTAAACGGTTCTTAGCTTTGAGAATAATATGTGAAAGATTTTTAAGAAAATTCCTTTTGAAAAATGTGTTGTTTTTTTTTAAACAATATCAAATGTAAGTCTCAAACATTTCTTATGGTATTATCCATCTTAAGGTTTGAAAATAATATGCATAATATGCCTTTCGGAAACTTTTCTTAAATATTGAGAAAACTCGATTGAAATAAAGCTGGGTTTTCTTGTAAATTTTACATTTTATTGATTGAAAGTGTAAATATTAATAATAACTAAAGAATTTGATACGACTTAAGAATCATGATTAATATCCATATTTTATGTTCGAGAAAAATTTTAAGTATGTTAGAGAATAGTAACTTGAAATCGCAAATTTTATTATTTTTTCAAATAAAGTTAAAGTTAAATACATTAATACTTATATAAGTATTTATGTAATTATCATTTGGAAATCAATTTCGCCATTTAATACTAAAATATTTAACTTAGAGATTAATTAAACAAATGTTATTTTTCATATCTATGTATATCAAACTACACTGAATTATTTAATTATGTTTAATAGCAAATTGTGTTTTAAATTAAATTATGTTAAATGTCGAATAATTTCTTAGTTAGTTAGGTTTGAAAGTAATTTGAAAAAAATATTCGGAAAAAATGTATAGGAAATATTGCTAAACTTTACTTTTAAAGGGAATTTTGTAAAAATTTACTATTTATAGGAAATTTTGCTACTTTTATAGAAACTTTTGTTACAATTTATTTTTTTTTAGGAAATTTTGTTAAAATTTGCTTTTTACAGGAAATTTTGCTAAAAATTTTTTTTATAGGAAATATTCTTAACATTTACTTTTTATAGGAAATTTTGCTTAATTTTACAATTTTTAGGAAATTTTGCTAAAATTTGCTATTTATAAGAAATATTCTTAACATTTACTCTTTATAGGAAATTTTGCTTAATTTGCCAATTTATAGGAAATTTTGCTAAAATTTGCTATTTATAGGAAATTTTACTAAAATTTAATATTTAAAGAAAATTTTGCTAAAATTTTAATTTTTAAAGAGAATTTTGTAAAAGTTTACTTTTTTTAGAAAATGTTTCTAAAATGTTCTTTTATAGAACTTTTGTTACAAATTATTTTTTATAGGAAATTTTATTAAACTATATTTTTATAGGAAATTTTGTTAAAATTTATATTTTATATAAAATTTGCTTTTTATAGGAAATATTCTTTAAATTACTTTTTAAAGGAAATTTACTAAAATTTACTATTTATAGAAATTTTTGCTTAAATTTACTAATTATTGGAAATATTCTTCACATTTACTCTTTATAGGAAATTTTGCTAAAATTAATTTTACTGAAATTTTGCTAAAATTAGCTTCTTATAGAAAATATTCTTAATATTACTATTTATAGGAAATTTTCCTAAAATTTACTATTAATAAATAGCAAATATTCATAAAATTTACTATTTATAGGAAATTTTGCTAAAATTTAATTTTATATGAAATTTTGCTAAAATTTGCTTTTTATAGGAAATATTCTTAAAATTACTATTTAAAGAAAATTTTGCTATGTGCACCGATAATGTGATCTTAGCTTTAAACATCACGACTGATTCAAAATTTTATTTTAAGTTACGATCTAAACGATGATTGAAATAAAACTCTACGCTAAACTTATACGAAATTGTTTAAATCTTCACTGACTGCTATAGCAATCTAGAGTCATTAAAACTGTTACACATTTTTATTTAATTTTGTCAGTACAGTGGTGTTAATACTACAATTTTGCATAAGATTCAAATTCAAAAATAAACTACAATTCAAGCTTATAACTTAACCGATAGTTAAAACTGAATATTCTGTTGAATAAAAACACTAACCATTTAATTTTTTTTTTTTTTTGCTTTTATTAAATGTAAAATTATATTCAAAAAAATTCTTAAATATTCTTTAAGACATGAAAATACCTTAAGCAACGGACGAAATCTCAAAGAAACAAGATATTTTATAGAGCTTATTTTATGCGCCCTAGAGGAATCTCTAAAACGATCAGTGCTCCTGGGCAACACTTAAATGTTATACAATATTTTGCTTAAGTTTTGTCCAAGGTCGAATTAACCAGTGACATCAAATCTCTCACTGTTGGTTTTCTTTTTTTTATGGTATGATATTTATTGTAGTAAAGAAGATATAAAAATGAAAACCTTCCTTTTTACTAGCAGATTCTGTTACAATATTAAACTCCAATTAAGGTTGTCAAACAATTTTTATTATCAGAAAAATGTAATAAATTTCTTTAGAAAGAAAACATTACACGCGATTTATTTTCCTTTCCCTTCGTTTCTAACATTTTAAATGACAGTTTGTTATGAAAATCTATTTACAATCATTGGTAAATTTCAAATACAAAACTCTTAAATTTTTACTTCCTCCACTGTTTGAGGCCATAAAAAATATACGTTTCCTATAATTGCCATTAATATTTTTTAGGACATGTTCGGTTTACAGCAAAATTCCTAATTTGTATGTGTATTTGCCGTAGTTTTTATAGTTATGGCTTTTAGATGCTATAATTCTTTTGGCCAGCCATCCCCTCTCCTTCATAAAACACTAGACAAACTTGATTAGTTGCTGGGTAATGATTCTTGTACGCCTGTAATGCTGCCGTAGAAAACATATTTTTTTTCTACTTCTTTTGGATTTATTATTTTTACTTCAAAATCATACTTATGGGCTTTATAACATAAAAATTTCATGTTTAAATCATAAAATTCGCAAGAAAGAACTAAAGGAAAATAAAAAAAATGTATTCCTTATTTATATTTTATAAAGAAATTATTAATAAATGGTGAAATTTCTTTAACTAAAAAAAGAAGAAAAAACTCAATTGACTCATTGAGCGTGATATTTTTTGTAAATTTTTTGTTGTTGTGTTAAAAATATCTTACAAGGTTTTCTAATTATTAGCTTCAATAAACCGCAATAAACAAACAAAATAAAAGTCAAATCATTATGAAATAAAATTGAAGAAAATAATTTGTATAAGTTATGACAACAAGTAATGAAACTGAAAACTTCTCTAAAATTTGCTTTATAAATTTTTATCGATTACAAAATTTTATACCAAAGAAAGACATTTCTTTTTATTCAAGGTAACATTGAATTCATACATATATAAGTCCTTTACATACTTTAAGAATTAAAAATGGCTTGAGAATCGAGACAAAGAAACGAGACATCTTATAGAGCCAGTTTTCTACGTCTTAATAAAATTTATATAAAAGTCTATCATGGCTCCTGAGACACATTTTCATAGCACACTGTTCAAAAATGTATCATTAAATTGTAAACACCCTTTAACATATTAACAATATAATTATTTACACCAACAGACCATAGTATACCTTAAGGTGTTTGAAAAATTATTGATATAATTAAATGTTCAACTTATTTTTTTTACTATTTGCGTTGAATAATCCATAAATAATGAATTTAATTACCAATTATAATGAGTTTGTGCAACTTAAGTTTTATAAAACAAATCGTGAAAACCATGTAGCACATAAAATAGAAGAAACAAAAGAAAACGTATTTTACAGACGTAGAAAAAAATATGAGAAACAATTTTGTTACTGAAAAGAACCCCTTTAAAAATGTTCTCTACCATGTTTTTGACAAGTAAAATTTAAATATTGAAAATTTGTTGATGCTTTTGTTTAAAAAATGTGTAAAACAAATTATTAAGTATTAAAAAAATGATTCAAAGACTACCCTGCAAATTATTGGTCCACCAGAACTAATTTGATTAAATCGACTACTCCATATACTGGTCCGATGTAATATATGCATGGACCATCTCACTGTTAAAAAGTGTTTGTAGTGAGACGACATCTCTTTAAACGAAGTCAAAACCAGAGTACGAAAACAAACAAAACGAAACGTTTGCTTTCGTTTTGTTTTGTTCTTTGCAGTGAGTAAAACAAAAACAAAACCAAAACAATGAGAATGATTGTGCCATCTTGTTTTGTATTGTTTTTGCTCGAGAGCGCAAAACGTACACAGCTGGAAAAGAAAAGAGTAAGAACAATATTGAAACATTCAGAGAAAAAACGTTTGACAAACGTTTGGTAATTGATTTACTCATTATAAAATTGACTCATTTACACTATTGTTTCTAAGTGAAATAAATAGAGAGGTTTTTAGGTTTTTTCGTTTTTATTAATGCTTATTTTGACTATTATAGTAATAAAAAAAAACAACCAAACAAGAACTAAATCAATTACTGCAAACAAAACGTTTCTCTATTTGTTTTGTACTCAGATGTACGATTGTAACGGTAAATTAACAAAAGCACATGAGTGGAAAGCCAATTGTTTCGTTTTCTCTCTTTGACACTTAAAAAGTTTTTGTTTTGGTTTTGCACATGTAAAATACAATTAAAAAATGTTTAATAGTTTCGTGCATTTTGCAAACGTTTGCGAAATGTTTTGTTTGTTTTCATACTCTGGTCAAAACTAATCCTCTTGTGTAAACAATGGAATAGTTTTAAGACAACTCCTTTGTTGTCCAAAGCTGGGTTATGTGGTCCTGCCCAAGGACATCGTCATGTTAAATAGACCATGTTTTTCCATACGTTTGGGTTACTTTTGGAGTAGTCCTAGTCCCTTGTAAGATACATTTTACATGCGTGTTTGGACTAGTCCTATTATTTACAGGGGAATTACAACATGAAAAAACGATCAAAGTTAAAATTTAAGTAGGCGAGAAAAAAAATTTTTACAATAAATAAATTTAAAGCAATTATTTTTTTTTAAATTATAAAACTTTTGAGAACCTTACAAAAAATTATGCTGTCGACCGCGGTCGTTTGTTTGCATTTTCAACGACAAGCAGCTGATTTGCGCCCACTTATAATTTTTAGCACGGCAAGCCGATTGACAACGAAAGCGAACGATAGAGTAATAGTTTTCAAAAAAATTTTGCACCCCACTAAGAAATTTTGTGCGGCCACAAATGTCAAAATCAGTCACTTGTTAAACGCTTGAATTTAAAAGTTTGTTTTAATCTAATTTTTAAAATTTTTGTTATAAAATTCTGCTTAATAGAGAAATATTTGTCATAAAATTCTTTTAATACAAAAATCTTATTAAAAAACGACGTTAGAAATTCTTGCGTTTTGCATTTTCGATTTCCAGGCTTAAGTTGTCGATCGTCATCGTGGGCCAGGCTGTTATTGTTTTATAGCTGATCAATTTAACTATCTGCTGATATACAAAATTCTCGATTTAACTTGGCTATATCATTTCCTTTATAAGTATCTTAAATCTTAAATATTTTCAACACATTCTTTGGTTGTTAATGTGAACAAAATGTCGGTCTTACCTTAAAAATAAACGCATTTCTTTATTGACAATTTTGTGGAAAACTTACCTGAAAGTATAGAGAAAAATATATTAGTTTTAAAGAAATGCAGTAATACAAGAAATTATAAAAAAAAATATAGAAGTTTTAAACACAAATAAGTCATATTTTCACAATTTGTTGTGTCCCACAACAGGATATAATTTTTATAAATATTCCTTTAAGATTGTTAACGTTATGAAATCATAATGCAATTTATTCCCAGTTCTATGTCTTTCTTCCCAGTTGACCACGTCTTTAAGATATCTTTAACGAACGGTACAAGACTACAGTAATTCGTAGAAGGCATAATGAGAACAGCTCAATACAAATCGTCGACAAAATTTTTATACAAATGGCGACCAGATATGATGAACCTTAATCTACTTTATCTCTCACTTTAAGTTAAAGTAAAGTTTTAACAATGGAACACTTTTTATAAGGCCGGTTAAAGTCTACTTTTAGCTATCGATAAGTTGGGAAAACGGGCATAAAAAGTACAGTAATTTTAAAAATAATTAAAATCAAAATATCGTTCGATTTCAATTCCACTTCCAATATGATCTATTTTGCAACATTTTTATAAAATATACGAATGTTTTCAAAGCTCGTTTGCAAACAACAAACATTAAAGTCGCTCTTTACACTATTTGGTATAGCCGACGGTTGGATTTTCGCCGCTGCCGTTTAAATTTTAGTAAATTTTTAGCATTTACAACCAATATGATGCAACAGAACACTTCGTGAATTGCCCAATTGATAATATTAAACAAAATCCATTTATATGGTTTAAAAGCAAAAATAAATTATACATTTCAAACAAAATATTATATTTTTTTTTTATATTGGTATTAAATAATCACTCTATAAATAGTAAAGCACCTGGAGCTAAATTTTCCAAAAATAAAAACACACTGAAAAAGTACCCCAGAGTAAATCTCCCCATATAACGATTTTAATGCCATTTCTACTTGATTTTGTTATCACACGAAGGGGAAGATTGTGAAAAAAAAAAATTCTTTTTTAAGATAATATCATTATGTTGCCATCATTATGGTGGCGTTTACGAGTGTATGAAAAAAAGAGCAACAACAATCGAAAAAATTACTAATGGAAAAACAAAGAAGAAAAGGAAGCCGTTAAAAGTATCGGTGTGAGTGCCTGTATATGATTATCTTAATTTTGTTAAATATCAAAGCAAAAGAAAAAACTCCCTTAACACATACAAATAAAGATAATACACGTATTCATTCTCCCACATACAAACGTAACTACTCATCAAATATGCAGGAACAAAACACAAGCATAAAAACACCCACACACATACACAAACACACCAATAGATATTTACAATCAAATATAAGAAGCTGTCATAAAAAAGCCCTCATTTTATAGGGGAACTTACGACATACATGCACATAAAAATGTATGTATTAGTGGAAGTATGTATGTATATGTATGTGTGTATTTGTATTTGTGTGTGTCTGTTTATGCCTTTAATATGCCTATCAAATTGAACATTTAAATAATACTTTCCTAACACATATTAAAGGCAACATTAGGTCTTAATTAACTCAAATAAACACTAACGTATAGAGAGAAGAAGAAAAAGTGCTGCCTACTTTTAGTCTTAATTATATTAGAACGAATATGGCAGAGTTGATTTTAAACCTATTAATGCTTTTCTATTAAAAATTCCGATAATACAAATATTAGAAATTCATTGGGGATCATAAACTTAAAATAAAACATTATAAGTCATCATCATCTTAGAAATTAGGGGTTGCTCCATCTAAATTAAATTTCTTTTTAAAAATGTTTGCGGTATTTTCAATCATCAAAATCATCGGAATGCTTGATTATATTTATTATTTCCTTGTTATCCACAATGATTTCTACAAATGTCATCTTAAAAAATAACTTAAAATTTCACGACCTGTTTTTAAAAATTCCCCACTGTTTTTTGTTAAAATTTACAACTTTTTCTTTAATTTATTCGCCAAAAAAATTTATTTTACTATAAATTTCTCCTATTGACACAAATTCGTTTTTCTTTTTCAAACCAAACTTAACACACTTTTTCAAATTTAATATTTGTTTAAAAGTATAGCATACTTTTAGTCAATTTAACATTCAAACGGCAAAAACTTTTCAGCGTGCTTAATGATTTATCTAAGAAGTATGTACTAGAAAGTTATAGAACAAAAATTGAAAACATATGTACATGTGACTGTGTGCATTTGTGCTTGTCTTACTTTAAAGTGGCAATTATAGCAAACTTTTAGGCTTAAAGTTCAACACAAATTAACAAAATACTGCAAAAGAAAACAGTGTAATAATTTCTAAATTATTTACCGAGACTTATAATTTAGATACTAAAAAAGTAAATTTCAATCCGGGTTTATCTTAAATCACTTTTCCTAAGATTTTTGGGATTAATGCAATTTGCAAAATTATTTTACATTTAGATGCTTAATTTGTTTAGAGAAAGTTGTAAATTTAATATTAACAAAAAAATATACATACATATTTAAAAACATAAAAAACAAGTAAGAAAGTACAGTCGGTCAAGCCCGACTATAGATACCCTACACCACAAAATTTTAAAACACTTTTACGAGATTGTACCCTATTCGGGACCCATGGAGAACCATGCTTATGTGTCCATATAAATATGGATCTATCTATGTTTTAAATTTCAATAAAATCGGCTAGAAAGCTTGTGAAAGGCAGAAATTGCCCCTTAACTCCCCTTGTGGTCCTATTTTTGAAAAACTGCATAGCTCATTTTTAATAGGCTTGGTCCTTGTGCCAATAAGAACCCATAAGCCAAATTATATAAAATTTTCTCTAAAATTGCGACATGTACATAGCGCACACGATTACATGGACAGCCAGCCAGCCAGCCGGACGGACATTGTAAGGTCGACTCAGAAAGTGATTCAGAGTCGATCGGTATACTTTAAGGTGGGTCTAGGACCCATATTAAGGTGCCACACACATCAGCACAAATGCATAATACCCCCTCCACTATTGTGGTGTGGGTATAATTAAAGTGTCAGTTATTCAATAACATAATTATTTTTTTTATAAATATTTAAGATTATTTTCAGTACAGTGGAATCTCATGTGAGCAGACAAGGAAGGGACCATTCAAATGTGTCCTTATTATTGGGGTTGTTACCAATGCTCTGCCGCAACGATGATGGGATCACTTTTTACACAAAAATTCACATTTCACACAAAAAGTCGCTTATTACACAAAAAGTCACGCTGTACACAAACAGTAAATTTTTACACAAAAATACACTTTTTACAAAAAAAGACACTTTTTACAAAAAAAAAGTAATTTTTTATCTAAAAATTGAGACTTAACTCGTAACATTTTTAATTAAAAAACTTATTTGTTTAGAGTACATCAGTTACTCTCTCTTAATATTGACACATCAAAAATAGAATAAATACTTAATCAAATACGAATTCCCGTACTTTCCTATCAATATGATATGGAAACCAAACCGTGTATAGTTGACATTCAAATATCCGCACATATTTACAGGAAAATACCACAAAATGTGTTTGGCAACATGAAAGCTAATTACCCGTAAATTTACCACCCATCGCAAAAGAAATGTAATGCAAAACAGGAGATACAAAGTTTGGTGGAAAATAGACACATACATACACATACATGAGAATAAAACAATGCAGATGAATATTTTTAAAGCGATACTTCAGAAGAGAAGAAAAACACGAACGTTGAGTTGACGAATATTTTCAATGGTTGTACGGGTTTGTAGAAAAAAAGCGAAATTAAATTTTTGTTTGAAATGAGTGAGAAAAAAGAAAACGGCAAAAACCATTTACACTTTTATATGTAAATTCGTTTGTATTGGCACAGATGTGGAAAGTGTTTCAAGTATTTAAGGTATTGTTAAGGGGTTGCGAATGAATTATTACAGTGGGTGTTTACGTTAAGCAAGTTAAACAGAAGATTAAAGAATAACACATATAAAGAGCAGTTTGATTGATGGTTTTTATTTCCATAAAAGTGTATTATAAAAAACTTAAAAAATTAGTTTTTATATTTTATTATTAAAAAAAAATTCTGTTGTCGTATAACGGACTCGACAACAGATAATGCATCTGCTACACATGGTTTGTGTCTCCAATAACTTATTTGCTATCAGTTATCAATTGGGCGTTGAACGATAAAATGATAACAACAAAGTTGTTTTATTGCTTCACACAATATACATAATGCAAACCGCTCTCACTGGAATAGTTTTCACCTCAAAACTTGCTATCCGAAAATGGATTTGTCTGTTTGAGGCCTAAAAGAATTATGCAAGCAGATGGCAAAAGGTGAGAGCTACAGGTTGCCCATGATGTGATTAAATTAATATTGTTGCTATGTTTTTCAAAAAACATGCCACACAAATCTAAATTTCTAACTGCCTATTTCAAAAACCAAATTTTAGAATTTGATTTTGCCTTTTTTAACCTCTTGCTCTCTGTAATTATATGACACCACCGCGTTTACTTATTACCCTGCAACACTTAACGTTAGTTGTAATGATAATGAAGACGATTATAGCACAAACTCTGATGTAATGCGATGTTAATGCAATGTAATGTGTTGCATTGTATGTTAGCAACTCAACACAACACAACATCTAGAGTGCAATGTTAATTCGTTCAAATTGCAATTTCCAATTAAATATCCTTTACTTTATAGAATACTAGATATTTTGAACTACATATTTGGATGCAAAACTAGTTTTACAGTTCGCTTATAAAACAGTCACACACACTTGAATTAACATTGGCGGAAAGCAAGTGTGGAAGAGTGTGTGAGAGAGAGAGAGAATGAGAGAGAGGGTGTTTAAGTTGTTGAAAATAAAAAACGAAATTTTTGCAATTTAAAATTGCATTAACTGAAACCATGCATAAAAATAACCTTGCACTAAAATGTCATTTACACAAACATACACACTCGTATGCACATACCAGCACACTTTTACATGCATGTATTTCCTTTTTCACATATACAAAACACATTATGTATATCAACCATCCCGGTAACACACACTTACACAGGGACATATAAAAAAAGGAAATTATAATGAAAAAAAAAACTTGGTGTATCTCTAATTTTTTTTCCGCTCTCACACATCGAAAATAAATTAAAACCCAATGGGTTTTATTGGCATTTCAATAAAGTTAATGAAAATTTTTATTTGGAAATATTTTTTATCTCCTTTGCATTTATTGTGGGTGTTAGATGAAAAGCTGTACAAAGCTGTGAAACGAAATAAAGAGAGAAAACAACAAAATAAGTGCAGGAAATAAATTGCTGTTCAAAAAAAGGGTGCAAAGAGTTTAGTTTAGTTTAGTTTAGAGAAGGTGTAAATAATTTGTGAATAAATTATGCCAACTGATCCAGCTCATTTATGTCAATTGTTATTGTTCTTTATATTTCCATAAAGGAATTAATCGCAGTTTTTGTTTTTATTATTTAAAGCATTTGCATTGAATTTAGTTGAATTTTTATTAATGTTAATAGAAAAAACACAATTAACATAATAATAAGAAGGAGTCCTTGAAAATACATTTTTGCCACATTTAGTTGCGTATAGTAGACAAAGTAAATATGACAATCGTAATAACACAGGACTGCAGAAAAAACTCGTTTTTAATAAAATTTTAGGCAGATTAATGGTCAGAATGGTGGCAAGAAATGGCAACAGTGGATGATCAATTTTTGAAGAAAATCATCTTCAGTGATGAGGCACATTTTCACCTCAGTGGATTCGTCAATAAGCAGAATTGCTGCATTTGCGCAAATGATAATCCAAGAGACATTGTCGAAAAATCAATGCACCCACAGAGAGTGACTGTTTGGTGCTGTTTATGGGCTGGCGGCATCATCGGGCCGTATTTTTTTCCAAAATGAGGCAGCTCAGGCAGTTACTCGAATTGGAAGATATGGATATAGACAATATGTGGTTTCAACAGCACGGTGCCACTGTAATTTATTATCTTTTGTGTAAAAAGCTAATTTTTTAACAAATAAATTTTTATGTAAAAAGTGACTTTTTGTGTAGACCGTGACGTTTCGTGTAAAAAGTGACTTTTTGTGTGTAAAAAGTGACTTTTTGTGTAACAAGTGACTTTATGTGTAAAAAGTGACTTTTTTGTGTTAAAAGTGACTTTTTGTTTAAAAAATTACTTTTCGTGTAAAAAGTGACTTTTTGTGTAAAAAATGACTTTTCGTGTAACAAGTGACTTTTTGTGTAAAAAGTGACTTTTTGTGTAAAAAGTGATTTTTGTGTAAAAAGTGACTTTTTGTGTAAAAAGTGACTTTTTGTGTAAAAACGGATTTTTGTGTAAAAAGTGACTTTTTGTGTAAAAAGTGACTCTTCGTGTAAACAGTGCCAGAAGCTATTTTTAAACATTAAATGCCATACGATTTTTGAAATTATAACGCCAAAATTACTGTCCTTTCAATTGAATTTTTGGTATTTTATTTAAAAATAATATATTTTTCTAAAATACAGTCCTTTATTTTCTATACCCAGCGCCTAAAAACACGCTACTTATTTTTGTTCAAATATTTGTAAGAACCTTAGGGCATATTATTTTCTTGTCCTGCTGCTTAAAATCATAATTATTTTTGTTTTAATTATTAAAATTATGTAAATTATGACTAACACTAGCGAACAATTAAATTTTAACTTTATTTTTAGGAATTTTGGGGTGTTTTCTATTATTTTCTAAAATATAAATTTATTCGTAATTACAAAAGTATTTAAATCTTGTTTGAGGGGTGTTTGTTAAGAAGAGTTTTTAACATTTTCCTTAACTACAAATTAAATGTATTATGTTGGCCTTAAACAATACTTAAGAACGAAAGCAAAACAAAAAAAAGAGTCAATTTAAGTAGTGGAAAAGAGAAAAGTTTATGATGTTTTCTTTAAAAACCTTAATTGGCTTGTTATTGTTAAAATTGTTTAAACACTTAGAGAGAAAATGCCACAGAGCAGCAACAACAATTAACATTAAGCCATGCTGACACAACGTTACAAAAAAGTTCAAGGATATCTTTTTCCATTTAGTAACACATTTCGCAAGAGAGTATGAATAACAAGTTAAAAAAGAACAATTTTAAATTGTTGCTAAAAATTAAATGTCATTAAATACTTGCACCTTTACAAACAGTAGGGTAATTAGGGGTATTTTTCTTAAAACCCAAAGTGACTAAAATTGCGTTTTTGCAGAAAGAAATACAAAATAAAATCGCAAGGTAAATAGATGTAAAATTTAAAAAAATGTATCTTAGCAAATCTATGATACTTTGACTGTTATAAAGAACAAACCAGTTAACTGGAGTATAGTTTTAGGCTATCCATAAAATTAAGTTTAAAAGCCTAATTTAAGGCTTTAGATAGAATGTACGCATAATCAATTAAAGAAATTTAGTTGAAGTGATTGTACGAAAAGAGCATATCGTCGACTATTAAATACCAGAATTTTGGCCTCCGAAGAAATAATTCGTTACTTAGTTCATCGCCACCTACAACATGGCACCGTTAGAGACATGTCTTGAACCATGTTTAATTCGCACCAGAAACATCTACCAGAAGGCGTAACTGCAGCGCATTTTAAAAAAAAAATCTTTCAAAAAGATAATTCTTACAAAACAAAAGTTGTTTCAAAGCATAAGTTTGGGAGTAAATTTAGAAAATAATAATAATAATATAATCCAACCTGAAATAACAGCACACAGAACTAAATATATTTTTTATGCACTTTTAAAACTTCCTTAATAAATGCTATGGAAATCTAAGACCCATTTTCACGCCAAACCGTTAGCTTAAGGTATCATCTTATCGGCCGTATAATGAGAGGAAATTTACTAAATCTATTAAGGAATTTAAGAAGACCGTTAAGCAATATTTGTAATTTTTGTATTAGCTGTTACTAATTCAGCAAAGAACTGCAAATTGTACACCTCCATTTATAACATGTAATTTAGCTTAGCTTCAATATTTGTGCAAAAAGGGGGGAAATATATAAATACTGGAAGTTGTGTTTTAAGAATTTAATTTAGTATATAAAATTTCAAATGTATAGTCATAGTGTATTTCTAGATTTATTAGGCCTTATAGGCTTGTAATCAATTTGAATTTCTTTAAATAAATAAATAAATAAATAAATAAAAAGTATTCAATTTTTACAAAGTTACTTTAACCTACCGCCTTCCTTTGACTTATCGCTCACTTTGGGTTAAAGTAAAGTTTTAAAAATTGAACACTTTTTATACGGCATAAAAAACACTACTTTTAGCTATCGGTAAGTTTTGAAAACGGGGGTAAGAGTTTTACACTGAAGCAAAAATTTAAGTGAATTTTGAAGACTTAGAGCAAATTGGTAGAAATATTTAATTTCTTTAAAAAACTTTCTTTTAACATATATAATAAATTTAAATATTTTGACATTAAAATAAAAAAATAGATTGATTCATGCATACTTTTAGGCTGCCCAAGTTAACTGTAAATCAAATATTTTACTTGTTTAACTAAAAATTTTTGCTTCACATAAAAGCAAATTAAATTTCAAATGAATTTTTCTTTAAATAAAATCTATTTTCTGGTACTATATTTAACATTTACCAAAAAGTATACTTTAATATTTAAAGTAATTAAGTTGCAAGTGTTTATTGAACAAGACTCCATAAATAAAATCAATAAAAAAATTTTGGTTTACTATGTTTGTTTTTCTGGTATTTTTTATTTTTTATTGGCCAATCGGTAAACATGCTTTTAATAATATGTGAATAATTTAAAATATTTGCTGATATTTTTTAAAAATGTTCATTTTTATAGCATATTTTTTGGATGTTGTTATTTTATGTTTTATTTTATGATATTTTATGTTTATTTATTCAAAAAATTGGTAATAACGTACATTTAAGGAAACTTGTATGGCTTTAAAAAAATTGTTATTGAATCCTCTTAGAATTTATGGCTATTAAAGGCGAGGAGTGTGAGAAAAATGTTGAATGAAAATTAGGAAAAATTTTCATGAACTAATTTTAAAGCATATTTTTGGCTTAGAATTAATTCTATCCTAATTGATTGTAAAAAAAACATACGAAATTGTTGTTAATTGTAATTTATTCGAATCAGAATTATTCGATTGGGGCCCTATGCTCCTTATAGGATCTTCGGGAACATATATATATATATATATAAGAATTATTCGATTGTTCTTAGTACAAAAATATGCTAAAATTTTAGTTTATTTTCAATGTTAATTTTAATTTTTCCGTTATTAAAAAAACTTGCTTTTTGATTATTTGAAAACCCAGACTTATTTGAATAAATACAATATAAATCGATTACTTGTTTTATACGGATCAAATATAACCGACCATGTGTTACATAAAGAATAAAATTAAATCGATTATAAGTTACTTTTTTTTAAATACTTGTTTCATATTTTGTAACATTTTAAATACCGGTTGCCTTGGAAAAGCATTTTTAATCGGTTATTCGATTATTTGCTAAGCCAAAATTATTTTGCCATCATTTTTACTTTTAATTTTTTTCGGCAAAAAGGCGTATTTTTTTTTTTTTTTTTTTTTGATTGAGAAATTTTTTTATAAAATTATTCGAGAACCCTGTTCTATTCGGATAAATTTTGTATAACAATCGTTTATTTTTTAAAGAAAATAGACTTTTTCCCCTCATGTTTAATACTAAAACTTTCTTTTTAATGTTGACAACATAACTTCTTCTTTTTAAGATATTTATACGATAAAATTGCTTTTATGTTGGTCAAAATTAATCGATTAGTCTTTATAGAAAATTATATTCTAATTTTTTTTTACAAATTTCAATGTCTTAAAGAACTCACTTTTTTTATTAAACTTAAAAATTCTCATGAGATTATTTTATATTTCGATTTTATTCGGTCAAATATTAATCGGTTATTTATTAGACTCTAATATTTCCATAACATTTATTATAAGTTTTTAAAAGATTAAAAGCATTATTTATATGACTATTTGATTGCACCTAACTATTTTTCTTGCATCGTCATTTTTATTCGATTACTCAGTAAACAAAAAGCTAAATTAAAAATTGTTTGTTTTTATTTCTGTTAATAAATCCGGTTCTTATCGAGTTTTAGTTAATCGATTATTTGCATTACAAATATCATTCAATTGAATCGTTTGAATCTTTGTGATAATTTATGGATTCTAGATAGCTTTAATGTAAATATTCAAGAAATCGTGTTTATTCAATAAGAATTTAACGATTATAATCGATTATAATAATTATTCGTTATGCAAAAGTTGTACTAGAGAATTTCGAGCTTTTTAAACTTATTGAAATTACTAATATGTTTGCTTTTATTGATTAAAAAAGTTAAAAACTAAAGCATACATTAAGGCATAATTCAACATTTTATTTGAAGTATTTTTAAAAATACGGTGTACTCTCTCTTAAGTGATCACTTAAATGCCCAAGCAGAATGTGCATGAACAAGTTTAATATACTGTCAAATATTAACGAAAAGCTTCTCAAAAGCCTGAAAAAACAAGATAAAAAACATCTGATTTCATACGGTGTGTGCGATCATTTTTTGAACTTTGCTTAAGCAAATGACGGTTTCATAAAATTTTGCTTTTTAATATAAAAAAGGTGTTCGTTTATTGGAGGTGTCTGACTAACAGGGGTATGCATTAGGGGAGAGTTTACTTTGTATTTACTATTGCGCATTAACGTTTTAGTATATAATAAATTACACAGACTTTAAACAATTGCTTAATTAGAAACAAAAAGACAAACTAATTCAATTCTAGGAAGTAAAATCAAAAGTAATTTTAAGTCTAAAACCTAAAAACATAAAAGTTAAAACAATTAAAATAAAGTACACAAAATTTAAAAAAAATTTCGGCGCAGAGTAGAAGGCAACTACATATTTTTCTTTTCATAAAAAAGGTCCTTAAACGAATACACAAAAAAAAAATAATTCAAGAGTATTTAACAAATAAAAATAAAAGATAATTTCATTAGAAAACATCACAGCAGAGGCTCAAATGCACACGCGGTCAATTGAATCACATTTATGTCTTTTTTTATGTTGACAATTTGAAAATTGTTAAACAAATAGAAAATGAACAAAAATTATAAAAAATTCAAAAGAAATCTAAACCATCAAAGAAATTAAAAAAAAAAGAAATAAATGGTTTCATTATTTTTATTATTTATTTATTTTTTTTGTTTTAATGAAAAGAGAGAAAAGCAATTAAATTGAATGAAACGGAAATTGTATGTTAAAAATAGAATAAATAAAACAAATTTAAATAAGTGAATAAAAAAACAATAGAATAGATAGACAATTTTTTTTTACCCAAAAGTATCCTACAATTTTTAATAATTTTATGTTTACCTAAAAGTATGCAACTTAATCTGTGCAATAAAAAGAGTTAGATAAGAAATTACAAAATATAAAACAGTAGAAAAATGTTTTTAAATTAGGGATGTAACCGGTAGTGATGCATGGGCGATACTTCAGGATTGCCGAAATATCGGTATCTTCGAAATTTTACTGTTTTTTTTAGTTTTTGAGCAAACATTTCAACGCTAGACTTTTGCATAACAACTAAAAGAAATAACACCTTAAATAGGGCAAGTATTAAATCAAACAAAAATGATGAAATTGTCTCTCTTAATTCTGAAGCTGGAGGTCTGCACCTCGCGTTTTATGCGTTTGATACCTTTTTTTTCCAGATGCATGCAAAAGTAGAAATTAAAACTATTTCGTGCCTTCAATACCTACATGCATTCTATGCGATTGCTGTGTAAATTGTCCATACAATTAAAAGCTGATTCGACTTTCTTGGCAGATGCGTAAACGAAACAACTCATTAAACGCGTTGAACGCAGGAAATCTTATGTCTCCGAATAATTTTAGAATTCTTTATTTTTAAAACAATAATTCTTTTTAAAACATTAAAATCGATTTTTCATATGTCTAATCTATGCCACTGTAGTTTTGTATATTCAAAAATAACCTTTCTTGGGTTTTGTTAATTTAAACTTGAATTCGAATTCGATACGCATCGGTAAGAGTATCTGTATCGCCAATATTTCTTGCTGAGTATCAGTATCGTTTCGGCAAAAAGGCGTATTGTTGTATCGCCATTTTATGGCGTTCATAATAGTCCTTCAGAGCGGCTAATTCTAAGAATAATAGATCGTTTTCGGATCACATTTACTGTTACAGATAATGTGCATCCCGTGAGACGACGAACAGTGCGCACTGAAGAAGCTGTACAGGAAAGCATTGAAGATGATCCTAATCAATCAATTCGTCGCCGTTCTCAGCAACTGGGGTTGTGTCCCTTATAAACGATTTTACGAAAGGATATTTGTTTAAAAGCTTTCAAGATTCAACATATGTAGGAGTTAAAGCCAAACGACCATCGTATGCGCCGCCAATTCGGCGAATGGGCTAAAACACAAATTGATATTGATTTTGAATTTCCATTCAAAATTTAATTTTCCCATGAAGAAATGGTCTTGTTGAATGGGTAGGTAAATAAGCACAATTGCCGCATTTGGAGTGAGGAGAATCCAACAATCCACAAGCTTTTGTCGAAACACCATTGCATCCACAGAAAGTTAATGTTTGGTGCGCTTTATGGGCTGGGCGGAGTCATTGTCTTCAAAAACGATGATGGTCTGTATGCGAAAAGTTGTTTGTTTAGTGTTCCAGATTACGCCTGCTACGCGAAAATCGGGGCGGCCACATGGCAGAAATCATATTTAAACATTAATTTCAAAAAATGTTCTTTCCAATAAAGCCCGTTTCATTGATATAAAAAATACACTTCTTTGATTTATTATGACATAAACTTGTGTCACTCTATAAAAAACACCCTTTATTATAGAACTACATACTTTTTTCTCTAAAAATCCTCAACATATTTAAGCTAAAATTATGCTTAATAAAGTTATTTATTTGAAAATTGTGATAACAAAAAATCAATATAATTGCCTTAAATATTTTGATTTTATATAAAATCTAGAAGTATAAATTTACTTAAAAATATGCTAAAAAATTTAAAAAAAAATTTAAATTACACTCACAACCTAAACAAATTATTATACAAATACTAACAACTTTTTTACTTTTATTTAAAACATGTTTATTAATTTTTTCTTTGTACTTTTTGTTGTGGATTCTTTACGCTTAAATTGCTTACAGAAATATTTTCTTTTGACAAAATTTTACAAATTTGTATACTGGTTTCGTTTTTTTTTTCTTTTTTAATTTCTGACCTTTTTTCTCTACTTACTTCCTGATAAACTGTTGTTTCCTTTTCACAACATTTACCTTTTTTGGGGCAGCAAGTTTTCGAAGTATTTTTTCTTTCATACATTAAATTGTTAAATATTTTTGTTAGATACTATTCTAATGATGGTGTTTGTGGCATTTTCTAAGATTAAGAGAAGGTTGACTTTATTTGTCAAGGAAAGTTTTTTTGTTATTCTAACGTATTTTTTTTTTTTTTTGGTAGGGTTTACAAAAGGTTTATTTGGATTGTAAAAGTTTTAATGGCAAAAATTTAAATATTAATAAGATATTTGCAAATAATCAGATGAGAATAGGAATGGATGTTGTTGAAAAATTCCAAAACATCATAATTATTTTAAGAAATTTTTTTTTATCAAAGGAATATATGTATAAGCATTTAGAAATAAGATTAAAAATTTGATTTATTTTTAAAATCATTGTATGTCTTTAGGCCAGTTAAGAACAAAAAAACTTGGAAATCAGTATTATTATTTTGCCTTCGACAGGGCGAGAGTTGTGGTTTCGATTCCTACCAGAGAATCGAGTATTTAATTGTATTGGAAGGTAATATGTAATTGTTATTTAAGCTTCTAGTAAACAAAAAAATATTTTGGCTTAAAAAAATAATAATTAGTTTTTCAGAATTTTACCTCTAAAATATGGTATCCTTTAAGTACTCTTTTAAATTTTTTTTTTCATAAAAATTAACTGTTTTTAACAATTTGTACGTATAAACAGGTATTTATTTATATTAAATTCTTTTTCTTTCTTGAAAATATGCAACAGTTTTTGTATTAACGGTAACATTTGCTCTCCTCTTTAGATTTTTAACTAAGGATGTGCAGCATTTGTTTTTATTTTAAGGAATAAACAATGTTCTATTATTATATCTCCTAAAAGTATGCAAACTTTTTTGTACATTATTAAAAAACATTTATAAAATGGTAACTTTTGAATTGTTCTTTATATATTTGTATTAAAATATGCAGAAATTTTTTGATTAATTAATAAAAACTGTTTTATTAAAAAATTCTCCTAAAACTATGCAATATTTTTTGCACTTTATAAATGGTATTTTTTTTTTTTTTTTGTTAAACAGTTTTTAAGACTTTTTGCCTAAAGACATGCAAAATATTTCTTAAATATAACAAGTTTGCAAAAAAATTTGGATATATAATTGTTTTAATTTGAATCTTGATAACATAAAGAATCTGTTTTAGCTTACAGTTTTTTACCGCTGAAGTATGCAACGTTTTTTATATTTTTTAAACAATCAATGTTTTTTTAAATTATATTAGCTTTTTGAGAAAAAATCTCATATTTTTGGGTTTATAGAAGCGAAGAGAAGATAGAAACGATAACACCGTGTACTAAAACAATGTTTAGACGAGTGTCAAAGTCAACACTTTATTGAACAAAGTGATTTTATTTTTGTTACGATGTATTAATTTTTAGTGATTTATAAGTGAGATTTTTTTCGAAAGAAGGACTCTTAATTAGCACACATGTTTCGTTAATTTTGTTTAATAAAGATGATGCGAATCGTAACGTAACTGTGAATGGTAAGCGCTACCGTGAGATGATATCCAACTTTTTTTTGACCAAAATGCAAGAGCTTGACTTGCATGACATGTGGATTCAACAAGACGGTGCCACATGCCACAGAGCACGCTTAACAATGGACTTATTGAGAGGCGAGTTCGGTGAACATTTTATTTCACGTTCGGGACCGGCCGCCTAGATCGTGCGATTTAACGATTTTAGACTATTTTTTGTGGGGCTATGTTAAAGCTCATGTCTATACACACATGCCCGCTTCAATTGACGCCCTGGAAGACAAAATTGAAGCATTTATTCATGAGATACCGGCCGAAATGTTGGAAGGAGTATTCCAAAATTGGACTAAGCGGATGGACCATTTGATATAATAATAAATAATCTTCAAACATTAAATTATATGGACCGTACTATCGATTCAAATAAAGATTTCATGCATTTTTCTGAATTTTGTGTTTTTTTTTAAACTTTCCTATAGCTCTTAAAAAATCACCCATTATTATTATAACCTGAAACTATTCAATAGCAGTGCATACTTAAGGGGTTAAACTTAAATTTAAATTTTTCTTAATTTTAAAAAATTTGTTTATCGTTTAATCTTTTTTTTTTGTTTTTTGTAAATAATAACAGAAAACCTACCTTGTATATCCCCTGGTGCTGCATTAACATACATCATTGTCTTAAGCCTAGATGTATGCAACAAACCATTTATCAGCAATATACAATACATAAAATAACGTATTAATCCCATGTTGAAAATATAATTTTATATTTTTTTCGAAAACAAATATTTTTCTTGATTTTGTAGGCAAAAAGGAAAAAATTGTCACGAGTTGATATATGCGGTAGTGGCAAAAATTTGCTGGCAATTGAAGTTGCTGTAATCAAATGTTTGGTTAGTACACTGAGAGAGAGAAAGAGAGAAACAGCAGGCAATTGTAAAACTATATTTTGTAAAAAAATGTTGTAGTTGTTTTTGTCAATTTTTTGTTTATATTGCTGACAATAACAGCCGCGGATGTATGGATTCACAAGTAAATAAATTTACACATAAGTTAAATTAATGGCAAATAATATTCGAATGCCAGCGTATGTTTGTTTGCCTGTGTGTGGCCTGATAATATTATTTAATATTTAAGCCGTTGATAAGTGGTGGTTTAAACCAAATGCTAGAAACAACAGCAACGATAGCTGTAGGCTAAAGCACTCTAACAACAACAAGAATAACAACGGCAACAATGTCCCGGCATCAACATAACGTTATTATTTATTTAATAAAATGTTTTTAATGGCACACAAATACTCATACATACACACAAAACTTTATAGTTGATTTTGCTTTATTTTGTCTCACTCTCTTCCAATATTTACGTAGTATTCTATAGCCTCCATAAAATATGCTATGATTTTTTTTTAAATTCTGTTTATTTTTGAATGTGTATGAAGATTTGTTTATTTTGTTGGCAGATATTTTTGCGTGTACACAAACATACAATACAGGTGGTTTCATTTACAAATTGTATTCATTTTTTTTTTAATTTTTCGTTTAATTCCACTCTATGATTTTTTTTTTTAATACAAAAAATCAGTTTGTTTTAATTTTTCTTTTTCGTTATTTTAATAGTTTTTAAAACTGGGATTTTCACTGCCTTATTGTTTGTTTTTATTTATTTGATATTAAATAATTTATTTGCAATTTTTTTTCAAATAATTATTTTACTGTTTTCATTATGAGTATTTAATCTGAAAGCGCTTTTTTCATATATCGCCTAGAAGTAGGCAAAAGTATTTGGTAAATGGAATTATTATAAAGCTGTGAATAAGTAAAAATGACCATGAAATTGTTAATTTGTAAAAGTATGAAAATTATTTTTAATATTTTTCTCTATTTAAATACAATATTGAAGTTGTCAGTTTTTTATTGAAATGTCAGGATTTTTAATTAATTTTTTTTTTAATGTGCAAGAAAAATATTTATTTAAATGTAGTATTAAATTGATGAAATAAACATACAGCGGCAAGGCCACAAATGATTTTACCAAAGGGCCATAAGTAGTATTTAATTAACACGAAGTATACAAATTTCATTAAAATAAAAACAAAAATAACCAGAAAAATAAAAGAAATACAATAATGTGGGTTTTCTATTGAAAAATATGTATCGATATAAAAAAGCTTAAAAGTAGGCAATAATTTAATCACATTAATTAAATTCAAAAGAACGTCTGCTTTACACACTTGAATTTCAAAAGTAAAAGCTTGAACAATTACACAAGTTTTATAACACACTTTTAATTGCTTAACAATCAATCCGCTTCGTAATTAATCGAATAATAATAAAATTAAAACAAAATAAAAACTAATGAAGCCAAAATAAAATATTAAAGGTATTCACATCAATTTTTTAGCCTTGCAACAGTGCAAAAAAGCATAGTTGCACTTATTTGACGTGAGCAACCCATATTGCTTGAACCTTTAATTTTCAGCATTTTTGACACCATTTTTTAAACAACGCACCTTCCATTTGACAATATTCAAAGATGCATGCACTTGCGAGTATTTTAAGACATTTTTTTTAATAAAATTCAATCGTAAGTTTCTTGAAAGTTTCTCAAAACTAAATCATTTTGTTAATTTTCAAGTCGAATTAATAACTTATCTACCTAAAAAATGTTCAGGTAAGCATACTATACTTTTTATATACTTTTTACGCATATTGTTCAATTTGGCAATGCCATAAAAAGTTGCAAAAATTGTATGCTTTTACTCTGATAATCTTGCATTTACTTAGACCTGACAATTTTACATCGTTTGTGCAAAAAAATTGGTGTAACTTTTGAAGTGAATACCTTTATTGTAATTCGTTTTTTGGCTTTAACGAAGAAAAAGATTTTAAAGAGCCTAAAGGCATGCAATAGTTTTGGTACATACAATTTAATTTAAAAAACCGTCTACAGCGTTATATTTAATCAAAACTTATTATGTATGCGATAGAAAACGATTTTGGGGATAAACCGATTCGAAACCGATTGACCTTAATTCGTAAAACCGTATAACCGAATAAAAATTTTTTATAAAGAGAAATCGAATTAAGAATCGATTAAACAGAAAAATTCTGAACTTAAAATAGTTTTTAAAAATCGATTATTCTAAAAACCGATCTTAAAATTACCGAATAATCGCACTATATTTTTTAATTTAATTTAGTTTTTTTTTTATTAAAGTTTACAAAAAAAAATAACTGATATTAAAAAACATTTTGTTTATAAACTCGATTATTAGTGGAGTTAACTTTAATTGAATATACCGGTTTTTAATAATCGATTAATCGCAGTGTTTTAACAATATCATAAGGATTAGTTAGAGCGATTATTCGTTTTTTTTTATGAAAATTTACTTTTTTTTTTTTAATTGTCTAAAAAGTATGTAATGAAATTCTTTTTCTTTAAAAAGAATTGAAATTGGCATTAAACAATTTTCAGTTAAGTTTTTAATCTAAAGCTATGTTCTCACCTATTAAATATTTGACGTCCTACACGTAACCGTTACTAATATTAATAAAAAAATTATTCGCTTTTGCGATACGTTTGGCTGGATAAAACATCCTTTAGAAGTTTCTAAATTACATTACACAATTATCTTCATACAAATAAAGTTTATCAAATCAATAGAAATTGGTACACATACATTTAAAGTTTGATCGTGTTTCTTTTTTGGATTTTTTCGTCAAATATTTGTTGGGTCTGAACATACCTTAAGGCAAATTTAGTTTCTAACTTCTAAAGTAAGAATTAAATGAATATTAGGATAAAAGAAAAATATGTACAAACGTAAATATATTTTGCGCCTTGAAATCGACTTCTATTTTTTATTAACAATATGAACAAAGAAAACTATAAATTTCAAAAATAGAAAAGATGTTTGCAAATTCGAAAGAGGGTAATAAAAAAAACACCGATAATAACTGCCAATAATTATAAGATGACTTCAATTATTATTTTTCTATTAGGAATTACAAATACAATTTAAAATTGTTTTCTAACTTAATTTGCCGATGAATAGTCAGTTAGACTTTCCGCCCGCTCTAGTAAAACATACGAAAGTCTTTGGCGGGAAACGAACTTCGCAACCCTCTTACTAAAATACTAGCTCCCTATCAACCAGCCCACAGGGGCACCCACTTTAATTATTAATAAATGTCATATTCATTAGATAAGTAAAGTTCAACAAAAGAAATTGTTGGAGACAAATATTTTCAAATGTCTGAAAATTGTAATTTTGTCCCAGAATAAAAAAAGAGAATGACTTAAAATAACAAAAAAAAAAAAAAAAACAAATAAATAACTGTTGACAAAAAAAAATATTTTTATAAAAACTTTTGGGATTCAAACGAATTTCAAACGAAATAAACAGCAGCAGACAGTTCAATAATAAACAACAACAATAAAAATAAAAATACAATAAAATAAAATGAAAGTATTATTGAAAAAATATTAAAGTTATATGGAAAATAAATGTTGATTACTTTTTGTCAGATAACAAACAAAACAATATTCAATATTATGTGTACCTTGTAAAGGACCTTTTTAGTTTTTTCTTTTATAAACTTTTTCCTTTAGTAAAGCGTCTACCAATTTGGACTTTCGAACACTGGCAGTCGAAAGCGGTCATATACGTACAAATTATTATATTATAAAAAAAATATATATATATTGACGCTAGTTTGAGGCCCTACGGCCCTTAGAGGAGCCAAAGTTACCAATATGTAAATATATAATTTTTATCGAAAAATCATCTTTAGCGAAGAGTCCCATTGCTGAGTGAATGAGTACGTCGGCAAAAAAAATTGGAATATGGGACGTTACTCACACACATGAAATCCACAAGCGTTTGCTGCACCCCGAAAAAGTCAATAGTTGGTGTTGATTTTTGGCTACCGAAGAACCAGACCTCAAGGCTTTCATGCCGCAACCTTTCCTTCTCAAACACCAACCGATAAAAAATGTAACATCCTTCGTGTATTTGGGTTGCACAATTACTACAACAGTTGGTTTAACCCGAGATATAAAATGCAGACAAGGTAAGGCAGGCATTTCTAATGCTTTACTTCGTGTGGCGTTCCTTCCAACATTAACTCCAACGCGAATTATGGTAGCGAATCTTGGAATGCTGTACCAAAATACAACCAACAACATTCAAGTCTTTGTGATTTTTTTGTATATTTTAGCGCAAAAGAATAAGAAACCTAGAAAATCCCCTTACAGACAGAGATTCAAAGGCGAAAATGGCATTGCCCATTTACAGAATAGCCATCGATTAGAATTCCCAAGGCCAGAGACAATTCGTCTTTGAAATTAGAATTTTAGGACACAGATGGAGTGGCTGAGGCGCATGTCCAATGAAGGAATCTATTGGAACCACTTTGTTGCGGCCCTATGTTCCTTATAGAAGTTATAGGATACAATTAAGAAATTCACAGTGTTCCATTGTGTCATATTGGCTTTATATGCAATAATTTTATGAATATGATATTAAATAAGCATATATCAAATAAAGGGTGTCCGCCGGGAAGGTATACTACGGCGGCGTAAATGGTATTGTGGAAGAAGCTCTTGTGTTAACTGAATCTTAAAAGGAAACAAATGCAAATCCTTGTGCAAAATTGTGGCCAAAATTGTTCTTCGAATACCAAGCTCCTGAGCACGGCGTCGAATTGAGTTGTTGGATTGTTTTGAACACTTTCTTGAGCAGCAGTAATGTTTTCAGCCGATCTTGCACTACGCTGTGGTCCATGCTTGGGCATATCACCTACAGACCCTCTTTCTTTGAAATCATTCACTACACGATAAATAGAGCGTTTTATTGGACGTTGTTTCTCCCAAAAATATCACAGAACTTTCTCATCGTCACTGTAATCGATCGATTAAAACACTTTGGTTTATCGATATTTCCATAATAAATTTGCCACGTGTCTACTTCACGACTGCCAAATATGAACTGTCACAACTAATATTTACCAAAACGTCGGCAAAACAAAGTGTGTGTACCTTCCTGGTGGACACCCTGTACAACTAATATTACACTAGAAAACTTTGTGAATTGCTAAAATTTATATATTTTGATTTTAGTGTATTGTACATTTATTTAAATACCTGAATTGTGTCTTTATCACTTTTTTTTAGAAAATGTATCTGCTTTTAAAAACGAGTACTTGTCTTAAAAGTACCCTTTTCCAAAGACGCCACCTCATGAAAACAAATACCAAGTGGTCTAAGTTCCTTGGATATTTTTGCGAAAATTTAAAAAACTCCTTATTTAACTCCGACAAGGTTTTTTAAGTTCTTTTGAAAAAAAATATTTATTAAAAAAAAAAAAATCTGAAAGGAAACCATTTTTCAGTACACTCTGCAAGGGTCAAAAAGTCCGAAGGACCAATATAAATGAGTAACTAAACTTCATAATTAAAATGAAAATTTATCAATTAAAAGTTCAAGATTGTTTCGTTATAACTGTTAACAAAAAAAAACTGATATAAGTCTTGAAAAAGTTTAGACAATTTTTGCGGGAATTTTGCCTTCAATCGGTTCGAAGGACCATAATAATATATATATACCATAGAAATCGTTCTAGAAAACAAAACGTTTTAAAATCGGTAATGTCGTTTTCAGTATCTTAAAAAATGAAATGGCCGATTTCACCAATTTATTTAAATATCAATTTATGTTTAAAATTCGTTTTTCGTGTCAAATAAAACAACAAAAACTGTATTAAAACATAGATATTTAAATAGAATTAGTGAAATTGTCCATAATTGTCTAACACATTTTTCTATCTTTTCCTGTTTATATTCTTTTGAATTTTAGTTTGTGCAGGACTCGAATTAAGAAATGGATTTTAAAATCGGTCGAAGTTCATCATACCTATTAAAAGCGTTTTTGAGATGTCTATTTTAATGCCAACTGACACTTTTTTTAATTCTTTTTTAAATAAATATAATTTATGTAAATTATTTAAAAAAAAACTAAGTTATGATCACTTTTATTTTTTTGTGCGAAGGTAAATCGGTTCGAAGGACCAAATAATGTCTTTTAAATCACTCTGTTACTATTTTCAACAATTTTCTTGTCAAATTTTTCATCAGAAAACTAGACATGCATATTGTACACAAAAAACTTCATTTCCCCGAAAACTAAATAAACTGTTTTAGACCCAAAAAATATAGTTAAATAAAAATCGTTATACCATTTAGTAGATAATCCATACAGATAATGATCTTAAAATTTTTTCTTTACTTTTTTAATATTTATACACTAGATAGTGAAAAAATTTTAGTTGTGTCATTTTTGATGATAATTATTTCCACAAGTTACCGAATTATTTTTTGTTATGCCACTTTGGCTGAATTCTTTTCAAATTTTGTGACTTTTACCGAATTCTAAACTGACACATGTCTAATTAATACAAACTTCAACGTAGATTTATTTTATCAAAAGTGTCCTAATTCAAATTAAGACTATTTAGCACTAAGCAGCAGAGGTCTACTAACATTATATTTTCTGACACAGCTAAAGATAATTCATTGTTATGAAGTGCAACTTTATACCAATTGAAACAAAAACAAAGACATAACTGTTTTTTAGCAACAGTTAACAACAACAAAATACACATATAAACCCGAAAAATGAAAATTTCGAGTTGAGTCTGAGTCACTTTTGAACTGGGTGTGCGATATGTTCTCAAAAAATAGATTTGTAGATTTTTTAGTAATTCTTAATTATTTTTGTAATTTTTTTTTTGTCGCAATTTACTCTATGGACATTTCTTGCCGGACAGAAAAAGTTTGTTGGTAAGGGGGCGACGCTGCATGCGTGGCGCAATTTACTTCTTGCCTCTCTCGCCCACAAACTTTTTCTGTCCGATAAGAAATGTACGTAGTGTTACTAACAAAAATTTAAGTTTAAGTTAAAATTAATGCTTTTTTCGTTGGAAATTCACTTAAATTCCATTTACTGTGTGCAGACTTCATTCACTTTTTCGCGTATTGATAATTGCAGTAATAAAGCTCTATACAGCTTCTTAACGTTTAAAATTTAATTTGTAGACATTTTAAAATATTTTGAAGGTGCAAAAAATATAGATGTTTAGGTAAATGTGTATAGGAAAACAAGGAGTAAACAAAAAGAAAACAAAAAGCGTTAACTAAGAGAGCGCCTTGTTATAGGCAACAAAAAGGCGCCTTTTCATTTACTATTGCAGAGTAAATATGAAAATGTATGTAACAAGAATAGCAAAAAAAAAAAAAACTTCTAACCCAAGAAGAAGAGTAAAGAGCAAACAAAATCTTTAACACTACAACAAC
Organism: Pollenia labialis; assembly: GCA_949318255.1. NCBI lineage: Eukaryota > Metazoa > Arthropoda > Insecta > Diptera > Polleniidae > Pollenia > Pollenia labialis. Next base: position 12,352,793 of record OX439139.1, read on the forward strand.
AAGTACAAGAAAAACGGATATTTTCTTTTAATAAAATAAAAAAGGATATTCAGCAAAAGATTAAGGAATAACAAAAAAAAATAATGTACATTCAAGACAACATTTTATAACTAACAACTTCAATATTGATTTATGGTTTTGTTAATTTAACAAATTTTAATTAAATTACTTAGTTTTATAATTCTTCTTTTTTTGTTTTTAGGAGGTTTTTTTTTATTAAACTTATGGCAAAATTAATCTTTCCATTTATCAGCTGTTTACGTTTTTAATCTTTCTTTTTTTATTTCGTTCTTTTAAACACCAGAGAGACAAAAATTAAACACACACTCCCTAATCAGCTAAACGAAATTAGATGTTGTTTTTTTTTTTAATAAATCTTTCAAATATTTTTTTTAAGATTTGTTTTATTAAGCAGCAAAAAGTTTTAAAAGGTTTTCCTTTTTATTTATATATTTTTTTAAAGAAATATTTCCTTCATTTATTTTATTCTTAATTTTTTCCTTTAATTTCCTTTAAATTTTTAATAAAAGTTTATAAAAACACTAAAAAAGAAACTTTTCTTAGTTTAATCAATCCGTTTAATACAACCGTATCAATTTAAAGTTTGCTGTTGACTAAAATCTTTGTTTCAGCATCCCTGCTTAAGTTTGGTGATGTTTAAACATGATTGCAAAAATAAAGAAGAACAAAAAAAATATTAAACAAAAACATAACAGCATCTCATATAAAAAATAATCTCTTTGACAGCATCCCTTAATAAAGAGACATAGAGAAAGAGAGAGAGATAGAAAAGCTCTCTCTCTCTTTACAATAGAAATAAAAGCTTTTTACTACTATTAAATAAACCTTAACAAATAAACTGAACAAAACCCGTTACAATTATTCACAGTTAAAATACTTGATGTGTAAGTAACTGTAAGTTAAAGTTGTAAATAAAAGCAAAAGCTTTGTATGCTACTCTTGTCCTTCTCTTTAAATGAAAGCCTTTTTAAATGTGATTTGTTTTGTTTTATTGTAAATGCGCATTTTCGCGGAGTATTAAAGAATTCTAATGCATTCATACTGAGAGTAGACGAGAGCGATAAACAAGTTTATTACAGGATTTGAGCAGTTATTTACAATATACAGCTAGTGGCAGATAAAAAAGACTTAAATTCGGCTAGATATGGCTTAAGAAAGAACACCGTCTAAAGCATCAAATACAAATGCACTTTTGCTGGACTAAATGTGCTGGTTAACTAATGTAAACTTTAACTTTTTTTGCATAAGGGGGAATATATTTTGGTTTTGAAAAGAAATTATTTATCATTTGACCAGACTTTTTTTGCAAATCTTTTTTGTTGATGGAAAGTTTTGTTGAAATTTGTTTTAAATAAAAAATTAGTTTTTATTAAAATATTTTAAGATTATTTATTATTGAAAAAGATGCGTACCAAAAATTGTAAAAAAAAATTTTTTCATTCAAAAAAAATAAAGATTAACATTAACAAAGAATAAAATAACCTCTAGCTTGAGTATTTGTTTCTTTTAAGATTCTAAAGAAAAAAATATTTACAAAAAAACTGCCTTGATAAAAAATTTCTTAATGATTAAATTGTTTAAAAAAAATTTATTTTAATGAAGAAATTTTTTTTATTTGTTAATGTTAATTTTGGATTTTTTGAATGAAAACATTTTTTTTTCAAATTTTTCAAGAATAAAAAATCTTTTTTAAACAAAATTTTAATAAAATATTCTGCATAAAATTTTTTTGCGTAATTTTATATGAATTTTTTTTTTATGCAAAAAAATTTATTGAAATTTTTTAGTGAATTCTATTTATAGAAAATTTTGTGGACATTTTTTAGTGAATTTTTTTCCATTCTTTTTCCAATTCTCCCACTAACTCCTTTATTAATATTAATTTTAATAAAAAAATTTTATTATTAAAATTATTTAATTCAACATTTTTTATTATTCGAATTTATTCTATGAGCTAAATTTCAGTTATGTATTTTATAAAGCTTTTTTGTAATAGTCCTTTTCCTTCAATTTTTCAGAAACGACTTTATACACTACCAGACTATTATATTGTATTTCCTTGTTACATAGAATAAATTCGAATAATAAAAAATTGAAGGAAAAGGACTATTACAAAAAAGCTTTAAAAATACATAACTGAAATTTAGCTCATAGAATAAATTCGAATAATAAAAAATGTTGAATATAATATAAAGTAACCTTCGGAAGGAAATAATTCCCAGTTTCTATTTGTTAAAATTATTTAAGTAAAAAAATTTTAAGGAAAAATTATATTATTAAAATTATTTATGTAAAAATTTTAATAACTAAAAATTAAGAAATTTTAATAGTTTTAAGAAAATTTTTAGATTTTTAAAAAAAAATTTTTGATAAAATATTCAGTAGAAATTTTTTGCTTAATTTAATGTGAATATGAATTTTTGATGCAAAAAATTAAATTGAAATTTTTTTAGTGAATTCTATTTATAGAAAATTTTGTGGACATTTTTTAGTGAAAATTTTTTTTTAATGTGTGGTTTTTTTCGTAGAGGTTAATTAGAAAATTTAGAATTATGTTTTTCCATTCATTTTCCAAATTCTCCGACTGTGAAACGTAGATTAAGTCCATTATTAAAATTATTTTAATAAATAAGTTTAGTATTAAAATTATACATGTAAAAAAATTTTAATAAAGAAAAAAACAAAATTTTTTTTTTAGTTTTAAAAAATTTTTAGTGAAAAAATTTTAGGTGCAATTTTTGGTAGACATCTTTTTCTAGAATAAAAAATCTTTAATTAAGAAAAATTTTGACAACATATTCAGTAGAAATTTTTTTCGCGTAAATTTATGTGAATAGTTTTTTTAATGCAAAAAAATTTATTGAAATTTTTTACTGAATTAATTCTATTTATAGAAAATTTTGTGGGAATTTTTAAGTCTAGTTTAAGAAGAGGTTAATTAGAAAATCCAGAATAATTTCCATTGTTTTTCCAAAATCTCCTACTGTGCAACGTCGATCAACGCATTTGTTGTACAAAATAGTTATTGTTGTTTCAGCTCGGATTCTGCCCACTGTTCTTCTCAGAAAAAAAACTTCGTTTGAATAGACCTAAGGCGAATTCATATAAGGTGGCCTCGATAAGATAAAAGCGAATTCAAACGGCCCGGCATTGTTAAAATCCACTTTAAGATTTGAATAAATAAACATTACTTGATAGAATAAATTAAAAAAAAACAGTCAGCTGATCTTTTACGGTCACCTTGGAATGAATTCCATTTGGATAGAGCTATCGCTAAGTTGGCAATTTTTGACCGAGTGTGAGAAGAATTGTTTGCGCTCCGCTCCGATAATTGTTTTGTCGTGGGAATGTCATAAATCAAATATTTGCTTTTTTTTCTGGATGACATTGAATCTGATAACTTTGGGTTATAAATCTCAAGTTAATTATTAAGAAAAAATACCAATGTTATTATTTTAATAATCTTTCTGAACTTTGCACTCAATTTGTCGAATCATCAAATTTGTGTTTTATTTATATTTTTTGAAATTTCGTACCAACCAGTGAGAGAAAATATTCCAGAGATAAGAAATTTCAGAAATAAAAAAAAAACATGGTGATGCGCATTTTCAAGGAAATATATTAAAATATTATTGTTTTTATTTTGTTACTTAAACCCCTAAAGCAGACACAAGTTTAGTTTTTTTCTATAATTTTTTTAATATTTTAAAACAAACGGCGGCATTTTTCAAACAAAACTTGAAATTTAAATGATGTGATAATTAGAAATTACTAGGAAAAATTAATTTATTCAAAATTTTTATTACTAATCTAATAAACTAAAGAAAATTTGTTATTGAATTCTATTATAGATGAAGATAAGGCGCTGGATAGAGAACAGACATTATGTTCTATATTACGGCAGTATTTTTTTTACTAAATATTAAATGAGGCAGTCTATTAAAATCAGTTTAACTATTCTTTTTATAAAAGTCATTGAAAATTTAAACCCCTACACAATAAACAACACATAAAACAGAAAAAACAATTTACGTCACAGTAGTAAAAGAGCACAAGCATCATCACACAAACACGTGTATTTGGTGTGTTTGTTAACATTTAAATTTCATTTCTACAGTGACGTTACACATATGTGTACAAAATAAACGGACCTGCGCAATTCATTATCTTGCATTCGTTGTTTCATGCCCTACACCATTGTTGGTTGAAAGGGTATCATGCGTTTGTGCTGGAGTTGGTAACACATAAAAATATTGGTACTAGACCCATCACCTTTAAGTAAACCAGACGATTTAGAAAGCGATTCTAACAATGTCCGCCTGTGTGTTCAATTGAATCTTGTGTAAAGATAATTTGATGAAATCTGTTTTATGAACTGATTTTTCAAAATTGTTTAGGGTTAAAAAGCATTTAAAAGTTTATTAATAATAAGTAGGCTAAAAAAAATTTAATAAAAGTTTCCTCATTCCATAAAAACTTTTTTTGAACATGCCTTAACCAGTGCCAATGTTCTGTAACTCCCACGTCGAATTACTTTTCGATTGAAATGTGAGAAATGAAACAAAAATGCCATAAATTAAAACAAACAATTGTTTTTCTCACTTAACTGCGTCTGTAACATTTGTGGCGAGGACTAGATGTCACAAGGAAAATACTCGCCAATTTACAGAAAAGTGTGTCTGTAAAATTTCTGTGAGAAAGTTTCCGCTTTGAACTGTCAAAAAAACTCACGAATAAAACTGGGACGAGAAAAAATGTGAACACTTAAAAACAAATTTAAAAGGCAAAATGCAAAGAAAAATTGTAATAATATTTTGTTCTTGGCAAATTTTTTCATTGTTTAATTATTTGCTTTTAACATTTTTATAAAATATACGAATGTTTTCAAAGATCGTTTGGAAACAACAAACATTAAAGTCGCGCTTTTTTTATATTTTGAAACAAATTGAACTTCAAACACATTTTTGTATTTTCTTTAAAAATTTTTGCATTTTTGTAGAAAAAACATTTTTTATTTAAAAAAAATTTTGTTTTCCAAAATGGAGGCATTTTTGTTTGATGGTAGGTAGATGTTAGATGTGAGCAATGTAAACGTGTTTCACATTTTCTACATCTTTAATAATAGATGTGGATCAGTGTAAAAAGCCTATTACAGAACATGGGTACAGGACGGCTTAATTGACCTTAAACGATAATGAAAATGACGCGCGACCTGTTTGCTTGCCCAGAAAAGTTTAAAGAATTTTTTTATACAATTTTATTCCTATATTTTTCATTAGCAGCAAGTTGTTTTAAATTCTGACCCTTATGAAGGCTTGATGTCAATTTTTTTACTGCCGTACAATTAAGGTTTCAAATTATGTATAATTTTCTTGATACTTTTCTTCACAATACAAAAAAAACAGACTTTTCCAATACTCATCCACTTGGTTGCATTTAAAGTTCATATCGCTCCTTTATTGCAACATACTCAGTCATATCTCAAAAAAATCAAACTTGGCAAAATGCGATTAAACTTTTCAAAATGTACCTTTTCATACAGATTTAATAAATAATGCTGATTTTTATTTTACATATAAAGAAGGTATAAAGGGACACTTTTGCTTAAGTAACTTGAAATTTTAGATTTTTTGAGATATCACTATGTTGCAACAAAGTAGCAATATCACTAACTTTATTTCCATCATCATTTTCATCGGTATCATATTTATATCTTTCTTATCTTAATCTCTACAGCAGCATTGAAATATAATTTTTTGTAAAGAAAAGTGTTTTAAAACATTTTTAAATTTTCGTTTAGTCTCTGTCATTTGTGTCACATTCATTGTCACTGTCACATGCACTGGGGCGACTGCTATTCATGACTGGCTGGTTAGTTGGATGGTTATTTCCTTGACATCCAAGTCGTTTAAATAATAAACGATTTGTAGAAAAAAAATAACACTCACACATAATTTTGACAAGCTTATCCTTAACTCTTTTTCCTTTATTTGCTTAAACTTGCAAAAAAAAAAAATAAAATTACGAGGAGAAAATTGTTTGTAGAAGGAAAAAAAAGACGAAGATGACTTTCAAATACCGTCCATAAGTAGCACTTAGGAAAAAAGCTGTTGGAAAATATGTTGAATAGACACAGAAAAATTATGACAGTTTTGTAATAGACTTACGGGTTTGATGCTGTTGCCAACAGTGTTGGAATGTTGGCAAAACGATTTGCAGGATTATTTGCATTTCTTTGATAATGACAATAAATAAAAGCATTTAAGATTAAAGGAAATTTAAGGGAATTTCTTAAATATGATGCAATGTCAAGTAAAATAAAAAAAAACAGATTCAAACAAAATGAAAAAAAATATTCAAGATAAAGTGATTAAAAAGTTCAAAGCCTAGCAACTCTTCCCACTTAAAAAACATAAGAAAGATGCGTAAAAAGGATAAAAGGCCGCCTTATAAAGAATTGCCCAATAGACAAAGCACTGTACACTTGAAAAACTAATCGTTATAATATGACAGTTGACTGTTCCCATTTGAATGATTTTAGAGTGTTCCCATCTTTATATTAAAAAAACCTGTTAGAAATGTTAAATATAACGTTTAAAATTATTTATATATGTTTTTATAGAAAAATAAATTGTTCGCATTTAATTTTAAACTGTTCCCACTTTAAAAATCTTTAAAACTATATGTATGTCAAACTATGAAAAATAGTTATCTGACTAATTTGAACTTTAAACTAAAATTTCATGTTAAAAATTAATCTGTTCTCGGTTAACATTCCATTGTGGCCACCTTAAAAATATTCTTTAAACTTAAGTCGATAGACAAGTAAGATAATATCTAAGATATTATGAGGTAAAACTTTATTTTTCGGTTTTAAATTAACAATTTTTTAACAACATTTAACCGTTCCCACCCTAAAAATTTTCAAAGACTTGTACCGAACTAAAAAATATTGGCTGTAATAAATTAATTCATTATTTGTTTTTTCTTAATTAAAATTATATTTTTTAAAATTCCCTTCTCAGATAGAAACTGTTCTCAGTATAAAAATTTTAAACATTTAAGTTTAAAAAAATATAACAACATCCAAAACTTTAAATGAAATATTGAGCAAAACTCAAAAATTTAATTCCAGTTTGAGTTAAAAATTAACTATTTACCTTACATACAAGACTGTTCCCATTTTTAAAATATAAATAAAACTTATATCAAACTATTATAGACTTTTTTCTAACTTAAAAATTAAAGTACATTTTTTTGTTCATTTCTTTTTCCTTGTATTGTTCTCAATTTTAGAAGCTTTCAAGGCTTTTAAAACAAACAAAAAACACTAAATAAGAACATCAAAATTGTTTACGAAAATTTAAGATACACTAGAAAATTCTAACTACAAAATAAATGTAAGTAATTAAACTATTGCTACGTTTAAAACTTCAACTCCCAAAAAACTTTCGTTGAAAATTAGCGATTTTAAATAGAAAGGAAACATATAGTTAACAATAAAACACTTCTTTCTGAAAACTGTAATTTTATAGAATTATTTTTAAACGCAAACTCTCCCCAGTGTTCATTTTTTTTATTTACCTATTTTTAAGAAAAAACAAAAAAAAATGATTTAAATAAAACACATTTTTAAGCATTTTAGTTATCTAAAAAACCAAGCAGTTTTTACTGATCTAAAAATATCAGAAATTAAAAATTAAAATCAAAAGTGAAATCGTTTATTTGTAAGTACATTCGAAGTGTAAATTAATAACTAACGTTTAAATTAAAAAAAAATTAAGATAATTGAATTTTTTTGTAAAATATCAAGTTATCTTATAGAATATAAACTCTTGAAAACTTTTTCTAATTTTTATGAAAACTCTTCCCATGCCAAAATAATGCAAAAGGGTATTGAATGTTTAAAAATTATAACATAACAATAAAATAAATACGTAATTTTAAACCGCTTGTTTTTTTAATCTACTGTTCCCAGTGTAAAATTAATAAGAACTTGAAATTTTTAACATAAAATAATAAAGAGTATTGAATATTCTTTAAAAAATATTAAGCTTATCTTTTAAAATGTGGAACCTTAACAAATAGAAAACTGTTCCCACTTTTATAAAATTACCTTTTACAAAAAATTTCACCAAATTTTTTTCACTGCTTGTAAAGTAATTGTTTTTGATAAAAAAAATAATTCTTTTAAATTCTTACTAAAAAATAAAACTGTTCTCATTTAGAGAAATCTACGCATTTCTTCAAGAAAATCCTTAATTTGAACGCAATTGCTTAAAAACGTATTGCGTTTTAAAAATTTAAAATTACTTTGTTCCATTTATTAATTAAATTTTTTTTTCTCATCCAGTAGTTATCACTAGGTCAGTGTTTGTTTTGTGTCAACACTGAAAAAAATCGTCTTTGTAAGATTAAATAAACTACGACTTTATGAGAAAAAAACCAGACAAAAACATTTTTTTTTCACAAATTGAAAAGAAAAACTAAAGAGAATGCAACGCAATTTAATCAAAAAAAATAAATTTTTTTTAAACAAAAAAACCAGCACACAGCAAAAAAAATTGATAAGACTGGGACAAAAAGGCTGAATATTGTTAAAATTCTCTTCAACATTTTTTTTTTTTTGAAGATGAAATCGCTATTTATAGTTTAAATGCAAATGACATTTTGTTAAACTCTGGCGCGTTTAAGAAATATAATAAATTTTGGCGTTTTTTCATTATTTTTTCCTCTTTTTCTGTTTTATAAACATGCAAAAAAAGTTTCTACAATTCATTTTAATAAAGTGCAATTATATTAAAGTAGGTTAATAATAATAATGCATAAAATTGAAAACTAAGAGAAAATAATAGCGAAATTTTATATTAAAATTTTCAAATAAAATTGCATTTTAGTAAAAAAAAAAAAGTGAAAAGTTTGAAGACACAAATTATTGCACACTTAACAGAATTGAAGGGACAACAAATAATTTGTTTGTATGAAATGGTGATTTGGATTTCAAGGAATTTTGCCAAGAGTTCTTGCAAGTTGTTTAAAGGCAAATTTAAAAAATTATGACTGCTATTAAATAAAAAGTTTAAATAAGGCCAAATTGTTCGCAACTCTCTTGTTCCATAAAATTTATCGATAGGAAAACTATTTAAATAATGAATTCTTCAGAATTGAAAGGGAAAATAAGAAGACTTGAGAGAAATAAGCATCTTAAGTCTCTTAATACGAACAAATTTTATTAATCAGAGTCGAAAACAAAACGGATACAGATGTGAACAAAAAGTAATCAACTAGAACTGAATCAGTACTGAATTAGATTTAAACTAAAACTGAGCTAAAACGATACTAGAACGGAACTTAAGCTAAACCAGAACTACACTGGAACTGAACTATAATTTAACTACATATAACTAAAGAGGAACAGAACTAGAACTGAACGAGATTTAAATCAAAACTAAACTATAACTGAAATAAAACTGTACTAGAACTGGTCTCGAACTTAACTAGAACTGATCCTGAACCGATGTAGAAGTGAACCAGAATTGAATTAGAACTGATCGAAAACTGAAATAGAACTGAGCTAAACCAGAACTGGAACTGAACCAGAAGTAAACTACAATTCAACTAGAACTATAAAAACACTCGAACTACACTAGAACTGACATAAAAGAGAACTTGAACCGATTTAGAAAAAAAACTAAAACTAAACTAGAACTGAAAACTAGGCGAGAACGTCAATTTAAAACCTTTTAGAACTGCCTGTAATGCAATAGGTCTTCTCACAATATTTTGTAATGATATTAAAACAAAAGCTTTTTAAAATTTCATTCTTAGAATCACAGAACGTCTCAAAAAATTTAAAGTCTATAAAAAAAGCTCGTAAAATCATTAAAAGTTCACTTTAAAAAAACGTTTGTAAATTAAAAGCTTAACATAAATTATAAAAAAAAATCTTTTTATTGAAAAAAAAATGTAATATATTAAAATATTATTTCATTTTTGAAAAAAGCTTTGAGACAAAAAACTTAGTTTAAAGAAATCTTTTGTAAACCAAAAGCTTAAGATATCTAATAAAAAAATCGTTTTAACAATAAAAATTTAATTTTTTGAAATTATCTTTGATAAAAGCTTTTGTAAAAGCTAATATTTTCGTAAAAATATAAACAAACTGTTAAAACATTTTTTAATTGCAATAAACATTTTTATGGTTTATACAAAAAAAATCACAATAAACTTTCTAAAAATCTTTCCGAACTTAAAAATGTCGTTATGTTTTCTAAAATGCTTAAAGCTTTATGATCATATATTTTTGAAAAATTTCACATGAACTTTTTAAAGGATCTTTCTGTTCGAAATTAGCTCAAGAAAAGCTTTATTAACGCATTTCAGCTTAAAAGCTTTAATGTTAAAAGCTTTTAAAGAATTTTTACAGAAAAATTATTTAAAATTATAGCCAGTAAGAGCTGTAAGTATTTTCTCTATTAAAATAATGAAGGATTAAACAGGCTACATCGAAGTTATATTTAAAAAGCTTTTAATAATTTTTAAAAGCTTTGCAGTAGAGCTTTTAAAATTTGTCACATCAAGAAAAATAAAACAATAAATTTAACTACAGACATCCTCAACTATTATTTCCTTCCCTTACAAGAAACTACTATCCCATAATTCCTGATAGAAACCAAAAACCAAGGATGGTCCGTCCCTTCACTTTCGATCGGTCTTTAATATTCCTGCAAATTTTCCAGTTTAGTATGCATGTGTTCGCAACAATTAGGCTGATGTAATTTCATTTTGATTTTCTTTAGCAGAAATTCAATTACAAAACTTCTTAGTTTATGTTTGTAGTTAAATTCTTTTATGGCAACAAAACTGATGCAATTTTGTTTTCAACAAACGTCAAACACTGCGAAATAGAAACCTGCAACAGCGACTACTGCCGCAATCAGCAGCCAAAATGGTCAGTTGCTAAGAGCCATAAAAGGTTAACTTTAAACACTGATTAGCAAATAATGTTTGGCCCTGTTGTAGAGGAGAAAAACTTACAACAACTTGAAGAGTACAACAACTATGAGTTAAACAGCAAACCAAATGAGAGATTATGAATGCATGAGGAGCGTGTGCCACAAATTCGAGATAAAATTTTACAACAATGAACTGGTTTTTCATTTGATTTTGTTTTTCTTAGTAACTGTTTAGCATTGAATTACTTTAAAAGTCTTTTTTTAAAATATATGATGCAAGTTTGGTCTGAATTGCTTCAAATATTATGAGATTTTATTAGTTTGATAAACAAAATTTTCAATGGATTTTTTAGTTCAGGCGAAATTGATTAAAACGAAACTTTTAACAATTCGCTTACCCATTAAATCAGCTGAAGTATTAAAAAAAAAAAGAATTTAATACTCGATTTCAAATAAATGTAAGAAAGCAAAACGTACCTGAAAAGAGAAAGAAATCGATTAGGAAATTATTTCAAGCAAAATATATAATATACTTTAACGTTTTGTTATGTTCTATATAAAAGAGTAAATAATAGATAATTTGCAAATTTTTTCATCGAAAATTAGTTATGATTTTCACTTTGACTATAATTTTGACCACAAAATATATTAAAATGTTGACTAGTATAACACTCAGTATTACCTACAACATCGTCTAAAACGTTTCACTATGACTTTGACAAAAACTTTTGATTATGACTATAACTTTGATATTGACACTGACTATGAATTCGGCTTTGATTATGGGCAGGACAACGACTTTGATTATCACTTTGACTATTTTAGTAATTCTGACTTTTATTTTGTGTAAAATTTTGTTTCTTTCTATGACTAGAAATAAAATGCGACTTTCACTATGACAATTAACATATTTCAGACTTTGACATCGGCTAGTCGTCAGCTAATCGTGACTTCTACATGGCCTGTGACTACAATGTACTTTAATTTTGTCTACTTTGGCTTTAAATCTGAATTTGATAAAGACATTATCGGCGACTTTTTTGTGGCTTTGACTATGAGAATGACTATGACTTTTATTATGACGTTGACGATGACAACGACTATGACTTTGACCATGACAACGATTATGACTTTGACTTCGATTTTGACTTTGACTATGTCTTTGATTATGACCTTGGCTTTTTATTTGACTTTGACTTTTACTATGAGTTTTACTATGACTTTGACTTTGACTATACGTTCGACTATGACTTTGACTATGCTATAGCTACTTTGAATATGATTATGCCTTTGCCTATGACCTTTTCAATTACATAGAGCTTGACTATTACTTTGACTATAAGTTTGACAATGAATTTGGCTTTGACTACGATTATGAGTATGACTTTGACTATGACTATGACTTTATCTATGATTTTGACTATGACGTAAACAATGACTATGGCTTGGACTTAAACTTTGACTGACTTTGATCATGAGCTTGACTATTGCATTGACGACGACTTTGACTATTACTTTGACTTTGACAATGACTATGGCTATGACTATGACTTTAATAAAACTTTTTCTATGACCATTAATTTGATTTCGACTATGAATAAAACTATAATTAAGTCTTTAAAATAATTTTAACTATGACTTTGACTTTGACTTTACTTTTATCCTGACGTGGACTATAAATTTGACTAACCCTTAGACTGTGGCTTTGCCATTGTCTATTATGGCTTCGACTTGCCTATGACTCGAATTTGAACAATGAATATAATCCTGAGAAATTTTCAAACGCTTTTTTTTTGCTTAAACTTTTCTATATTTCCTATTAAAAAAAATTCCACAATTTTTAATGTGTTTTGAAGATTATTTTCCTTTATTTCCCCTGGCCCCTAATAGTTTGCTACACAAGGCAAACCTCAGTATTTGCAAATAATTTACATGCACACATTTCTTGTGTTTAGTTGTTCGAAATCATGTGAGCTGGAGTGTGTGTGTGTCTGCATAATTTTTTATCTGTGTTAAGAACTACATGATGATTAGCAACAAAAACAAGACAAAAACTTTTACTTTAATAACATTTAATCTTCTTCATAAATCTCTTTCCCCTTTTTCCAAAAAATGGAAAAACATTAAACTGGATATAAAAATATTATTTAGCATCTAGTTACAATAGAAGGAAGGCACACAAAACACAATGTACATTGGATGACTGACTGACTAACTTTTCATCGTCTTTCAAAATCTTATAAGCACACAACCACTTACACACTCTAATATGAATTTGTTAAAAAAAAACACAACAACAACAGCAGAAATAATTCTCAAATACAATAACAAAAACAAAATGTTGAACTCACAGACAATCATGCTTGAATGAATGAATGAACAATTTGGTAACAACTACACACACACAAATAGATATTTTCGTGCAGCAGCCCATCACTGTCATGTCACTGACAAACCAACAACTACTCACACATATATGTACACCAGCTTACTCGCTTACGCACTTACTACACACACACAAACACAGTCTCTTCCTAAACTTTAACAAATATATGCATACCAGCGATGCCAGAAGTGCAGATTTAATGAAGATGTTATCCCCAAAATTATCAAAATGCAGATTTGCAGATTTTTTTTAACTTCTTTACATTGTCATGATTGTACTATTTCCACTTCTTGCATTGATAAATAAATAAAGTATATCAAACATTCATGGAAGAACCGTGTGGAAATAGATTCATTAGTAGAAATTTGTTTTACAAAAGATTACTTAAAAATTAAAAATTCGCATTGTCTTGACACATTAATATCGCCGGACTTATGTCATCTGATTTTACACGAAATAATATGCATATGTACGTATCAATTTATTATTATATATTTGCGGAATTCACAAGGTAGTCATAAAATTGTAAAGTCATATGTCTTAAAATAACTACAAGAAATATATACGACTGCTGTGAGCAACCGCTTATAATTTACATTTATACTACACAGTTATGACGAATCAATGAACACAGCATTACAATTTTAATTTTGTTTGAAATACAACAGTATTTTTTTAAACAATTGTAAAATATTATTTAGGACATTATGACGATATTAATAGTGTCAATATTTGATTTCTTGTAAATTGTCAATAAGACCCCTGATAGTTTAAAAAACATGTCAAGCAATTAACTTTAAATTTGTTGATTCAAATTACAAAGTTATGATCCTTACTAAGCCTGAGTAATTAAATTTGGAGAGATATTTTTAATGTAAAAATATCCAAAAATTATCATCCATGTTTTAAAAATCGAACAAATTTTTAAAACAATAAAAATTGGGTTTTTATTTCGACCTTTTCTTAATGGAATCTCAAAGAAATAAATATTCAAGCTCGAGGTCATACGTTTTTTTAATAAATGTTTTTTGACCTCGAGCTTGAATATTTATTTCTTTGAGAAATTTTCAAAACATTCTGAGTTGAAAGTTCGAAAAAATATTTCCTTTTGTATACCTCACACTTCGAGGACCACTCATATTTACCAGAACAACTTTTAAAACAACCATCGATTTTAAATTCGGGAACATATTTTGAAATTAATTGTAATATCTTTTTCTAAATAAACTACATAAAAATATAATGAATGTGTTTTGAAGGTTTATTGAAGATGTTTAAAACCTTATGCAGATTTTGCAGATTTTTTGATGAAAAATTATGGTTTTTTGCTGATTTTTCCTCCTAAAGTTCTGGCAACACTGATACATACAAACAAAAATGGCAACATGAGCGAAGAGCAACAAAAACAACAAGCTGTAGATGGAAAATCCCAAAATAAAATAACCAACATTTTAAGCCAAAATCAACCGAGAATTGTGGCAGAAAAGCCGAAACAAAAAATTCAGATTCTTAAAGTTGTTGCAAATACCATGTGTGCCACAAAATCTCAGATATTTATCTCAAAACAAATATGTATGTAAATGTAATCACAATTTCTCAGAATTTAAACACGTTAAAATTCCCATTCTCTCTTATCTTTCTTAAATACTCCTATCAAGAATTCAACGCCCAGTTGGAAGTGTTCGTCCGAGAATACAGCTTTTAGTAGTGTTCACTTGATTAAAGCAGCAGACAGGCATTAAAACACTGAGAGAAATATTTAAATAAAAACTGTTAGAAAACAAAAAAAAATTTTAAATCAATTTTTCTATTAAAATTAAACAATATTTTTTTTAGTGTCACAAAAAATTTTTCGGAAAAATTAATTAAAGATTTTTTATTAAAAATATAAAAAAAACAAAAATTTGTGACGGATCCAAATTTGTATATTTTTGTCACAATTTTTTTTGGGACAGTTAAAAAAGCAATTCAGAGTCATTTTTTTATATAAATAAACTTTTAAATATTTAGAAATCAAAAAATTAATAAATTCTTGATGTCACAAAAAGATTTTGAAAAAAACAAAAACATTTTGTGACAAATTTAAAAATTTTTGTATTGAGTTAAAAAAAATAATATTAAAAAAGTACAATATAAGTGCTGATTCACACTATTCAAGTTTAAGCCGTCAAGTCTTGAGCTTTTAGGAGAAAAGGTAAAAGAGAATGTCATTTCTTTGCCTCTCTTTCTCTCCTAAAAATTCAAGACTTGACGATTCAAACTTGAAGAGAGTGAACCACCACAAATACAGTAAAAAACAAGGCGAATTCAAACAGGTAAACTCATCTCGTCAGCCGTTCATCAGCTGTATCCACGGCGAATTAAAAAATATGGTCAAACGTCAAAATATGATTTTGTTTTGAGAAGAAGTTGAATGAAAAGTGTTAAAAATATAATTTTTATAATAAAAAAATTTCAAAACTGCGAATGATTGAAGTGAATTTATTAATTTCTTTTATAAAAAAGTGATAATTTTAATTTGCAATAAAAAAATTTGACAACCAACCAGAAAATTGTATAAACAAAATACATGGGGCTTTTTGTAGTTGTAGAGATGAGTTTACCTGTTTGAATTCGCCTTGGTAAAAAACAAAAGCAATCTTAAATAATAATTATGCTTCCAGTTTTTCTGTGTGTAAATTCGTAAAATGTTCCACATTTTTGTAATATTTTCTAAATTTAAAATTTTCCACAAATATATTTCGGTGCATTTGCATTTGTCATTTGGTTAAATTTACATGAATATGACCACAATATTTGCAGAGTTTTTCCAAGAATTAGAATAAATTTTCACTAGAAAAAAAAATTTAACAGATATGTAAAAGAAGACTTTAGTTGAACAAATAATTAAAGAGAAAGTCAAGACAAAATCATAGCTTTTGTTTTGATCTATGCCTTAGGCGAAGTAACAAAGCTAAAAATAATTAAAATTTATGGTTTAAACAAAGTCTGATGTAAAGACAAAGTCTAAGTCAGTCATTATTATATTCGATATGGCAGTCATAGTCAAAATTATTGTCAAAGACGAAATTGTTATTGAAGTCATAGCCAAAATCATAATGAAACTGATAGTCAAAGTCATAATGAATGGGGCCCTATGCTCCTTCGGGTATCTTCGGGAACATATATATAATATATATAGTGAAAGCCTAAGTTAAAATTATAGTCAAAGTCGTAGTTATAGTCATAATCATAGTCGTAGTCAAAGTCATAGTCAAAGTCTTGGTATTAGTCAAAGTCATATCCAAAGTCATAGTCAAAGTCATTAACAATGTTATAATCAAAGTTATAGCCAAGGTCATATTTAAAGTCATAGTTAAAGTCATAGTAAAAGACATAGTCAAAGTCAAAATCAACGTCATCGAGAAAGTCATATTCAAAGTCATAGTCAAAATTAAGGTCACATTTAAAGTCATGGTCTCATTCATAGTCATAATCAAAGTCATATTTATAACTTAAGTAATATTTACGGTCAAAGCATTAGGAAATATCAATGTCAAACTCAAAGTAAAAGTTAAAAGCACAGTCTAAGCTTAAGTTATTCAATGTCATACTCATACTTAATTTTATAGTCAATGCCATAATCCATGTCATTATTTTAATCATAGTAAGAGACAAAGTCATAGTCAAAGTCATGAGTTAATATCAAATTCAATGCCAATAGCAAAGACAAAGTTATAGCCAAAGTCAAAATCGAATCTATTATACGGGCATGTTCTACAAATCGAAATGAAGTGGACTTGAAATCGAACGAGATTTTAATCTCAAATATTTACAAAATGGCTGGTGTTTATCCGGTTTTCAATAGTCGATCTTATTAGGATAATAAGTACTAAAAGTATGAAGTATATAAAAAGGAATATATTCATGATCCTTCTTTACAGCATCGTTTTCAAAATTTGTGCGATTTTCGATTTACAGAACCAAAATCATAGTCAAAAGCATTGTCATATTCACAGTGAAAGCCGCAGTTAAAACAAAATTCACTGTCAAAGCCATAGCCAGAATTACAGTCATTATAGCCAAAATTATTGTTAAGGTAAAGGCCATATTAAAAAAGTTTAAATAAATATCGTATTCATCGTCAAAATTTGCCATATATGGGACTTTCCACGCCATATCGGATGGTTTAAAAAAAAGTTTTTTTTATTTCCCCAATTCTGTGATATTTTTTAGGACCTTTCTGGTTATTTTTGTCATTTTTTTTATTACTCCTTCAAATTACCCTTTTTTTAACTATTTGTTCAAAACTTTCCAAATTGGAATTTTTATTTTTTAAATATTTGGTTTTAGACGTTTTTTCAGAAAAAAAGTATTCCAAGTTTTTAAGATTAAGATTTTTAAATTTAATATTGGAAATCGTGATTTTGAAATCGGGTTATTTAAAGCTTCTACCCATCCAACAATTGCCCGATAAGCCCGATCTGGAAGTGATCTTCCTTCTATTATTTTTTTTCGATTTTATAAAATTTTCAAACACAATTTTTTCATTTTAGATACCGATTTCTGATTTTTAAATTTTCCAAAATTGTAAAGTCTTTTCTCGCAAACTTTAAGCATAACGTTGTTAAAAACTACTGCAATAAGCAGAGGAGGTAGAGGACATCGCTGCAATTGTAGTGAATGTTCCACTATGGTACCTTCCGCTGGGGCCAACTTTCAAAGAGGTGTTGTCATACATGGTTCTTATAATGCTAATTGTCTGCATTAGTACCCTTTAAAACCCCAAGGCACACCATATTACACTCCTATTCATTAAGTCTAAAACCTTTCTGAAATATATAAATACACTCAGAGAAAAAACATGTTTAAATATTTTCACCTCGAACAAAACTATTTTTAAAGAAAATTTTAAACATCTTATGTTTTATTTAACGAAATTATTGTCACCGACAACCATTTAAACATGTTTATTCTCTTCATGTAGGAGATACAAAGGTGATCTCAGTTGCACTGAATGTTGATCGACAAATCTACGGTGTTGAGGGAAACCCGCTTGTTCATCGGCGAAAAGATCATTCTATGCACTGTAGTCTGGCGTTTATTATAACTTATAATTAAATCTTTAATACATACAATAACATTCTATTAATAAAGCTGTAGGACTGCACCAGGTGTTTTCGCGTCAACACATTCCATACTTTTCATATCTTACTTGTGCTTTACGTTTGAAGTTACATGCAGCGATTTTTACGCAGCATGAGCGACAATCAAAATGAAATTTCATTTATAAAAATCAGATGATTTGTTCGAATGGCGCTTATGACGCTTACAATAGCAGAAAGTTGACAAAGGCGTCAAGACATCATACGTTTTGTGCATGGTACATGCGACTACATCAATTCTTCTTTTCAGACGGATGCGTAAGATGCGAAAAAGCGTTAAAGCATAGTGTGGACCTCCAAGTTAACAGTTTTGTGATGAGCCGTGGTCATAGACGCGAAAATGTTGGTATTTAAAGCCACGATCTACGCCACAATGACATCAGAAGTCGTTGTCATAAATAAGTAACAGTGAAATTAAAAGAATTTTTATAAAATAAAATATGAAATCACTCCTTTCGAACTCCTCCTACTCTAGTATGTAATTGCTCTTGTTACTTTCAACAGAAAAAAAAAACATTGTTGATTTGGCAACAACATGATAAAAAAAGTTAGCAGTAAGTAGGAAAGGAGTTGCAACTTTTTATTTGCAACCAACACAAATTTACTAAAAGTTGTATGTGGCACTAACAAAAAAAAAAATGCTATGATGTGCTTCATCACATTCATCTTCATCATTTTATACGTCATTAAATTAAGTATCATCTGCATGTAGAAGATGTTTCATTCTTTCATTGTTCAGTTTTTGCCAGGACGCAAAACTGCATTACGCTGTGGCCCTGTTAAACAAAAATGTGAGGTTTAACGGGGGGCGTCTAATGGTTGTTAATACTCCATGTTGCAGTGGCTTGAAAAGGAAACATTTATATCATTCTTATTTTTTTTTTTTTTGGTAAATGTTGATATGAAAACTTTTGTTGCAAAATTTTATTTTTATTTTTTTTTAGTTTGTGGTTTTTTAGTTTTGTTTTGTTCTTTTATTTTTGCAATGGAAAAATGAAGTAGCTGTTGTTAACAATAATTTGCTTGTAAATTTTAAAAGTGGTTGAGTTCCATATAAAAAGAAATTTTGTGCCACATAGAAATTGTTACAATTAAGTCTTCATAATTTGAAAGGTTACTACAAACAACAACAATTTTGGGCAAATTGTGAAATTTTTATGAAAATACAAATAATGTGGCAGGCAAAAAGTAGAGATATTTTTGTAAGGCCTCAGTACAAAAGATGCTTAATTTGGAAGCAAAAATGGAAGACTATAAAATTTTTGACTGAAATTACAATAAAGTAAAAGAAATTATCAGCCAATGCCACGATGTCACATGTCAAAGTTCGCATAGAAAATAACATTTAAAACAAAAACAAAAACAAATTTTAGAAATTGTTATTTTTTAATATTATTTTCTATGCTAACGTTAACGTGTGACATCGTGGAATTGGCTGTGTGTTAAAAGATAATACTCAAAAGTGTTGCCTACATTTAGGCTTTATCAAAAAAATTGCAAATATCTTTTTAAATAACTACGAACATATCGTCTAACTTTTAAGCTCTACTATCTACAACAAAAAAAACTAATCTTTCATTATTACTAAATTCTTAATCTCCCATTTATTTCCAATCTTTTATCCAGAAAACTACCTGTGTGTCTCTTGTTTTTTATTTCCAAGTTTGCATGTATTTCCATTTCCATTTTTATTTTTCTGCCAAAGATTATTATTATTAGATATTCCCAACATGTTTTACAAAATGAAATTAACTGTTCACATACAATAGAACTAGAAAAAAGAGAATAAAGAAAAAAGGAAAAATCATACAACAAACGGATACAAATCATCGCGTGACATCCGTTTTTATAAGTTTTAATTTTTTTCATTTCATTTCAAAAAAAAAAAAAAAAAAAGAACGTTAGAAGAAAGTAAATCTGAAAAGGGAAATGAAATAGAATCTCAAACTAAAACCAACTGCCACCGATATAAACTTGTATGGTAATTGCAAAAGGATGCAGTAGAAACGCAACAAAAAAAGGATATTACGATTTGTTGCTTAAATGTTGAGAGCAACGATAAAAACGACTATAAAATAAAACACGAAATACGTTTTTTAAATTTTGAATATTGTTACAATTTGCAAAAATTAGGAGAAAAAGCAACATGTTTTTCAAACTCTGACTAATTACACTGTGTGCAATTTTTTAAGTCATGGAAAATTAACCATATACGGACAAAACAACGTGATAAAAGACCAAAAAAAATTTATTGAGATCTTAGGTACATTTTTGTAGTTGGTCGTTTCCTTGAATTTTTAACGGTTTGCTACCTATGGACCTGAACAGGTAAAACAAAATCGTATTTTTTAAGTTTTTTGCGAGTTTGATCTTCAACATGAATTTTTCTGTTTTTATACGTTCCTAATTTTTGTTCTTTATGGCAAAAGCTACAACTTTGTTTTACAGGGTTAATCAAAATTCCGAACGGTTTGGCCGGGACCTTGACATAGTCTCGGAATGGGGTCGAGCAAATAGGGTCGATTTTAATGCCCGAAAACCCCAATGTTGCGTGCTGACGCACAAACGCGCGACAGATCAGGGTGCTTCATCTGTATATTTGGGTGGTATAATTATTGAGGAATCAGAATCTCTTAATGTTCTGGGCATGAGGATACAATGTGATGTCCGTAAACAGAACATATATTCAAGGTGTCGAAAGAAGCATTCAAGTGCCTCGGTTTTTAAAAACAGTGTAAGATATACTTCACTCCATTTGATCTCCTTTCTTTTTATACCACATATATCCGACCGCGTATGGAATAAATCTCTCATGTGTGGGCCGGTGCTTCAAAGTCTATTTTGGAGCTTCTCGACTGCGTGCAGGAGAGGTCGTGGAGTTCTCATTGGTTACGGTAGGGTATCCAATTTTATTGACACTCGTCGCAATGTGCGTTGTACTTGCCTATTTTATCGTTACTACAATGGAATGTGTTTTGATGAAATTAGGCATCTGGTTCTCGAAACCCGTACGTTTGCTCGTAATACACGTTTTTCCTCAAGAGGCCATCCTTTTGTGGTCGATTGACAGGTGAATAGTACAACGCATTACAGAGAGAATTCGTTATTTCCCCGGACTGTTCGTATGTGGAATTACTTTCCTGCTGAAGTCACCCCTCTCACTTATCGTGATACCAGAAATTTCACGATATTTATTGAACGTATAGCAGTGCCCTAACAACATGAATAAGTTCACGTCGAATGTTCACAAACACTACTCCCTCTATCCTCCTACCCATAACCTATTTTCATAGTACCAATACGATGCATCGTATTAGTAGGGGTCATCCCCTGAGTGCTGGTCCTAACAGAAAAAAAAATTCTATGTTCGTAGACACATTTTAACATCATTAATTTCATGTTGCAAAATTCCTTCCTTTAGTAAAAATAATTTAATTAAAATTAAATTTGATGAACTCAAGCTAGAACTAAATATCAAAATAATTATTAATGTATGTTGGATGTCCTTTTCTAATATACGTCTTCTATAAAGTAAAAAAAAAACCTTTTTATTTAAAATATTTGCACATTTTTAACTTTTTTTTTTTATTAAAAGCTAATGGCAAAAATAAAATACACAATACCAATTAAAAATATTATTATCACCATGAAATTGCACAATGGGACTTTGATAATGCTCTTTATTTGTTGTTTTGCCCTAAAGCGGGTTTTATTTATGACAAAGTTTTTATGAATAAAAATATTTGTGAAAACTAACATGAATTTTAGTTTATTTTACAATTAATTTTGGTTGGCATTCTAAAGCATCGAAACCACATGCATGTGTATAACACACATATTTAGTGATCACATTCTTTAGGTCTCCCCTTCCGCAACTTAAGTCATAATTGTTTGGAAAATATTAAAAAAAAAATGGTGGAATGTAAGTAAAGAAAAACAAAAAATAAAAGATGTAATAATGGAAGAATACATGTCTACATTTTAGAAAAAAAAACAAATGAATGTTGAGGAAGCCCAATAGAAAATATACGCAATGAGAAGGAATCAAACTGATGACAATCTGTCTACTAAACACGAATTTGCCTGCCCAACGGCAGGGTAAAAAAGTAGCAATTTAATGCCAGGCGTATAATCATCGCTTAGCGAGTAAACTCGTATTTTTCTGAATACGAAAGATACTGAAGTATCGAATGAAAAGTCGGGTATTTATATCACGGCGGCCCACTAACTATCGACTTGTCGAGTTTTTTTTAAACTTTTTTTGCTATCTTATCTCGACTTAATCTGTGTGTAAAGAAATTTAAACAAAATGCCTCTGTTTACAACCACAACACAAGTCACTGATTTTGGCATTTGTGGTCGCATAATATTTCTTAGCGGGCCGCAAATTTTTATGAAAACTGTTACGTTATCGGTCGCTTGCATTGTCAATCGACTTGTCGTGCTGACAATTCTTAGTGGGCCGCAAATGAGGTGTTTGTCGTTGAAAATGCAAGCGAACGATAGTGGTCGACTGCGGGGCCGGGCTGTTAATGTTTTTGGTTATTCGATGTCGAATACTAGCATCTCAAGCTGCGATACATTTTATTCGATATCGAGTGTCATGATAACAAAACAAGAACTTTTGATCAATCTTTTTCGATAGCATATGCGATGATTCGACCCCAGGTCAGAATAATTTTTTTTTTGCAAAGAAGACTTTATATAAACTATAAACAAAACTGTAGACTGACAAATAATTTAGCTTGAGACTGAAGTATACATCGCCCTCGGGAGTGGAATGGACAGGGCACGAAAAGAGACTTATGGCTTTGTTCAAGTGCGGTGTTCGGTCAACAACTTACGGAAGCATATCTGAGTGCTATCGGGCGCATTCACGGGTTGCGGATAGTGGAAGGTTTCATACGGAGCAGCTGCAAATGCAGTCACGGACCATAAGCGGTTTCAAGTGGACGGTCTCAGAGAGTTTCCGGTTCGCACCGGACTCCTTACAAGTTCTGGGATCCAAGGAGACTTACAATGTAAAGGCGTGCTATTGCCGGCTTAAAGCAACCAATAGCCCCATCGGCTGGCAGTAGTGACGATTCTTTTAGAAAGCGGCTCGCTATAAAAACGCGACATAAGGCACCTCACCAAGCCCGCGTGAAGATCTGCTGGTAGGTTAAATTCTTGGACCGGATTTTTACTTTGAGAACTTTAACGCCAATATTCATAAAAAATTTAATAAAGGTTTACAAAACAAAGGCCGTTAGAAAATGTTCCTTAAGAATCGTTTGTCAATTTTAATAATCATTTATGAATACGGGGTTAGGAGTCTAATGCCTGTTTTTAATCATAACATGTTTAGAAGCAACCATAATACGGTTGTGGCTTCTTGATGGAGGACTAATTTAACCATTATATGGCTGTCGGTGACAATAATATGGTTAAATTATTTTGTTTAATTTAACCATATTATTGTTAAAAAAATATTTGTTAAAAAAAAAATTTTAAAAAAGTTTTGTTTGAGGTGCCATATTTAAACATATTTCTATTCTACGTCCAGAAACCCCAGCAACAGAAGGCTTAAACTATTAAATCGGCTGATCTTGCCGGCTTCTCTTATAACCAAAACAGGAACGAAAAGGAAGCCCTCAGAAAATCGAAACAATTATTCTAAATTTTTTGCATTTTTGAAGAGTAAAGTGCTCCATTTCTTATTAACGTGTATTTTGTCTCAGTTTATTTAAGTATTTTCAAAGCAGATACTTTGTATAGCAGACAAAAACTAGACTGGACTGTAAAAAAGACTATACACTAGACTCTCAGATGACCCTGAAACTTTATAATGGGGATAAGCATCAGGAAAAATTTCCAATTGGTGATTCAAAGACACTCCCACATTTATTTCGTTTTACTCTTATACGCTTGTATTTGTTTGTGTGTGTGTCTTTATTGTAGTCATTGTTTTGTCCAAATACCATGAAAATTACAAAAAAATTATGTACAAAGCAAATAAAAATGATTTGACAATGTCAAGAATTTTTAGGAAATGTGATATTTAATTCAAAAACATACACAATTCCCAGCAGTTTAGAAAAAGACTATCATATCCTTTCAAGCAAAAACATTACATTTTCCATTCCATAAATTCAATATTTTGCTAAATATTACAAGTGATTGGAAAAGGTTACCTGTTAAAAAAATTTTGGGTCTTTGTAGTTTTTCTATGTTAGAGGTCGAGGCAGTGCCCCATAACTAAATACCCTCGCACCCGATTGGCTTTAAAATTGAGTTGTAAAGTAACAGTTTACTATCCAGACTTAGGAAAGAAGTTCTTTCAATGAGCCAGAGTACTTGAACTGCTTTTAGTTTCAGTTGAGTTGCCTTTGTCTCTATATGGTATTTCCACGTTAAGCGCCGATCTAGATGTATACCGATATATTTAGCATGCGATTGTTGAGGTATTATTTTATTATTGATTTAAATAGTTTTTATAGTACATACATATTTATAAATTTTTGCTCATTGAACAGTTGAAGATTGTTTTAACCATATTTGCAATTGAAATTTATACAAACATATCGTCAACTAAAATACAAAAGGGCGTAACACCAAAAACAATCAAAATCGAGCTTTTGATTGATTATGGTCCACTAGACTAAATTACATATCCCTATAAAATTAAAAAAAAAGTGTTGTTACGCCTTTTGGCATTTTAGTTGACGATATATATGTAAGTATCTAAATGTTTCATATTGGTTCTCGTGGACGCTTAGAAAATCTGTAGCACTAGCAAAAGTTAATGTTTGGCTGTAGTTTTAGATACAATGGGGGTCCTAATTTTCTTCTCTGTGGGACTCCAGCATTAATCAACTGAGAAGAACATAATAACAAATTTTCGAGCAATTAATGGGTAAGTTAAGATTCAGTTTATATATTAAGCCTTCATGTCAGACTTTATTAAAAGCTTCAGAAACATCAATTAAGAGTGCGGAAGAAGAATTTTTTCTTCACACATGTTAAAATAATTTTAGTATCAAATAAACCCCTTTAGTAGCTCCTAAAATCATACTGCCTCAACGACTACACTAAAAGTTGCATCGCCATTATGGCCTTGGATTTCCCCTCAATGAAAACAACATCAGCCTTTGGCTGTCGCTGTCCTCTAAACCAGATAGCTTAGCAGTTCGGTATCAGGACGATAAGGCTCCCAGAGTGAAAGGATATATATACTGGGAAATATTAGGGCGAATGAACTTGCCACTGAGGTACCTTGGCTTTTCTTGAAAGTCGAATTGCGACGATTGACTATCGCTATTGCCATCGATAGATAAGCCGGAAATACTGCATGTAGAATAACCAGTTCATTGTGGCTACGCGTGAATGAGAGGCGTACCATGTATCTTCAATCGATGGCTACAATGGTTGTAGAACAAAATTTAAATGTATACCTGCCTCGAATGGCCTATTCAATGGTGGATCCGAACCACTGGGTGATAAACAATGCCTTTGTGAATCGGCCCTGAGAGTGAGAGCAACCAACACACACATGTAGCAATTTAAGTGCATAATCCGGCAAGATTATACACCCGACCCATGTTGGAGTTATCTAACATCCGCTGTTTTTGCAGCATCTATTGAATAGAAACAGAACTTAGGGATGATCCTCCGCCAGGCCGAACTCTCCAACAAGTGGTGAAAAATTAGCTTTTGAGTGATATTTTCATGGTCCTCCCTTCCTGCGACTTTGGGTAGTGAGCGACAACCACTACTTGATCGTCGAAATGGAAAAGCGAATATCCCCGCAATTACAATCTGCCTTAAAGACAGATATCATGCTGCTGGAGGCCTCAAGCAATAGTCTGTCTGGTGCCAACTCACCGGGAGCTACTGACTCCCTTGTTACCTGATAGGATCGCCGGTCAGCCGCGATCTCAAGAGATCGTACAGATCCATCGAGATCTGTCAATTTTGGATTTTTGCCGAATGCCAGGTATTGGCTGCACCTGATTTCCCCTGAAGGATGTAACACCAGATGGTGCAGTATACCTAATTTGATTCCCAAACACTCCCGGAATGCCTGTTGTGTCGCTTTTGGTGTCTGCGATCACGGGAATTTATATTACTGTTAAAGTCTGGGAGCTATAAATACGTAGTAGTATAGAGGATTAAAATTAGTAAAAAGACATTGGCAAGAAGATGACTAGTTTAAATGGGATACGCCACTTTCAATGGATGGTACGATATCTCTGGCACTGAACTTTCTTAGAAGTTCGGGTTGGATTTACGTTAAGAGTTCCGCTTTCTAGAATTACATGGTACACAATAAATCATTAGGTCTAAGTGTGTTATTAAAGAACTGGATGCCAAATCTGCCAAATTTCACTTAACCTAACTTTCAGAATCACAAGTTAGCAGACTGCCACAAAAACTGTAGGGTATTTTCTGACATAAACATATGTTCGAATGTATTCCTTATAATAAACATAATTTTTTGTTTTTGCCCTAATGCGTCGTATGATATTTGTCTTTGTTTATGCTGTTATCCTGAATGAATTTGTCAGTTCTACATGAATAAGTATGAAATCATGTACGTGTTTGTATTTGAGGAGGTGTTACACCAGACTTGTCGTTGTATGTAAACTGACACTTCATGTAAAATTGTTGGTAAAAATTTTTTGTCTTTGTTTTTTAAATCTAATTAAGGTGAAGATGTAGGAGAAGGAAAGAATGCTGTAATAGGAAGAAGAAAACATTTTGGGGAATAAAAGAGATTAAATTAAAAGGAAAACACAAAATTTCTGAATCAAATATTTAAAGACAAATCATTTTTGAAATGAGGTTGGTAATAGGGAATTACAATTTAGCATAATATCTTTGCAGTCTAAAGTTTTATATTGTTGTGTATTAATTCAAAATTATTTTTTTTTTATTTAAAAAAAATAATTCTTACAAATTTTGTCTCATCATCACTATAAGTTTTAACAATTTTACACTTGCCATGCAACATCTGCATGTGAAAGTGTGTTGCGCTAACAACCTTTAACACTACGAGTAACACAAACACTTTGCAATGTTTTTGTATTTGTTTAAGTATTTTGCTCATCTTCGCTTTTACAACACTTATGGCAAGAACATCAAAAACGTTTTAGTTTTACATATTCTTATATGCTGTGTATGCACATGCTGTGATTTTTTCTTTTTCGAAATATGATTTTTTTTTTTTTTTATTAAAAAAAATTCCCTTGCAAAATTTTATTAAAAAAAGAAAAAGCTTTTTGTTAAACTTAACTACTGTGCAATATGGTAAGAGAAAAATAATATGAGCATTTTCTTTTGTAGAAAAAAAAATCATAATATTTAATGATGGTTATTTTGTGTAGCATGCTTTTGAGCGCAAATCATTTAAAGAAACTTAAGAATGACTTTGCAGAAAATGTCAAAAACAACCCAGTAAACCAAATTTTCTTAAAAAGTTTTTTCAGTAATTTGTGGACATGAAGATGGATCTCCATAATCTCAGACGGTCATCAACTGTAATCCTCAAGGTCAACGTCAGCCTGGTCGACCACGTAATGCCTGGATCCAGTCCATCAGAAAAGAACATGACGCTGCTCGTCTAACACAACTTGCCAGAACACATTTTATTTAATTGTTTTATTTTGCATTTATGTATTTATATTATTTTTAGATAAATACATTTTTTGTGGACAACTAGAATTCAACCCTCTACTTTGTTAGCGTCTCCCTTTCTTTCGTGGGCATATTTTTGTGCCAAAGTTTATGTTACTGGGTTTTGAGAAAAAAAGTACCACCATTTTTCTTCATATAGCTTCTTATTTACTTATGTATGTTTATTTTTTCAATATTATAGAAAATTCAAAAAGTACAACATGTAAAACATAAAAAGAAGTAAAAGAAAGAAGTAAATTTTCCCGTATTTCCCCTTTTGGACACTTTTTTCTCCCTATTGTAGTACTAAAAAATGTCAATATTATAATAGGAACTCATAATTTAATACGTTTATGTCAATGAATAGAGCAAAATGTTTTTTAAAAAACAGTACCAAAAAAAGATAGGATTTTCACCCCCTAAACGTTCAAATTTCAAAAACTACCAAATTCATATTTGATTATTTTTAAGAACTTACGAATGTGATATAATTTTTATTTCTATGTTTCTTGGTTTAAAAGATACATGAGGAGACAAAAAGTACCAAAATAGAGGTTTTAACCGTTTACTCTCCAAAAGGGCCGAATTTTAGTTTAGGAGAAATGAGATTACCGAATTTACACATTTTGAACATACGAATTTTCAAAAATTCCGCCTTAATGGATCGATTTGGTGAAGGACCAACCTCCTTTAACAGGGAACAACTAATCGGGACTCTACTGTTCTTGTGAAATGTAAGCAATTAAATTTTTTTGTAATTAAGTTTACTATGGTCTATTAAAGTCCGAAGAATATGGAGTCCACGATAATATTTCAACGCACCGGTCCTGAAGCCTGCTCTTTACTGCACGAGTAGTATGGACGGGGGTGTTGTCGTGTTGAAAAATAAAAGGACGAGGGCCTAAAATGTCCACAAACGCAGTTTGGTTACTCCAAACTTTGTTTTTGCAATCAGTTCGTGTCTAAACAGGTAGCGCAATAATGATTATGGATAGGTCCCCAGTTCATTACCCTTTGTTATGCTGGCGTTTTAAAAACTGTGGCCCCTTCCTGATAATTAAATCCATCTGGACCATCGATATTAAAACCGGCTGACTTCATAAACGCAGTTTGCAAAGCAACACTGAAATGTAAAATGTTCATAAACGCAGTGAAATTAGTTTTGGCAATGCCTCAAGTTCATTATTGCATGGCAATACTTTTTAATGCGCAACATTAGTCAAATTTGTGCAGTGGTTTTACTTGTGATGCTTTATACATGAAAATTTTTTTTATTTATGTAAACACAAACGAAACACAACAAATGATGCAAAGTATTCATGCGTTCATAAATGTGTCAAAATATCATTGCATTTTTTTACAATGCAGTGTTGCCACAATGTATTGCTTTGCCTTGTCTACGCATTTGTTTGCAGTGCTGCATTGCAAACTGCGTTTATGAAGTCAGCCACCACCCTTTTCATGCCAAATCCGAAATATTTTGTAAATACGAACGATTTTAGATTTTATTTGATTTTCTTGTAAAAGTTGTCATTTTGACTGAAAAAAAATTCAATAAATTTTCGCTTAAAACTTCTAAGTTTAAAATCACACGTTAGAGACAGAAATTTTGTTAAATATTGTCTTTTGATCCCAATTAAGGCTTTGTCTTAAAAAGCACTCTGTTTATACCGACAAGTGGTGTAGAATCCGTTTAATGTTGCCAACTCCTTACGACTTAAAATAGCAAGATTTTGTAACCAAAACTTCAAAAATGTTTGTTTCCCCCGAAGCTCTACGCTTGTCTGCAGGAGATAAGAGTCTCTAGCGGAAATCGAACCCGCAACCCCCGCACTGATAGACTTGCTCCCTACCAGCTTGTAATTTTTTGTAACAGTATTGAAAATAAGAGGTAATTTTTATTTGTACTGACAAAAGTTTTACAGCAATAAAACGTTACAAAAAATGTATGTAAATCAGAATAGATGTGATCTGCAATCTTCAAACTTCTTACCCCGGGTCACCACGTTGCACTATTTATTGCGGCAAACGTCAAATTTGATTGTTCCATTAAATTTGAGACGTATAGACCGCATATTGCCATTAGTTGCAATCCATTGCACAATGATTGCTCTTCTGATTGCTTGAGCAATTATTGCTTAGCAATCTGCTGTAAAATGAGTTGTCATTTATCCGACAATTCATTTCCACGCAATTCCACGTGTTCTCCAGCAATATAATCAGCACTTATTGCGCCCTTGTTCTGCCGGCGTTTTCGCTTGTGCTTAGCAAAAAAAAATTGCTACGTGGAGACCCATTAAAATTTATAAAATAAAGCAGTTTTTAACGGAATACATTTAAATTAGTGATCATTAAATGAAAAAAAAACAAATTTTATATTTGCAATTAAACCCACCAGTAAAATCCAAAAATCGTTTGCATTTAAAAAAAATTTTAAAGCAAAATATGCATAATTTTTTTATTTCTAATAAAAATTTTTAAAGGTACCAATTTTAAATAAAAATCGATAAAAAAATCCTCAACGGTTTATAAAGCACATTTTAGCGAAAAAAAGTCCAATTTATAGGCGTCCATTAAATCCATAAACAAAATATTTGAATTTCCGAAGGAAATCACTTTTGAGGAAAAAAATTATATTTCTAATCGCTCAAAAATGCATTAACTGCCTGTTTTCATTTTCTAAAGCAGTGAAGGGCAACACACATCCTATCACATTAATGCTTGTGTGGAAAGCAGCAAAAAACGATTACGCTCATCAACTAGAAATGACAACAAAGCAACAGCCGAAGAAGTTTATAGTGTACATGTGTAGACGTCACACAAGCAGAATTTTTATTCCTATGCACGCGTATGTGCATAGGATTTGCAAAAGTGCCCTTCACTGTTCTAAAGGCAGTGAAATCTAAAAATTTATACATACAAAAAATCATTAAACATGTAAAATCTTAAAAAGTTCCTAAACAGTGCAGTTTTAAGCGAAACCCAGCTAAATTTGTGATCAAAATGTAAAAGCCATCAATAAAAGAAAATCAATAAAAATACATACATACATACATATGTACATGCATATGTACTTATAAAATCGTTTGTGCATCCAAAATAAATTTAAATTAAGCGTAAACAAAAAATCATTTGAATTTGTCGTTATTTATTATAAACCAGAATTGTTAATATTTCCTAAATTAAGCAGTTTTACCCAAATCTAATTAATTTAAGTTCTTTCCCTGTTTAAAGTTTGTTTCGGATAATTTTTCCCCTGCTGACAAAAAATTTTAAAACAAATTATTTTATTTAATCTGATGGTATTCAAACTTTACGAAGGGTGGGTGCATTTTATAAAAACAAGAAATAATTCTTTTACAATAAACACTCAAACAATCTTACCCTATTGTTAATGTACTGTTTGTTTTTAAAAACAACACAACTAAAGCATACTTTGGGGCGCTCTGTTATATTTTTAAAGATAGAGCAGTGTTGCCAGATAAGGTATTTTCCCCTAAAATGTGGATTTGAACATTCATTTTCCTTAAAGGGGATTTAGGAATTTTTGAAAAATTTGTGGATAAAAACACTCTTCATTTTTGTTATTATAAAACAAAATAACTCTTGTATGTCTTCTATATCCGGAAAATCACATAAATGTTTTAAGCGTTTTTGTACAATATGCGATTTTCATAACATGGGCGTAAATTTTGCAAAAATTCGTATCATAAGACTAGAAATCACCAAATTTCGTGAAGATTTTCTAATTTTTCCAAAGGCCTTATACACCGACAAATTGCACAAACACTTAAATATGTACGTTGCAAACTGGGAGATATACATAATTACATTGTGGCAAAATTTGTGTAAATCTAGTTTGATGAAATTAAAATTCATACTAAAGAACTTTATGATAATCGATTTAGAATTTCCAATATGCGTTACTTAAAGCGAAAAACGCATAAAATAATTATAATTTAGGTATTAGGTTACGTTCCTATTTCAGTCGCAATCAAGCTTAGCTCCAGTTGTGTTAGCATGTGTCACCATCTCCCGTGCGTCATATATTACGTGGCTGCTTTTATTATACTTTAGATAACCTTATCAGAGCAACTGGTTTTGTCTCTACACAGAAAAAAATAAAAATTGTCTCTAATCACCAAATTCATAGAACCATGCAAAGAATTTGATGATATTGCACTTATTATCAAAGTAATTATATAGTTTATGTCTGTTTAATACTAATTAAAGAAAAAACTTTGCCGTTTCAAGCAATGTGTTAATTCGTTTAATTAAATATAGCTCAGGTGTCTAATCACCGCATTGGATATCGAGTAAACTTTATTATTTTTTGCATACGAAAGACATTCACGTATTGAATGAAAACTCGATAGATACATTAACGATACATTTAATTCGAAAAATTTGGCTTGAAATCGTATGCGGTGATTAGACACCAGGTTTTGACAATTCGCAACAACATTTCTACAAGCTTAAATTATTTTATTTTAAACGAAAAAATCAATTGATATTTTTTGTTATTTAGTTAATAGTTAAATTAAAAATTTATTTCAAAGCAACGAAAATGTTAACTTAATCAAAATTATATTTGTAGTTTTCTTTCAACAAAAAAAATATTTGGTTCAAATTTTATATTAATTAAAAATTGTTTTAATTGAGAAAAAAATCTTTGGTCCCCGAAACAAATTGTATTACTTAATTCGTCCGATTTAGTTTTAATCGCAATCGATCGGTAATTTATCTTAGACCCCATATAAAACTCACACCTAAACATTTTAACTCTCGGAGGCTATGGCACAGACGAGTATAGAAACTTCATGGGTTTTTTTTAAGAACAATTGGGGGATTCACAAGGTGTGCTATCAAGTCATATCGTCATAATGTCCTAAATAATATTTTACAATTGTTGAAAACAAATATTGTTGCGTTTCAAACAAAATAAAAATTGTAATGCTGTGTGTGCTCATTGATTAATTATAACTGTACAGTAGAAATCTAAATTATAAGCGATAGCCCACAGCAGTCATATATATTTCTTGTAAATATTGTAAGACATATGCCTTTACAACTTTATGCCTACTTTGTGAATACCCCAAATAAGTTTAATCAAAAGTTCAAAACTGCCTTGCACGTGCAAGTTTTTTTATGCTTTTTGCATGAAAAGTTTAAAGTCAAATAAGGACCAGTATGGAACATTTACCATGAAGGTTAGAAAAGGAGTAGAGGAGTTGGAGGCGGAAACGGACTCAAAAAAATGTCAGCTGATGGAGGCGGAGTCGAAGTTAGGAATATTTTTTGACAACTTTACAGCCATGCAGTTAACTAGACCCCGTATTCACAAACGCTTATCAAATTAAGCAAACGTTAATTAAGGACAATTTTCATAGTAAATTTGTTCTTTAAGCCTTTATTAAATTTAAAATCGTAATACACAGTACAAATTGTTCGAATCCGTAAAAGATTTCTTTCGAATCGAAATACGCGGTAACCCCCCAGGTGTATTCGATATCGAGTAAACTATCGTATTTTTCTGCATACGATAGACACTGACATAACGAATGAAAACTAGAGCGATGTAATGTCTTTGGTTACTCGACATCGAGTGCTATCATCACGAATGCTATCAATTACGATTCATTTCATTTAATATCGAGTGCAATGATACCAAAATAAGCCAAAAATTTTAATTTAAATATTAAGATGGGCATTTTTGGGGATCTTTTATTTGGGTACATGAGGCAAAACTTTTCTGGCAGCACTGAGCAATAGTAACATTTGAGTTTTATTATTGTTGCTGAAAGGAGAGATGGCAATAAAAAGCAGCATTTTATTATTACAACAAATTTAAACTAGACAACAAATTGTTGGCCATTATAACTGAATTATACTGAACACCCCAAAAAAAGAAAAGGAGTTAATTTAACAAAAAAGATTTCAGTTAAACAAAAAAAAAAGCGTAAAAAAACTTTAGTTTGTGCTATAAATAATAATAGAAAACTGGGAACTAAAAAAACTGCTGCAACAATGTTGCTGTTATATTCAAAGTGTGTTATTTTTTTTTATTTTAGTTTCATGGGTTTTTGTAGCTCTTTTTGGAATTTCTTTGCTTATTTTCTTCTTTTTAGTGCAGGGTACTAAAAGTTGGGACGAAGGTTATGCTAAGTTTGTCATTCCGAATGAAAACTTTTTTAATATTCATCTTAGACCCCATTAGGTATATAAATATATTCTGGGTCCTTGAGTAATTGTTAGTCGATTTAACAAGGTATGTCTGTCTGTCCGTCTGTTGAAATCACGCTCACTTTCAAACGACACAAAAAAGAAAATATCTAATTCTCGTAAGCAGTTTGGTATTGAAATCCAGCAAATAAGTGGAGTAGGATAAGAGTTTTGAATCGAAATGTAGAACAACCACCTTAAAAAATTAAAAATTTTGTTACAAAAACTAACAAAAATGGTCATTGTTATTCAATTTTGCACGAACACGTTTTATATAACTAGAAATTATAACACTAAATCAAGCAAAGATCGGTCCATAATTTTCCAAAGGCCCCATTTAAAGCCCTCTTGGAAAACACTTTATTACGCCTACAAACGAATAATGGTTTAGCGGTGAAATTTCTGTAATTTCGTTTTAGTAGACTGGAGAACACACGATCAAATTTCGTTAAGATCGGTCAATAAGTTACCATATGCCGCCTCATAGAAAGGCAATTCTCACAAAACGTACCTTTGGAATACTCTTAAAACCGCAAGGTCAGTTTTTGTTTTAATTGGTTCATAACTTAAAGATTCCATATAAATCCCACTCCTGAAATATTTTTACTCTCGGTGGAGGGTATTAAAGATTCGGCACAGCCAAATATATCAATTTTTTTTCTTCTTGTTTTGTACCAAATATTCAATAAGACTCAAATTTTGTTCGTTTCTTTCAATTTGTCTTAAGAAGAAAAGCAATTTGCGTTAAAGTTTCTTAAGCTTGAGGCAAAAATGATACAATCCTTATTTTTTTTTTTTTTTTGTAAGATTGGCAAAATTTACCAAAACTGTAATTTGTATCTTCTTATGGAAAAAATAAAAAGGAAAATTGTTTCTTTGCTTAAATCTCTTAAGAAAAACTTATAGAATTTTATTTTTTTGTTCTTTCTTTTATATGACCTTAAGTCATTTAAATTCAATTAAAATGTCTGTTATCAGTTTTAATTGTAAAAAGATGTGACATAAAACCAAAATAATTTGGAAAAATATATAGAGGTTTTCTTTTTTTGTTAAAGAAAAATATGGAAAAGGTTTTGCGTTAAGGAAAATTAAAACAAACAAGTAGGAAAGTTGATTCGTTCAAGACCGACAATTAGATACCCTACAGCACAGCATAAACCTGAAATACAACATTAGCGTCATCAATGGAAGGCTGATTATTGGGTTATGTTCACAGAGAAAATAAATAAAAATTAATTTCAATTAAAAAATTTGTGGTATTAATTAAGCAAGTGTTTCGCTAAGGTCGAACTTTGGCCATAACATTTTTTTTAATATGAAGAAAATATAATATATCTAAGTAGATATGAATTTACATGTTTCGAGCATTAATTTTTTCCGTCTTAGTGGACCGATTTGGCGACGGACCAACCTCCGGTTTATATTTTATGTTCCACGTGAGTGGTTGACAAACAAAGAAAGATATCGTTCTTAACTGGTTTGCCTGTGCCGATTTATATAAGATTTATAAAGTCGAAATATTCGGAAGCCGGTTTCTTGAAAATGTCGAATAATCGACCACCCTATTTTTTTTATTATTTGATAATTGGAAAAAACTAAATTTTTATTTGTTTAGATTTTTTTAGAGCTTAAAGTGTTTAGGCTCATTTTGACCCCAAGTGCATTTAAGGGTTAATCTCAATTTTTGCATTCTTTGGTCTGAGTATGACTGTAGGGTATATTCTTCTCCAGTATCATAAAAATCGGCACAAAAATGAAAACAATATTTAACTAACTTTCCTTTAGAAATTCCAAATATGTTAAAATATGACCTTTGACCTTCATGATTTTAGGGTTAATGTTTTCTGATCTAAATATAATCTTAAGAGTATTTTTAAAATTATCTGGACTATAATCTTGCGAATAAATTTTACTTAAGATTCACACCATTAAGGAAACTGGCTCATATGCTCAAAGTAGGGCAAAAAAATGAGTTTTTCCCGGAAATCGTAAAAATTAATCGCAGGTACGGAAAAACTATGGGAGATATTGACATAATTTGTATATATTTTATTCTCTATTATATCCTTAATAAATCCCAATATGATGATCATAAAATTCTGAAATTCGTTTAACAAACTTTTTAAAAATTTGAAAATAGAGTTTTGAAACTGCCGATGAAAAAATTATTTTTTTTTGGTCATAGCTGTGAATATTTTATATTTTTTAGAAAAAATTAGCTTTTATTCAAATATTTCTTATAAAAAAATGTTAATTTTGTTTCTACATTTTTTGTTCAAGTGGCCTGAGACACGTTAATAGCCTGGGGAAATTTTAATAACTTCAAAATGTTTTAACCCAATTTTGTCTTTCATATCTCATTAGAACGATCGTAATAAACACATTACGATTCTTTAACATTTAATTGCTAAAGTAATTATTTAATGGTAAAATTTTTACAGAAGCTGAAAAAAAAATTTTTTCCCCGTTGTAAATGCACTTTGATACTTTAGCGTCGTTGCGTCGCCAGTTAACGTTGTCCTATCCGCCTTATTTTTCACAAAACGTGCATCTACAATACATAGAACAATTATAGGGGGAGGGCAGTCAAAATTCGCTAGTTCTTTATTTTGGAGCACCCTAGTGTCCCCAAATTTAGGACAACAATGATGAATAAAAAGGAGAAAAGCATTTTTGTTTCTTTGAGTGACTTTACAGGTAACTAAATTGGCAGAGTTTTTTTTTTAACTATTTGTACCACAAGAAAAGTTAATCCATGTAAGAAAACTATTGTCCATAAGCAGCTAGTTTAGTAAAGAATTCGACTATAGAGATATGAGTTCCAAAGAGAGATTGTTTTCTAGGAAATAATTCTTTGCTTTTTTCCGAATAAAACTACTGGGATCCTAAATCCTCCGAGGTTGTTGGGTTCATTTTAAGGATATTTTATATTCTGGTGTCTCATCCTCCGAGGCATATTCAGGCAGGGATTCATCAACAATCTGAAATTAACAGATCACAGGCGATCTTTAACAACCTTTCTAGTACCCTCGGATTAAATAGCCCTCGATGGCACAGCACCGGCCTCCGTTAGTATTCTTCTTGCGGGAACTGCTTCCTGTCTTTTACGATAATTGTCTTTACTATTCTGACAATTAGTACAATAAACGTTGTGTGGAGGGCGAAGGGATAATTTTGGAGATCACGTAGTGATTGCGGTTTAAACTTTAAGTCCTGGGAAGTCTTGCTCATCCCACTAAAGAGCTTATTTTTTATTACTCTTTGGAGCGTTCGGGCTCCTAAACAAGGGGTGCGTGTATAATCCGGCAAGATTATACACTCAAATTGCTACTTGTGTGTGTGATGCTGCGTTTCACACGCGGGGGTGGTTGGTAAGCGCCTTGTTTGTCTCCCAAGTTGATAAGATCACCACGAGATTAGAACGACACGACAGGTGCTGATGTAAATCTTTTCGACATCTGTGACCCCAAGTAGCGGTAAAGTAATTAGCTTGGACTTAAAAGTACAAAAAAAATTTCGAGTCATTACCGCAAAAAAAACCTTAAGCGACATCATTTTCTATTTCCGTTTTTTTTTTTAATAAATGACTTATTAGCAACACTTGCATCATCACCTAAAATGACATGGTAACAAAAGTTACCGTTACGATTTAATAGCTAAAACAATTTTATCTCAAGCGACACCCTTCATACAAAATTTGTGTGAAAAAAAATAAAAAAAAAGTTCTTCTACTGTAAAATTTTGTTTTTGTCGCTTAAGCTTTTTTTTTGCGGTAATGCCTCGATTTGCTAGTAAAGTAACTTGTTTCTGTTGAGAGCCTTAAAAGTGAATGAAGGGTTGCTAGCTAGAAATTTGTTACAATCGTTTTTATTATATTTCTATCGAAATTTGTGTTCCCCAAGCAGTTAGTAAAGTAACCAAATCGGATTTAGATCTTTGACTTAAAAGAAATCCTTTTTACTTTTTGCTAAACCAACTTATAAATTTCCTGTTTCAATTTAAATTATATAAACAAATTTCATTTAATCCCAAAACAATTAAATGTTTTAATATTGTTTTGCCACTTTCTATTTAAATTTAAAATAAAATAAAATAAAATAAAACAAAAACATTAAACCCAGTTATCCATTTCTATTGCTGTTTGTTATGTTTAAACAACTTGTTATTGTTTTAATGTAATTTGTTTTGTTGTCTTAAACAAAATAAGAATAAGATTTATTCTTTATTTTAAAGTTTTAAAAATATTTAATTTTAAATATTTTTCTTTTTATTTTTAACTTTTTTTTATAAATAAATGTGGTTTAAAAAATGTTCAGCCAGATTATTTTCTTTCTTTAAATTTAATAGAAAGAAGATTTTTGGTTATCTTCAATAGAATTATTGTTATTTGTTTAGTATTATTTGCTAGTTTTGGAAATACTATGTAAAAGATTTTTATTAAGTTTTTGTTTTGTAGCATTTGCTGTTAAGATGTCAAACAATGTTGACCTAAATTTTAAACTTTTTTTGCCACAAGTCGGAAATAGTCATTGCAATTGCAATGACTGCAACTGTCTAACAAAATTTGAAGTTTTGCTTTTTTTTTTAAAAAATAAATTTTAAGATAACAGAGAAAATAATTTAAGATTTTAAACAAAAATTAAAAAAAAAACTCAAATAATTTCCAAAATCAGGCCACAATTAACTTAGTTTAAGTTCAGAACAGGGGTGGCCAACAAACAATTTATTCTGGGACAACGTTACAAGTAAAACATTTTAATATCTTTTACCGTAAACCACAGGAAAAAATTTTTTTTTTTTTGTCAGAATCTCTAGATCACAAAAGCAAACCCTTGAAGCTTGCGAGTATTTGTCCAACACTGCTTTAGCATAACTTTATTCCCTTTTATGCTAAAAATCCCTTAATAAAAAACATTTTATTTAGTTTAATAAAAATTCACAAAAATTTTCTCTTAAACACTTTAAGCATCAATTTACCATAATGTTAACTTGCGTAAAGTTTTCTTCTTAATACTTTTAATAAAACTGCATAAGAGTTTAAAGTTCGCAACACAAAATGCCCAGCAGTTCGGAGATCATGTTGTGATTAATCGTTTGTTTGAAGTGCTTCGATCAGTCAAGTGAGTCTATTGTAACCCTGCGGGAAATTTGTGTCAATTGGTCTAACAGACTGGTCCTGGGATTTGTGAAAATAGAACAGTAATAGTGAAAGTAGAACCAAACTCGTAACTGGTTTATGTAGAACAAAAAGGTAGAAAAAGCAATGAATAACAGTACAGTCTTCAACGGTGCTGTGACGCATTTTTTGGTACTTTCTAAAATTTGGTTCTTGAATTTAATTCTAGGACTTGTTTTTTTGAAATAATACTAAAGCGTGATCCATTTCGAGGTTCCCTACTTTTTTAAAGAAAAAAAGCACAGAAAATTCAAATTTAATGAGGATTGTTTATTATCATTTGAAAGAACAATCTTTGGCATTTATTTTTTTGAAGATTATGTCTATCAAATGTTGGCCGTTGCTACGTCGCAGATGGTGCATCCGTCGAGTCCAATTTTTGATGACTCGTTCGAGCATTTCGGCTGGTAACTGGCGAATGACACGCGTGATGTTTTCGTCCAAGGCTTGAATTTGTCCGCATAAACTTTACACTTTACATGTCCCCACAGGAAAAGATCTAACGGTGTGATATCACACGATCTTGGTGGCCAATCGACCGGCGCAAAACGTGAAATTATGTGCTCACCGAAGTGTTCTCTCAATTAATCCATTGATTGATGCGATGTGTAGGAAGTGGCGCCGTCTTGCTGAAACCAAATGTCGCCGAGATCACGAGCTTCAATTTCCGGCATCAAATAGTCGGTTATCATGGCACGATAACGAGTTGCTGCGAACGGCGCCGAATCGACTCTCCACGGTCTTCGTGTACACTCTCAGCGACGGCCGCTATATTTTATTCACAGCGTGCTGGACGTGGTCTATTTGGTCGAATATTATCCAATAATGAATGCTGGGTCTCAAAATGGGTGATGCTTTTGCTAATAGTGCACTCAGTAGGCCGAATATGTTGACCATAAGTTGAGCGAAGTGCACTAAACACAATCTTCACAGACCGTGAATTTTCGTAATAAAGTTGAACGATTTGTAATCGTTGTTCAGGCGTAAGTCTTTCCATTATGAAATGCCAAACAATACTAAACAAAAATAACATGACAGCATGACACGACACACACATGAGCTGTCAAAAAAAGGCTATTGAAAGAAGTATCTCTACTTAAATCACCCGTTACATTTTATTGAAATAATACTTCATCTTAGTAACAGACACTAAGCACGTTCATTGAGAATAGATCGGTGACTGGACCCCCTCCAATGACAACCCCATGTAAAAATTCATATAAAGTGTTAGAACTAGAACCG
Organism: Pollenia labialis; assembly: GCA_949318255.1. Classification (NCBI taxonomy): domain Eukaryota; kingdom Metazoa; phylum Arthropoda; class Insecta; order Diptera; family Polleniidae; genus Pollenia; species Pollenia labialis. The sequence continues at coordinate 12,393,593 of OX439139.1, forward strand.
GTCTCTACACGCAAAGAAAAAACTTGGTTGTGGTAAACATATTCTAAGAGCAACATATTATGATAAGATTCATGATTGTAGTCACCATATTACGATTGTTATTAAATCATATTATGACCAAATATGTTCGTAATATAACATCATAATATTTTTCCCTTAATCATATTGTTATCCTGTTAATCATAAAACGTTAAGAAGTTATAATATTACTGTCATGGTAATCATAATAAGTTAAGAAGTAATCATATTACTGTAATGGTAATCATAATAAGATAAGAAGTAATCATATTACTGTCATGGCAATCATAATAAGTTTAGAAGTAATCATATTATTGTCATGGCAATCATAATTAGCTTAGAAGTAATCATATTATTGTTATGGCAATCATAATAAGTTTAGAAGTAATCATATTATTGTCATGACAATCATTATAAGTTTAGAAGTAATCATATTATGATGCAAAGTGATATGAACTGTTATACATAAATTTTTTACATCATAATATGATACAACTTTAAACATAATATTTTTATTGGAAAAAAATACTTATGATAAAATTAAAAACATAATATAGTTATTGTAATCTTTTTGTCGTAGGTCGCAATTATTTATAAATTATTTTATGGAGTTTTCATTATTTTTCTCTTAAAATAACACAAAACTTACCAGTAATAGTTAATATTTTGCACCAATATTTCACAAATTTTTCCACCACTTTAAGATTATTAAAATTTTTTAGCAAAGATATTTTATTTTGTGACACTACAACCCTTTTTTAATGTTTTTTCTTTATTTTTTTTAATTTCTTGCTTATTTTAATGGTTATTTTGTTATTTCTTCTTTAATAATTTTTTTTAATTTCTTGTTTATTTTAATGGTTATTTTTTATTATTTAGCCACTCACTAACAAATAATTCGATATGTTTATGTAAAACACGACACAACTGATACAAAATTATTTTACAAATGGCGATAACAAAATATTATTAGAGTAACGATATTTTGATTGCATCTTAAACTTATTATGATAAATGTATAAAAAGTTATCATGTTATGGCTATTAAATATCATGTTATGGCTGTGAGTAATATAATATGTTTTGAAAGTTATCTTTATTTAGTTGTTAGAAAAATAATTATTTTTCGGTCAACAATACTCAAATTTATAATTGCGATAAACATTAATATGTTTACAGTAACTATAATATTGCTGATATTTAATAAAAATAGCAATTATTTGTGTACAACAACAATATATTGTTACAATAAACACAGTGTGGTTGCCGTAACCATGCCCAACCATATTTTTTCTCTGCGTGTATCACCAAAGACCTATCACGGGACTATTTTGGTGTTAGTTCGCTTCCCTCTAGGAAAATTACCTAGAAATGGATTAAGAAAACACGTGACTTTTAAAAACGTTTTTGCAATTACTAATCTTTTTCCGCCAGTTGGGAAGTTTCTCTGTATTTGCTATATTTCTGAGATATTTATCAAAAAGTTAAGTTTGTAATGCAATGGAGTTTGCTTTTCTATGGAGTTCCTGAGAATGACTAAAGTATGCACTTAACTATTTCTGCCAATAAACGTTTCTCCTATACGCTTTTGTCCAACCAAAGAAGAGCTGGGGTCTAATCACCGCATTCGATACTATCGTATCGAATAAACTATTGAATGTTTTTGCATACGATAGACACTGACGTATCGAATGAAAACTCGAGAAATGTAATGTCGAGTTACTCGATATCGAATGCTATTATTTTAAATTCAATAAATTTCATTCTATATCGAGATTCATGATACCAAAATAAATAATTTCGATCAATTTTGCTCGATATCGTATGCGGTGATTAGACCTCTGGTCTTAAAATGAATATTAAATTGGAAAACATTATTTAGATTAATTCGCCCATACTATTTACCTAAAACCGCCTACCATTTAGGTTTCTGGTAACGTATAAATTGTATTAAATGATGACAATTTATTTAAAAATTTAAAAATTCACCAGAACTTTGGGGAGAACTCAAAAATGTTATTGTCAGTATACAATTTAAGCATATTTTATGCTCATGTCATACCAAAACAAAATATGGTAAAAAAAAAACATTTAAAAAACAGTAAATTCTGTATTACAATGTAATTGGATTTCTAAGAAAAAAAAAAGAATTTTTTATAAAACGTTAAAACAAATTTCAACAACTTTTGTTTAACAAAATTTTTTGTGCATACAACAAAATGCAGTTATTCATTCATTCTACCACAATTGAAACTGGAACATAAAAAACTGGGAATATTAACTATAAATTGCAGTACAAACGAGGAGTAAACACTTAATAAAAAAAATAAAATTATTTACGAAAGCAGCAATTGTTTGCATTTTAAACAAAAACACAACAAAGTAAATGTAACAAAATAAATTAATTAATTTTTTTCAAAAATGAAGTAAACAAGAAATAAAATAATATTGGGTGCGAAACTTAAAAATAAGGAACTAACAACAGTAGACGTGTCTTTTACACATGGTTTGTGTCTTTAATAACTTATGTATGGGGTATTCACAAGGTGTGCAATCATGTTATATTGTCATAATATTCTAACATTTAACAATGGTTTAAAAATATTTTTGTTGCTTTGTTAATAAAAAGTGTCTTAAATAAATAGAACTTTGCTTGCTATGACTGTTGTGCTGTCGTAATTATTCCGAAGAGACCTGCGCTGAACGGCTGATCCAAGCCGCATTAGTTTTTGTAAGCCATCGCCGTTGATGGTAAAATTTTATCCGGCTAACATTCGAACTTAAACTGCGGCTAGCAATTTTCGCAACACATCACTTGTGGCGTCAAATTAGATTCGCTTAGGACTCTGCTGTTTGGTAAACAAACAAAATAAAATTTGTTTCTTATTTGCATCGGAAAAATGGAAAATAGTCAGGTAAGATCTAATTAAATTTATTAATTCATGGATGAGAATTAAATTTTTTTTTTTTTTGTAAATATTTATTTGTTTATATTTGTTTTAAATCAGCTGATTTAAATTCCAAATAGTGCACTGAATTATGAGGGGTTGTTCACAACAGTCGTATTTGTTCATGTTATTATTTTAAGACATTTGACTTTATGACACCTTGTGATTCCCCTAAGAATATTTTCTTTCACTTACCCCCGTTTACACATACAATAACAATAACAAAAAATCGAAGAAATAGCCGATTGGCTGCAAGTACGAAAAGTGTGTGTGTGTTAGTGAAAAAGTATATTCTCGTAACTCAAAAACGGTTTAGTTAATAAAATAAAACCGCAATAAAATTATCTTTAAGCAAAGTTAAACTTTTTTCTAATATGCGCAGTAGTTTTAGAAACAAATTTTTTTTTGCAAAAAATTACTAATTTTTTAACAAAATTTTGAAATTTTTGTTTGTTAAAACTTCATTAAAAATTAGAAAATGCAGCTATGATTTTAACTGTATAAAAAAACAAAGTTCCAAACAGCCATTAATGATTAAAATCTGTTTACAACTTTTGTTAAAGAAAAATGTTAAGTTTAATGAAAAATTAAATTTTGACCATCTTATGCCCCTAGGGCCGACTTCAAGGCTGTTATGGCACTACATTTGTTTCAAACATTTTCTCAAAACTTACTTGCCCTTACTTTGATAGGGTTATTGACGGGTCATTGTCCTGTTGGGGCTTTTACGGGCAGATGGGACAACACCATACCGGACTTCTGCAGATTGTGCGAGGATTCAGAGGAGCTGGAGACGATCGAGCATGTACTGTGCCATTGTCCTAGGATGCAGGGTCTCAGACAGAAGTGGCTAGGGGATAGTTTTCACGACGAACTGAGGTGCATCCCTGGATGTAATCCGGCTGATCTGCTGGGGGTTGTCAGGGAAATAGTGCGGCTGCTTCTGTTAAGCGGGCTGTAAAGAGGCAAATTGTTCTTCGTAGTACCTACTAACTTTCTTATTTTCTGGATTTTATCCACCTCATACTTCTTTTCTTTACTTTTCTATTTTTCAACTTTTTTAATTTGTTCTATATGTTTAAGGGATTAACAATGGACCGAACTGGTCTCCGAGTGTAAGTGTGCCCTTGGGCACATAGCACTTCTTAACCTAACATAACCTTACCTACTTGCCCTTTATATCCACCCTTGGGAGCCCCCCTTCCCATAAAAATATGGCGTTTTATGAATTATGTTAAAACGCCAGGTGCCTGACTTTCAGTTTTTTCAACTAGCACAGTGTAATTAAAGTAAGTAAAGTTTACCGTCTGTTTATACACGAAAAACTGTGAGCAATATTAGATATTTAATTTAAAATATTTAAATAATAACATTTAAAAATTAGTAGTATTTTACTACTTTTAATAAAAAAAAAACAGTTAAATTACAAAATGTATTTTAAATGCCACAAAATTTAGTTTTAATTCAAAAAATATTCAAGAAAAATTCTTAAAATTTATAAAAAGTAGTATTTTCGAAACATTGTACAGAACATAGTAAAACAAAAAATTCAAAGTAAGTGAAGTTGGCCCTTTAAAAGTAAAAAAAATAGAAAATAATCTATATAAAAATAAGTTGTCCTATGTTCGTCATTTTATAACTCGAGAACCACTCAAACGAGGACATGCGTTGGAAAGGTCTACTTTCACTGAGCATTAAGAGGTGGCGCCTTTGCTTAATTTTTTTTTTATTGATGGTAGATAGCGCTGAGGTCAAGTTATTAACAAAATTCTCCAGTTGTATTTCATTTTTTATTTTTATATAGAAAATCCCGAGCATCGCCGGGACCAAACAGCTAATAATTTATATAAAATTAGAGAGATTACATAAACTTCCTATACTCTAAAACCATTAAACCATCTGAAATAGTAGTATTTAGAAGCAAAATCACCAATAAAATAATTTCAGCTATAAACGTAAGAAGATGTCAGAACAAGCTTCTGATTATTTATTTTTTGTAAAATAGTAGCAATTTTGTTTCACTATTTTTTTAAAATATATTTTTTTTTCTTATAAGTAAAAAAGTATTATTTCTACAATACAATTTAAACCGTACACAACATTTAAATTAATTTTTAAATTTTTTTAAAAAAGTACTATTTTCCATACTTTTTTTTAAAAAAGGAAAAATCTTAAAATTATAATCTAGTATTATTAAAATTTGTAAGCATTAAGAGCAAAAATTTTAAAATCTATTTATTTTCTAAAAAAGTAGTATTTCTTCTACTTGTTTTAAGGAAAAGTAGTAATACAAAAAAAGGTTTTAAAAAAAATACTTACAAGTAAATTTTAATGTCAAAAATAACAGTTTTACAACATTTTGTAAAATAGTACTTTTTACTACGTTTTTTTTAATAGTAGTATTTAAGTACTGTTTTTAAAATAGTAGTATTTTACTACTTTTTAAAATAGTAGTATTTTACTACTTTTTAAAATAGTAGTATTTTACTACTTTTTCAATATAAAAAAATTAATTTAATTTATTTTATATGCAAAACACCCATTTTTTTTAAATGTTAAAATTAAATTTCAGTAAATTCCTTTAAAAAATCCTTCGTTTCTTCTGACATCTTCCAACAGCAATTTGTTTAATAATTCCCAAACGCATAATGATATTGAACTAAATACTTGTTTTAACAAAAAATGTTTAAGCTTTAAGCAAATGTAATTTTTCAAATGAAATTATTATACATTCATAAGCAAGCGTGAAAAAAAACAAAAGAAACGCCTTGAAAAATTAACTCTTCTCGCACAGCTGTAGACAGACATAGCAACATGTTACAAAGTAACATTCTAACAACATGTTGCCGTCATTTACTTTTCACTATTAAAATTTTATATTTTTTTTTTTTTTGCCAGCCCAAAAGAAGAAGTTCAAAACAACGAAATTGCAAATAAATTTTTGATTTATTTTCTTTTTGTTCTTTCAGGTGAATTCTAGATTCTTTATTTTTGCGTTGTAAGAAAAAAAGTTTTTTTTTTGTTCTTAAGTCTACTTTGTTTTAAACATTTGCATTAAAAAGAATGTGTAAAAAAAAACTCATTTGCAACGATTTGCATAACATTTACATAAATTTTGTTTAAAGAATAAAAAAAATGAACAGAGATGAGGAAAGAAGTAGAAGAATGTGTAGCGACAATATTTTTTTTTTTCAAATACTTACAAAATGTAATGGAAATATTTTCAAAAATTTGTCCAAAACTTACCTAAAAAGAAAAAAAAAATATAAAAAATGTTATCGAAATGGTTAACAAATCTTTATTAAAAAAAGTAGTGGATTCACTTCTTAAAAAAAAATAATAAATCAATAGCTTTTACAAAATAAACGAATTTTCGACATTCTTCAAAGTAAATATATATGCAAATAAAAACCAGAATGGTATAACAAGTACCGGTTTCGCTAAGTAAAGCTTCTAATGAAACCCTTGCGCCCGGCCGAAGGCCGGCTGTGTAGAGAAGCTTTAGTTAGCGAAGCCGGTACTTGTTTTATCAGGAGAGGAGAAAATCCTTTTAAAATTATGGCTTAATGTCTCATTTTCGGAAAAAAATTTATGGCGTTAAGTCTCATTATATTGAGTCTTAATGGCATATGCCCTAATGTCTCAATGGAATGGGACTTAACGCCATATGGCTTTATGTCCTATGGCTTTATGACACCCCACCGCAAACTTCTTATATTGAATTCACAGCGGATAATTTGTTTGTACACTTTTAAAATTTTATGTCTAAATGCTTAAAATAGCAGAAGAAAATGTTGCGTTTTTCTGCTTTCTACTTGACCTTAACTGTTCATCAGGCATATATCAAAACTGTATTTGTGAATATTTTGTTCTTTTTTTTTTTGATGCAACAGAAGAAGAAGACATGATCTTGGAAATATTCATGTATGAACAAAAAAGAAACCAAAAGAAAACTTTTTTCTTAATTTTAACACATGAAATCAGGGCATAAGGTGTTGCCCAAAAAAAAAAAAAACATTATTTTTCTCTGTATGTGAAACTAGATGTCTGCATTTTGCACAACAAGGATACTCAAATGTAAATGTTAAGTTAAATTGTATGTACGAATGTGTCAAGTGTTAAAATGGGTATAAGAGAGTTTGTAGGCATGTGTGTTTAAGTGAAGTTGTTGTATTTACTATTTGACTCTGGAGTACCCACACATACTTCCACTTAAAACAAATATTCTCTTTTGAATAATTCTCCAGGTATTTCAGCTCCATATCATCCTGGCAGTCAGTCAGGTGTTAAAAATGAAATTATAAAACAAAACACTTTAGTTTTCATAGAATACCAACAGAATAAGAAATGTTTCTTAATATAAATATTTTTTTTTTTATTTCTAAGAATATGCTCACAGTGTTTTGTATTTATATCAACTTTGTTTTGAAAGTTTAAGCACTTTTTATTTTAATGTTAACATTACTGTTTTTGTTGTTACAACTTTAAATCGAATGCGAATGAATGAACAAAGTGGGTATTTTATAAATATTATTATAAAAATTTTAATTTTATTGGATTACAGTTGAAAAGGTTAGTGTCTTTGCTACATTGTTTTCACATTGTTTTGTTTTTGTTTGAAAGACTGACACAGGTTTTGTAAAATAATTACAAGGCGGTTTCAAGCTTTGAATTCATTTTTAACAAAAAAGTTTGAAAATAAAAAAGGTTTCAGGGATAATATAAAATACGCTATTGCTGTCATCGTATTTAAAATTAATTAATAAATGAAATCTCAATATGTGAAGAAATTTTTATTAAAAATTTTAATTAAGTTTTACGCAAACAAAGGAGTTTTCTTTACATTAAAAAGGACTCAAACTTACATCTAAATAATTGGCTAGGACATGTGAAAGCCATTAAATACATAAAATAATGTATTAGAAATAAAGTTAAGCCTTTTTTAAAAAGTTTAGAAATACTTAGTACATAGTATTTTTTACTACTTTTTCATTTGAAAAAAAAAATTTTAAATGGTTGTAATTTTACTACGTTTTTAAAAGAACGCGAAATACTGTTTAAAGTAGTAAAATTTATTAAATTATAAAAAGTAAACAATTTTAAGCATTTAAAAAATAGTAGTATGTATTTTTACTACTTTTTTTAAAACAATTTTATATTTTAAATAATTCTGCACGTGTTGGTCAGCAAAGACATTAAATTCAAAATAAACAATTTTTGAACATTGTAAAAGTATTTTTTTCTAAAAAAAAGTAGTATGTATTTTCAAAACATTTTTGAAAAATTAGTTAATACTAACTTCAAAAACAGCCTAAGAAGTTAAAATAATAAAAACGATACAAAAATAATTTTTATTTTAAATTTTTTAAAATATGTACATAGTATCTTTTTGAAAAAATACTTTTTCAAAAACAGTTTTTTGTACTTAAGTACTTTTGCAGAAAAAGTACTTAAGTATTTTTTTAAAACAAAGTTCTTTAATACTTTTTCAAAAAAAGTACTAGGTACTTTTTCAGAAAAGTATTTCAGTACTTTTCACACTCGTTTTGCCTTATGATGGCATTCTTTGTATTAAAAATATGTAAATTTAGTACTTTTTCAACAAAAAAAAAGTACTCTAAAGAATAGCTTAATAGCTTAAAAATAAAAACTATTTCACTTTTCTAATAAAACATTAATTTAAAGTTTATTTCTAATAAGTACATTTTTTGTACCTTAAAAAAATATACTTTAAACGTTTTTCTTTATATATTGCAATGAAAACATATTCTGCATGTATTTAGTGGGACCTTTAATCGATTTGTACGCTTTTAACTTATAAATAAATAAAGTAGTATATTTAGTACTTTTTTAGAAAAGTACCAATTTATGAAAAAACTTTTATTTTTCTCAGACAGCATGCAGAATAACGTTTGAATTAAAATTTTAAAGGAAGTTTAAAGCAGTAGTTTTGCTACTTTTTCAAAAGTGCAAAAAATATGAATTTTTTGCGTCTAAGAGTATAAGACATGTTTAGAAAATGAAAAAAACTAGTAAGTTTACTTCCTTTTCGTTCGTTGCATTAAACATCTTTTGTGTTTATTAAAAACTAATTTTTGTTAACAGAACATTTGGCTTAGCTGTTTATTTATTTGAATAGTACTCTTTTTTACATAAAGTTACCTTCTTAGTACTTGTTTTATTTTTCGTTAAAATAAACTCTAAAACATTTTCTATATCCATTCAAAGCGATAAACTTTGTATGATTTTCAAAAAAACGAAAGAAAACCTTTCCTAGTAATTTTCATCAACCATCAAAGGACACTGGGAGAACAATAATCAAACTACCAAAAACAAACTTTTGATTTTTTTTCTCCGATTTCCTTTTTCTCTCTCTCGGCCCCAAACAAACTTTTATTGTTTTATGCAATTTATCGCTTTAGAAAAAATACACTAAACCAATATACAATTTTAAACTTTTGACAAAAGACTGAGGGAGAATTAAACAAAAAGAGAAAACAAATTGCAAAAAGAAACAAAAAGCAGCAGGACAACAAGCCATAATATGACCCTTAACTATTCAAAGTGGTTTAGTAGAACAACAGACATAGTGGACTTTTTTTTTGTTGCTCGCAAAACAACGCAAACTTAGAAAAAAAAACAAAAATTTGCACAAATGCGGAAAAACAACAGCAAACCAAAGACAAGATCATTGACAGCTTTACAAACCAATAGGGTAGGAGGCACCAAAAACTAGCAGGATTTTAGAGAAATTCAAGAGAATTGGAAAAAACAGTGACACAATTGTCAAACAATCGGGTTAAAAGGATTCCGAACAAAAAACTTTTAAATGTATACGTGATGGTTAGTTTTGACATGCCGACAGAGTAAGACATACGTTGAAGAATACAAGACACAGAAGTACAATTCATTTTTCTTTTTATAGAACAAAGTAACGAAAAGGATAATGTAATTTTTGGGATAATGAAAAAAAACTGTTGCAACTTTTCTGCAATGCTTCTCCGTTTTGTTTGTGCTATTATTACATTTAAATTGCTAACCTACAAAAAAGTCTAGCGTTTGACTTTTATGTTTCATTTTTTAAAAGAATAGCAGACACAATTGACTCCGTAGTAGATTACCTGAGTACTTATAAGTAAAATAATCTTTTATTTCCTAAATTTAGTTTTGCAGACTTAGAAATTGGAACTTGAAAATAACTTTTGGGTTATTAACGATTCTATAACTCCTTCTAATGCAATTAATTTAAACTAATGGTAATGGGTAAAGTAAACACTTCGCTTTTTAAACTCGATCTTCTTGGCTAAATATTTTTTTTTTGTGAATTTGACAAAAAGTCTTCTGTTTTGATTTTAATGAAAGGCAATTGCTCTTTTATAGTGTAAAGGGAGTTTATTATCTCAAAATTAATTACCCGTAATGGGTAAAGAAAATACCTGCTACATAACTTTTCTTTTATTTTCTAAAAATTAATTTCTATTTGGTTTATTTTTTTAATTATCTTTCTGTTTCAGTTGTCTCTCTATTTCAGTTATTTGTTTTTTTTTTTTAATTATTACTAGGTAATGTGTAACCCATTACCTAGTTGGAGATACAATCTTAAGTTTGATCATTTAGCAACCTTATTTTATATATTTACTCATAGTTAATGCATTAAATATTAAGTCTCTTTCTTTGCTACAAAATAAAACAAATCAATTTTTTCTCTGATTACAAAGGAATGTATAAAGTAAGTACATGAAAAATTGTTTTATCAAATATGAAGCATTGGTTTTTAGTTTAAAGAACTGGCGACTTAATTTAATTTACTTTTTAATAATGAATTCTATTTTTCTCTAATAAGTTGCAAGGATTCAATTCATTCTGTATAGGTAAAGTAAACATTTGATTGATTTAATTCTAAAAAAAACCTTAATAATTTAGTTTGTTCATTTTGCGATTTAAAGTAATTTAATTTTGCATTTTTTATATTAAATGTCCTTCTAAGTTTAAAGGAATATTATTTAACTTTCTTTTATTATTGATTACCAGGGAATGGATAAAGTAAGCACATTTTTATTTTGGACCAAATATTTGACTTTAGTTTTATTCTCTTTCGACTTAAGTTAATTAACTTTTGTCTTCCTATTTGTTCTATACTTTTCTTTCTAACGCAATCAGATTTTCAGTACTTCTCCAGTAGATTACTTAGGAATGGGTTAAAGATACACCTGATTACTTAAGATCATTTAGGCCCTTTTTCACAACTTACCGATAGCTTAAAGTGGACTTTAGCCGGCCTTATAAAAAGTATTACATTATTAAAACTTTACTTTAACCTTAAGTGAGCGATAAAGTAAATAAATGTTCATCCTACCTGATAGGTTTAAGTAAAGTTGTAATAATGGAACACTTTTTATACGTCCGATAAAATCCTACCTTCAGCTATCGGTAAGTTGTGAAAACGGGCCTTAAAGGCTTTTTGCTTTTAAATTGATTAATTTATTATTTAAGTTTATTTATTTTAATTATTTAAAAGTGCTTTGCGATACAAAAGGGAAGCAGTTAATTGTCATTGCTCACCAGGTAATGGGTAAAGTAAAGACATGATTTAAACCAAAAATAGAACGTTTTTATTTAGTTTGACTTGCGACTTTAACTTATGTACTTTAAACTTGCCAGGATTCTTTGCAGTAACAAGTATATCAAATCGCTTCCACTGTGGATTACCTGGGTATAGGTATAGTAAATAAATAATTTAATTGATTTGCGTATAAGTTAAGCTTTTTTTTAAAAGTTATTTGTTTAAAATTTCTTTTGTAATGCTATGAAGATTCAATTGTTTCTAACACAGATTACCTGGGAATGTATAAAGTAAACATTTGATGGCCTTGATGCATGAAGAGCCTTTAAACTATTGTTTTAATAATTTATAGTTTCATTTATTTCTGATTTATCTTAAAGTTTTTTAAAGGCAAAACATGAGTATTCAACTGCTTCTTGCATTGATTAAGAATTTCGATTGCCATTTATGGCCTTATTTTTAGGCAAAGTAGAGTGCATTAAGTTTACAACAGATTACTAAGGAATGGGTAAAGTATACAATTAACCACGGACTACTAACTTAACTATACTTTTTATTCTTTTTTATTGGCAAATCTAAATATTTTTTTTGAATTAGTTAATTTCAAATATAAATATTTAGAGGTGAGTTATTGTGAAATTCTGCCGCAACAGAAAACCGGGTATTGGGTAATACAGCCAATTGTTTATTTCTAATATTAACAAGATTGTTTTATGCATTTTGATTAATTTGCGTCTTGAAATGTATTTGATTTTGTGACTTTTATAAAATTACCTGGGAATGAAAAACTTAAGTCGCATTGTCTTGCAGTTTTTAGTAATTTAAAATTTCATTTCTTTTCCCATACGGTGTTTTACTTTTACTTAGTAAATTTTATATTACAAAAAAGAAACATTTTGTCAGCAACATGTTGACAGCTATATATATGTTACCAGCAATATGTTGAGAAGAATTTTTTTTTTATTGAAATAAAAATAAAATGATTTTAAGTACAAAATTGTTTGTTACAAAAGTTTTCCTTTCATTTAATTTTTCCCATAATTTTCTCAAAATATTGTTCTGACAATTTCTTTTCTCCAACTTTCCCAAAATATTCTGAAAATGACTTAAATTAATTGCATTTTATGACATTTAATGCATGAGAGAACATAAAAAACCATAACAAGACTGAAATGAGGAGAAAAATTGTTTAATATACAATTTTCGAAAGCCTGACTGTATGTCTTTCTGTCTGTTCATGTGTAAATGAGTGTTAAACGAAAGTGGTGAAGGAATAAAAAAGAGTTTTATTTATTCGTTAAACATTTTTATAGTTTGTTTTTTATTTTATTTTGGAAAAACTGTAATGACATCAAACAGTAATAAAAAAAGGAATATTTTTTCTCTTTTCTGACATCTGATGATTGTAAATTGCAAAAGCAAAAATTATTGTGGTTTAATTATAAAAATTTAACGCATCATAAGTCGATGAAATAAGGACGCGTGTTAAGAAATTTTATTAAAACTTTAAAAAAAAGTTACAAAAATTGAAATTTTATTAAAATTAAACTTTTTTCAAAGAGAATTCATGGCCAAGTTAAGCAGTTACTTAAGATAGTCGCGTGTTTAACTAACTCATTCCCGGGTAATCTATTGTAAAGGGAGTCATAAGTCTTAAATTCATGAAATAATCCAAAGTTAATTAACACACATCTGCAATCAAGTGTTCTGTAGCCCATTCAATTCTCTTAAAAGTAGTCAAGCTAAGAAGTACTATTCACAAACATTTTTTTAATCTCCTTTATTTTTACATTTTACCTCCCGAAAATTATCATTTAATTATCACATTTCAACACATTCTCGCAGACTGTTGTTCCAGGCCCCTCCAGCACACATTCTGTCTAAATTAAGACACTTTTAAATTTATGCAAAAACTTTAAACTTCTCACTAAATAGTAAAGGGAACTTTGTCTAATGTTAGACACACACAACACTTTGATTTACACATACTGCAGAAACAAGAACAAGAAAATTCTGGAACTCAAATACAGCAAAAGAAAGATTTACTTATAATCAACCTACATTTTGAAGAGCTTAATAAAATTTTAAAGCCAAAGAGGAAGAGCATAAGAATAAAACTCCTTCCTCTTTCCTTCTAAAATTTTTTTCCAAAAACTCGTTATCGAAAAATATTTTTGATTTCATAATTTAGACTACAAAAAAGGAGATACTTTCCAAAACGCATTTGTAAGTACATCCTGAAAAACACATATCAACAAAATTTTCAGGAAAATGCTGCAGAAAAAACGTAAAGGAAATTCTCCATCAACTATAAATTTAAGTCTCTGAGTCATAATTAAACTGGTTTAAGGCAGATCCTTTTAGGCATCTTTGAAAATAATTCATGAAATGAAAAATCTTTTTCGTTATTTTGTAAAATTTTGTAACACAAATTAACAAAGTTTTGGTGTGCGTGTGCATGTGCATGTGTGTAAATTAGAAAATACAAGAAGCAAAGAAGTCATTAAAGTTTCTTTTTGTAACCTCAAACATTTTGCAGCATGTTGCAACTTGTGTGTTTGTATGTTAAATTTAAAGAAACATTCGTTTTGTCTTTTGTAAGAAAATTAGTTGTTTAAAAAAATAAAGTTAATTAGATTTTCTTTTTAGTTTAAATATAAAAAAGCATTTAAAAGAAAAAACAAAAAAATGGTGCCAGCATTCTGATGAAAACATTTCTAAAATAGCCCTTAAGAAAATTTTAAAACAAAAAAAGCTTCCATAAATGTTTTCCAAAAAATATTTGAAAAAAATTTTGGATTTTTAATTTTAAAATTTTTAAAAATAAAATGTTTCTAGCAACATTTTCTTAGAATAATATTTCTTTTAACATATTGGCATTACTATTATATAAAAAAATGTACATACATATAATTATCTATAAACATTCATCCAAATGCAAAAGAAAATATGTTGTCATTATAACTGGCTTTTTAGATTTTTTATTTTTAAGATTCTAATTCGACGGCTGGCATTCTTAAATTAACATAAAAACAAACAAAAATGTTGTCCAAGCATGTTGCTAACATTGTACAACAATAAAGAAACAAGCTACAAAAATACTTAAGGGAATCACTAGCAACATGTTGCCAAAACTGGACAATATTTTCGAGAATATAAAGAAATAAAATTTTTAATGTTTCGGGCAACATTTTGTTAATTATTTTTTAATTAAGTTAGACTGGGCTTAAAAAATGTTGTTTTGTTTTAAAAAAACATGTTGCCGGCAACATGTTTTTGAAATTTTAGAAACTTATAGATAGAAACTGCGCTTAAAGACTTTAAATTTGTTAAGAACAATTGTGATTTTTAGTTGAACTGTTAATTTTAAATTTTGATATTTTTAGTTAGGCTTGAGTTCATTAAATTTAATTTTCATTAAATTATTTTGACTGAAGGAATTTTATTCAAATTTATTGATATTTATTATTTAACCAGTGGTAATGGTGGTTCGAAATTTGCTGTTATTATCATTTTCAAATTTATATTACATGTTGCTTCCATTCCTTCGTTTTTCGTATTCTTTCTGTCAAGACTTTGTTGTAAAAATAATTTAATGAAAATAAAATTTGATTAACTCAACCCTAGCTTAAAATATCTAAAGACTTCAATTTTGTTTTAATGAAACATGTTGCTTTCAACATGTTGTTAAGAATTAAGAAACTTAAAGATACAAAAATTTGCTACGATTTTAAATACAAATTATTTATAGTTTGGTTTATATTATAAAGAATTTATGTTCTTAGCAACATGTTGCCAAATAATATTTTTTTAAAGATTTGATGAACTTTCAATTTTAAACTACAAGTTTTGTGGAATTAAAAACATGTTTAGCAACATGTTAAAAACATTTTGTAACTGAAAAAAAAACAAAAACATGATCGCCTTACGAAAGAAATTTATAAGAAATTTCATTTTAAATTGTTTTATTTCACATAAAATGTTACCAGCAACATGTTCCCTTCAAAATATGTATGTAAACAAAGCCTGGTACTCTGTTTATTATTTCGTGCGAAATGTTGTCAAACTCAATGTAAAAAAAAATTCTGTGAAATACAGACGCAAAATTGTTGATAGTTTTGTACTCTGTTTATGTTGCGAAAAAAAACAGAAGAAATGTTTTCGTACGGAATTTTTAGCTTTATTTTGTTTTTGTGTTTAAGTTTTTAAAACAAGCATCCCAAAGAGATAAAATAAAAATGGAGAAAAATTTATGGTTTTGGTTTTCCTTCGCAAAACAATGTTGTATTCTTGTAACTAATATAAACAAAAAGTTTTAAAAAGTCGCGAAATAGATAATTTTGATACAAATCGTGTGAAATATTCAATGTTGCTCAAACAGAATACAAGGCAAAATGCTTAAATAATAATTAGGAGAAAAATGTTGCCAGTTAATAAAACTTGTCTTAAGTCAAAAAATTTTTAAGAACTTGTTGGAGAAAATAAATTTATATGTATTAAGAAATGTTGCTGATATTTCAATAAAAGATTTCGCTATTGCAAAAATTTTTTGATTTCTTTCTAGCAACATGTACCCTAAATAAATAAGTTTTTATATCGCACTTATTATTTTTTGTTATTACTATTTTAAAACTTATACATTTTAGATGTTTTAAAAATGTGTTTAAAATTTCTAGCAACATGTTGATAAGGGAAGCTGTTTTTCTAGAAATAAATGGTTTGTTAAAGGCAGTATATTGCCAACGTTTTTATTAGATGCATGTTGTTACAATTAGCAATATGTTGCATTGCCCTACGTTCCACCAGAAAACTTAGAAATGGTATATTTTACAAAAACAATTTATTTCTTTTTAGCAAAACTTTAATTTGAAAATATCTTTCAATTTTTGGCTTGACATCTTAAACTATTCCTGGAATCATTTTTAATAAATTTTAAAAAGACTTAAAGGAAAATTAATTCATAAACTTAACAAAATGTTGCTGAAAACATTGAAATATTTGAACAAGATTTAAATGGAGATCAATTAATAGACAAAGCATCATGTACCTGAAAAGTTTTTTAAAGATTTCAGTTTGCAATATTTTATGGCATACATTTAGGGCTATTGAAAAACAATTTTATTTTTCTCTTTTTTTTAATGTCTTACGATAAATAAATTCTTAATAACTAAAGCTAAAATGAAACTAAAAATTTTCCAACTTTGAACAAAAGGAAAATAAATATGTTGAGCTCAAAAGAAAAGCAGGAAAGAGAAAAACAATAAAACTACGTGCTACAAATGGTTGTGTATACAGTTTAATATTTATTCATGAGAAATGTGGCAAAACAAACCAAAAAGAACTACAAAGAAATACATAAAAAGAAGTTAAAATACATGCACGTTTAGTTGCAACAAACTTAAAGTAATTCAAACACACGACACAAAATACCCAACACAACTCGTACGACAAACAAATGTTGCTGATACTCAGGTTGCTTCTGCTTGATGCTGGTAACGAAGATTTCAAAAAAAAAATGTTTTTTACAAACAGAAAACGAAAAATGTTTTATACACTTGAAGAAAAATGCCTAACTAGGATATCATTATGAAAATTTTGTATTTGTTTTGCGTCTAGTGTGAAAATTTTGTTTGATTTTATTAGTGTAGAAAGGAAACTTTGCAACACGTTTTAAACTCATTAATTAGCATGACAACAATGTAACAAATACCTGTGTGAATTACAACGTGTTTGTGTGTAATGTACGAGTATTTATGTATCCTTTTGCATGTGTAAAATTTCTGAAGCTTTGTTACAGTATATAAAGTATCATTTAAAAAAAATTGTTCGTATCATGATAGAGAGGAAATAGAATGTACGAGTAGAATGTTTCCAACAATAAAACAACAGCAATAATACAAGAAGGCGACAACCACAACTATAAAAACTGCAAGAAAATGTAAAAAAAACTAGGAAACACAAAAAATAGGAAAAATACAAACAAATGGCAGGTTGAAGTAATAGTGTGTTGCTGCACGTTTATATACAAATATAAACATTTTTATGTATGTATGTATATGTGTCCGTGTTTATGATTGTGGTGTGATAATTAGCGAACTTAACGTGCTGGTGTAAAAGGGGCCAACAATTGGAGGCTGAAGTTGCAAGAGCAAGAGGAGTAAGAACACGTAGAAACAAAAACTAACAAGAAAAATAATCAACTTGAGAAAGAAACTACCACAGAAATGCTAATGATGTTAGAGGATTATGAAAATGAGAATAGCAGTTTTAATTTATGGAAAAAGGGAACAAAAAATTAATACTAATTTAAAAAGAAACAAAACGAAATTTAACAATTTTCTAGGTAAATTTCTCTTTATATAGCGAAAAAAAAACCTATACATCTACAACGAAGAGCTTGAAGATTTTGTCATCTAATGTTGCTGGCAACATGTTTCAACACTGTGCCCAAAAATTTTTTTTATTAAAGCCTGGTACTCTGTTCAAATTTGTGAAAAATGTTGAGCAACATTAATTATTTCACACGAAAATTTTGACATGTATCAATGTTACCTTTCATGCGAGTTTGTACAGTTTGACGTTTTTAGTCCTGCAAAGAATGCGACATTGTTTTGCGTATGTAAACAAACCGCACATGTATTTAACTAAAAATTATTTTTTTATTAAAAAATTTAATAAAAAAGAATATAAATATGGATAAAAAACTGTTACCGGTTGTGTTATTTTAATTTTTTATTTCTTATTTAATAATCAGTTGATACTTTTTTGCTTTTGCTTAAAATTCCACGTGAATAAGTGCAGCCTACATTATTTCGCAGTTGTAAAAAAATGTTGCCAGAAACATTTCGGAACTTTTTCACAAAATGAACAGAGTACAACTCTATCAACATTATTTCATAGATATTCCATACAAGTTTTTTTCATATGCGTTTTGACAGCATTTCACGTGAAATGTTGAACACAGTACCAGGCTTAACATGTTAATTCTCTGCAAAATAAAATTAAAATTCAAATCTAAATATAAACTTTTAATGGTTTAAAAGTTTTGCAAGAAAATATAGATATTTTAAGACAAAATAATTGAAATTAATTCTACCAATTATCCAACAAGACTTAAAAACGTTTTAAAAAGAAACCAGAAGAAAATTACCAGCAACATATTGCAAAGCAATACATTTCTTATTTGGAGCATGTTTCTAACAAGTTTTTAAATTTGTAAATATTAAACATTTTACATTCATTATATTTTTTTTAAATAAGCCAATAAAAAAACAAAAAGAAAAACATTCCAGCAATATATTGCGAAGAAAAGAATTTTTATTTTTTTCTATTGTTGATTTTGTTTAAACTTTGATATTGTTACAAATGGAACTGTTGCTGTAAGTCTTATACGCTTAACAGTTTTGGTTGTTTTTAAATCTTTAGTTTTTCTAAAATCTGTATGGATGAAGTTTCCTGATGATCTGGCCTAAGCAACCAGTGAAATGCGCATCAGAATAGCATTTCCTATCAGCAATAAATTTCAGTGTTTTTATCAAATAATACAAATTGGGAATTAAGCACGAATAACAAAATCATTTAAATTTAATTTTGTATTCCCACGAAAATTATTTTGATAGAATTTTTAATTTTTATATTCGGCAACATGTTGCTAACTAGTGCATAACCTCTTAAAATGTCTTTCTTTTCTTATTTTATTAAAAAAAATTATTATTTTTATAATAAGGAACAGCCAGCAACACTTTGCTAAGAGTAGAACTCTAAAGAGTATATATAAAAATATTTCCCTGCATGCAATAAGATCTGAATTTTTTAAAAATGTTTAACAATTAAAATTTAAAATTAAAATATCAGAATTTGCATTAAAAACAATTATAAAGGGTTCAAAATTTGAATAGTATAAAAATAATTAATAAAAATAAAATTAAAAGTTTTTGAATTTTATTTTTTATTTATATAAGACCTCAAGCCAAAATAATAAAACAAAATATATTTTTAAATAATTTATCGAATGTTGATAAAAAGTGTATCACAAAATTAAAAACATATAAATGTCTACCCAGCAACATGTTGAAAAACAACAGAATAGGTGATAATAAAATATATAAGTATGTACATATTTAGTTATTGAGAAAAATGTTTATAACCGATTGAATAGCTTTTAAAACCTCTAACAAAAAAACTTGAGAAAACATCATTGCTTTCTAGAAACATGTTGCAAAAAGTATTTAGGTTATTGTAATCTAAATCATAAACATTTATTGCACATTAAGCCTGGTACTCTGTTCAAAATTTCACGTGAAATACTGTCAAAACGCATATGAAAAAAACTTGTGCGGAATATCTATGAAATAATGTTGATAGAGTTGTACTCTGTTTATTTTATGAAAAAGTTCCGAAATGTTTCTGGCATCATTTTTTTACGTGGAATTTTAAGCAAAAGCAAAAAAGTATGAACTGATTATTAAATAAGAAATAAAGAATTAAAATAACACAACCGGCAACAGTTTTTTATTAAATTTTATATTAAAAAAAATAATTTGTAATTATTATTATTTAATAAAGCTTGAGGTCTCTTTTTTTCATTTGTTAAAAATTGTTAATTTTGTCAAAAATTCAAGAAAAAAACCCTGAAAAATGCACACAACGGAGTGCCGAAATATTGGTTTAATAAATTTTATATTTTTAATAAAAAAAAGAGACCTCAAGCTTTATTAAATAATAATAATAATAAATTTTGTAAAGGTCGAATAAAATTCAA
Organism: Pollenia labialis; assembly: GCA_949318255.1. Lineage (NCBI taxonomy): Eukaryota > Metazoa > Arthropoda > Insecta > Diptera > Polleniidae > Pollenia > Pollenia labialis. The sequence continues at coordinate 12,413,882 of OX439139.1, forward strand.
TTTATATAAAAATAATTTGCAGTAAAATACATGTGGGGTTTGTTTACATACGTAAAACAATGTCGCATACTTTGCTGGAATAAAAACGTTAAATTGTACAAACTCGCATGAGAGGTAACATTAATACATGTCAAAATTTTAGTGTGAAATAATTACTGCTGCTCAACATTTTTCACAAATTTGAACAGAGTAAAATGTAAAAAAAAAAATATAATAAAAAATGTAAGTCAGCAACATGTTGATAGTTAAAATGTGCATGTAACTAACTTTTTTTAAGTCCGGTTTCACAAGCTTCAAATGTGTTGCTAAATTGCTTTCCTTAAAAGCTGTCTTTAATTTTTTTTTCTATAACATGTTTTAAAACAACAACAATTTAATTACACTGAACCACAAAGAAAAAAATTTGCTGCAGCCATCTCCGAGCACGAACAAAAGAGCTAAGCGGGCTGATTCTTCAAAATTAAACAGTGTAAACCGCTACTAAACAATATTCTTAGAAACATAGAAACTCAATCGCGTTGGTTTGTTAGAAACATGTTTTTAAAAGTAAGTTGCAACATTTGACTTATTATGAGTAACAAATTTTAATCTTTTTGTTTTTTAAAAATATTGTTTTTTAGATAAAACTTTTTTAATAACTAAATATTTATCATTATAACCTGTAGAAACATGTTGCTAAGCCGTTTTATTTTATATTCTATACTTTTCATAAATTTTAAAGCTTTAAAAATTTGTAAAAAAAATTTTACGGAATACAAATGTTTATAAACATTACAACTTGTTTAGAATTTTAGCAACATGTCGCCAAAATTATATTAATTAATATAAGTAAATATTGATTTGTTCGCAAGAAGTATTCATTATTATAAAGTAAATATGTATATTAGTTAATTAATTTAATCCTTAATATGTTGACAACAATGAGTTGGCCAAAATGTTGCTAAGAAATTTGCTGATACAAAAATGTGAATTTTCCTAATTTTTTTTAAGTTTTTTATATTTGTGCAAATATTTCAAAGTTATATGGTAAGAAACATAAAAATACAATCCTAATTTGTGGCTACATGTTGCCAAGAGTATTTTAGTAGATATAAGTAAAACTTTAGTTTTGTTTATTATTTAAACAAATATTTGTTATTATTCTTTAATAAATTAAATTGGCAACATATTAATATGTATAGGTTTTTACTCTCAAATTCATACTTTTTCCGTTCAATTTAAATTTTTTAAAAATCAAACTCAATTTTTTTTAAAGCAACTTCAATTTTATTCGGAACAAATTAAATTATTTTCGACACATATTAATTTTTTTCATGTTAAATTTAATTTTTTTTCTTTTTGAATTAAATTTAATTTTTTTCCAATTAAATTTTTTTTACTTCAAATATATTTTTCCACGAATTCAATATGGAAAGATTTAAAAACCTGTTTTTTCTTCTTCTTTTATTAGTGATTTCTTTTCAATTATTGTGTTATTTATAATACTGGAAAATATTTTCCAGTACAATAATAAAAACACCGATTAATGAATGTACTAAAAAACATTTTGTAACGGTAAACATAAAATGCTAAAAAGTGTTTGATTACTGAGTCAATTAGTTGGTAGATCAAGTGAAATTAAAGTTGTTACTATTTTAAATAAATTCTTATTTTGTACCTACCTAACTTATTTTAACTAAATAAATAACAAAATGTCATCCAGCGAAGATAGCAGTCGCGCTACTAGTTCTGGTGTATCGAATGTACGAAATTATCGTCGGCTTCAGTTTCTAACAGATAGTTCTTCCGAGGAAAATATATCTGAAATAACATCGCCTGGTCGTCATCGCAGAAGACGTGAAAAATATAACCATATTAGCGTAGATAAAAAAAATATTTTGATCAAGTTTTATAACGAAGGAAAAACCATTGTTGAATCAGCCGAAATAGCTGGTATAAATAAAAATACAGCTACATCCATTATAAATCGCTACAAGAAGGAAGGGTGCGTTATCACGAAAAACCGGGGTGGAAGACGTCATTCCAAATTGACTCCCGAAATATTGGAAAGAATTGAAGAGATAATTGAAAGAAATCCATGTATAACATTAAAAGGTATTCGCGGAAAGATTCAAGAAATTCATAATGTGGATTTAAGTACAACCAGCATACATACTGCATTAAAATCTTTGCGAATTACCTTAAAAACTGCGACAATTAACATAGATCGTTTAAATTCCGATGCTACAATTCAACGACGCATACCGTATGCAATGAATTTTGCCCAAAACGCTCCGGAAATAAGGGAAAAAATAATTTTCATTGACGAATCCGGTTTCAATTACCACCTTCGAAGAAACAAGGCTAGATCCAAAGTAAATACCGCAGCACATGTAATTGTTCCTACCGTTAGAGGACGCAATGTTTCCCTTATTGCAGCTATGAACATACATGGAATTGTGCATAAAAAAGTAATTGCCAATTCCTCGGTTAATACCAATATTTTCACATCTTTCCTTGAAGAATTATTCGGTAAATTAACTGAATCCAACATCACAGGTGCTTGGCTGATCCTTGACAATGCAAAGATACACAAAACGCAAGTGGTAAAAGATAAAATTACTGAGTCCGGTCATATTTTAGTGTTTCTTCCTCCATATTCCCCTATGCTAAACCCAATTGAAAAAGTTTTCTCAAAAACTAAACTCTGTGCTCGTAATATGCTAGCTGAACCAGAGAGTAACATGGACTTGGCCACCATAATTAACCGATCAGTAGAATCCGTAACACCTTCAGATTGCAACAATTATTATGTTGATATGACTATGAATTTGTCATTAGCTGCAACTGGAGAACCCTTACATTGAAAACTTTATATAGCAAGTAATAGAAGCTTATTCTAAATTTAATATTGTATAAATAAAAATTATTTTTTAACTGCCTTATTTATAAGTAATATAAGTATTATAAGTATTATAAGTATTTTGCTTTTAATTAAAAACATTAATTTGAAGTTAAAAAAATTTAATTTAAAATGAAAAAAAATTAATTTGAAATGAAAATTATTCAATATGATTTGTAAAAAGTTTAATTTGTGTTAAAAATAATTTAATTTGTTTTGAATAAAATTGAAATTACTTTGAAAAAAATTGAATTTGATTTGAAAAAATTTGAATTTGAATCGAAAAAACGTTAATTTGAGACTAAAAACCTATATATTAAATTTTTTTTAATAAAAAATGTATAATTATTCTTCTACAAATTTAGAGTAAGTTCAAATTTATTATTTACACTTTTTTTACTTAACTTAAGATTCAAGTATCCCCATCTTAGAAATTATTTAAACTGTATTTTCTATTAATAAGTTCATTTTTTGTTTGTTTATTTTATAAAAAAAAAAAACTTCTTTATTTTCTAGTAGTTCTTGTATTCCAATATATCAAGATGTCTCTTAATAACCCTCTTATGTGTAGTTTATATAGTGAAAATCTACTAAGTTTGAAAAGACATTTACAGTCACATCTGTTTTAATTTCAATTCAGTTCTTATTCTTTTCTATTGCTATAACAATCTTATCCTTTTGCTATTCAGGACTTTAAAGCAAAAAGATGGAAGCAGCAGCATTCTAAAAACCACAACTAATCTGTTTCACCAAAGTTTGTAGATCTTAATCTGTGAGCAAAGTAGGAGTCTTTTCTAGATGACCGTTTTGCTAAATGGCAAGTGGGATAAGAACCAAATGTTTATAAACATTAGTTAAGAAAGTGTTGGAGTAGAGAAGTTTGTGTTTATACATGTTTATTATATAATAAGTACTTTTTCTTAAGTATCTTCTGTTGCTGGTTGTTTGTTTTTGATGTGGATTTTCTACTGTCATTTACAGCTTGCAATTTTTAGTTAAATAAATTTAACAAAAAAAAAAAAAAACAAAACCAAGAACAAAAAAAGGGAAAATAATACCATAGAAGGGAACATGTTTATTTATATCCTTTTAATGCATCTGTGGTCCAGTTTATGTATTTATATATGTTTATATGATTGTGTGTATGTATGGTTGAATTCATGTTAGTTTGATTGTTTTGGTGTAAAATTGTTAACAATTTATTTTATGAGGATTTATAACATTTTGTGTATTTATACATTATTCTTGCCCTTAATTCTTTTTAAAGTTGAGGGTTGTTGTTGGCTCCCTGCTTAATCTTGACAAGAAAAGATTTAAAGTTTTATTTTTTTAATAGTTTCTCTTATGCAATTTAAAGAAAACTTATGTTTAAAAGAATTAAGGTCATAAATAAACGTTTATTGAGAAATTAATAATTTTAAATTTAGAAAGAGAATTATCTTAGTTACAAAGAATGTAGCACAATGTAATTCAGGGAATTGCTGGAAATCGCATACGTAAAACGCAAGAATGTGGAAGTTGTTTCTAATAAACTTTAAACCCAATTTGTATAATCTTTGGTTTAAAATCCTGTTTAAAAGGGAAATATTTGTTTAATATTTGTCTTAAAATTCTTTTATTACAGAAATCTTATTAAAAAACGACGTTTAAAATTCTTGCGTTTTACGTTTGCGATTTCCAGCACGCCCCTGATTTTTTCATTTAAGTCAGCTATAAGAAAAATACATAAAATGTTTGTATTTGCAAAGGTTTTGTTCTAAGCAACATGTTGCCGAAAGTTTTTTAAATAAAAAAAAATTCAAAAATCATTTTTAGAGCAAACACTTTTAAGTTTAAATTTATAAATATATTTTCATAGCAACATGTTGCAGAAACATATAAATAACCAAAAAAATGATCAAATGTTGCTTATAATTTGGTGCGAAATAATATAAGGTGCACTTGCTTCGTACGGAAAATAAAAATGTTGCTAGAACATTTCGTACATTTTTCGCAATGTAAACAGAGTAAAACTCCATCAACATTTTTTGTGTGTATTTCACAGAAATTTTTTTATATTAAGTTTGATAAGATTTCGCATGAAATGCTGAACAGTGTATTATTAAAATTTAAACAATTAAACAAATAAAAACAATTAGAAAATAACCAGTTTTATAGAAACATGTTGCACGAGCATATGTAGCTAAAAATTTTTGGGACAAAATCGAATCAATAAGAATAAAAAAAAACGTTGTAAATATTTAAATTTAAAAACAACATGTTGCAGCATACATAATTTTTATAAATTATTAAACAAATTTTAAAATTTTGCCTCATGATTTGCAATTTTTTTATGTCACGAAACATATTTTTTCAGGATAAAATATTTTTGAAAGAAAATTAAGAAATTGTATCCCCACATCGTGTTTTTTTTAGTTGAACTGTCGATTTTTAATTTGAAATTTTGCTATTTAGTAAGGCTTGAATTCATCAAATTTAATTTTCATTAAACAATTTTTACTGTAGGAAGGAATTTTACATCATGAAATTAATTAAAATTTATTGATAATTTTTATTGTTGGCTGAGCTGCGGCTCGAACTCTGGTTGAATTAACGTTTGGAGAGTAACAACACTCTCTTGATCAGAATTCTTTGCGTTTTTGAGAGAAAAGTAAAATATTTCCAGTTAATCATTATTTTACTTTAGCATCGAGTTGCTTAGGTAAATTATTTTGTAAAAAAATACTTATTTAAAACTTTGAAACATTTTTTTTTGTTAATTTATCTAAAGAACAAATTTCATCAACATGTTGCCAAATATAAAAACACAATAAGTATTTGATTACCCTTAATAAAACAACTTAAATTTTTGTTTTTAGCAAACAATTTTAGTATTTTTGCAAAAACTTTAAATCCTATTGTTAAAGATTCTAGGTTATTTATCTTTAAACGATTTTTTTTATTTTTCCAACACTTCTAACCATAATTTTTCATTTATCTTCATTTTATTTTTTCAATAAAAAAGATATATATTTATTGTTCTACCATTATTGAGAAAACAACAGCAATTTCTGCCTCATTGTTGTCTTTTATTACCTTGACATACATAAAAAAGTAAAAAACTATTTCACACTCTGCCTACGATTCTTGTAATAAAAATAAAAGAAAAGAAAACTACAGATTTTCAAAAAAAAAAAAAAAAAAGATAATCCATTTCAATTTTTCAACCCTTCAATACTTGAGTTTATTGACAATTTTTTCAATTTGTTCTTGCTTTTTTGTAATCATATTGAAAGGTTCTTTTTTTCTTATTTTTTTGTTGTCAGCTCTATCTCTTCAACATTTATTCCTTTTTTATCTTTAGAAGAGCTTTTTATGTCAATGTGACTTTAGACAGTCAGTCAGTCGGCGGCAACTTGCAAATATATTAAATATTTCTTCCTGCTACATAATGTCGTTGCTATGTTTGTTTGAATGGATTGAGGCAAGAGCGCATATACACATACAAACGCAGCAGGTGTTAAATTTTCTATTAGACCTAGACATCTGTATTGCAAAACTTTAAGCTGCAACGCCAAAAAAGGGATCTCGTTTTGAAACATTATTGGTTAGAGTTTGGTTTTGTATGGATTATTGTTTGCGAATGTGATGTTAAATTTCTTGGGAATATTAAATTTAAAATTTTTTTTTCAAAAATGTCATTTAAATCTTTAAAATAAATTATTGAAAACAAGAGAATAACTTAAATTTTAAGTTATCTACAATGTTGATCAACATTTGTTGATGAAATATGTGGGTCAAAATTTGTTACAAAAAGAAGTTCCTTACATTATGGTATATATTTTTTAAGAATCAACTAATCAACTGTTTTCAAGTCAACACAAAATAATGATGAGAATGTTCCTTGATTAATAGAGATAAAGCAACATGTTGCTTAACTATTCAGGTCAATAAAAATCGCATTTGTTTAAAGTAGTGCCTTTTTATAAATGTTGGTATCTAGTAGAAAATCGCACTAATTTAAAAAAAAAATTATTATCAGCAACATGTTGCTTTATCTGTTATGTTTATTCAGCAATTTTCCAGAAATTTTCGTTAGCAATATATTATTATAGCTTTCGTTTACTACTGATATGAAGCTAAACATTGTTGCACATGACTGCATAACCTTAAATAATTGTTCAACAAATATATCAGGTAACCATAACTAAATCAAGTTGCTAGAAAAAATTTCTGATACAATTTTAAGCAAAATATAATTAGAAATTTCTTTTTTAACATGTTATAACAACATATTATCCGGTACATGTCCCCTTAATGTTCTTTTTACAAAATGTTGTATCTAACTAGTTTTGGCAAGCATATTACTAATTCTGAACTAAGTTGTGCAACATGTTGCCAAACCAAATCCGCATTTGTTTAATGCGTCGTTTTAAGTAATTTATATTACTAAAATCTTAACTGTCTAAAATTATATTTAGGAAAAGAAGGCTTATGAAAGAGTGGTTTTCAGCAACATGTTGCTATTGATAAAGTTTAAAAGTTACGTGCAATCATTTATGAAAACTTTGTTCAATACTTCACGTGAATGCTGACAAAACTTATATGAAGAAATCTTGTGTGGAATTTCTATGAAAAAATGTTGTAGAGTTGTACTCGGTTCATTTTGCATACAAGTTGCGCAGTGATACAAGTCAAATTTCCGTATGAAATAATAAATGCTGCTGAATATTTTTCATAAATTTGAACATTGTACTAGGCTTAAGATACAAAAGAATAAAACAGTTGTAGCAACATGTTGCTGATTCCTATCGTTTAAAAAACCTCTATTTTTTTTAATTTAGAAGTTGTATAAAGCTTTTGGTTTTTATTCAAGAAACTTGTAGTTTAAATGTTTTTACAAACAAATGTTAACAAATGATTATAATTTTAAGCCTGGTACTCTGTTCAGCATATCACGTAAAATGCTGTCAAAACGCATATGAAAAAAACTTGTGCGGAATATCTATAAAATAATGTTGATAGAGTTGTACTCTGTTCATTTTATGAAAAAGTTTCAAAATTTTTCCGGCAACATTTTTTTACAACTGCGAAATAATATAAGCTGCACTTATTTCCCGTGGAATTTTAAGCAAAAGTAAAAAAGTATGAACTGATTATTAAATAAGAAATAAAAAATAAAATGACACAACCGGTAACAGTTTTTTATCCATATTTACTTTCTTTTTATTAAATTTTTTATTATGTGGGGATTGTTTACATACGCAAAACAATGTCGCATACTTTGCAGGAAAAAAAACGTCAAATTGTACAAACTCGCATGATATGTCCCATTAATACATGTTGTAATTTTGCTGTGAAATAATTAATGTTACTCAACCTTTTTCCCAAATTTGAACAGAGTACTAGGCTTTAGACTGATTTGTATCTTAGCCACATGTTTCTTTGCATTTTGTTGGAGTTTTTATAAGATATTTTAATATTTTTTCTTTCTTAGGCTGATTATTTTACTCTAAAATATGTTTAAGTGTTTTGGGTCTTAGCAACATGTTGCTAATTATATAGCATTTTATAAATATTGTTTAATATGTTTCATATTTTTCATTAAATTTGAGAAACGTTTTTTCTATAGCAACAGTGTTGTATAAGGTTGAGTACATGTGTAGATAAATGTGAAATACCAATACCAGTCACATAAGAGTTTGTAACAAAACCAAGTACTTTTTGATCCATTTGGCTTTTAAGGATTTTCAAAAATAATAAAAATACTTTTCATTTTGCTTGCTGATCCTGATGCTTGAGCTCTTCTTATTGAAATAAAAAAAGAAGTAAATAAAAATTATTTTTGTTGTGTTGCAAATCTTTATTGAAACTTATTTTTCATTTATGGTTTTTATACATGCCGCCGCCCACAATGTATGATTTGTTTAGTTGTGTCTAAATCTTAAGTAAATATTATAGTTTTATTTTGTTGTTGCCACGAGAACAATAATATTTGTTGCTTTTGTCTTTTATTTCGAATTTATTTCAGTTTGTTTATTTAAAAATAAATATTTGTATTTAATCTAAAATCTTCCTTATTTTCATTTGCGTTAACTATTCATCTGATTTGTCCGAAATGGAATATTTAAATAAGACAAAAATTAAAGGAAATTATTTAATATAAATTTTCTATTTCAATTTAAAATGTATTAAACAATTTTCATGAAATTCTTATTTCGATTTAATTTTATAGAAAAAATTAAAAAACCACAATAAACTGACAGATCTATTAAAAAACAAAGAGAAAACAAAATAGTAAAGCACGTTTTTTTAAAAACTTTTTATTTTATGTGAAAATTTCTTGTTCGGAAATACACGTTCATTTAATTTTATTTATTTAGTGTTTCTTCTTTTTATGTTCTGAAAACTTTCGCTTGTTTTTCTTTATCAAAGGAAAACACTGCACTTTTTTACAGATAAATAAATAAAGGAGTTTGTTTGGAAGTTCTGGACAAAAAAAAAAAAAAAACCAGAAAGTTTTTATTGGACATACTTCAACATCTTGATAACAAAATTACTTTAGCCAAGTTGTTGGAAAGGATACTTTCTTTCATCTAATTAGGGTTAATCTAAACAATATTGGTAGAGAAAACTCACGAAAATCAAAAATTCCTATTGTAGCTATCAGCAACATTTTGCTAAAAAAAAATAAATTTTTAAATGTGAACAGAAATTTGATCTTTCAAACTTGGTAGGCTACAAGTAGTTAAAAAAATATTTGCATGTAAAAAACAACAAGTTGCTAAGAAGAAATTAAAAAAAAACTATTTTTGTATTAAAATCTTATGTTATTAATATAAAAGATATGTATCTTGGTATAAAATTTCTTCTTTTGATCCTGCCTGGCAACATGTTGCTAAGAAAAAAAAAACCTTTTTAAAGAGATGTCGGCGTATAAATCTTTTTTAATCTTTGCTATCAGATCATGTTGCTAAAAGAAAGTATTTTTTTAAATATTTTTGTATAAAAATTTCAGCTTTTAATCCTCACTAGCAACATGCTGCTAAGAACAATATAAGACATAGATATAAGACAATAATAGGGACATGTTTAATGACAAATTTAAAGCCAAAACAATCAAAATTAATATTTTTATTTATGATACAGCAATATGTTGCTAAAAACACGTTTTATTTAATTAAATACAAAAATAATATATAAAGTTTACCGCTAACAAACATGAAATGTTTAATTTTTCAGTAACAGGGCAACATGTTGCCTTAATAGTTCAGCAACACTGTATAAAATGATTGAACTAAAAAAAAGTTGAACACAAAATTTATATAAATTACTGCAACATGCTGCTTAAATATATTTTAAAACATTTTTTAATGATGTTTTAGTTTTTGGAAAACTTTAGATAAGTAGAAAATGTACAAATTCTTTTATAAAATAAATAGTAGCTAACCATGAATATGACTTAATGTTTTGTGTTCTATAAGCAACATGTTGTGAATACACTTAAGTGGCATATTGCATAAATTCGTAGCACTTAAAAGAAAATTTCTTCTGTTTTTTGGCAGAGTAACGGCAAAACTCAAACAGTGTGTTTAATAGGCTGCTGAAATTTTATCCCTGTCAACATTTTTATTATATATAGAATAAATGAATTTCTTTAAATTAAAAAAAAAAAAATTAACATAAACAATTTGGGTTTTTCACAGTGTCAATATTTAATTACAAATATTACCTGCAGCATGTTGCTTAAACTAATAATGCTAGTAAATAAATATTTAACTTAAGATATATGTATATATAAATATTTAATAAATATGTCGATGAAACATTTTGTACAGCAACATCTTGCTTCAAAACTAAAAACGTATTTTTAACTTATAAAAAAATACTATAATCCCCACAGCTACCTTCAATTGTTTAGAATATTTCCAAGTGATCAAAGAGGTTTTAGCTTGGCAACATATTGCTAAGAAACTTAAATCAGTTATAAAGTCCTTTAAGAAACAGTAGTTTTAATATTTCGCCTTTAAATTTTGGGGGTTTGAGATTTTGTTTACAGCCTGTTACGGCCACATTTTTAAAAATTTTTTGGTTATTAAACTATCATCATAATATGGTCGCAAAATATTGTCCTGGTTTAAAGCCATATTTAATAACTTCTTTTCTTAACCTTGACAATTTCATAACGTAAAAACTGTACAAAACTTTTGTTTAATTTGTATTTGGCTAAAAAAAATAAAACTTATTCATTTCTTTTTTTAGCCACTTTTTTAATAACACTTTAGCGAACAACCACTGCCACCAATACTGTTGCCTCGGGTAACAGATGTTGCTAGAAAACAATTTCTAGTTTTATTTTTTTTTTTAAGTTTAACTATTCTTTTCCGTATCGCTTGTTTGAACTCTTTTTTTGCCATCTGTTTAAGGCAAACACCAGAGAAAAAGCCGAAGGATATAAAATGAGGTGAAAAACAAAATCGAGTTTTAATTAAATGTAGCCAGTCATTGAAAGCAGATGTTAAGAAAAAAAAAGAAGTGGGTTACGTTTTAGCAACGATTTTGTTTTAAAATAATCGATAACGATAAATAGAATAAATTTAAAATTATTGTTAAGAAGTTAATTTTTTATTGAAATTTCTCAGAAAATTTTAAATTTAAAAATCAACATTTTAAGACATTATTTCATATTTATGGCGTAAAACTTAAAAAAAAGCAGCATGTTGCTTTAGAATTGCATATTTATATGTTGCTAAAAAAATAAATGGCAACATGTTGCCGAACTAGCTCTTAGTAATCATTTTTAAAACAAAGTAAATGTATTTAAAAACTATGCTCTGATAAAAATGTTGCTAAAAAATGTTCTTGCATATGCTCAGCAACATGTTGCAAAATTTTTTTATACACTGGTGAAATATTTTAAAAATTTAAACAATAAATTTAAAAAAAAAATTGTAATACATTATTTGTTGATGCAACATGTTGCAAGTTTTAAGCGTTTATATTTAAACATTTTACTGTAACCTTTTTCTATCTTTTAGGGCAACATATTAGTTCTGCACCAAAGGAACTGCTCTTCATTTTAAAGGCCTTTTTTCGAGACGTTGTTGAAAAGTAAAGTAAAGTAAAGTAAAGCAATAGTAACTGTGATCTGTGGAATGGGAATTCCCCCATCTAAACTATAAGGCGGTTAAGCTAAACCGTCCCAACCACTTTAGTATTAATAGATTTTTACTGTACCTGCAATATGTGGTGGCTAGTTGCATGATGGAATATTACGACTTCATGTCTGTTCACATATACCTGGCATCAATATTTGCTTTAAACAAATCAATTGTGTTCGTACAGTTCCCATGTGATCTTCTGATCTGGACAAAACATGGACCCAATGACACAAAAATTATTGAAGACCCAAATGTCCTGTGTCAAAAGTGCGCCTGTTGAGAATCTAGCATGTTTAAGTTCGTGCTTAAGTCCCAATTTTTATTTTTCATAAAAACACTAAAATTTATTGTTGATGTGATAAGCTATTCCTATTCGCATTTCACTGGTTGCTTAGGCCAGATCATCAGGAAACTTCATCCATAAAGATTTTAGAAAAAACTAAAGATATTAAACCAAATAAAACTGTTAAGCGTATAAGAATTACAGCAACAGTTCTACTTGTAACAATATCAAAGTTTAAACAAAATATAATATTTCTTTCTGTTTGTCAATAATATTAATAGAGAAATGCCTCTGAATCTTCTTCCAAGTTTAAATAACTAAGCGAGAACCAATGGCAAATGTTATGTAAGTTATTCAATACACAAACCATGTCTAAAAATCTCCCTTCAGTTAAGAATCCCGTATTTTTAAGTTAGACACCGAATAATAATAAAAAGTTTTACAGAATTTTTTCCTACAGCCTTTTTTGATACTCTTCGCTTAAGGAAAAATCTAAAAATTTAATAATTTTAACAGAAAAATCTTAAGAATTTCACAAAAGCATACACAGGCTAAAAAACAGAAGTTTAAACAATAAAACAGGGTACATGACGGTTTTTAAAACACAATTTTTATTTAAACAAAAAAAAAAACATTTTTACAATTCTACAAGAAATAAAAAATCGCTTAACACAAGAAAGTATTGCATGGTTGAGAATGTGTGTGTAGTATGTTTATGTATGTGTGCCTTCATACCCAGCAAATAAAATTGGACCACCTGACCCATTTTGATAAAATGGACTACTCCATGGACTGGTCCGATGTAATGCAAGCATGGACCATGTCATTGTTAAAAAGTGTTTGTAGTGAGACGACATGTCTTCGTTTTTTAACGACGTGCTTTCGTTTTTAAACGACTTCAAAACTAATCCTCTTGAGTATACCATGGAGTAGTTTTAAAACTACTCCTTAGTGGTCCAAAGGTGGATTATATACCATGGAGTAGTTTTAAAACTACTCCTTAGTGGTCCAAATGTGGGTTATATGATCCTCTCCTAGGACATCGTAATGTTAAATAGACCAGGTTTTTTCCATACGTTTGGGTTACTTTTGGACTAGTCCTGGTCCTTTGTGGACTACTCTTTACACGCGTGTTTGGACTGGTCCTATTATTTGCAGGGTAACGAAGGCAAACATCTGTGTCTCTATAGAAAATTTGAAAAAAAAAATTTTTTTCTTTTTGCAAATACCAACAAAACTCGCTGGTATTGTAGTATTTCTACAATTACAACAAAATAGATGATGCATTTTATAGAACAACAAAAACTATAAAAGCAGCAGAACTTGCTACCCAACAAACACGAAGTCAAACGTTTGATATGAACAAACTTTACCATTTGTTATCAAGCTAAATTCTCAAACCATTTTCAAAAAACCTTTGAGAACAACATTTTGAAAATAATTTTTCCTCTTTTTGTTGAGAATCCCACGATTTTTAAGTCATCAAATGATTGTCCTTTGAGAACAAGTTTGATTTTAAATTAAAAATTATGCCCGTGTTTGTTGGGTAAATATATTAAGGATTTCTGTTTTAGTGTGAGTGTGTGTGTATGTGTGCTTGTAACTATAAAAGAATAGAAAACATACACTTGTTCGCGCTTGTTGTATCCATAGAGTGCACTTTAGTCGAGTTATGCACTCGAGCTGTTGAACAAAATTATTTGATTTCTCATCTAAGGGAAGCGGTAATGCCAAAAGGAAAACCAATTCAAAAAAAAAAAACAAAAGAGTACGATGAAATTTTCAATATGTATTTATGAAAATGAAATTTGAATCACTTAAAAGAAAAGAATTTTTTGCATCAAACCATTACCGACGATATCAAATCCGAATTGCGACAATTTCAAGTGGAAGAAATCGTATGAAAACCCGCAACAACCAGCTGAATTAACATCAAAGCTCGATATAGAAGGCGTCAAGCTTCCAAGCAGCAGGAGGCAGGACTCATCTAAAAGACACACGTTAAACGGACATTTTGCATGTCCAAAACGTAATTTTTGCATTGAATTGGTATGAAATGCTGCGCAAATCTGCCGACTTAACGTCAAATCTGGGTATAGGAGGCTACAAGTTTGCAAGCATTAAAACATCATAAACAAGAGGGACGTAAAAATACGATTTTGCATGTTAAACGCAAAAAAAATATACTTTTGCACCGAATCAGTACTGAATTAAAACGGATCCATTTAAATAATCCAAAGCGCAAGAAATCGTATATTAAGCTGTGCCAACCAGACGACTTACCGTCAAAATTGGTTATAAATAAAAAGCGCATGTGTGAAGCTGGAGGACCACGCCAAGCGTATTATACAATTGTTCAAAACGTATCAAATGAGCTTCTGAAATCGGGTAAGACGATCACAGACGAGGACCTGCACCGAACACACTTGATTCGATGTAAGCGAGTATTGGCCGAAAAACAATATAAATATGACAAGACATATTTCAGCATTACAACTCGGTAAATATTGTGCTCCGTTTGCCTAACACTTCTTGCGATCGATGCAGAAAGCTCTCACTGGATAATGTTTTACTTCAGTATGCAAAATATCAGAAATTGTCTTGATTTGTTTATGGCCTTAAAAATTTAGGCGTTTTTTTTAAAATGAAATTCGTATGTTGCTAAAAAGAAATGGCAAAAGTTTAGCTAGCAATGACCTTTTGGTCCTTTAAAAAAATTTCTGTTGTATCTGTGTTTCACAATAAACGCTTCAAATTTGGCAAGAAAAAACAATTATTAAGCATTTTTAAATTACAAACCCAATAATTATGATGCCATTATAAAACAAGCATATTCAGGCAATTGGCTTTTACAAAGTTTTTAAGAAAAACAAATGTCCATTTCACAAGCTCGCACTACCGTCGTATATGTTGTACAATCGTATAATAATACAATGTTGTATTTTTGTTGTTGGTAAATTTCTTAAAAAAACGTGATATAATTAAGCGATTAATTTTTGTATGTTTTGAAAAATGTGGTGTTTATACCAGGACTGGATATGTTTGAAATACACAATTGAATAAACAAAAATCGTATTTCTATTTAAACGATAAGCCATACGACGTAGCTTTTGAATTGGACAAATATTTTTAGTAAAAATTTTATAACTTTTCCTTAAACATTTTATTTTATTTAAAAGAAAAATTAACGACATCATTTCCACTGATTTCGCTCTCCTCACCCCTTACAACTATTTACAATTTCTAGGTATGAGTTCACAATTACACAATTGCAGCAATCAGGGATAAATATGTAATCAAAATTGCAAGGATGGATATTTATATAAGATAAAGTATGTTCTTGGTAAGTTATTGCAACAATTTTCTTAGGATATTTATTTATTTAAAGCAAAAAAAAAAAAAAAAGTAAATCAAACAAAATTTTTTAAGTCTTAAAAACAACAAAGAAATTAATCATTAAATCGTTTAAATTTATAACCCTAACTTTAATTCCTTTGTCTGGAAAACTACTAAATCATTAAGTCCTTGTGGCAAAAAATCTAACAATTTCATTAAGAAAAATAATTGAAATTATCCACAGAAGAAAATAAAAATGTTGGTATAATTGAACTTCAGAAATTATTGAGGTTTTTAGTTCGACATACGCATTCAAGGACTAAACCAAACATATGGGCATATGATTAGAAGTTCTTTCTCCCTCTCTCTCTCTCTCTCTCTCTATCACACACACACACTCAAACATACGTTAACTCTTTGGGAACTATTTTCTTGGGCAGCAGTTAATCAAACATAACTGAATGTGTTTCCTTTTGAGTCTACACATCGTTGTCACTCTTCACTTAGTTTGCATTAGTTTTACTTAGAAAATCTACTTCATTTGTATCCTGTGCATTAGAGATTATCATTGTCAAGAGTAAGAGTCATTGGTTAGATAGCTTTAAGTTAAATTTACTCATGGACAACTAGTGAGGAATAGAGGGGGAGCAGAAAATGCTGCTAGTGCTGCTGTAAGTGAAGTACCCAGGTATAAAAACTGAAAATAAGTTTAGTAAAAAGAACGGAAAAATTCTATACAACATTTTGTTGTGGTTTGGCAAAAGAAAACTTCCACATAGCAGGAGTGGGGAAGAACTGTTACAGAGAAGCAGTAAAAAAATGATTCCATGGCTTCATATAAATACAAGATTAATATAATGATGTGTTAATAGTGAACCAGTATAAATCTATTAAAATAAAAAGTACTGGTACAAAAAGAAATGAAAACAAAGGTATTGAAACTTCAAATACTGTTACAAAAAGTAATGAAACTTTAAATACAAGATTTGAAATACTGGCACAAAAAGTAATGAAAC
Organism: Pollenia labialis; assembly: GCA_949318255.1. Classification (NCBI taxonomy): domain Eukaryota; kingdom Metazoa; phylum Arthropoda; class Insecta; order Diptera; family Polleniidae; genus Pollenia; species Pollenia labialis. Next base: position 12,430,538 of record OX439139.1, read on the forward strand.
TAAAAGAGATGGTGCTAAAATTAATAGAAATAAAAGTAATTGAACTTAAACTACTGGTACTAAAAGTAAAGAAAAAAACTAAGGTACTGAAAAAGGCTTAAAAAAAAGTAATGAAACTTTAAGTACTGGTACTAAAATTAATTGAAATAAAAGTAATGGAACTTAAAATACTGTTTGAAAAATATAAAGAGATAGAAGTGACTACTAGTACCAAAAGTAATGAAAACAAAGGTACTGAAACTTCAACAAAAAGTAATGAAACTTTAAGTACCGGTACTAAAATCAATTGATATAAATGCAATAAAACTTAAATAAAATATTGTTACTAAAATAAACGGAAATAAAAGATATGCAAAAAACTAAACGAACTGAAATCTAAAATACTGGTGGTAAAACTAACGGAATTAAAAGTACTGGTACTAAAAATGATTGCATTGAAAGTGATTGAACTTAAAGTACTGGAACTTAACGCAAATTTAATGATTCGGAAATATAATTGGTCGACATCGTTCTTAGGCTATCGACAAAAAACATGCATTTGCATGGAAATCGCATCCCTAGTAATAACTTTTGTGCCAAAGTTTTCCCCTCTGGTTTTTTTAACTCCTTTCCCACTGTTGTTAGTAAAGGTAGTTAAAGTAGTAGTAGTAGTAATAATACCTTAAAGTTAAAACCACTCACTTTGTTAAAATTCTTATGAGGTTTTATTGTTCAAAATCTAAAGAATTTTTGATTTTTCAGAGCTTTCTGTTTTATTTCCCAGCTTTACATAATTGGAAAGAAATTTCAAGCAAGTGAAACACCACAAGGACGTAAAAGAAACCGTGCGCATTAAAAAAAAACAACAATAACAATGAAGGATTATAAAACCGAAATTAAAACATCTTAAACTTTTCTGGCACACACTCCCAGCCGTTGGAAAATTAAGACAGAAGAATAACAAAATGGTTGGAAATTAATGATTCCGAAAAGGTGTTTATTAAATGACCAGAACGGGAAATCTTTACTTGATTACACTGTCTAAAATAAAGATTTATTAAGATTTTTTTTACAAGAAAAAAACACTAATTTTTTTATTTTAAATTTAACTCAAATGAGCCATTTTTGTTAAGTAAAATTGCAACAATTTTATTTAAATTGTTAAAACAAATTTTATGGCAATTGACTTTTTATGGCAACCATGATTAAACCAGAAACTGTTGCTTAAAATTTTGTATGGAAAAAGGAAAATAAAAGATTTTCTTTTTGTAATACAAATGTTTCTCAATTCCATGAAAATATTTAGTTTGGGGTTGTTAAGTGCCATTCAGATGCTGATTTGGCAAATTTTTAGTACTTTTTTAAGCCATAAAATACGGGCGAATAAAATTTGATCATCCAATATTTATTTAAAGTTAGATTATTTTTCAGGTGGGTGTGTTTTTTTTTGTGTTTGTATTATAAAGAAGTAATTGTGGCAAGAAAGATGTAGTTTTTTTTTATTTAAAATCACGAAACATGTATTTTAATACCTGCTATAAAAGTACTAGAACTAAATATACTGAAACTTGTTGTAAAAACACTAAAAGCGTTGCTACTGAAAGAATTTATATTTTGTTATATAGAACTGGTAATAAAAATTTGTACTAATACTGAAAAAGTGGTACTTAAAGTATGTAGTTACTTTAATGGATCTTTTATTGATAATACCGTGTTCAGATATGCACCTTAATTGAGTTTTGCGCAATAAATGAGCTCAATTATCCATATAAGACTTCAATTTAGTTATTGCTCAATTAATACGAAATTGTTATAAATATTGAGTAAAATTAAAATGCGACCCTGGCACAAGCGTGTTTAGTGAGCAAAACACAACTTACTATACAAAGTATTTGACATTTAACAACTGAAACTACAACAAAACAAAGGGCCATCCATTAGGTCTGCGCAAAAGCCAGATGTTTATTCCCTAAAGATGTCAAAAGTTGTTTACATTTTGCTTATATTACAAGTACATTTTTGTTAACGTTGAATGTTGTAAGTATGTAGTAGTAATGTAAATTGAGTTAGCTAAATTGGTTTAATGTGAACAGAAAGATAATTATGTCAATAATTATTAAATTAAATAGTACAAAAAGTACCGGTGGAATGTAAGTACTGTTTAGTTTCTGTATTACTCACTGTTGCCAATTTGACGGGTTTACCGCGATTCTAGAGGTTTTTATGTGCCCGTTTCCGTTTTGACGATTATCGGGAAATCTAGCGGTTTTTTTTAATATAAATAGAATATAAAATTTTTTGTTCTAGGTACACCAATATCCCGGTTTGTGTCGTTTTCGAAGTTGTGTCTTTTTAAAATTTCTGTGATTTCGAAGTTGCGTCGTTTTTGGTTCACTTTGCGTCGCATGGCTTAGAAGTTGCATCGCTAGTGCTGCGATTTGCGTCGTTTATATAAAAATGCTTGTACAAACAAGGCGAATTTATTACAGGTGGTCTTAAAAGCCCTGCTGATAACTTTTTTTAAAGGTTTATCATTTTTCGATGTCAAAATTTTGTTTATTATCTTAGTTTATGTTTTGATTTATTTCTGTTTTTGACATTGTACAATGATTTTACAAAAACAAATTGCTTGTGGTTTTTGTACGAGTTGTACTTGTTGTAGTACCGAGATTACCTGGGATGAATTCGCCTTGGTACAAAACTTAAACAGAAAAAGGGGATTTCCCGTTTAAGTCTAATGCAAATATGTAACTATGTTAACGTTGTCTGCTGATTGCAACTGGGGCCTGATTCTGGCAGTCGTGATCGAGTAATTTCTCGATTCGAAAGCAATTTATTATCTAATTATTTTAGTCAATACTGAACGAATCGGAATTATTTTTTCAGTGTTATAAAGCATTAATTTGAGTTTCACATTACTGAAAAAATAATTTCGATTCATTAAGTATCGACTGAAATAAAATTGCTTTCGAATCGAGAAAGTACTCGATCACGACTGCCAGAATTAGGCCCCTGGTTTCAAACTACATTTGCTGAAGTAAAATTAAATTTAAATATTTGGCAGCAACGAATATTAAAAAAGCAAATAAGCTTAGAATAAAAACTGGGAATTTTGACGCGTTCTAAATCAGGGGAAAAGGCTATTAAAATTGAAAGAAACCTTGAGCCAGTCTTCTACAATAAAATCAATTTGTTGAAACAAGAACATCGTTACAACATCAACAAGTAACAAAAATGAGAAGTCTCTTAATGAAAAAAATTAAGCCACTTCTTACTTAATTTACCAGTACTCGTTGATGGCAAAAGTAATGCTATAAAACGTATGAGTTAAAAGTGTTCAAGTATTGGTGGCCCTATGCTCCCCAGAGGAGTAAAAGGAACATATATATATATATAAGTATTGGTACTTATACTTGGTTCTTGAAGTGCTAATACTAAAAGTACTGGTTCTAGAACTGCTGATATAAAGTTAAGTAAATTTACAGTCAACGCCTATGGAGATGGAAAAGATCGTAATGCTTGGAGGCAAATTTTGAAAAAAAAAGCTTGGGCTCTGCGCTGTAACGCTAAGAATGATAATAAAAGACTCGAATTTCCAAAAACCCTGTTAGTGAACAAAAGTACTGCGCTTTAAGGTTCCCTTAAAAATTCAAGTGACATTGATATAACTGGCAGTAAATCCTAATGTACAGAGGGGCTACTCTCTATTGCGATGCGAAAACAATTTCGATACGAAAGCTAATGTCGACTTGGTACTCTCTATCACTGGCAACAAAAATTAAAGATTGCGCAGATTGGCAGTAATGAAATGCTAAAATATGTAAAAATATTTGAAATTGGAAGATTTAAATAAAATAAATAGTCATGATTTGCGAAAAGAAAAAAATTCATAGATGCGAAAGACAAATGCGCAAACGCATTAAAGAGTACCAATCGCTAGATTTGTTACCATTTTCTTTCGCATCGCAATAGAGAGTAGCCCCCCTGGTAATGTAATTGTATTAAAAGAACTGGATCTGTTGTAGGTACCTGTCTATAAAATACTGGTGCAAAAAATACATGTTGTTAAGTGTACTGGTATGAAAAGTGCTAGTACTTAAGCTACTAGTAATAAAATTTAAAAAGCTTCAAGGTCTTGCTACCTCTAGAAGTACAGCACTGTTAGTTAAAATAAAATTTTCTTTAAAAAAAAATTCGTATTAAAAAAAATCATAATAAATTTAGGCCGTTCCAATTTTTATTAACAAACAAAAAAACGAAGAATTCAAATGCAAAGCAATGTTCCAATTAACCCCATTGTACTCAAATAACACCAACAACCAACCTGCTGCCACCAATACCTTTATTATTTCTGCAACAATTGCTGTTGTTGTTGTTGTCGCTTTTAACTATTGTGATGCAATTTAAAGTAGTTTCTGTTGCTACAAAAGATTTTCTAATCGCAAGTCATTGTATTTCATTGTGTGGTAGATTTGGCGAGAAAGAAAGAGATTTCTAGTTTTGCGTATTCAATAAATATATGAACACAGTGGTCTCTCTTAATAAAAAACACTTTCCTTGAAAAAAAAACCTTAACATAATTCTAAAGAGCAAAAAGTTAATGCTTTTCTAAAGTCGTTTTTGTCTAGATTTTACTGTTTTTCTATCGAAAAGCTAAATTATTTGCCATTGTGCTTAATCTTTACTTTTCAAGTATGTATGTATGTTCTAGGAGGCATAAACGCCGTTGTCGAAAATTCATACATTCGGAAAGGTATTGCATATGAATACTTAACTACTACATTGGCACAAATATACAGTACGCAATGAAACCCAGTAATTAGAAAAGTGACAATATCACAAAATGTCCGTAACAGTAAGTTTTTATCATATTTGGTCTTTTCTATGATTAAAAACTATTGATTATTCCAAAGATGTTGTAGGAAAGGTTTAAGTAATGCAGGGTGTCCGCCGGGAAAGTATACTTCTTTTTTGGTTTATAATTTTTGATGAAATGAAAGAGAATGCATCTTATTTTATTGAATGTTTAGTTAATGTTGGCAATTATGTATGGAATACAATACTAATGTCCGCCTCTGTTAGCCTCACAAATGCAAGGCCTTTTGAGCATATTTTTCATTGCATTCTCACACATTTCAAGCGGTATTTCATTAATTACATCGCGAAGCATGCAGTTGTGGCGTTAAAAAGTTTTCAATCATATCACGATATCGCTCCCCATTCACAGTTACCGTTACGAAAGTTTTAATTATCAACGAAGTTAGGTCCAATGATTCCTCCTGACCAAATTGCATACCAAACTGCCACTTTGAATGGATTCAAAGGTGACTTATGAATAATTTGAGGGATTTTAATTGCCCGGAACCGACTATTCTGTTTATTCAAAATCCATTCAAATGAAAATGTGTCTCGTCACTCCTTATGATCTTTTCATGAAAATCGGGGGCGAGTTGTAACATCCTATTGGCATATGTACGGCGGCGTAAATGGTCTTGTTGAAGAAGCTCTTTTCCATAATAAATTTGTCACGTGTCTACTTCACGACTGCCAAATATGAACTGTCAAGACTAATGTTTACCGAAATGGCGGCAAAACAAAGTAGTATACCTCTCCGTCGGACACCCTGTAATTCGTCTACTTTAAAATAACCCAGTCAGGACTTTTGTATTCTCTGTCAGCTGATTGTTTTAAGATGCACATACTCGTATGACTTGTGACAAGTACTGATACGATTACTAGATGATACTTAAAGCCATGGCCGAAGATTTGTGATATGAATTAATTTTAAACTTAGTTTAACGTAGTCTGAAACTCAGATTTTTTCCGGCGAAATGTGATTGTTTTTTATTATTTTATTGAAGACCAACATTTAAACCAAAATGAAGCTGTTCCGTTAAAATTTCGTATACGAACTTGGTAACAGCGACACAAATCTGTTTCCAGATTAACTTAACCTAGTTTAGCTGAGATTTCTAAAACCCAGCCTAAGTATTAGAAAAGGTAATGGTACTTGAAATATATATTTCTTCCAATATGCAGTTCCAGTGTGGAACAGATGGCCGCAAAATTTGTGGTTTTGTTTGCAATGGGTTGTGTTTAAGACGGACTGGTAATTGGCAAATCGCATTCGAGGGTTATACCAACACTACTCTTTTATGTAGGTTGTCATTTGTTAGTTTCACCTTCTCCCCCACGACGTTCTGAGGATCATTGGCAACTCGGATATTTAGCACGAGACTATCCCTTCCAAAAATCGCTGAAATTGTTTGCGACTCCTTATTTTGTATAATGCCCAATATCTGTGCTAGACGTTTTACTGTCGGCAACCTGTGGACGCGTCCGATAGCATTACATCTGATGCGCACCTGAAATACTGTTACCAATTTAAATGGTAGCGATGGTATTAATGGCAGCAGGTTATTACTCAATGTACTGCTACTGCAAATACTGGTAATAAAACTGCCAGTACTGAAAATATTGGTTTTAAAAGTACTTTTAATACAAGTGGTGGTTGAAATTAAAAGTACTAGAACTTCCTTTACCAATGGCGATTACTTTAGCCATTCCCTGATGTATTATTTAAGTATATCAATCCTAAACCTCATAAATTTTCTTTTTTGATTATTTACAAGTTTTTTTTTTTTGTTTGTTTTAATTTTTAATTATTGAATGGATTACCCAAACATGTAAAGAATACATTTTTCTTGTTTCAACTATTTAACAGACAGCTCCAAGTACACAAAAAAATCCTCCAGAATTGTTCACCAATGAAAGCATTAATGAAACATAAGATCAGTTTTAATTTAAAATGTAATTAAGTGAATTAAACGTTTAATCAAGTGAATTAAAGGTTTAATTGGTAATTTTATTTTACAAGTAAACAATTGTGCAAATTTAATTAATTTTTTTATTAATATCACGAATTTTTTAATTGAAATAAATTTGTATTTTGTCTGTGTATCAGATGTCGGGTAACAAGTAATGACCCCTAGTAATCAATGTAATCACTAGTTCAGAAATCAATTTTCGAACTAAAGGGCAATGTTAAGAATTTCTAAATATTTTTTATTATTTCCTCTTTGAAGTTTTACTAGTGAAAATGTGAAAAATGAAAACTGTGAAACAATAAAACCTTAAAAACGAAACAAAGAGACCCAGAATTGTTGCATACGAAAAAACAAATAAAACTGAAAAAAACTGGCAGGTATTGTTGAAATTTTGGGAAGGCAAAGGATAGGGGGAAAACTGAAATAATTAACATAAAATACATAAAGAAGGACAACCGAGTACATTTTAGAAAAAAAAAATTAGTAATGGCCCAATAAATAATTGAGCTTCCAACAAATCAGGTTTGTAAGGGAGAAATGCAAGAGTGTCGCTTACCATCTCGCTTACGGAAGGCATGCATTTTATATGGTGAGTTCCCACTTTGAAGCAAAACATTTTCGACACAAAAAGCGCTTTATTCAATGCATATAAAAAAAGGTGAGAGTAGCTTTCAGCTTTACACACTGAATGTTTTGTTACAGTTACTTTTCAGTATTCTACCTTACAAACCTGCTTCGTAGTAAGGGAATTAGGAATGGGCAAAAAATATCGATATATCAAAATATCGATATTTAAAAAAAATATAATCGATATATATCGCCGATATTTTAAATGCCGATATATCGATGTATCGATATTGAAATACGACTATCGAATTCGATATTTTCTAAAGTCAGTCTTCATTAAGAACTCAAAATTTTAACCGTTTTTCAAACAACATGTTTTTTAAGAATTGGAATCATTGCATGCATCATAAGATTTTTTTAAACAAATATGAAGATCTAAAATAATTGGCATTTACAAGAAGCAGTGCCGGATACAAGAAGCAGATTGTCTGGAGTGCACATAAAATAGAGAGTGCTCCTGATGTCCATATCTGATGATTGCTGGTTTGACTAAAACCAGTTGGTACTTTTGGGGTGCAATTCAAATTTTAAGGAAAGTTGGTACTTCCATGACTTATTAACTTCCATTTAAATTTTTCGTAATTTTTTTGTTATAATTAAATTTTTTGTTTTGATTAAATTTTTTTGTTTTTATTAATTTTTTTAAATAAAATGAAACAATAAAAAGTAACAATGTAATTACATATAATTAATTTGTTCATACATATGTTTGTACAAGGGTATACTGAATTTTTTAATTTGGTAATAGTTTCAGCAAAATACGTTCGATATATCGATATATCAACTTGCCCATCCCTAAAGGGAATGTCGTGGCACTTTAAATGTTATTTTTTTAAAAATCTTGTTTAGAGTTCATTCAATTACTTTACTTCATCACTGCGCTTAATTTTTTTAAATGTACCATTGGGGCTTCGCAAAATGATACAATTTTGTATTGGGGGCCAGTCTATAATATTGACAGGCCGAAAAAGCAGTACAATAAGAAACCATTATTAAAAAGCTTAACACGAGAGAAGAGCTACTGGAAGGATTCAGCAGAAGTTCTTTTAGTTCTTTCCAGACAACTACTTTGAGAACCTGATTTTTCCATTCCAGCAAATTCTGTACAAGTACTTTAGTATCAGATAGTTTAGCGCCAGCTTATTAAATGCATGTGATGTAAGTACTAAACAGATAATTTTAGAACTTGATTTTTCCGTGCCAGCCCAGATAATATCTGTACAAGAATTTTCAGTACCAGTTCTTTTAAAACCAGTGCCTTCAGTATCTGTCAGTTTAGTACCAGTACTTTAAATGCAAGTAATTACAGTATCAGTTCTTTTAGTGGTAGAATTTTCGACACTATTTACTTCAGTACTGTAAAACAATATATTAATTTTAATACTAGTACTTTCAGCCCCTTTTCAAGCATTTGCAGAAGTTTCAGTGCCATTACTTTAAATTCCAGTACTTTCAATAGTAATTCTATATATTTCCTGTACTTTTAATATAAGTGTTATACATATAACATGCTTTTAGTGCCACTACTTTTAGTAGCAGACTATCATTCGTAACCAAATTGCAGGCACCAGTACAAAACATTTTTTATACGTGACATACCAGTATTTTAAGTACAAAAGTTGTTTCTCTTTCAAAGACTTGATATGTTGTTGCTAATGAACTACGTTAGCTCTCCAGTAAGAGAGCCGCATACTGTTTTCATAAAAAAAAGCTAAAGGAATTATTCGTATCCTTTTAAAAATTTTGTACTTCCAAAATGTCTCCCACTAGAAAAAATTGCAATAAATAAACTAAAGAAGCAAAAAAACTAGCACTATCTCCCCAAATATTCATTTTTCTTTTTTAAAAAAAAACTTCCTTCTTTCCTCCGATACCTTCATTAAATTTAAATTATCGTCAGGTTACTGTGTCACTCTGCCACGACAGCAATCTTAAAAAAAAGAAACAAAAATTAACTACTTTTTTCAAGTATTCTCTCTTCTGGAATCTTTACATTCATCCAAACCATCCATTTATTCATTCATCCATTTTCCTCCTTTTTAAGCAATCATTCAATTGCACATTAAATTGTTCCAGCGAGCAGAAATGTAACAAAAAATGTTGATGAAAAAAATAAAATATTCATCAGTCTCAGTTGCTGGATTTCAGTTCTATTTTCCTCCACTCTGCTTGATTTTCTTTATTGAGGAAAAAATTTTTTTTAAATGCATTTAAAAAGTTTTTGTTTACCATTTAACAAATGGAAGATGGCAACAAATATGTAACAAAAAAAAATACTCATGTTTTGTGTACCTTTAGGCATGATGTATGGGAAAAAATGCAGACGGAGGGACAGATAGACTGATGTCATAGTGTATAAATAAATTTATAGAAAATAGATTGCACTACTGCTACTGAAAGAATTACGCCTGTATTCATAAAATATTTTTATATTTAATAAAGGTTTACAAAACAAATTTTGTATGAACATTTTTCTTAGTAAACATTTTGTTAATTTTAATAATCGTTTATAAATACGGGGGTTAGTAAATAAAAAAAAACTTATTCTAAAAGTGCTGGTACTAAAATGTAATGATCGCAAATAACTGGAATAAGTAATGATGTTAAACGCACTGGGACTTAAATAAAAGTACTGGTGCAGAAAGGAAAAATACTAAAACTAAAATTACTGGTACTGAGACTCAAGGAACTGAAAGGGTTGGTGATGAAAAATGCCTAATTTTTTAGTACTGGTACTGAAAGTGATGCTACTGAAAGTACTAACACTAAAAGTACTTTTAGTGGATGTACTGGTACTAAATGCACTTGTATACTAAAAAAGGGTTACGCAAAGATAAGGTACTAAAAGTTTTGTTGCTGAAAGTAATGGAAAACCTGGTAATGATAATAAATAAATACTGGAACTGAAAGTACTGGTATAAATAATCTATTGAGTGCCCCGGTAGACTAGCTGGTAGCGAGCTAGTCTATCAGCGCCGGGGTTGCGGGTTCGATTCCCGCCTGAGACTCTGGTTTCTTTCCTGCAGACAAGCATAAAGCTTCGCGGGATAAGCTTAGGAAATTATATAAAAAAAAAAAAAAAATATATACATATAAAAACGTTTGTGTCGTGTATGTGCTGCTAAAACCCAAGAACCGCTGGACCGATTGACACTAAACTTGGACCATAAATTATTTTATTCGGGAGCCAAGTTTCTCTTAAGTTTAATTCCAAAAGGTTGTCCTGATATTTAAATTTTTTTTATTTACGGCGCGATTGAGACTGAAACTCACAAAATATATGTATTTATTAAACAAAAATAAGTTTCCTGATAAAATTTTAACCCGTTAGATAACGCTGGGGTCATGTTACTAACAAAATGCTATGGTATTTATTTGTTATTTGAAAAATCCCGATCATCGCCGGGACCAAACAGATTGTACTGTTATAAAAGTACTGGTTCTGAATGCACTGGTACTTACTGAAATACAAACTGGTACTACAAATTTTTGTACTAAAACTACCGGTAGTAGCACTTATATTGAGAGTACTGCTATCAAAACTGTTGGTACTGGTTCTATCAAAAGTGCCGAAAGTGCTGGTACTGAAAACACTGATACTGAAAGAATTGGTTGTGAAAGTATTGGTATTTAAAGTACTGATTGTTTAATAACTGGAACTGAAAATTCCGGTTCTAGAAGTATTGGTGCTAAAATATGGATAATCAAAGTACTGGGACCCAATTATGGCAGTCGTGATCGGGTACTTTTTCGCTTCGATAACAATTTATTCCTAATTTTTTCAATCGATACTGAATAAATCGAAATTATTTTTTTTAGTGTTGTAAAGCTTTTATTTGATTTTCATAACATTGAAACAATTATTTCGAAGAATTAGAAATAAAATACCGACTGCAGCAGGGGGCTATGCTGGTATTGAAAGTACAAATACGAAAAAATACTGGTCCTAAAAATGCTGGTATAGAAAGTGCTGAATACGAAGTGACCATACAAAAAGTCTTAACTAGCAATTAAAGATCTCGTTTAAAAGAATCTAGTATTGAAAGTTTTGGTATAGGCAGTTATTTTACTCAGGGTATTTAAAGCACTAGCAACAAAAATATTTTTTTTTTAATGTCCTAAGCTAAATACTGATTAAATACTGATGCAAAACCTAACTGAAATTTGTATGACTTAGTCCCGTTTTGTAATAGTACTGGTACTAGGAAATCTGGGACTAGAAGTACTTGTTCTGATAGTAAAGGTTCAGAGAACTGCAAAATTCAAGAGCTTTATCCCATTTCTGGGAAAAACCTGTGGAATTTCTTTGTACCTTCAAATTATTTTATTTTTTTTTTTTATAAATAATACCTTCCCTATTCTTCACACTTACTTCTTTCCTAGTTCCCTTTTAATTCTTTCCTTAGTAATTTAGTGTCAAATTCATCTTTCATTTTGAATTTGTTTCGTCTTCCTTTTAACATACAACTAATACCAATTCCACACTCTCCACTTACCGACCCATCTTATTGTTCAAATTCTATTAAGAGCTAAATTTATAAATAGCTTTACAATGGTAAAAAAAGAATGTCAGAGAAAAAAGTGAAACAAAAATGTTAAAATTGATTTATAAAAAAAGAGAAAAAAAATGTAAAAAATTTATTACAAAAAATTTTTATACTTGGAAATAAAAAAACCAAAAGCAGGAAAATTGTATAAAATTAAATTGAATGTTTTTACACCAAAAAGGGGAAATGTTTTAAAGAAAAAGCAGGACAAATAAATAATTGAAGGTAATTTAGTGGTAAAAGATAAGTGAGATGGAAGTAAAAGGACTGACAGTTAAGTGTGTTAGAATTTATGGAACAAATCTTTAGGGGAAAAATAATAAACAAAATTAAAAAATTTAAAAAAAAAATCACAATTTAATCCGAAAAATAAAATAGAGATAAATTCTTTAAGATTCTGTTCTGGAAATTGAAAACGCTAAACGCAAGAATTTAGAAGTTGTGTTTAATACACTTCTAATCTAATTTTTATAATTTTTGTTATAAAATTCTGTTTAATAGAGAAATGTTTGCATAATATTTGTCATAAAATTATTTTATCACGGAAATCCTATTAAAAAAACAACGTTTAAAATTCTTGTGTTTTCGATTTCCAGAACACACGCCACTGATAAATTCTTTAAGTTTCTTTAAAGCAACCTTTTTTTCTCTAACAAATTCTCATTTTTGAAGTGCTCAAGTTGAACTATTAATTTTTATTTAGTTCAGTGTTGAACTAAATGTTTATGTGTTTGTTAACTGGTCCTTGGCGAATTTGCAACTATAGATTGTTATTTACACCAGCAAATACAGTAGAACAAGGTTTTAACGATTTTACAAGGGCGGAAAATTTAGTCTGTTTAAACAAAGTTCGCTATAGTTGTGTTAAAAATGAATTCACAGAAATTTTACAGATATTTTACAAATAAATTAATCAAAAAAAAAACAGTTTTAATTAAAATATTTAATCAAGGGAATTAAACGTTTAATCAAGTATATTAAACGTTTAATCAAGCGAATTAAAGGTTAATTTGAAACAAGTGCAAATTTAATTAATTTTTTAATTGAAATCAATTTTTGTTTTTTTCTTCTGTGAATTAGAACCGGTGAAGGTGTTCACTTGGGTATTCATTCGGTTAACCGTTAATCGGTTAAGCGATTAATTACTACCCGATTAACTGATCGGTTATTTTAAAATTGGCTATTTTCGATTAACGATTAAACCGGTTAATTTCAGACGATTATTCGATTAACCGATGTTACAAAATTTTGAAAATAAGTAGTATTTTAACATAGTTTTTTATCTTTTTAACAATTTGTTTCGTCTCATAAACAAAAGGTATGTGTTTAGAAAATAATTTTTTATCCATTATATTTCCTTTTAGCAATAAATTCTTAAAATACAGTACAAAATCAGAAACTAAGGAATTCGGAATTAAATTTTTTGCAAAATGTTCTGTGCTGAGCTTTGCCAGGACGAGTCAAATGATGAACTTACAACAGCAGAAACTCTCGCTAGGAACACAAACAATCTTTTAACAGAATTTTCCGTAACAATTAGAAGTGTTAAAAAATTAAAACCGGACTGTAATGCCAAACTTGAAGATTTTATATGTTTAGCGAAATCCTGGAAAAAGACTGCGAATTAAGTTGTTCTGTATTATTGGTTGCTTTCGAATTCTCCAACATCTTCGGTAAGTAAAATAACTATTATATTTTGCTCGTTTTAGTCCAAGAATTGTTTCGTTGGTTATGTAATTGTTTGTTTTTTGCTTATAAAATACAAATAATAAATAATGTTTGCATTTTTATTTATTGAAATTACTTAATTTATAACAAAACTTTGTTAATCGGTTAAACGATCAAAAACCAAACTAACCGATTACTAACCGATTAAACCCAAACATCGGTTTATTAATCGAGTGGTTAACCGATAAAAGCAAAAGCCCGATTAAATCAATACCTTAGTGTTCACTTAAGGCCGTTATATACACTATCCCACTAATGGTGTTTTCTTTTCTACAAAAAAATGTGACATTTTATTTCAAAAAATGCAATTTGGTGTATTTTTCTTAAAATTTTGCTCCCGAAAAGGGTGGCTTGTGTTATTCTAAAAAAAACTCTTGCTTTTCGGGAGCAAAATTTTTAAGAAACAGACACCAAATTGCATTTTTTTTTAAATAAAATTTCACATTTTTTTGAAGAAAAGAAAACACCATAAGTCTTAGGTATTTTATGAAAATGCAACCCTGTTATGATAAGTTGTTAATGGCGTTTGAAAATTTTCCAACAATAATTAGATCAGGGAATCATTTTCAAAAAAAAACTTAGGACTTTGTGAGATAGTGCATAACGGCTTTTAAGAAATGGTTCGATTTAACCAAATGTACGTTATAGCCGCGTTCTAGTCTGCATAAGAAAAGTTTGTTTAATTCCAAAAAGATATTAAAATCAAAGTTTTCAAGTAACATCCCGACTGCTATTGCACTCTACAGTTGGCGTCCTGGAATATTATTAAAAGGGAAAAGGCACTCGTAACCATCAGAGTCCGATAGCTATCGGCTTTTTCACACACACTTTACACTTTATTGATATTTTAAGATAACGAATTTAAGATACATTAGTGTAAGTATACATTTTTGTGTAGTCTTAAATAATACAATAGTTTTCGACATGTAATAGCTACAAAAGCCCTTCGCTACCTTAAATGTAGAGTATTTAGTGGAGGGTAATTACCTCTGCCGTCTAGTCTACCATTAATATTATATTGTTATAGTTGTTTAAAAATTACTAGATTAAGTGTAAATAAATCTCTGTGGTAATATTAAATGGATTAAGAATCATTCTTGTTGCTACTGAAAACTCCTGTAGCAAAACAGGCAGAAGTTGCCATAGTAAGAAAAAAACATGAGTTTGTCTAGTTCTTCGTATCTTCTATTATTTGTTTTCTTTTAGCCAAGCATTCATAATGGTTTACATGTGATTAAGAAAACAGTTTTTCTTTTCTCAGCTTTCGAATTGGTACAAGAGAAAAAAAACACGCAAAGCTTTAACTTTCAAATGATCACTTGAAGCATAATTTTACTTTAACATCAAAAAAAAAAGGATAGAAGTCTTACCACAAGGTAAATCCTTAAGATACTTGAAGCCAATGTTGAATATTTTTGCAAACGACTTTTGGTTTCTTTTTTATTTTTTATACAAAAAAAACTCCCTCACAAAAATTTGTGTTAAGAAATCAGATAATTCCCTTTGGAAAATTTTGTTGTATTATATTTAAGAAAAAGTTGTTTTTTGTATTGTTGCCAGCTGATTGATGATCAAGGTTTGAACAATAAAGCACACAAATACCCCAACGCCGTCTTACTGAACCCAGCAAACATGCTTATGTGATCTTAATTAAAAAACTATTTGAAATCGATTTTATTTTAAAAGATAAAAAATGTGAAAAATAATTAAATAGATTAAGAGTATTTAAAGAAAATTAGGATAATTTGCTTGTATTCAGAAATTTGTTCATTCTCAACCCCATTTCAAGGATATCTCAAATGTGACTAGAGAATATAATTATGTTTAACACATGCATACGATTTATAAGGAAATTATGAACGATTCGAAATCAAACTCATTCTTTTTAAACATTAAAAATATGACATTTATTTGAGATTAAAAAAGGTTCAATAACAAGGAAAAACTTGATCTCAACATCTCAACAATACAGAAATTAAATTACGAACTACTAACATTGATATTAAGGCCCAGGCCTACGATGTTTCATTCGTATATTTGTATTGATAACAAAACAAATTTTAGTTTTTTCTTTTATTGTATGCGAAAGAAATGTTCTTGTCGACATCGTAGGCCTGGCAGTAAATGTTTTTTAAACGTATTCTTTGAATATGAAGCAACCCGTGTTTCTTTAAAGGTTTTATTAAAGCCATTTGGCAATTTTGGACCTTTGAAAATAGTTTTGATTTTAAATCATTACAAGTTTAATCTCAAGCTTCTGTTTCTTTGAAGTTAACTTCTATCTTTAATTTTTAAATTAAATTTTTGGTTTTGTTTTAAGTTGAGAACGATTTGAGATCAAATCAGTTCTCACAGGTCAAACTTTTGAATATTTAAAAGTAATCCGGAAATGAAAGATTTGTTGTGAAAAAGAAATTATCTGAAGTCAATAAATATATTTGCCAAAACGGAGGCACTATCGAATCTACTTGCAGCGCGCTACTACGTTAACCAACCAAAAATACATTTATTATATTTTTAATCTCAAATGATATTCTCGAATGTGTCTCGAATGTAGATTATGAAGCATAATTTTAGTAAAATTATAACCAAAATGGTTTACAAAATAAAATATATTTTCTCTTTATTATTGTTCGAAGTATACATATGTATCTTTATATTTGAGAAAAACTTGAGAATTGTTTTGTTTTCAATTATAAAGAAAAGAAAATATTTTAATACTTCTGGTTAAGGGCCAAATACACTTTCAAAATGCTTGTCTAGCAGGCGAATTCACTCGTGTACATGTGCAGGACGTTATATTCGCCGTCATATCTACATTTTTTGATTTTCCATCCAGCATCGATGGTGTGAAACATACAAACACATTTTCACTAATTCAACATTGTGATGGGTATTTTGATCAGTGTAATTGGGCCTTTACACTTTACTCTTTTTATATTTTAGAATAAATTGTAAATACTATTTTATAAGTTAAGAAAAATTTCATAAATCTACCTCAAATTTAAGTTGAACATGAACTTAAGCCAAAATAATTTTATTTTATTTGTTTTTCGCACTTTTTGACAAAGTATATTCTTCTATTTCTTTTTCGAGCCCCAGGTCAGTCAAGAATGGAAAATTATCAATAAATTTTAATTAATTTTATGTTGTAAAATTCCTTTTTTCATAAAAATAATTTAATGAGAATTAAATTTGATGAACTTAAGCCTAATTAAAATATCAAAATTTATATAATTTTTATAACAATCACAAACACAAGTTTTTAAATATGTAATTAAATTTTACATTATTTGCATTAATTTGAAATTTAAGTTTGAGAAAAACTTGAGAATTATTTTTTTATTAAAAATTTTAAATAAGATTAAAATTCCTTCTGATAAATTTTTCTTAAGTTAATATTCTTTAATTAAATATTATATAAAAGAAAGAAAACGTAATTTAACAAACTTTTTTCTCAAATCAACATCAAATTGAATTCAAACATAATAATTAACCTCAAATGTTTAAGTCTACTTTTTGTAATAGCAGAAAAAAATTTTAAAATAATGCCTTTGTAGATTGCAGGCTCAAGTCAAATATAAAACTTAAACGTCTGCTATAGTTTTTTTCACACTTGAGCTACACTTGAGAATTACCTTTAATATTAATAGTTTAAGTTTTTTTTTTTTTAATCATCAAAATAATTAGATTTAATAAAGACTAAAAACAACATTCAAAACAGTATTTTTTTAATGCTTAAAATAGTTCGCGATTTAGGTTTAATATCAAACAATAAGGCCATTGAATTTTAAGAATTTGATTTGTTCTTAAGTCTACAACACTAGGCCTCTTACAAAAATTCCACCTCTAATATGTAAACCCAAATACTACCGCATTTAAAGAGCATTCGCACACACACAATCAAACAGACTATAATACAAAGCGGGAGTCCTAACTCAACGACTTAATTACATTTCCTGTAACAAACACTTGTGCAAGTATGTGCCTGTGTATGAGTTTGCCTAATGCACACACTCGCAATTACATTCCTTAATATTCCCGCAAAAAACCCCCCTGGACTCATAAATTGAAAAAGCAGTAGTTTTGTTTCCTTTTATTTTCTACCACTCAGACACTTTTCGTGCCAAAACAAAACTATACACATACAGTGGAACGTAAGGAAGAAAGTTAAAAAAAAACACGAGAAAAGATGCGCATAAGAATTGCTTATCCCATCAACAATAAATTTCAGTGTTTTTATCAAGAATAAAAATTGGGAATTAAGCACGAATAACAAAATCATTTAAATTAAATTTTGTATTCCCACGAAAATTATTTTGATAAAAAAATTCCAATATTTCATATAAAATTATTAAAGTCACTGGAACGACATGAAAATCGAAGTGTCACAATTTTATGAAAAAAAAAATCGTTAAATGCAATTTTAATTGTTTGAAAATAAATACGAATAGTTTAATTAATTTTTTTTAATTACGCATGCAATATTGTGTCAGATGTGTTAAGAACCACGTAAAGAGCGTCCAAAATTAGGCAATACAGCAGCAAAGTCTCATTCTCACAAAAAAGCTTTAAACTTTTAAGAAAAATGCCGTTTAAATGTTAAAGAACCATGAAAATCGCCACAATGTTAAAATTGTTACAACCACAAACATTTTTTATCATCAGGGAAAAACTTTTCAAATTGGTGAAAAGTTAAAAGTAAAAAAAAATCTTAAAACATAAAAAACGGTATAACTTGAACAAAAAATGAAAATTCAAAAAAAATCGCTAGAACTGAAAATTAAAACTTAAAAACCACAATTCTTAAATTATAAAACTTTAAAAACTTTTGAAATTATAATAATAATAATATAAAATAATGTAAAATAGGGGAAATAAATCGATAAAATTAAGGAAATTGGAAAAAAGTACATTCCTTGAAGTTGCGAACAAAACAGAAAATTGATAAATTAAAGTCAAATGTCTGCATTTACAAAAATATTTTTATATTTATAAAGTTTTACATAAAAAATTTCATATTAAAATGTTCCTTAATAAACGTTTTTAAAATTTAATTATCGTTTTTGAATACGGGGGTAGAAAACAGCAAAAGAGCAGAGAAATCGTTAATTATATTAAAATCGCCGTAAGCACCCAAAATATAAATATAATCTAAAACTTGAAAAGTCTAAAAATCTGTAAAACAATAAAAATAGCAAAAACTTCTAATTATAACATTTACAAGAGAACTAAAAATCGAAAAAAAATTGGAGTCGGAAAAAACTCGACGAATTGTAGTAGGGATTATAAGAAAATATAAACTCACTGTTAATTTGTAGTGTTTTATCTAAGCATTGATATATGTATTTGCAAATAAGTCTTAAATGCTTGTAATTCTCATTCGCTTTACAGTTTTATTTGTATAATATCTTTAGCTTTTCCAAAGTCTTTGGAAAAAAGTTTCCTAAAGATTTGGCATCACTGGTTGCGCATAGGAACTAGGTTATCTCCCAACAATAAATTTCAGTGCATTTATCAAGAAAACAAATTGGGATCTAAGCACACAACCAAATCTTGTTAACAAATAAAAAAATTTTGTATTCAAGAAAATAACTTTGATAAAAATTATTAATTGCTTAAATATTTATAAAAACAAAAGCTTTAACATCAAAATAAGACAAAATTAAAAAAAAAAATTAAAAATTAAGATTTCCAACGTATGTATTTTAAAACATTTGATTTCACAAAACAGATTCCAATCCAATTAAGTTTTTTTTTAGAATACGGCAGTTTATTTAAATTTTCAAATTCCCTCTTTAACTTCAACTCAAAATGAAATATTTACAATTTTTTCCACAACTTCCCCACTGTACATTGTACTCTATTTTTAGCACTTTGCGAACTTCGCAGATTTTATTGTGTATGTCTATTTTTTTTCTGTTGCTGTTTTGTAATCATGAAAATTTGTGGCCTTTTGAAAACTCATTTTGGAATGCCAACTGCTAAATACACACACATACCCTGCCACGAATACAAACACTTCAATAAACACACACATACATACACAATGGGCCTGATACAATATACCCTGAAGGAAACCTGGGTGCAAGTGTCTACAAGTCACAAGTTTTGTCGACTATTTTGGTGGCATTGTCAACGAAGTGTCTACACTTCACTACATTTGCCACTTTATTTGGCTTTAATACGCAAAAAATTTTATCAAAAAAACAAAACTGAGAAGTACAATTCCTATAAAAGTTGAAGAAATAATAAAAAAATATTGTTACGATTTCGTATTCGTACCAAAAGTGTAGACTTCATTTACTAAAATGTACTAGCGATTCTCTGGTTCCAATATCTACATATGTTCCCAAAGGAACTACCTAGTCAGTAGTAGATTTCCAATGACACGCACATGTTTAATGTCTATAGGAAATGACATTGTCTGGGGTATAATAAGTCATTAGTGCTGGTGACTGTCAATAGTAAATCCCTACTGATTCACTAGTGACATTTCCTACAGGGTATTAACACCTTACAAGCACTATTGCAAAAGCCCAATAAAGCAAATGTGAACCCAGAAAGCACTTGTTTTAGATGCTTGTAATTTGTACAAAGATACTGAGAAAAAAAAACTGGGATTCTGATGACGAAAAGGCATGTGAAGGAAAAACAAGCTTTTCTTTCTCCTATAAAATTCAAAGCCAATTTCAATTTTAAGTTAGAATAATTGTTTTCCAACTGTATTTATTTAAAATGTGTTCTCCTCCTTAAATATCTTATTTTTTATGTTAACATTCATTTTGTTTTCCACTTTGTGGTCAAATCTCTGTGGTATAGAAAAATTCTACTTCAAATAATGAACAGAATATACGAAAGACAATATAAAAGTATGGATACATTTTAATTTACTATAAAAATTTTGACACTTAATTTTGAATGTTTGTGGTTAAATTATAAAATTATTTTGCAAAAAAAAAAACTAACCTAAAAAAATAATTAGTTTTACGCCAGCTAAGAGGAGAAGGGAAAAAAGCAAGAAATTGCAAAAGTTTTAAAACTTGTGGGCTCTAAAGCAAATAAAAAAATCCCCGATGACACTGGATAAATGAATGTTTTTATTTAATATTTTGGACCAACAAGGTGGAGAGTAATAAATGCTACAAAATTTTTTAGAAAATTAAAACAAAATATGTGTACAAATTAGTACTAAAAATTAAACTACATACAAACAAAGTATTAAAAATCTTTAAACTAAAAGTTTAAAACTGCAGTTTGAAAGCCAAGAATGAAATTCTAAAAATTTAGTAAAAAAAATTTTGGTAAGAAAATTTATTTCAAAATTTTGTGCTAAAAAAGAATAAATAAAGAATTTTAACTAAAATGATTCAGTTTGTACTTTATTATATATGTGTGTTGTACTAAAATTCATATGTTTTAGAAATTTCGTACTAAAAGCTAAGAAGCAAAAACATTTTTGTATCAAAAATGTGTTTTTAATCTTGAATTAAAAAACTTAGTACAAAAATTAAGAATCAAAAGAAAAAAATCTTAGATACAAAAATTTGGTATTAAAAATTTAGTAATAAAAAAAACAGACTACACATTTTGGGTTGAATTTTTTTTTACTAAATTAAAGAATGAAAATATTGTAGTAAAAATTCAGTACTAGAAAAAGTCACTAATAATTTAATTCTAAAAAAATCTTTCTCCCGAAATTAAAGTATTTAAAAAAAATTAAAAAAAAAACAATTGAAAAAAGTGCAAACACTTTTAAAACAAAAATGTTGCACTTAAGCAACTTTGGTACTAAACTTTAAATATTTAATTAACAAGGTTTTGTTTAAATGTGCTAAATTCAAATTTCATATCATTAATAAACTGAAATTTATTGTTGATGGGTTAAGCTATTCCTATGCGCATTTCAGTTTATTTCAGTTTATCAATAGTATGAAATGTGAATATAGCACATTTAAACAAAACCTTGTGAATTAATTTTTTGAATCCCAGGAAAAACTTTGATTTAAATATTAAAGTTGTAGCAATAAACTTTTAGTGGCAAAATAAAAAATTTTAATTGTGTCATAAACTCTTTCAATTTAATAATCTACTGTTATTAATAGCAATTTAGGAATGAAAATCATGTAGTAAAAATATACTATCAAAAATCTTAGAGTTGTACTATTTAAATTTTAACACTAGAAACTAAAATCTAGTATTAAGTTTAATATAAAAAACACTAACATTTAAAACAAAATTTCAAAATTAGTACAAAATTTTAAATACTGAATACTTTTTGGTGTAACGTTTAATGTACAAATTTGGACCACAAATTTAAATACTATTTTTTTTTATACAATTTTGGTTCTAAATTTTAATTCAGAAATTTATAATGCTTAATTCGAATTACATATTAGTACTTACTGAATGTTTTAAGAACGCGAGCGCAAAAGTGACTCGTGACTAACTTTTCAAACAAAATTTCAAAAATTTTTAATTGGTACAAATAATTCAAATAAAGTATTATAAATTTTTTAAATAAAATTTAGAACCAAAATTGTATTAAAATATTATTTAAAAATTGTATGCCAAAATAGTACTGAATTAATTTAATAATTAAAAAAAAGTTGTACTAAAAATTTTATATTAAAAGTTGTGTACATTTGTACATTAAAAGTTACACAAAAAAGTTCAGTATTTATATATAAGTACTTAAAGTTTTGTTCAAATTTTTTAGCACAAAAACTTTAGTAATAGAATATTAAAATACAAATAATTTGATACTTAAAATAATGCACAAAAAGCAATAATTGTTTATATTAATAATTTCAAAGCAAATATTTAGTACTAAAAAAATTGTGCTAAATGTTATGTTCTAAAAATTTAAAATTTGTTAGATGATAAAAAAAATTTTAAAAACTTAGTATTCAAATATTTGGTACTAAAAATTTAGTACTGGGCTTAAAATACAAGCCAACAATATGATTTTAAACAAACTCCCCTTAATATGGGTATATTTCTGAATAAACATTCGTATAAAACAAAACTTAAAATAAGTATAAGACAAAAAATAAATAGAAGGGCATGTCAAAAGTTTGAGGAGATTTCGTAATAAAAATTTTGTACTAAAACCGTAATACTATTTTGTTAAATAATAATTAAATTATAACTTAAGTACTTAATTTTTGTTATGAAATTTTGAGTGGAATTTGGAGCACAAAAAGTTTTGAAATTTTTAAATATTTTTTAAAAACTAATTAAAGGGAATGTCAAGTAAGGTAAAGTTGATTCTACTAATGTAATGGGTAAAGTGAGCACCAGTTACTAAACTGTTCTTTTGTTATCTTTAAGAAAATAGATTCTCATTTAAAAGTATGAACCCCTTAACCTACAGGCACTTTTTTATGAAATAAGTTCGACTTGTAAAAATGTTTACGTCAACCTGTAACATTTAGAGGTGATTTATCGTGTAATAAAACATTTTAGCGCCGCAACGATCCCAAAAGTAACGTAAAAGTAGTCACTAGCCGGCAGTAGTAATTTAAGTAGAGAAACGGAAGTTGTTATTTGTATTACGAGAAATTTAAAACCTTTTGGAATGTGAAACCAAATAAAAATATGCCTACAAACACACTCCCTATTTGTGTATCTTTCTGCAAATAAAGAGAAAAAGTACTGCATGTAAGCGGAAGCTTAAAAATGTAAGTGTAAGAATGTTGTAACAATTTTTTTTTTTTTTTTTCTTTAAACAATGACTGGCAAAATTCCAGCTGAATGGCATTAAAACACAAATAAAACGAAAAGAGACCAAATGACACTCTCAGAAATACTTAAATAGGAGGAAAATGATGAAAATAGTGTGGTAAATGTTGAACGAGCAACATGATGCAGATGAAGTTAATGACGACGACGATGACGATGATGGAAATGTTCGTTGATGATGATGAAAATATTGCTGATAAAAATGTAAGTTGGTCGGTTTGTAATAAATACTTTGACGATGATCAATTGGTTGTTATACAACACAGATACTTGTTGTTTGCCGCACAAGATGGCGTACATACGAACACTGAAGTCTACAAAAGTAATTGACCTTCTTTGGGTGTTTATGTATTGAAAAAAGTAAACGAGAATGTGTGTTTGCATTTAAATGCCCGTTCAATATCAAAAGAAAAACTCAAGGTCTTATTTATTTCATAAAGGATTTCAAACATTTACTTTCAAACACATTTGCATTTAAAGGATTTAAACATACACAAAGTCACACACACATGTATGTGAATCCCAGCAAACATAAATTGAACTTTTTAAATATCGTTATTTTGCTTTGTTATCAAATATTTTATATCGTTTAGTATTGTTGAGATAAATCTGCATTTTTTGGCGAGAAAGATTTTGTTTCCCGTTATTTTCCCTGTCTCTTTAATTTAAACCATCCTGAAATTTCAGGTGATTTAAGGTTAGTTATTAAAGTTATTCTTAAATTTTTTTTTTATTAAACATTTCTAATTTTTAAGTTTTTTTTAAGAAAAGCATTAATAAAAAATATTGCATTCACTTACCTCTAAATTTACATTCTGGTATCATTTCATCACTGTGATCGGAACAATCGGAATCCCCATCACACATAAAACGCACAGGAATACAATCACCATTTCCGCATTGAAATTGTTTTTCGCTGCAATTTGAGGTTAGTTTTCCTAAAAAAAAAAATTAAAACCAAAATTTAATGTATTATAAAATAAATATTTAAAGGGTAAACAAATTTAAAGAAAATAATGCACATCGGTCTGAATTTGCAAAAATTTTAATCCTTAAAAAAATTTTAAAAAATGAAAACATTGAAAAAATTAATATCTAAAGAAAATAATGATGCACTATGGGTCTCAATTTTCCAAAATTTTAAACTCTGATAGAATGAACTGTTTTTTCTCGTTTTAAAAGTTTTTTTTTTTTGAGGAAAATTTTTATATTTGTTTTAACAAATACATCAAACTAAAACTTGTAAAGAATGTAAATTGGAATTGCCAAAATCGCTCCACGAGTTAATCCAGACCCCGCACAAATAATCTACCTAATTAGGTAATCTAGCTTTTTCAAATCTTCCTAAAAATTGTTGTATCCACAACAAATTCTATGTAAGCAAAATTAATGCAAATTTATAACATGAATAAATTTTTTTATTAAATTTCAGTCAATTGGCAATGTTTTCAAAGATCACAGCTCCTTTCGAAATCACTTTGACCTCCATTAACTAAAATTATTTAAAATTTAAAAAAAATTTTAAAATTTTCTCAAATTCTCCATCAAAAAACTTAGAAAAAATCTTGCAAAAAAAGTTGAATATCAAGGGTATTCACGATGGTCATTTTGCAATTTGTAAATTTGCAGTGCATTTTATGATCGATCGTGAGCATACCACTTTTATTTTTTGTTCAAATGTGCTATTTTTCTAAAAATTTTGTCTGTCAACACAAAAAACTTCTGACAGCACTATAAAAAATATGCATTTGTTTACAATTATACGCAAGCAAATTAAAATAATTTTTTTCTTTTGAAATTATTTCAATTTAATTCTCTATTTTATATTAAAACCCACGAAAATGTTCAATTTATAAGTTTCCTGCAAAAACAATATGGCGCTTAATATGACATAACATTTGTTTACATTTGTTTGCTATTGAGCAAATATGCACTTCTTATTTTGCTCATGGTTTTTTAGAGCAAACGAAGTAAAATAAAGGAAATTGCAAATACGTATACATCCATATTTTGTTGTTATGTGGTGCAAATGTGTGTATTTTTACACGCATTTGCATTGTTTGCATACCTTGCACTACCCATCATGATTTCCCTTATAAACTAAAAATTTATATCAAAATTTTTTAGGACTTAATCCACAAAAAAGAACCTAATCCTGAAATGTACTTTACTTTGTCCTGTTAAAATCGTTTGTTTATTGTAAAGGGCGAATCAAAAATCTTGCAGAAATCTCAAGCGATTAAAATAAACTGAACAGTACCCATGTTCTGTAAGTGAGAATTTGTCGCATCGAGAAGATGTGAAACAAAATATTCCTTCGTTTCTCGAAAAGTGAGAAAAAACTATGTCTGTTACTCATGTCAAAAACTAGCAAAAGAAATTACGTCGTTACGTTATAAATGGCATAACATTGCAGTTGAAGCCGATGTGACATTTAAGACGTCGAGAACGACAGTTACACATATCGTTGACTGCGACCAAAATTTACTAAAATTGAAAATTTTTCAACGACGGCGGCGAAAATACAACCGTCGGCTAAACCAAATAAATAATGTAAACTGCGACTTTAATGTTTCTTGTTGAGCTTTGAAAACATTCGTATATTTTATAAAAATGTTAAAAGCAAAATAGTTAAGAAATAAAAAAATGTGCCAAGAACAAAATATTATGATTATTATTCTTTGTATTTTGCAATTTTAATTCGTGCTAGAATTTTTTCTCGCCCTATTTTTATTTGTGAGTTTATTTGACAGTCCAAAGCGCGACAATTTTCTTACAAAAATGAAGTTGAGATAGTAAAAGTCATAAGATTGTGCTGTAACTTCGACATCTTCATTTGTCATTGGACAAAAATAAACTGTTGCCTTTACTTCTGATTAATTAAATGAAAACAGTCGCAGTAAAGGCAAAAGCAAAAAACAAAAAGTTGTACATGTTCGAAAGTGTTTGGTTTGATAGACTGAAACTTTTAAAAAATCCCGTAGTTACCGAAGATGGGACGTTGTGTTTTTTTCCGAATTTTTATGAGATTTTTTTGTATTAATAAGTGGTTTTAAGGAAATATGTTCAATTCTGGGCCTACCAACAAAATATTTTGACACGACAACTTTTATGTCCATTCCTACATTTATAAGAAAGTTATGGCATTAAAAGCGTTTTCGGGAGTAGTATCTGTATGGGAGCCATGGTCAGATATGAACCGATTTCAACAAAACTTGGTAGGATAATTATGATTGCAATAAAATGGGTCTGGAACAAGTTTAATCTAAAGCCTATCATAATATGATGGTTAATGGGCACAAAGACTTTATGCCGGTAAGAAGCTTGTATGGGGACTATGCGAAATTGTAGACCGATTGCCATAATTTCACAGAGCCATTTGTGACAAATAGAACCTTTGCGCACATGGTGTATGTAAACAGCCAGCAACTGGACCGATTGACATCACTAGATCGACTCTAAAAGTAAATCCGAATCTAACTAAATAAAAGAAGGACTTGGGACCAGTATTTTAAAGTGTTACAAACATCAGCATAAACCTCTATTGTAATGTGAACATAAACCAGATTTCCGAATTTTAAGGGAGCAGATCCTTCCTAAATTCGCTATTATAGTTCCTTCCGAAATTCCCTTAAGCCCAAGAAAAGTTATTTTTATGTTAATGAGGAACCTAACCCATAACAAATTAAAAATAAATATCTGCAGTAAGAGAGAAAAAATTTAAATTTACTTAATAGTTTAATAAACACAATTTAATGAAATCCTCTCTCGTTGTTTTGGTAACAAGATAAAATTCAGGACCACTCATTTCCAAGTGATGCAGGGATTCCTATGACCAGCTTTGGTCGATAATATGAATCTTTCTTGTTTACCATTTTAAGAAATTTAAATTTTATTGCCAACAACCGACATTAAATATTACACATTATTCAAATTTGCTGTTCATGCTCTCTTTAAAGTTAAAATTTATTTTTAAAAAATGTTCAATATTTTTCGATAATTTTCTTAATTTTAATATATGATTTTTTTTAAATTTGATTAAAATTGTATATGAAAAAATATTTTCAAAAATGTTGTTATCCTTTTACAAAAACTTCTTATTAAAAAAAAGTTATCCTTTTTCTCTAAAAATGTTTTCTCCTTTTCTTCTCAATGTTTGAACAACAATATGACATCATGTGTCAAAGATTTTACTCCATATCCGAGACAAAACTATTCAGGACAAAGATAAAAATATTTGTCTTAAAACAAACATTTTCTTTCGAATAACAGTGAAAAAAAGAAAGGACAAAAGGGTTTCATTTATTAAGAAACTTTAGATTGGTGTCCTTATAACACATCACATACGGATATGACACGCTGTCGTATGCTGCCAATGTTGTTTCTTGTTTTTAGTTCCTTTCTTTTGGCAATTTAAAATGTGACAGATGCTTTAAGCAGAGCAAAGAAATATTAGGGGCCGGTCCAACAAAATGGAGATAATGAACGGCCAGCAATTTTTTTCGTTTAAGGAAAGATAAATTGTCAGCATCTCTTTACTGTAATTGAAAATGTCTTAATTAGTTTTCTGGAAAAGGAAGATGTGGCGGCAACAATCCTTCTAAAACAAGGAAAAGTTGGCAACATCTTTATTACAAGTGCCGTTTCACACACGGCAAAATTGACTTGTCAAGTCTTGAGGTTTTAGGAGAGAAGGAAAAGAGAATGACATTACATTTCCCCTCTCTCCCTTACGCGTAAGACTTAACGAGTTAAACTTGACGTGTGTGAACCGGTTCTAACACAAAAGGATGGCAACTTTTTAATAAAACAAAAAAGTTGCAAGCAATTTTTTATAACACAAGAAAATTGGCTGCAACTTTCTAAAAAGTTACAAAATTTTACATCAACTTTTCTAAAAGACGGAAATTAAAGCTTTGTGTCATTTTTCTATAAGAGAAACAAAATTAATCAGCAAGTTTTCTTTCACAAAAACAGTTGCCAGCAATTTTTATTCAGAATTGCATTTTAAGAAACCGTTTTTTAGCGTGCCTTAAGTTACGCCTGCCTGTCATAATCCTTTACCTTTCTCACTCTTTTTTGAACAAGAACAAAACGTTTTTAATTTTTAGCTGAGAATTGTGTTGCTCTTCGTGTTTCACTTAGTAGCAGTCATTGTCTTGTTCTCCGAATGGGTGTGTGTATGTTTTTTCTTTAT
This sequence comes from Pollenia labialis, assembly GCA_949318255.1. Taxonomy (NCBI): domain Eukaryota; kingdom Metazoa; phylum Arthropoda; class Insecta; order Diptera; family Polleniidae; genus Pollenia; species Pollenia labialis. Next base: position 12,459,187 of record OX439139.1, read on the forward strand.
ATCCCCAGTCACGTTAGTTAAAGTGTCAATTTAAACCGGCGTCAACACGGAAGTGATAAAGCGGAAGTAAACTAGTAGAAAATCTTCATTAAGTTTTTGAAAAATGGGAAAATTTTTGTATTTACTTTTGTTCAATTATTGGCTTTAGAGTGGAAAACAAAATCGCCAAAATGAGAATCAGTCAAAAATAGTAGATGATTTTAAATTGAAATAGACAGTCAAGAAAAAAATTAAAGGACAAAGGCAGTAAAAATATTCGATGAATATGGTTAATAATTAAATTTAAAAAAATATGTCCGGAGAAAAAAAGTACAATTTTACAAAAAAAAAGTACTTTATTACAAAACCAGTAACTTTTTACAAAAAAAGGACCTTTTAACAAATAAAGCAACTTCTTACAAAAAAATAGCTTTTTACGAAAAAAGTACCTTTTTAAAAATAAAGTAAATTTTAAAAAAAAAATAGCTTTTTACAAATAAAGTACCTTTTATAAAAAATAGCTTTTTACAGAAAAGGTACCACTTTACAAAAAAGCACCTTTTTACAAAAAAGTTATTTTTTACAAAAAATAGAACCTCTACAAAAAAGTACCTTTGAACAAAAAAGTACCTTATTACAAAAAAGTAACATTTTTTAAAAAAGTACCATTTAGAAAACACTTGCTTTTTACAAAAAAGTATAGTTCTGCAATAAAGGATATTTTTACGATAAAAAAAACCCCTTTTTTACACAAAAGGAACCTACATAACCGATTGACGGTTAACCGAATGAATACCCTATTTGCTTGGTACTTCACGGTACCATTTTTGCTTCTTGCCGATTTTCAAAGAGGAAAACTGCAATTTCATCCACTTCTTCATTTGTCATTGGCCAAGAAAAAACTGTTGCTTTTACTTTCGATTCATTAAATGTAAGCAGTAGATGTACACAAATTTTCGTTTTTTGTTCGACACTTTGGTTTTGACTGCAGTTTTTTATACCCTGGGTACGATCACTTCCCTAAGTCTTAAAGTTTTGCCAATTTTAATATGCTTGGGATTCACTTATGTCGTGGTATTCTTTTTCAATATGTTGGAAGCATCCCTTAAGCTTTTCCTGCTTCTGGCTCGTTCCAATAAGCGTTATTGTTCACCAGAATAATTGAACCATAATTCCGTCGAAGTCATGTTTAACTCTAATTTTATTTTGTATTCACAATGGTGTTTTTTTTATCGAATGTGTCATTATATTTTCTCCTGTAATTCGTTCCTTAACAATTAGTTCGATCATCTAATTTGACTAAAGACTACCTATTAAAATACTTAATGGATTTTGGATTTATCTTAAACTATTTCTCTAACATTTTAACCCTCAAACATTTTTACACGTATTGAGAAAGGTTCGCTATTACGCCTTTTTGTTCTTCAATACTCATTTCACATTCAAAAACGTGCGAATAAAAAAAAATCATAATAAATATTGTTAATTTATTTAAATTGTTAATTCACGTTGACTTTTATTGCCTTGTCAACGAAAAATGTTGGCTAGAAAAATCGATTGGTATGGCATTATTTATTAATAAAACAAACAAACAAACAACAAACCATTTAAGGCGAATCAAATGAATAATTAAAAAAACAGATTAACAAATTTTTTTTCATTCAAAATTTTAACGATTGTTTCAATTTGTTATAGAGAAGAAAATTTCCATGAAAAGCAATTAATAAGGAATAGATTAGAAATCTATAATTAAACCTTTTTATCCCTTAACATTGCAATTTTTTCTACAATTTTTTTATAGTTTGTATTGTAAAAATAATAATTAAATTTTTAGTTCAAGTATTAAAATTTTCCGTACATTTTAATTAAATCATGTTTATATGAAATTGTTATAAAAAACTTTTATATTAAAAGGTCAGTAGTTATTGCAGCCACAAAAGTTGTTTTGTAACAATGCATTATTTTTTGTTTCGATGAATAAAGTTTAACAAATTAAAAGTTTGTATTAAAAGCTTTTTTAATTAAAATGTGTTTTATGTAAATTTTAAATAAAATTCTTTTGAGGACTTAAAAATTAAAGTTAGTAATTTTATTTTTTTCAAAAAATTATCTTATTTTGCAGATGCACTTGTTTTAAAACAAGGGTCCTTATAAAAGTTTTTTTTTCAAAATCGAAAAGAAAATTTTTCAGAAAGTACTTTTCTTAGAAAGTACATTTTTCAAAAAGTACTTTATTCAAAAAGTACTTTTTTAAAAAATTTTTTCAAAGCGGAATTGGACGCTTGTCGAACTCAAAGTAGGTGCAAAAAAAGAAACGAGTGACAAAAAAAACTTCATAAATTCCAGTCACTCCTAGAGGGGTAAAAATGAAGAACCGATACATACCCCTCTATTTTTTCTAGACATTTTTCCCGACCATAGTTACCCCCTATAGCCATTCCTTAAGGGGGTTCCCATACAAAGTTTAAAAATTTATGAAATTGTAAAAAAATTGGCCCCACAGCTCCAAGGATGTCCCCAGAGGCGTCAAAAATATGGCCGACCACACTTAACTTCTCATCGCCAATTATTTTTTCTAACATGCCTACTCGCTATCACTGTTCCTTAAGGGTGCTCCCATACAAAATTTTTAATACAGAACAATTTGTTTTACAGACAATGATTTTTTTTAGAAAAAGTACCTTTTTATCAAAAAAATCCTATTAAAAAACCATTTAGTACTCAAATTAAATTTTTTATAAAAGCAACTTTTTACAAAAAGTATCCATGTTTTAACAAAAAGGAAAATTTTTGCACAAATTTCAAACTTTATATAACAAAAATAAGAACACAACTTTTAATTTTAAATAAATTAATTTTAATTCCTTTTTAAATATTTACAACATTTATGGCCGTTTTCTCAATACACGATTATCTTTTTACCCAACGAAAAACTGCACATTAATAAAATTAGGTTTTCTCTATGTCTTGTTTGCTTCTATTCGGTCGCAAAGCTAACCAGCACTCATTTGCCAATTAATTATTGTCCGTTTATTTGCCGTATAGATAAATTCAATCAGCTGACTATCAACTTTTACATGTATTTTGAGAGGTGTTGCCAACTGAAAACAATGTTTTTTGTCGGTATATTGAGAAACCAAAATCGTTAACGGGCAGTTTATCGGTCTAATAAATTTATGTTGACATTAGGTAACAGACAGTTTGTCGATACATTGAGAAAATGGCCATTAAAATTTGGATATTTTTAGTTAGGCTTGAGTTTATCAAATTTAATTTTAATTAAATTTAATTAAATAATTTTTACCAAAGGAAGGAATTTTTACAACTTGGAATTTTATTAAAATTTATTGATAATTTTCTTGGTTGAGCTGGGGCTCGAACCTGGGTTAAATTTACATGTTTCAAGAATCACCACATTCTTTCTTCAGAATTCTTTGAGTTCTAACCTCTGCACCACTGCGGTGCCTGCCAGCCAACAGTCAAACATCAATCTTTAACCAATGATACTGGTGGTTAGAAATTTTGCTGTAATTCTCATTTTTAATTTATTCACATGTTTAAAATGTTTTATGGTTTAAATTAAACGCTTTTTAAATTAAAATCTAAATTAAAAATCTAAATTTTTTTTTAAAAACAATTTATATTTTTTTTTATTACTAAAACTCATATAGAATTCCTATTAGATAAATCTCTGTAAAAAAAAATTATTAAATTTTTTTCGTTTGTATTAACCTAAAAAGGATTTTTATAATAAACATTTTTACAACCACCAACTTGTCAATACAAATATCTAAAGTTTGTTGCACGTTTATGTTGCATGCAACACATTTGTTTTTAGGAAGTTTAATTTGTAATTTTAAATTGAAACAATAGAAATATTGCTAAAAAAAAAATTGTTTTAGAAGTGATTAAAACGTATACATAATATGTGGTTGGAAAATGGGGGGAAAAGGGGTAATAAAGAGGAAATATTAGTTATTAAAATTTTATTAAAAGAAAGATAATTTAAAAAAAAAGAATTTACCATTTGTTTAGGTTTTTTGTTAAAAAAAACCAAATTTCAAAATAGAATACAAAACTTTTAAAATCGGATTTTCATTTTGATATTTTTTTAATGACTTTATATTTGCCTTAAAATTTTGAACAACAAAATGAATTTTTTTTTTATTTTTGATTTTAAACTTTAATTGAAACGTTTTAGCGTCTGTTTATTTCGAATAGTGCAAATTTTGTGCCAAATTGTCTCTGTGAATGTTAAAACTACTGAATCTCTTTTTGAAAAATCAAAAAAAAAAAAATAAACGTACAAAATGAATATTATGGATGACTTAATTGCATGAATAAATTGTAAAGCAAATGAAAAATTTCGTCTGACGCTGATGCATCAGCTCTTGCAAAAAAAAAATACCCCGCTAGCCCACAAACACACCACCCAGAGCCCCAACTTTCCTTTGGCATTTTCAAATTCCCGGCAAACACATAAGCTTGACGATTGCCATTCTTAAACGACAAACTTTAGAAATTAATTTGATAAGCATTCGCGAATTTTAGAGATCGTAACCAGCATGGAAAGTTTTTTCCTCATTTCCCAATAATATTCGTTGCTAATTTAGCTATTTGTGTACTAGATTGAGCCAGTTTTCATCGTGTTTAGTTATGCACATTTTAATGCTTGAAATTTGCTTTTAAGACAGATTCACAATGATAGCAACATTTTCGCTGTGTGTTCACAATAAAAGCAACAGTTTTCTTTTTACACTCGCGAACATATTCAGTCGCAAAAAACATTTTAAAATAAAAATACAATGCCTGGCCCAGCACTAACTCATTCATAGGTACACAGATACCTCTTGCCATGAGCAGATGCAATAGGAAGGGATTTTTTAAAAATCCATCGCCAAATTGCTAAAAACGCCTTTAATATGTAACCTTATATCTTCGAAATTAAGACAGATGGGATAAAAATTCAAAAAGCATACAAATGTCGCAAAAAAAGCGGATGCGTGTTCAAGAATTTGATGATAATTGCACCTACTTTTTAAGGGTTAAATGGGTAAAAATCTAAATTTTGGTACATTTTAACGGACACTTGTATGGTAATAATTACTTTTTTTTAGAAAAATCAGTCCTCTTAGCTTATATGGCCATTTAAAACCCGGTTTTGTTAATTTTCACTATTATTATCATAAAATCAAAAATCATAAATTATAAGAAGACTTCAAAAGGTAAAAATTAGAGACAATCGTGAATTTTTTGCTCATATCTCAGTTAATTTTAGCCCGATCTAGCTGATTTTCAATAGCAACTTATTTCAGACTATATCTTCTGTTGAGTGTAGAAACAGCAAAAAACAACAGAACAAGAAGAAAAACATATACTTTTTTCAAGTTTAAAAAGTAAATTTTAATTCTTGCTTATCAGTTAGTTTATATTTTTAGTTAAAAATGTACATAAGACTTTTAAAGTAAAACCCATATCAGGCATGCTGCTGGTGTTTAATCATTCTGTAAGGTGTTAAACGTGTAAGTAAATCAATCATAATAATATCCTCTTTCTAATTTCCTTTTTGATTTTTCCCAGCACCAATTCGGGATAAAAGCAAGTTTATAATACTTAAATCAAGCTCATTTTAAGGTTTGTTTAATCTTTGTTTTACTTAAATTAATCTCATTTTCGCAATATTTCAAGTACGAATCCGCGATTGCATATGGATAAGTTAAGTATTTCGCGATTAAAAAACCATACTTGAGTCAATCTTTCTGTACTTGATTCAAGAAAATCCGCGCTCATCGTACTTTTTTGAGTACAAATGGATTGATTTTTCTTTTAAGTGTGTACATTAATCGCCAACCTCTCTACAAAACATAAAATGGGCGTGGCACCTCAGATTCCTCTATATCTGGAGAACGGCAAAAGCTAAAGTTATCAAATTTGGTACAAACTGTTGGGTTATCAATGCACAACATCTATCAAAAAGCGGATGGGAAAGGATAAGTGGGCGTGGCACTTACCATACAAAGGCAAAAAAGATTTTTGTATATCTTAAGAATGGTAAGAACAGAACAGAATTTCCAAATTTTTTACACAGAGCATGGTAATCAATAAGCAACATCAGTCAAAAATAATTCTGTATTTCTCAAGAAGGGTAAGTGTAAAATTGTCCAAATTAGGAACAAATAGGACCTGTAAAAAATGGGTGGGATTGATAAAGTGGGCACGGCACAAACTGAAATTTTGTATATCGAGAGAACGGCAACAGCTACAGTTTACAAATTTGTTACAAAAAGCTTTGTTATAAATGCACAACATCTTTCGAAACGTGGAAGCGATTAGATAACTGGGCGTTGCACGAAATTCTGTATTTCTGGACACGGTAACAATAAAAGTATTTGAATTTGGTAAAAATTGCTTTATTATTTATAAACGATATCTGTGTTACTTATTTTAATTTAACGGGAGAGGGGCGAAGCGCAAAAGATCCATTTCGAGATTAAAGCGTTTATGGTTTTTAATTTGCTCTTACCACGTTTTCTTCAAATAGGGAAAGTATAAAAGATAAAAAGATTAATTTTAGACACGATATAAAGAAAAACGAATCTTGCAATTCTAGATCCCTAACTCCAAAATGAATTTTTGAGGTATGACAATGGTGCAGTAAATTAGCGATATATACTTTATAAGCTCAAAGAACAATATTGAGAAAATTACAAATGCAATGACAAACCTACAGGGGTGTATAGGGAAGCATTAACATGATATTTCACCGTCTTCTGCAGCATCCTCTGTGAAAAAAGGCGTAGGCTTGATTATTGGTTAAGGCTCCATATGGGATAACGTGGTAATTTTAGTTTGCACCAAAAGTCGAGGGAAAGGAGATCCAAAAGAGCCTACTAAGGGTGCAAATTTGTTTACCACTTGTAGGAAAGTTTGGCCTGTTGGTAGATGTGCCTGGGTGCTGTTGCTGCCGATTATTCCTATGCAATGGAGCTTAGTTGACTCCAGCTGCTAAGAAAGTGGTGAGTGTATGATTCTGACGGATTGTACGCTCAGTGGTTAAGACCAGCCTGAGATTAGGCCAACACGACAGATGCCTAGGTCAATCTTCTCTTCTCTTAATCTATACAGCTGAAAGAGGCATTTTTAAAAGCTGAATTTTTGTGTTTGCTGGGTATGCATCACAAATCTAAATATAACGCATTTTAAAATACATACACAAGCACTTACGCATACATTATTACACATATTCACACATTTACACTTTTATTCACACACACACACTCACACACAATCTTATATTGAGTAAAAAAAATATACTAAATTATAATTTGCATTCTAAATGAGACATAAATTTCAATTAAAATATTCTAATGTACGTGAGTTTTGCTCCAGTGTGTGTGATTTTGAATACGAAATTGTTTCAAATGAAAAACTTATTTAGAAAATCTGATGTTTTTCAATTTGATTTTTCACAATTTATTTTCCTGTTGTTGCTGGTTTGAATTGGGAATAAAACAACTAAACATTTTTTGGCGCCTTTTAGTTGGTGAAGGCCATTTATAGGTTCAAACGTAAACAGGAAGGAAAAAGGAGTCAAAAGTGTTAGAAGGAGTATACAAATTTAAGATTTGTTATGGTCTTAATAAAGTTTGTCATGTTCTCTTACAAAGAAACACTTAAACCTGATCTTATATTTACAAACATACGGAGTAACATAACTTAACAGCTGGGTGTGAGATGAGAAATTTCAGTGAAATGACAAAAGGCCATACATTTATCATTCGCAACATGTGAGTGCGTGTGTGGATATGAGCACAATGTGTACTCTTATTCACTAAACTTTAAGGAAAGAGTGGGAGCTTGCATAGTGCTGCCGTTTTGACGCTTTTTGTTTTTTTAATGGCTCTTTTTTTGTCTCCTTTCGCGATTATTTTCTTTGAATACCCTTTAAAAAAAGGTATAATTGACACTTTTCCCAAATTTTTATTTTTTATCAAATTAAATAACTTGACAACAAAATAATATGACTTTAATTTTATATATGTCTTTTTATATTTGCCTCTACGGCCTATATTTTTCACTTTCACCTCAGCTTAGTGGAAAACTGGCATTGAAAACTAGAAATCGATTTATAGACAAAAGTGTTTAATAATAAACATAATATTCTGTTCTCACTGTTCTGTACGGTATAAATGTGTAGTAAATACCTTAAAAAAAAAAGTTTTTCTGTTTGTGATCTGCGTACCCAAAAAAATATTGCACTTATCTAACTCAATTAAATATGTTGAGAACATTTTATTGCATTTTGCACAAACTTCGTTGTGTTCGGTTAAGCAGATAAATGTTCGTTTGTTTCAGTTGTGCTTAGCGCTCTTTTGACTGGTAAATAAACCGCAAAAAAATATATGTGGTTTTAACCAAAAAAAGGCGAAGAAGCCAATCAGGGATTTAAAACAAAAACAAACATGTACACAATACACCCGCAGGCTATTTGTTCTGTGGTCGTGCAAATTGGCAAATCACAACTACAATACTACTGAAAAGCGTTGCTAAAATGTTTGTTTGTTTTTTTAAACCACTAAAGTATGTATATTAAAATATAAGAAAATTGTACAGAACCACTACAAGTTTACTGTTTTACACGAAAAACAGAACACTAAACAATGTTTGAAAGTTTCTTGACAATAGTTATGAACGGTACTAAGGGTTGTGTACTAAAACACAAACACTAAAAAATAGATACCGTTTAGCGTACGGTCCGCTTAATAATATTCGGTTTGTTTTCGGTCACTGGTATTTAATATTTAAAATAAGTCAGGTGTACTGGCGGATTTAGGTTTTTGGTACGACAGGGTCCGTACAAAACTAAGTCAATGAAATTAAGCTCAACTGTGCTCTATATGTGTAAAATCAGCCAAATCGACCAATTATTTCATCTATCGCCTATACAAATGTGCTGCCGGAATAAGGATTTTGATATGATTGCGAACACAAGATAAGAATTAGGTCATTTACATTTGAATTAAATATTAAAATAGGCTAGTGGGTCTATTGTTTTACCTAGTCCCCGTAAAAAGGGTGACAAAAGAAGTGCTACAATGTTAAAATGATATATGTTTAAGCTTGTTTCGATTACAATAATTCCAATAGTTACAATTTTTTACCGCGCCACCATTCAAATGTTTTCCGAAATACCGGGTTTCCTTTCAATAAATCGACATTCTTGAGTTCTTTTATAACTTACTGAGGTATTTTGTTTAGGTTTGGATGGCAACTATTTTTTGGCTTTTTATACCGACACCTCAACAGTGGAGAGGGTATTATGCGTTTGTGCTGATGTTTGTAACAACTCATCTGACCATATTTTACTGAAAGCGGCCCATATTTGCCCATAGCTCCCATACAAATACTCCCAAAAATAGTTTTTAATCCCATAACTTTGTATAAATAATGGTTGACATAAAAATTAGCGGCAATAAAAATTGAACTTCAAATGAAGCAGGTTTGTAAGGGAGAATTGTACAAGTTTCGCTTACCATCTCGGAAGGCATACATTTTAAATGGTGAGTCGCCACTTTGAAGCAACACATTTTTGACACATGACATATGAAAACTGGTGAATGTAGCGTTCAGCAGTACACACTGAATGTTCCTTCACTTACTTTAATGCATCTCCGTATGTCTTATTGCGTAGCGCATATTTGTGCGCTTGTATTTATAAATGTTCCATTAGTGCTTCGCAAAATGGTAAAATTTTTTATTGGGATAGCAAAATATTGTTTAAATTCACCACATTGGTCCCATATAGCTCACCATTCTAAAATCACCTAAAGGCAAACAAATTTTGAAAAACTTAAATATTTAGAAGCCGAGGGCTTACATTTTTTTTTTAAAAAAAGAAACATTCCTTTTAACAAAGAGGTGAAGTTCAGGTTACAAAAATTACCCTTTTCAATAGTATGATGAAGGGTATATGAAATTCGGCAAAGCCAAATTTATCATTTTGACTTGTTTTTTAGTTGTTCCTAAACAAAGTGAAATGTTAAAAACTGTTGTTTGTAAGGATGTGTTTGCTGTAAAAAGTCAAGTGTAACGGGAATTTTCTTTCCCTTTTTTTAAAATTGTTTTGTTGCTTTCCTAATCAAAACAATTTGATTTTTGTTGTTGTCGTCAGGATAGAAAGAAATAGAAGAAAAAAAGGTTACACAAATGATTGAGAAACCCTAAAAAAACAGTTGGGAAATCTAGAAAAAGGTCATCAAACATTTAGCACTTTTTTCAGCAATTTTCTTTCACAATGAATTTTTTTTCTTAAAAGAAACAACGAATTCTTAATTCCTGCAGTTCAAAAGTTTATTCGAGCATTAAAAAAGGAAGAAGGAAAATACAAACATATTAGAGAATTTTGTTTTAAATGTGTTATGATAAAATAATGTTTTTATTTTATAGGATAATTTAACATCAAGTCAAATCGAAATAATTTAACAAAAAATTAAGTTCAAAACTAAATAAACAATTTAAAAATATATATACGGGCATGTTGTGACAATCGCAAAACGCTTACAATTTGCGATTCTCACTTGGATTGCATTAAAGGAGCTCTGCAAATAGCAACCATAAAATTGCGAATTCAAATCGTGCGGCTGCCAGGACATGACCGATACCGGTGGATCACTGAACATTGAATTTTTGGCATGATTTATTTATTTATTTTTTATTTAACCTTAATAATTTTGATTGCAAAAGGTAGTTTTAATCATGAAGAGTTTAAAAATGAATTTTTATTTTAAAACTAATATAAAAATACAAAAATTATTAAATATTTTAACATGAGCAGCGTTTCTGGCAACTCAACGTCAGTTCAATTACCATCCGCAATCGACCCATTAGTTGCAAATTTCATTATAAAAGGCAATTTTTAGAAAATTCTACGATAAAAAGCAAATTTTTAGAAATTTTAATATAAATGGAAAAGTTTACTTTTAAGATTTTACATTAAGATTTTTAAGAGCAGCAATTTTAATTCAAATTAAAAAAAAAACTGATATTTCAAATTAAACAAAAAGGTGTCTTTAAATACGTTTTAGGTGTCTTAAATTACTTGCCACATTTTGTCGTGGAAACTACAATCAGCCTCAGCAAACAAAGAAAAAAATAAATCTCTTGTCCAAAAAATAACAAAACATTTTTGTCGCAAAAATTCTTTGAATAGGAAAAAGTTGCAAAAATAAATTTTTCATCTTTTATTGCGCCATTAGATGATGATTGATTTAATTACGCCACCTTAATTGTCCAGAATATTTTTGTTAAGGGGATTAAAAAAAATAAGCTTTTTTTAGACAAACAAAACCGATTGACGTCTTTTATGAATAAAAATGGAATTAAAAGGAAAAATAAAACGTACTTTTTAAAGCAAATCGCGTGGTCATTGGCAAAATTTCAAATTAAATAAATTAATATGCAATAAATCAAAATAATTTTCAAAACTAAATTTAAAAAATATAAAAATCACAAAAATGTTTATAGCAAATACCAAGAAAATTCCTTTAATTCTAAATTATTATATAAAATAAATATTTTAACTTAATTTACCGAACAATAATCTCGTTGACCTTCATCACGTTGATAAACAAGCAGACCAGAGTCTTTGGCGGGAATCGAACCCGCCACCCTCTCCCCGCCAACTAGCCTACGGGTCACCCCTATATTTTAATAATGTTTTTTGTGTATTTCCCTAAAATAAAATCCCAAATGATGCCATTTAAAAACAATATTGCTATATTTGGTTTTATGTTTAAATTTGTTTAAACAAAATGTCTTTAATGTGTTACAGCAAAAAAAAAAGGTTTCAAACAACATCCACCGACCATAATTATTTAAAGCCTTTATAAAAGTTAAAATTAACGCACATTTTTGATGACCAACCAAATGATTGTGGTCACTTTCGGAAACTGAGGTTGGGGTACACAAGAGAATATCCCAGGGACAGCGAAAGCAAAAAATCTACTAAAAGTCCTGTTCATAGAGCGAACGTGTTACATATTAAACGTGGCACATTAAAACTCTTTTTATTCAATTAATCCTTTAAGGGCAAAAGCAGTACTAAGAAGTCCCATTTTTGCAGTTTTTACTATAAGAATCCAATTTTTAGAAAATTTGCTATAAACAGCATATTTTTAAAAAATGTACAATAGAAATTACGTTAAATTTTAAATAGCAACTTTAACTTTTAATCGCTCATTTGGCTCTAAAGAAAAAAGTTCACTATAAATAGCAAATTCGACTTAAAATTCTTAAGTTGTACTCAAAATAATAATTTGAATAAAAAGATCAATGATGACTTCCAACAAATTTTACAAAAAATACAAAATAGTTTAGCATCTTCGCTAAATTGTCTATAAATAAAAATTATTTTGCAAATTTAGGACGAACTAAACTACACAAATGGCTTGAAAAACATGAAAAATTTGTTGTATATTTCGACATGTTTGAACAAACATTTTAAACAGTTTTGTAAAAATATTCAAAACTGTTAATTGTTGGTAGAGATGTTTGTTTTTTGTCGAACATTTTGTGGTGTCTAGTGCTAAATGTAATCATTTTAGTGAAAACTTTGCAGAGTAAGAAGCATTTAAATCATTTTCAGCCGTAATTTCAATTCTTCAAACAGCACTGTTGTTAAAAACACCATTTACTCCATATTCTTTTCCTTTCTTTAATATTTCTCCCCAATTTGAACAAATTTGGGAATTGAGCACGACAAACAAAATCTTGTTAATTGATTTTTGTATTTGTATTTAATTGTATTCCCAAAAATTACTTTGATAATAATCCCCATATATAATTCTGACAATCGCAAAACGTGTAACATTTCACATTCGAATCATGAAATCGCATAAAAGGTGTTCTGGAAATCGCAAGAAGTTTGGCGACATCAGATTGCAAAAGTATGCTCAAGGGAACTTGAATATTTTTAAGAAACTATGGCTGATCACAAGCAAATCGCACGAGTCTTAGAACACCACAAAATAAATATGGCATTTTGCGATTTTAAATCGTTTGACTGTCAGAACAAGGCCGTTAAACAAATTGCGAGCAAAATTGCTGCAACACAATCGTCGTCTGCGTTCATTGGAAAGAAAATGAAAAGTAATGTTTGTACGAAATATGTTTGTGTTGTTTATTTCTAAACAGAAACAGGAACAAATTGTGTGTGTGTTTCCAAACCATTTGTATGGTTTATTTGGCCCTTTATCGCTATCGATGACTATGAAAAGTTTAGGTTTTTTTCTATAGAAAAGGAATCGATAACTAAAAAAGGCTGTCGATAACATTAATTTACAATTAAAAAATTATCGATAACTTTTATTAACTATAGAAAAGTTATCGAAAACTTAGAAAGGTTGACAATTACTTAAATTTACTATGGAAAAATTATCGATTACTTTGATTTTTTATAAAAAAGTTTGCGGTAATTTAATTTTCAATAGAAAATTTATTGATAGCTTTAATTTTTCAAACAAAGTTATCGATATATTTTTTTTCTATAAAAAAGATATTGATAACTTTAATTTTCCAGAGAAAAATTATCACTAATTTTCATTTGATTATTTTACTATTCCATAGAAAAGTTATCAATAGATCAAATTTTTTAAAAAAAAAGTTCTCGGTAGCTTAAATTTAAACAGAATAGTCAACGATTACTCAAACTTTCAATGAAACATTTATCGAAAGAATGCAAATTCAACAGAAAAGTTATCGATACCTTTAATATCCAAGAAAAAGTTATCGATTACTTTGATTTTCCAAAGAAAGGTGTTCGGCAATTGGATTGGAGAAAGTTGATCAATAATTTGATTTTCAATAGAAAACTTATCGATTACTATGAGTTTTCATAGAAAAGTTATCAAGAACTTTTTTTTTATCGAAAAGTTTAGTTTTTTAATAAAAATAATTTTCGATAACTTTGATTTTTCTTAAACAAGTTATCGGTAACTTTGATTTACCTTAGACAAAATTTCGAAACTGTTCAAGGGTGTGCTGGAAATCTTAAACGTAAAACGCAAGAATTTTAAGAGTCGTTTTTGAATACATTTCTGTAATAAAAGAATTTTATGACAAATTTACAAATATTTCTCTAATAAACAGAATTTTATAACAAAAATTAGATTAAAAGTTTATTAAAAATCAAATTCTTCTTAACTCTGGCGTTTTTCGTTTCGCCTTTCGGCACACCCCTTATTGATTTTTCGTAGAAAAGATATTGATAATTTGGAGTTGTTTTTTTTTTGTAAGAAAAAAGTTATTGATAAATTTGACTTTCCATAAATTTTTATTGGCAGCTTTTATTTGCTGTAAAGAATTTATCAATAACTTTGTTGTTCCATTAAACAGGATTGTCTTTTTTTTCCTTTAAGGGGTTAAACACCTACAAATAACAAAAAAAAACACAGCCATAAAATCACAAAATTAAAAACTTAAATGTACAAGCACAACACAACTAAAACAACATTAAAAATTTAAAAACAAAAAGTTGGAAAACACATCACTGTTTCCTCTACATCATAAAAGTAGTTACAAAAAATAAAACCATGAAAAAAGTTGACTACAAAAAATTTATTGTGTTAAATTTATGAGCAAAAAATATTTAATATCTTTTTTAGAAACCGAAACAAAATTGACTTCCATTAAATTTAAGGAAAATTACCATTACAAAACTCGACAAAAATAAAAATAAGTTTTGTTTAAAAGTTGAGTCAAATAATTGCAGACAAACACCTCCTGCTCAAATATAAACAAAAGCATTTCCAGTTGGTATATTTGTGAGAGAAAATGAGAAGACAGAACGGGAAACTGAAAGAGTATTTAATTGTAATATGTTTTCTAACAAACAATTATTTTATTTTTCTGCAATTTTACTGAGATTTTTTTAAATGAACTCCAATCAAGATAAATAAATTTATTTCACTTAAATAAATTTCAACCTTGTAAACTATTTTAAAAGAAAATTGATTAATGGTTCTATGTTGTTTTTAATCAAAATAAACATCTTGTTTTCAAAATGTAAACAATTTTAAATTGTTGATTGTTTATGAACAATTTAAATGACAGGGAACAACAAACAGCAATAACAAACACTGTTCAAAAAAATTTTAAATAAAAATTTCTTAAACAATAAATAATTGTGTCATCGTTAAGAACAAATCTGATAGATGAGAGTATCAATTGAAAACAATTAGTTCCAGAGCACATAAACATTGGCGACAAAACTTTTTATTGAGAAAGAAACGCAGCTTGAATTAACATAAGAAAAATATACATGTTTATTAAATTTCTATAATTGAAAAGTAATTCATAACTTTATTCTATCAAATTCTATTAAATAGTTATCGATATTTTCGATTTTATAAAGAAAAGTTATCGATAACTAACTTCTTTTAACATAAAATTTAACAATATCTTTCATTTTATAATGAAACGTTATCGATAACTTCGGTTTTCTACAAAAAAAACTTTTCGATAACTTTGATTTTTTGAAAAGGTTATCGATAACCCTGATTTGTTTAAATAAGTAATTAAAAGCTCTTATTTTCGCTAGAAAAGTCAACGATAATTTGATTTCCTTAAACAAAAGTTATCGCTGTTGGTAATTTTTATTACAAATATAAAAGTTAACAATGATATCCTTAATAAAATTATTGAAAACCTTGATTTACTTCAGAAAAGTTATCAATAAGTTTGATTTTCTTTAGAAATGTTATCAATAACTTTGATTTTCTCTAGAAAGTTTTTGGGAATTTATATTGAAAACTAAATCAAATTGGACTTTTTGTTGTTGTTTAAATGTAAATTGCCAAACGAAAATGTTTTATCTTAAGTTCAAAAAGCAGTAAGATTCTTTAGAAAAGTTATCAATAATTTTGATTCCCTTTAGAAAATTATCGATAACTTTTATTTACTTTACAAAAATTATCGATAACTTTGTTTTTTCTTTTTTGAAGAATTTATTAATTATTTTAGTGTTCTTTAATAAAGTTATTGATAAACCTGATTTTCTTTAGAAAAGTTATCGAGAGCTTTTACTTTTCTTTAGGAAAGCTTTTCACTTTTTATTTTTCACTCAACTTTAAATTTTTAGGAAAAAGTGTTTGATAACTTTCATTTCCAATAAATCCCAACACGTCTCTAAAGACTATTTCTATTGAGATACGAGCCCATTTTTTAAAAACTTTAAAGTTTAAAAATAAAATTGAAATTTTTATTATCAACCCAAGCCGTTTTACATAAAAATACTTTTTAAACAACAACAATCAAAATAAAATTAAACAAAACAACCTTAACCTCAAACACATCTCAACATCGATATTTATTTTAAACTCATACATGGTGTTTTTATTAACAACCAGGTTTATTCAACCTGTTATTATATTTCAACTGGCTGAGTGACTGACAGACACAGATGCTCATACACGCACAAAAGCTCACTCCCCAAGCCAGTTGTGGCGCAACTAAAACTAACGGACAAGCCTCCAAATTAGTCAATCAGTGGTTAAAGTCGTTTTATATTCTCAATAAAAAACTATAAATTACAACTGGTTGTGGTTATTCTTAAAGTTTCTATTACAGAAAAATTTTTAATAGACACAAGAAAATGTTAATTTTAAATAAATACAAGCATAAAATTAATAGCCTGAGTTGGGAAGTCTAAAAAAACGAAAAAAATTTTCAAACTTATTGAAATAAAAAAAAACTAAAAAATAATTTACGAAAACTCAGATTAATCTTTAGAAAAATTATCGAGAACTTTGAAAAACTTATTAATAACTTTGATTTTTATTTGATAAGTTATTGATTGATTACTTGAATTTTTTTAACAAAAGTTAACGATTCTTTTTATTTTCTTTAAAAATGTTTTCGGTAACTTTAATTTTCTTAAAAAACTTATCGATAACTTTGATTTTTATTAGATAGCTGTAAATATTTAATAAAATGTTATCGATATTTATAATTTTCTTCTGAATAGTTTTCGATATCTTTGATTTTCTTTAGAAAAATAATAAATAATTTGGATTTTCTTTTGAAAAATATATCGATATTTTTGATTTTCTTTAGAAAAGTTATCGATAACGTTAATTTTTTATGGAAAGATTGATTTTCTTTAAAACACTTATCGATAGCTTTGATGTTTTTCAGAAAAGTAATCGTTATCTTTCATAATCTAAAGAAACAACTTTGATTTTCGTTCCAAAAGTTATCGATATTTTTGATTTTTTTTTAATAAGTGGACGATACCTTTTATTCTTTTCTATAAAATATTAATAACAGTTATTTTCTAAAAAATTGTTGAAAAAATTTTCATATTCTTTCTATTCAGTAAAATAGTGGCTTACTATGTTTCTTATTAAAAAGCTATTTAAACTTTAATTTTCTGTAGAGAAACTATCGGTAAGATTAGTTGCGATTAGAAGTTAAATAAACATATGTTTTACTTCACAAATCTTTTCGATAGTTCTGTTTTGTCTTTGAAAAAGTCTTCGATTGGTCGGAATTAATTTTTTGTAATTTATCAATAGTTTACATTTTTTGATTAATCCCATCTCTATTAGATATTAGTTCTATGAAAAATTCCCTTAATATTGAGATTCTTTGTATTTTGGAAAATGTTTAAAATTTAAAAAAAAAATTGTTTAATTGTTTTTAAATTTTTTTTTTTTTTTGCTACAAATTGGCTGCCGGCCAAACAATTCAATGGATGTACTCATGTCGATTTTTATGTTGTATTTTTGATATTTTGTTTCTATTGTTAGTTTTGTTTATTCCCACCGATAAAAACAAAATTAGAGAATACAGACAACAATAAAAAGAATGAATTCTCTACAACATGAATGTCACGAGTAAATTAAAATGACATAAATTTTTTTGCAAAGAGAAAATTCACAAAATAAATCGTTTAACACGCATAAAATCTTAATTTTATGGCTTGAAAAAAGTTTAATCAGATAATTTTGAAGGTTAAAATATTTAAAAAAAAGTATTAAAAAGATTTATTATCAATTTCTAATAATATTAGGATTTATTTATATAAAATTGCTATTTAAAAACAAAATATTTTCGATGAGATAAACTTTAAGGTAAATATTAATTGTGTAAAACGCAACCCCACGCCAAAAATTACATTCAAAGCAAAAAAAAAGTCAAAAATATTTCATAATTTTGTTGTTGCTTTCTCCAAAAATTCATAGGAGTTTGACAAATTTAAACGCCACAAGATATGCAGGGTTTAAAATTTAAAAATTCAATACGAATGTCTGTAGAAAGCACAAACAAAATTACAAAATATGTTTGACTTTGTTTGTGTTTTCAATGTAATTTTTGGCGTTGCGTTGCCTTTTGCACAATTAGGGCCTTAATTTTTTTAAAACATAAACTAACTGGCTTCAGTCTGTGCTATTTGCATGCCAGCAAAAGAGCGAAGGAAGACATTGGTAAAGGCTAGTTAACACTATCACACAAGTCTTACGTATTCCACAATACTTTGTGAGATAGAATTCTTATAAGTTTTATTGCGATTGTCAAAAAATCGAATGTAACATTACAGTTTGTAGTCCCACTATCACACATGAAAATGTTTTTGATAAGATGCAACCCTGATCAAATAAAAAGTATTATTGTTTTGAAAAATTTCAAAAAACAATGAAATCGTATGGAATTTCAAATTGTTTTTCGTAATACTTGTTATTTTCATGACACATTACATTTACACTATCAAACTTTCTCTTATAACTTGAGTTTTCGATATGTATTATTAGCAGAAAGTAGATTAGTGTAAACTAGCCTTAAATAGCATAATGTTAAAGGTTTTTGTCTTTGATACTGAAAAACCTCATGTGATGGTAAAATGTAAATTAAATTTCTTTTGAATGTGGAAAAAGCAATTTGACTTCAAGCTATTTAATAATTTATTGAATAAAATTTTTGATGACAGAACTTTAACTCTTAATAACCCCAGAATTTCCTAGGTAAAGAGGAAGGTGTAATTTGATTGCCTTTTATGAGTTTGCAAAGAATTTAAATTATTTTTTTGGTATTGAATTACTTGGCAAATTTTTGGCCTAAACTATAAAAATGAAGAGAAGGCAAGTTTTTGCTTAAATTTTATTATTATTGTCAATCATGTATCACAAATTTAAAAAAGCAATATCAACGAAATATGATAGAAATGACTGGTCTGTAAAATGAAGCCCTAGAATTAAAAAGTATCAAAAATATATACAAACTTTAATCGAATTTCGCATAACTCTATAAGAGAAATATGATGAAATCTAAAAATTTGCTTTTGAAAATTACTACAATCATAAGTCAAAACAAATTTTTTTTTCTAACTTTTCTAAAAATAAATGAAATTATTGTAAAGTTTTATAGAGAAAAGAAAAGTTGTTGGCAACGTTTTCAAATAATATCAGTTATCAATAAATTTTCGAAAAAATAATACAATTATCGATAACTTTTCTATAGACAATTAAATTTATCGTTAACTTTTCTATACAAAATTAAATTTATTGATAAATTTTCCATAGAAAATTAAATTTATCGATAAAATTTCTATAGAAAATTAGATTTATCGATTACTTTTCTATGAAAAATTAAATTTAACAATAAATGTTCTATAGAAAATCGCAGTTATCGATAACTTTTTTATAGAAAATTTAAGATATCGATAACTTTTCTATAGAAAATCAAAGTTATCAATAAATGTTCTATAGAAAATCAAATTTATCGATAGCTTTTCTATATGAAATCAAAGTTATCGATAACGTTGTAAAAAATTAAAGTTACAGATAATTTTTTTATAAAAAATTAACTTTTCTATTAAAAACTGAAAGCTTCGATAACTATTCTATCGAAAATCAGAGAAACAGATAACTTTTCTATGAAAAATTAGAGTTATCAATATTTTTATGGAAAATCAAAGCTAGCAATAATTTTATAATATTATAATGGTTCAAATTGAGTTATTCTGAAATTAAGAAATGCCAAATGAAATGCAGAAAAAACATCACGCTATGTATAGCTATGTATAAGTTTTCTAAAAAAAATCTAAGTAATAGAGAAATTTTCTATGGAAAATCAAAGTAAAAATAATTGATTATTATAATAATAATTATTTTTCTGATATTGAAAAACAAATATGAATCCAATAAGTCCGACCGTATGATACCCTACACCGCAGTATTTAAAAACACATCATGCTTATGTGTCCATATAAATATGGATTTATCTATGTTTATAAAGAACCCTTATATAGAACCCCTGAAGATGGTCAACAAAGTTGACCGAAATATTGGGAAATAAAATATAATTTTTTAAAACAAAATATTTGTATATATTTTTTATTTAAAAATTTGTTTAACTCATGATTTAATGCCGAACAAAGTAAACAAACAAATGTTTATAAACTTTATTAAAACGATTTAAAAGTTTGTGAGAGGCAGAAATTGCCTCCTACCTCCCCTTGTGGTCCTATTTTTTAAAAACAGCACAGCTATGTGTCTATATAAATATGTTTCTATCTATGATTTAAATTTTATTAAAATCTGTTTGATAGTTTCTTAGAGGCAGAAATTTCCCCCTATCTTCCCTCGTGGTAATGCGATTCGGCCCATTTTCAAAAGGCTTAGTCCTTGTCCCAATGAGAACCTATGTCCCAAATTTTATCAAATTACATACCTCCAAAATTGCGACCTGTACTTTGCACACAAGATTACATGGACAGCCAGCATGACGGAAATCGTTAGTTCGCCTCAACAAGTGATTCTGAGTCGATCGGCATACTTTAAGGTTGATCTAGGACCAATATTTTAAAGTGTTACACACATCAGCCCAAATGCATAATACCCTCTCCACTATTGTGGTGTGGTGGGTAGAACAAAGCTAGTAATATCGAGACATATTTGCAATTATATCGTAAGCAGAGGCAAATTTTACAGAAGAAGGATTTTTAATTTTAAAGTCTTTGAATTTGTTCATCATTGTAACATTGCAAGAAAAAACAAACTTTCGATAAATTGTCGGTTACCATATAATCGCAAAAAGGGCTCGATATATTTTAATAAAGTATAAAAGTTATCGATAACGTTTCTTAGAAAAATTAAAGTTATCAATGAATTTAAAAAAGAAGGTCAGAAAGTTGTTTTTGGGAGTACATAATTTTTTCTTAATTTATAAATATTAATATTTTATAAAATATTACAGTTATCTACAAATTTTAATAAATAATTAAAATTACAATATTTTTAAAAAAATTCAGTAATGAAGTTATTGGTAAATTTTTTTTTAAATATTAAATTTAGCGATTAAATTTTAATAAAATATTCAATATTCTTTAAAATATTAGTGGAGAGTGTAAGAAAAGATAAACACACTGTTTATTGTTTTTGTTTAAGTTTTGATTTTGTAACATGTTAAACTGGAGCTAAATTCTAATTCGCTTACCAGTTTTATTTGTTAAATACTTTTAGTTTTTCTAAAATCTTTGGATGAAGTTTCCTGATGATCTTGCCTAATCAACCAGTGAAATTTCAGTGTTTTTATCAGAAATAAAAATTGGAATTTAAGCACAAACAAAATTTTGTTAATTAAAATATTAAAATAATCGATATATTTTTTATATAAAATTAATATTTCTAAAAACATTTTTTATTAATTATCAAAGTTATCGACAAGTTTTCCCAAGCAAACACACTCCATTTGTTTGTTGTTTACTCTTTTACTTATAAAGTACTTCAAGTAGTCATAAAGAAAGACTACAACTAGAAGGCAGGCTAAGAATTGGAAATGTTACTTAAATAACAAATAAACAGAGCTCTATAACATTCGTTGTAAAAAAGTTCCTTTTTTTTGTTGGGACAGAAATACTATTTTCTACGAAATATTCTAAATATTTCTGAATAAAATTTTGTTCTAAGCCTTTTCATCTAATGAACACTTTGCTATGGCTTTTATGGTTATAATTAGTTTTTTACATGTATGAATAATTAATTTTTAATCGATTTTTAAGTGTCAAGAGACCGTAAGCCATATGTGTGTGAAAGTATGTGTTTTAGTGTGTATTTCCAAGAAGGTCTGCCTGTGTGTGGTCAATAAATTAATTAAATTTATACCCCGTTTCCATGCCTACAAAATTTGATTAAGTAAAATTATTATGAATTATATTTAAGTTGAAGAAAAACATGTGTTGAAGTGTTTTAATGCAATTTTCCAATAAAATCAACTTCGTTCAATACTTGTGACCACATTTTCATTTATTTTTATCTATTTTGTCTTAAACACAAGATTTCTTAAGAAACTTGTTCAACGTTATCTTTGGAAAAAAAACTGACGGCGGTTGTTAGTGAGTTTATGATTATTGGATTAGAGGTTTGTTTAATTTAACGAAACTAATCACTTCATAAGAAATTATGGAGGCAGATAAAATCACAATTAAAGCGTAAGGCGATGAGCGGCAAAAAAGATTAAACAATACAAACTTTTAGTACCATTTTTATAAAATTGTCTATAGACATTCAAAATAATCGATAACATTAATCAAGGAAATCAAACATTACAAATTTAAAGATACCAATAACTTATATTAAACAAATTAAAATTACGAAAACTATTTTTTACGAAATTTAAGAGTTAAAATCAAATTTTCTTTTAATAAACAATAATATTGATTTTAAATCAAAATAGTCAAAACATCTAAAGCTTTTCTATACAGCAATATTCTTGATTGACATCAAAGCCAGGTGGAGTTGAAATCGAACAAAATTTTGAGTTTTTAAAAAAATCGCTGTAGTTGGTTGTGTTTTTAAGAGTAGTTCTCGATAACGTTACTATGGAAAACAAAGTTGTTAATAACTCTCCCATAGAATAACATAGTTATGGACAGCTATTTTATAGAATAAAAAAGTTATTGATAGCATTTCTATTAAATAACAAAGTAACCGACAACTTTTCTATAGAAAGTCAACGTAATCGATAATGTTTCTATAAAAATTTAAAGTTATCGATAACCTTTCTATAGAAAACAAAGTTATTGATAACTCTTCTTAGAACAACAATTATCGATAGGTTTTCTCTAGAATAACGAAGTAACATGTTCAGGTATATCACTTTTGTTTAAAAACTCAAAGCTATTAACGTTTTTATGGTAAACGAAGTTATCGATAATGTTTCTATAAAATAAAATCGTTATCCATAAAGTATTCTATAAAGTAAAAATATTATCGAGAATGTTTAAAAGAATATCAATGTAATCGATTACTTCTGTATAGAATATCAAAATTATTACTAACATTTTTTCAAAAAATCATTGTTATTGATATTTTTATGTATCAAACCAGTTATCAATAAGTTTGCTACAGAAAAACAAAGTTAAAGTTAAATGTGTTCTAACAGTTATCTAAAATATCTCTTCAGAAAATCGAAGTTAGCATTAACTTTCCTATCAAAATAAAAGTTGGCGGTAACTATGATGATAAATTCGTATTTATCGGTAACTTTTCTATGGAATCCAAAAAGTTTTCATTGGAATAACAATTTATCTATTTCCATGAAAAATCAAAGTTATCGATAACATTTTTAATAATAAGTAGCAGTAATTGGTTATTTTTCTATAGAATAGCAACGTAATCGATAACTTGTTTATAAAAAAATCAATGTCATTGATAATTTTTCTCAGGAAATTGAATGTTATCGATTACTTTTCTACAAAATAGTAAAGTTATTTTAAATTTCTTAATAAAAAACAAGTGCTTTATTTGAATCGTATATGTACTTCACTATGGTGCGATAAAAACAGAAAATTATATAAATGCCGTTCTTTAGGTATAACTTAATCTATTTTGTGCCACGCCCACTTCATCACTCCCGCCCGTATTTTATCGGATGTTGTCCATAGATAACCAAGACGGTACCTTATTTAAAACTGGCTTTTGCCGTTCTGCAGATATACAGAAAATAAAACAACAGAGGATTTGTGGCTAAAATTAGAGGCAGTGGAGGTTTTTTGTTCATATCTAAGCCATTTGTGGACTAAATTTTAAGAGCAGACTTTTTGGGATTATATGCGAAGCAAACCTAGTCCTCATCGTATCTAAAGTCTTCGAAAACCCCATTTCAACGGAAAGCAAACATCGTTAAATCCACTTTGCTTCTCATAAGGACCCAGTATACACGTAATTTATTGGGTCTAACATCAATATTGTAGAAAATACAAACGGAATGCCAAACTAATATATACCTTTTCCGTCAGTAGTGGGTATTAAAAGTATTGGGATATATTTTTTAAATTAATATGCCACAAAAATCAAGCACAAATAGGTAATTAAGGCACTCTATTCAATGTTTATCTTTTGCGTCCTGTCGTCTAACGCTAGCTTTGTGTTTTTTTTTTTTGTTATGAGTAAAAGGTTTAAGTAATTTTTACAATATATATAATTAATTTTAAAATATCTATTACGATCTAAGTATTGTTGCTATTTGTGGTATCCAGGGCTAATCTACGCTCTACCACTCGCTAAAATAAAAAGTGTTCATTATGAAGAGGGAATGGTTTGACTAATAAATTTTAAGTTGAGGAATATTTTTGGTTTAAAGTTGTAAAAATTGTGGAAAAATATAGTTTTTAAAGCAATAAATATATATAAAAGAAAGTAATAACACTTAAGATTACAGACCTGAGGTCTTTGTTGGTTTATAATCTTCGTTATTTAATGAACGATAATGATTTTTTTTATTAAAGTTATTATAAATTCTAGTTTAGGAATTCCGAACTTCAAATCGGACGCATTTTTCCCGCTGATAATCAAAGTAAATTACCAATTTCCTGGCGAATTAATCAAATAAAATCACCTGTTTTGCCTTTTTATGAAGTGTGTTAATCAATTTAATTAATAAGAAAAATAGATCCCCAAAACCAATTTGTTTCATTTTAAAATAGTCGATAATTTATGAAACGTTTTAAAATACTAAATAAAAGAAATTAAAATGGATTGGACACTTTCAAAAAATAAAATTACCTTAAGAGTAATGACTTGCAAACTTAATGAATATTCATTAAAATAAATTTAATTAAATTACAACATTCTGTTTAAACATCTACGCAACAAAAAAATATGGGTCATTCACTTTTTTTTGGCAACTAAAAATAAAACAGCCACTTTGAAAAAAATATAATTTTTGCTTTAAATTTTAGACATTGAAATTGTTTGAATAAATGTTGTTGGGTTTCATACCTTTTTTTTAATTTATTTTTTTTTTAATTTTATATATATTTTTTTTTTTTTTTGGCAGCTCTTAGTGCACAAAAAAAATACAAAACCATAAAAAAAATAAATGAATAAAAGTGGCATGATATTTGAAATTTTGCTTAAATAAAACCAACAAAAAAGCTTCAGGAAAAAAAACTAAACAATTTCATATTTTTGTTGCATTTCAAACAAATGATTCATTCATTCATTAGACATTGGAAATCTAGCAACAAATATTAAATGACTTAAGAAACTCGAAATAAAAAAATATAAACAATTATTTGAAAAGTGGCGTGATGGCGTTAAATGTTGAGCGATACAAACAACAAAAAAGTAGTAAATAAATTATATTAATGATCAAATACTTGTGAGTTAATTTCATATTCATATATAGAAGTTGTTTTTTCTACAATAGGCGTAAATGTGACGTAAATTTTAATAAACTTAGACATAAAGCAACAAGGCGACAAGGCAAGAGGACTACATAACGACACCGCTCTCACTGAGTGCTCTCTCTCACTCTCTCTCTCTTTTCAAAACTTAAGATATAACGACTAACACCTGAAGCGTGTGAATCAACAATAAGCTACTAAAACAATAAAGCGACAGGAAAACCAATTCAATTTAAATTCGATTTTAGTGAAATTAACATTTGGATTAGACAAAACGACTGAGCGACAATAAGCCTAAAATCTAGAGTAGGTCGAAAATTTCCTTACGAAATTTGCTCTACACTTAAGCAATAATTTTCTAAAAAGAAGTTTCTGTAGATAAGACCGAAAATTCTCTAAACTAATTTTCTCTAGATTTAAGCGAAAATAAAGAAATTTGCTTAAGAATAGAGCGAAAACTTCTATAGACTTACAAAATTCGAAAATTTGTTTTTGTTTTAAATGTAATTTTCTATGCGACCGGTAACGTTGGAAATCGACGAACAGGATGTAAAACGTCCTAACGAAATTTGCTCTAGGCTAGAGCGAAAATTTTCTAAAGAAACTTGCCTCAAGAAATTTTCATAGACTAACTGAGATACTTAAATAAGAGCGGCAAGCGTCTGTCTTATGTCAAAATTTTTCATTTTCACATAGTTTATACGAAACAAACCTCAAGAACGCGAATTCAATACCACCCGGCTGCTCAATCTTATTTGATAGATCGCTCGGTCATTTTATTTAATTGAAAATTTTTTGGCAATAGAATTTCCTTATTTAAAAACGTTTGCCGCCCTTGTTAAGGTAGCTCAGTAAGGCGAAAACGTCCTAAAGAAATTTTTCCCTTGATTAAACGTTAATTTTCTAAAAAAAATTTGCTGAAGAATAGAGCGAACTTTTCGTAATGAAATCGGCTCTAGACTAAAGCGAAAATTTTTAAAAGAAATTTGCTGTAAACTACTCCGAAATTTCCTAAAGAAATTTGCTCTAAAATAAAGCGAAAATGTTCTAAAAAAAATTTGTCCTAAACTAATGTGAAAATAAAGAAAATTGCTTTAGACTACAGAGAAATTCCAAAACAAATTATTTTAAGGGGTCTGAACACGGTCAAGCATTTCTCATTAAGCTTTATGATATAAAAACGTGTTTGTATGTGTGACACCGACGATGCTGGATGGAGAATCAAAAAATTTAGATATGACAGCGAATATTACGTCCAGCACACGTACACGAGTAAGTCCCTTAGTGACATCAAGCATTTTGACAGTATACAAGCCCCTTTAGACCTACTGCCTGTTTTTAGAAAAACTAAACAAGTGAGTGAGTGAGAAATTATATTGTAAACAAAAACAAATTTTCGTTTTTAGTGAGTGAGTGAGAAATTATATTGTAAACAAAAACAAATTTTCGTTTTTATTGTTGTTTTCAATATAATTTCTCACTCGCTCACTTGGTTACGTTTTCTAAAAACAGGCAGTTAGACTTAAATAAACTAATGACTCAGTTAGCCGGGAGTAACAGTAGCGTTTTAAATCAACTGCTTCATTTTGTTGTAGGCAAAGCAATAAGAACGATAATAATCAGCAGTAAGATGGTACGTCTCAATCTGTAAGCAATAAATTGGCCTTACTTTTTTACGGAAAGGTTAAGTTACTGTTATTTCCGGCTAACTGAGCCTTAATTTATACCAACCTGCCTTTTAACCCTTGTGTCCACACTTTTAATTATTTCATAACAATAACAACTACACCAACTGTTATTAAGATACACATACTTTTTTAATTTTATTTTATTAATGCACAATCATATTAATCGCTATTAATTGCGAAAAGTTAGATAATAAATTCTAATCATGGAAGAAAATTATCACATGCACATAAACGTTACGTATAATTTAATCACAAAATGGATATTAAAATTAATTTCATTGATAAGAATTCAACTGGCATTACGCCTCTCTACAAACGTGTTAATGAGTTATAAAGAATTTAAGCAGCAACAAAATTCAAGGTTAAATAAATATTAATAAGGAAGAGCAAGACTCAAAAAAAAAAAATTAATCAGAAAAGTTCAACGATTAGAGAAAAAATGCAGTTCAACAATATAAGAGAAAATAAAAAGTAATTTAACAAAAACAGTTAAATACTTGAGATAAATTTTTCTCTAGTCTAGAGAAATTTGTTGTGAAACGTTGTACAAATTTTTGTTAAAAAATTTGGTTATAGACTATAGCGAGAACGAAATTTTTCTTTAAGAAAAACTTTCGCTCTAATTTGGAGCAAACTTCTTGGAAAATAATTACTACAAAAATTTTTCTCAAGCTTTTATCATATTTCTTTCGAAAATTTCGATTCAGTGTAGAGCAAGTATCCATTTCGTTATTATCAGGAGCAAATTTCTTGGGAAACTTCGCGCTAGTTTGAAGTTAATTTTTAATTAAATTTTCTATATTTTTTGAGAAAATTTTTCTCTAAAATAGATCAAAGTTTTTAGGCAAATTCGCTCTAGTAAAATTTCGTTAAAATCAAGAGCAATTTTCTTAGAAAATTTTTCTTTAATTTAGAAGCAATAACTATAAAAAATGTCGATATTTAATCTAAAATATCTCTAAAAAAATGTTGGTTAATTGTAGCGAAAATTTCTTTCGACTAAAACAAATTTGTTTGAAATATTTTCATTTTAATCTAGAGAAAATTTCTTAAGAGCAAACTTTTTATGAAAATGTCTCTCTAGTTAAATAAATTATATGTAATCCTGTTTCTTCGACCTTTTTTATTCAAAATTATTCTTTAATAAGTTATGTAAGCTTAATGTCACTTTTTTATAAAATATTTCTTTAGAAAATTTCGCTCTAGCCTAAAGCGAATTTCTGTAGAATATTTTCATTCCAATCTAAAGAAATTTTCTAAAAAAAAAAATTTACTTTAAATAAATTTCGGTTTCACATAAAACAAATTGTCGATAAAAAAAATCGTTCTCACCTAAAACAAATTTCGTTGAAAAAAAATTGTTTTTTTGTCTATAGAAATTTTTTGTTTAAAAATTTTGTGGTAGACAAATTTCTTCCAAAAAAAAAAAACATTTTTCGCTCTAGTCTTGAAAAAATTGCATTGAAAACTTCGCCTTGGTCTAAAGAAAATTTCTTTAAAAGCCGAAATATTTATTTTCTCTTCTATTTGCTTAAATTTGCAAACTTTTTCCCCAACACCTTTGATTTGTAATCGCATAAGGCATTCAGCCAGACATAATATGACATAACATGTCATACAATACTGAAAATAATTTAATATTGTAAGACTTTTATTGGATTTGAAGAAAATATAAACGATACTGGCATTAAAACCACTTAAACTTTATTGGGTGTGTGTGAAGAGTATTTTACGGTTTAAATTTATTGACTGCAAATATTTTGTATGATAATCTGATTAAAGAAAGAAAAGCTGTTTCCTTATCAGGTCTGTAACTGATTACCAGCAATTTTTATGGGGATTAAAAAAATGGTGGGTGATAAAAACATTAACTTGCATTTGTTGATTTCTTTTCTCTTTGTTTTCTATTAATAAAAATTAAAAATGTTCATGTTCAAACTCACCACAATTTTTTTTTATAAAAGAGCAAACTTTCCGAAATTCAATAGTGTTTACATACCTGTAATAAAAAAAAAAATTTAATTTTAAATTCATATTTTTAAAAAATTCAATTTAGTTTAAAACAAAAACTTTTTTAAGGCAATTTGTCGATTCTACACTTTTACTCATATAAAACCATTTTAATCCGATTTATTTTTTTCTCTTACGAAATTTCACTTCAATGAAAATTTTCCTTTGAAACTCAAATCAGCAAAAAAAAATTCCAGTATTAGGAAACTTTGTTTCTTTTCCTGTAGAAAGTTTTGGAGATCTAAATGTGTATAAATCATAATTTATTGCCCATAAATAATAAACATTTTTTTGCCATTATATTGTGGTATTGATGATACACACACACAAGTTTTGTTGTTATTTGGTATGATTTTTAACAGAAATGTCTAAAGAAATTTTCGAGAAAATTTAAGACTCACACAAGCGAACAATTTTTTGCTTGAAATTGAAATACAAACAGACGATGGAAGCAACATAAGGACGAGAGATGAATTTTGTTTTAGAGCGAAATTCCTTTGAAAAAACAATTAGTGCAAACTAGAGTACATTTTTTTGAGAAATTTTCTCTTAAGTGGAAAAAAATTAATCTGAAGACATTTGCTTTAGGCAAGGACAACATTTTTTTAAGGAAGGACTTTTAACTTGTGAAACATTTCTTCAAGGACTAAAGCGAAATATCGCATAAAAAATATTTTAAGTACGAAAAAATATAATAAACTGGAACGAAGTTTCAAACTAAAACGAAAATATCTAACGAAAAAAGTTCTAAACTAGAACGAAAATTTCTAGAAAAAAATCGTTCCTCAAATGAAATTTTCCAAAGAAATTTCCTTCTAAACTGGAATGACAATTTCTAAAGAAATATTTATTTCTTTATTTAGTATTACAAATACAATAACAAATTATATTCTTACTTAACAAACCGAGCAATAGTAACTTAACTTGGACCTTCAGCCCGTTGTAGAAACATACTAGAGTCTATGGCAGGAATCGAACCCGCAATTCTCGTATTCATAGGCTAGCTCACTACCAACTAGCCTACCGGGCCACTTATATAAAGAAATATTTTCTTAACAACATTGAAATGTCCAGAGAAATTCGTTTTAATATTGAAATACACTTTTTCTAAACAAAATTTAATGTTTTAACTAAACTCGTTTTAACTGGAACGAAAGTTTAAAATGATATTCTTGTCAAACAAGAA
Organism: Pollenia labialis; assembly: GCA_949318255.1. NCBI lineage: Eukaryota > Metazoa > Arthropoda > Insecta > Diptera > Polleniidae > Pollenia > Pollenia labialis. The sequence continues at coordinate 12,489,731 of OX439139.1, forward strand.
TGAATTTAAAAAAAAATTTGGTTAAAATTAAATGAAATTTAAATGTATTATAAACTAGAACAAAATTACAAAAAACATCGCGTCAAACAAGAAAGAAATTTTTTTCTAACCAATAACAAAATTTCTAAAAAAAGTATTTTAAGAAAAAAAAATCTTTTTAAGTTAAAAACGAAAATTTTAATTCATATTTTCTAATTACTGAATTTGCTCATGAAGGAAATTGATGAATTTGCTCATGAGGGAGCAAATAAAAAATGTTTACTCTTTCACAGTCATGAACGAAACGTTAATTTTTCGCCCATTCAATCATGAGTATGAAGAACAAACAAAATTTTAAGTTTGCTCGCTCATGAGGAATGAATATACAAAAAAATTTTATATCTAAATCTTTCAGATGGCAGAAATATCGATATTTGACAAATGAGAGCATTGTGTTTTATTCATATTTTATTCGTCATAAGAAAATAAACGTTAGCAACGCTCCTCATTTCATGAAATTTATTTTAAAGTAAATAAAATTTGGGTAGAAATTCATTCTGAAGTGTAACGAAATTTCTGTAGAAATTCGTTCTGTAGTTGAACGAAAGTTCCGAGAAATTCGTTTTGTAGTTGAACGAAAGTTCCGAGAAATTCGTTCTGAAGTTGAACGAAGTTTCTGTAGAAATTCGTTTTAAAGAAGAACGAATCTTCGGTTGGCATTCGTGTTTACGTAGAACGAAAGTTCTATAAAAATTCATTCTAAAGTAGAACGAAATTTCTATCAAAATTCGTTCTTAACTAGAACGAAAATTCTGGAAAAAATTGTTTTTAAATAGAGCGAAATTTTCAAAATATTTCATATTTCTAATAGAAATTTGTTGTAGACTAGAGTGAAATCTCATCTACAAAAGAGCGAAAATGTCTAAAGAAATTGAAAATTTTCTAACGAAATTTTATTCTCTAGGTAAAATTCATATATTTTATAAAAACTTACTTTAAACAAAAGCGGAATTTTCTAAAGTAATTTAGAGCGAAATTGTCTGTGAGTGCTTTAGAATTACGCGTTTCTCAGACATAAAGCTTTCAATGTCCTTATATTTGCTACCCTTCACTGTCTCTAATTTGAATAAAAACTTGATATCTGAATGGCAAATTAAAAATTTGTGTAAATTTATTTCTTCAAACTATGTAAGTGTGTGATATGTTTAAGGATTAAAGTAATAAATTGTAAGTAAATAAATTCGAAATTTTTGCAGAAGAAATTAATAAAAAACATTTTCTCAAGGTGTTAAGAAAACATAAAAAATAAACTAATTTGAAATAAAATTTTATAAATAATATTCAGTCAGGGCAATTGCACTAGAAATTTTTATAATTGTCAAAAAAAATAATAAAATAAATTCTTTAAAAATCCTTTTTCTTTCTTTTTAAATATTTCAGTAGAAAAATTTAGCAAAGACTTTAACCCTTCTTCTCTCTCTCGCTTCTTTTGCCACATATAACTAAAAATACTAACGCCTACTTTAGGGATTTAAATCAATTTTTACCTTTTTGTGCGTTAATAAAAAATCTCTCGTAATTATTCAGCTCTTATTTAAAATAAAATGTACATATTTTTTTGTGAAAAATGGCTAAAGGTTTAAATTTTCTGTTTTTTATGTTAAAAAAATTACGGATTACCACATTAATTACAGATTTTTTATACCGCAGATTTTTTTTAACTTTAACAATTTACATGATGACCATGAATGCTGAAATTTTTTAAAAACCCAACATTTGGTTTTTCTAAAAATAAAAAATTCAAGGAAAATGCCATAAATTTTGAAGTCAATGAAACTTGAACATGACAACAAAAAATCCACATAAAAATTTTGTTTTTGTTAGTTCTAGTTAATAGGGAAAAAAATCTTAAGAAATTTTGTCGAGAAAATTGTCGGGAACAAAATATTCGTTCTTACCGAGATCAACAAATTGTTTACACCTTAAAACCTTTTTTATAAAAAAATTTTCTTATCGAAAATTAAAAAAAAAGTTTTTGATAAAATTTTGATATCTTGCTAAATTTTTGTTATTGCAAATAATTGTCTATAAACAATTTCGTTCGTTCTGGTCTACAGCAAAACATTTTCTTATGGATTTTAAAAAAACCAAAATTTTGAAATTTTGATAAAAAAAAAAACTATTTCGTTTTCCAAAAAAAAAAAAGTTTTTAAAACGACTTCGCATATTAGAAAAAAGTTTTACCTTTCTTAAAGAAAATTTTTTTGCGGAATTTTTAGTTTTTGCAATAAGCTAAAGCGTTTTTGAGTTACGCGAACATATGTTGTGCAACCTCCTCCATTTTCGAAATAACGATATATCTCGAAAACCAGAGCAAACCTAAAAAAGTCTAGTACCACAGGATTTAGCGTACCCGAATTAGGTTAAAACAAGTGTCCAGCTTGTCTAAAAAAAATTTGTCGATTTCTAGCACAATGTTATCGGTAAGAGCGAAAATTCTGTTCAATTTTTTGTCTTAGTGAGTGCACACTATTTTCTTTAGAAAGTTTTTGTTTTTGTAGAGAGAAAAAAATTTTATTTAAAAAGTTATCGTTTTTTTCTTGAGATTGAAAATTTTCTATAGAAAATCAATATTCTTTTCGGGAGGAAAACAGTGTCCAAATTTTGTTTATGTTAAGAGCAAAACATTTTCTATTTAAAAAAAATTAGTAAAAGCAAAGAATATTTTTTATAGAAAATTTTTTTCAGTACTTTTTTTATCCCAAATTTTTTAATAGAAAATTTTTTACAGAAAATTTTGTATAGAAATTATAGGAATTATTTTATAGAAAATTTTGTATTTGAATTATTTAAAGAAAATTTTTTATAGGAATATTTTTATAGAAACTTTTTATTGGAATTTTTTTATAGGAATATTTTTATAGAAAATATTTCATAGAAATTTTTTACACAAAATTTTTTGTAGGAATTTTTTTTTAAAACATTTAATATAGGAATTTGTTTATAGAAAAATTTTTATAGGAATTTTTTTTATAGAAAAATTTTTATAGGAATTTTTTTATAGAAAAATTTTTATAGGAATATTTTTACAGAAAAATTTTTGTAGGAATTTTTTACAGAAAAATTTTTGTAGTAACTTTTTTATAGAGTTTATAGAAAATTTTTAATTAATAAGACTTTGTTTGTCCTGGTAAAAAAAACAAGCTAGTTTTTATGCGCATCATTTCACTGGTCGCTTAGTCCAGAACATCAGGAAAAATTCTCGAAAATAATTTTAAAAAATGCCAGATATTAGCAAATAAAACTGCAGAGTGAAGGAGAATTACATACACTGAAAAAAATTACAGAATTTTTTTTATCAAAGTAATTTTTGTGAATACAAAATTTTAACGTAAAAGAATTTTTTATAGAAAATTTTTTACAGAAATTTTTTTTATAGAAAATTTTTTACATACATATTTTTTTTTGTTTTTGTTGAGAAAAAAAAATGGTCGATCAGTACAATTAAGAATAAAAATAAAGATTTCCCGGGATTATTTTCCATTTTTTATTTCAATTAAATAGGAAAAATTGGAGAAGGTAATAAGCTCGCGGAAAAGTTTTATTCAAAATTGCGTTGAACTTTAAAATGTTCGTTATTGATGAAAGCGTTATTGTCTAGAACGTAAAATTTTCTATAGAAAATTTTCGGTTATTTTCGATATCAAAAAATTTTCTATAAAAAATTTCGATCGTTCTTAGCTAGAACGAAACAATTCCTATAGAAAATTTTGTTTTTTTTTTTTTTTTTGAAACCAAAAATGTTTCTATAAAAAACTTTAACATTTTATTTTATTTTCGTTTTTTCGAGGGCGATACATTTTTTTAAAAAAAATTTCGCTATTTCTTGTCTACAGTAAAACATTTTTTATCTAAAATTTTCGGTTTTTCCTGAGCGATAATTTTTCTATAAACAACTTAAACTCGATCTTGTTGATTTTATCGCCCTCGAAAAACGAAATTTTTCCTTTTCTTGTCTAGAGTACAAAAAAAAAATTTCTTTTTTACCGTGAGAGAAAATTTGTCTCGTTCTTTTTCAGAGCAAAACATTTTGTATAGAAAATATTTTGGTTTTTCTTCATTAATAGAAATTTTTCGTTTAATGTCGTATAAAGCAAAGCGTTTTTACAAAACAATTTTGTTTATAAATACATAGTAAAGCGAAAAATCTTAAATAAGAAACAATTTTCTTTTCTTTTTTTGGACCGAAATTTATAAAAAAAAAACTCAACTTTCCGAGCATATGTCTTTGTTTGGTAATAAAATATATAATATGACCCTTTGCCTATAGTTGTTACACAGTTTTTATGGTTAAATAAACAAAAAAAGAACTGCAACAAAAAATATTGTATTGAACAACCAACCAGCAACAACACATCGCCATCCAAAAGCAACATTGTTTGCCAATAATTTCGTAATGCCAGCAACAGAAAGTAGAATAAACAATATTTGCGGTTTATTAGTTTATGCTAAAAGAAGAAAACAGTTACGACGCTTTTCTTACGGGACAAAACGACCGATTCTGTGTATTTTTAAGTAACCTTAGGCAAATATCCAAGACTTTCAACAGAGCGAAAGGTAGGAGAGACTGTATAAATGTTTGCTAAAGATGAACCTCATAAATTATAATTTTTATTTTATTTTCCATTGTTGGAAAAAAAAGTTTTTATTATTTTCCCCTTTTTCGTGAATGGCGATGGGATAACTGTTTTTAAGGAAATAATAAAACGTTAAAAAATCAACAACAATAACAATAAAAACAAAAGAAAAAGAAAAAAGTTCAAATAACCATAAATAAAAAATAACTTTATTTATTTCGCTAAATAAAAACAAAAAAAAGTTTTGTTTGGGGTATTTGTGGCCGGAATATCAAACTTCGGAAACAAACAAGTGGTCGGTGCCATAAACAATTCCACATAGAAAAAAGAGGCCTCCTCTTCCTTTCCAAACGGGATTATCTTTACTTAGCCTTTTTATTGCATTTAAAAAAAACACGTGAAAGTTTGTTTAATAAAATATTCTTGGGAATATCATGGGAGTACCTTTTTCTCTCGCGCTGCTGGTTGTCATCGTAAACTCATAATTCATAAACAGACATTTCGCTTTACAAAAACCCCTTTTCTTCGAACGTTACTCTTATTTAACCTTGAAAATATTTATGATCCTTAAATAAGTTTTTCGCTGGCTGTTGGTGTTCTCAATAGGCAGGCTTTTAAATGGCGCACTAGGGATAATATAGTTAATTTCATTTGTATGACTTTCTCGTTGGCAGGTTTTTGACTAACTTTTCTTGTTATAAATCCATGAAATTAGATATTTTTATTTTTCTTTATATGAAAAAATCATAAAATCTTGTTAAGGCCATATAAAGCTGGCGTTAAATAAAAAAAAAACATATTTTGAAAAATATAAAACATTCATTGATAAAAGAAAAGTTTAAAAAAATTGTGTTAAACGAGAAAGTTCTATAAAACGAAAATCGTTTACAATTCAACTAAATCCAAGAATGAATTTATTTTACCAAAAAAAAAAGGAAAACTTCTGTAGAAATTTTCTCTAGTCTAAAGGAGAGTTTTCTTGAAAATTTTGACTTAAACTGTAGCAAATTAATCTAGAAAAATTTTTTCTAAAATAGAGAAAAAAATTAAAAGAAATTTGCTTAAACTAGAAAAAATTTTCCGAAACGACCAACGAGAATTATCCTTAAGGAAATTAGCCTAGACTAAAGCAAAATCTCCTAAGGAAATCGAAATTTTCCAAATTTTCTGTAGAATAGAGCGAAATTCGCTTAATAAATATACTATCGAGTCTAGACAACAGCGAAGTTTTCATAAGAAAATGCACTGACGAACCTTTACTATATATACTACTGATTTTATCAATCGAAACGACAAACTTGAAAAAAATTTCAGTATTTTCTTTCAAATTAATCGTAACGGTAATCGTTTCGGCTTATAAAATTAACACACAAGGCGAGATTTCCTTAACAAATTTTACTCTAGACTAGACTAGTTATTTTTAGAAATTTACTCCAGATTAGAGAGAAATTTTCTTAAGAAAGTTTACACTAGACTTAAGCGAAATTTCTAAAAGGGATCTACTTTAGACTAAGGCGAGAATAAAGATTTCCTGAAGGAATTTATTCTAGACTAGAGCGAAATTTTCCTAAAAAAACTTTTATACTAGACTAAAGCGAAATTTCTACTTTAGACTTAGGCGAGATTTCCTAAAGAAATTTAATTTCATATAATAGACCAGAGCGAAATTTCATAAAAAAAATACTTTAGACTAAAGGGAAGTTACCTTAAGCAAATTTACTAAAGATATTTTACTCTAGACTAGAGCGAGGTTTTCTAAAGAAATTAATTTTATACTTGAGGGAAATTTCCTCTTAGCTGACTGAAATGGAAATTTCCTAAAGAAATTTACTCTAAACTAGAATCACTCACGCGTGAGATTCATTTTAATAACATTAGGCCGACACGACAGGTGCTCGTGAAAATTTGAGGACTAGAACATCTCTAGTCGAAAGAAATTTACTCTAGATTAAAGCGAAAATTCCTTGAGAAATTCGCCCTGGACTAACTCCAATTTGTCTTGAAAAATTTGCTCTAGAAGACAGAAAATTGTTCTGCATAAAATTCGCTCTAAACTGGAGCAAGTTTTGTAGAAAAAAAATTCACTGCAGTTTATAATAAATGTTTGCGTAGAAATTCTTTTTGGGTATCTGGTAATTTTTTAAGAAACAAATTTTTCTAGTTTTAATTAAAAAAATTTACATTTTCCCTCCAAATTCCTTTTATAAAAACTACACTTAATCAATTTTTTTTTCTTTGAAAAATAATAAACATACATGCATTTAAAAAAAATTTACAATTTAACTTAAATACACAGACAAACTTGTAGCCCACACTTCCAAAAAAAAAAAAAAAAAAAAAAAAAAAAAAAAAAAAAAAAAAACGTAGCATCGTTGACAATTGACCTCAATTTATGAATGGGGCAACATCATAATCATGATATTCATGCCAGCCATAAGGTCTAGGGTCCGGTCCGGTGGTAGCATTGAACGAACGTATGGAATCAAAATAACACACAACTACAACAATTGATGATGGGTTGGTTGGTGTACATTTCAGGTTTTGTAGAGAAGGGTGGTGAGTTTAAAAGTTAAATTTTTGCTTCGGTTCCCAAATTGTATGGAAGCAAATAATGAAATTAAAGGAAAAAAAAATTACAAAATGTTATAGAATTCTGCAATAACCACATGTCAAAATGTCAATTGTAATTTTTTTCAGTATCATTTTTTCGTCGCACTTTTTTGTTGTTGGTTCTTTCAACATGAAAAGCACGTGACTTTTTTTTATTTTGCTATTTCAATGTATAATTTTAATAAATTTATATTAAAGTTGTTCAACGAATAAAAAAAAATTTTATACGAATTTGTATTTGTGTATGTGTGTTTTGTTTAGTTATGGAAATTGATTTTTGAGCAACAACAATCAAATTAAGTATGTATTTTGATTAATGTAAAATTAATAAAGTTCAATTCAAGGCGAAAAAGAATAAAAATAAGATTTTTCTATGATAAAAATTTTTCATTTATTTTGGTGTACTATACAGTAAATTTCTTTAAGGATTTTCTCTTTAGGCTAAAATTAATTTCATTACGAAATTTCGCTTTAGTCTAAAATAAATATCTTAAAAAAATTTCGCAAATTCGCTCGAGTCTACAGTAAATTTCCCTCTAGTCTAGATTTAATTACTTTAGGAAATTTCGCTCTTGTCTAGTTTTAATTTCTAATAAATATCGCTCTAGTTTAGAGTTAATTTCTTTAGGAAATTTAACTTTAGTTAAGAGTTAATTTCTTTAGCAAATTTCACTTTAGTCTAGAGTTTATTTCTTTAGGAAATTGGAAATTTCGCACAAGTCTAAAGTTAACTTATGTAGAAAATTTCAATCTAGTCAAAAGTTAATTTCTTTGGGAAATTTCGCTACAGTCTAGAGTTAATTTCTTGTGTTAATTTCGCGCTAGTATTCATTTTCAGGAAATTTCGGTCTAGTCTTAAGTTAATTTCTTTAGCAAATATTTAAGTTAATTTCATTAGACAATTTCGCTCTAGACTCATCTTCTTACTTTTTCTTTTAGAAATTTCGCTCTTGTATAAAGTAATTTTTTTTCAGCGAATTTCGCTCTTGTCTTGGCTAATTTTCTTAGAATAATTTTGCTCTATTTAAGAGCAGTTTTTTCATTGCGATTTTTGCTCTTGTCGAATGTAAATTTCTTTGTAGTATTTTTAGTTTTATTTTCGAATTAATCGCTTATGGACATTTCGCTCTTGCCTAAAGTGAATTTATTCTAGAAATTTAGCTTTAGATTTTTCCTTTACCTTTAATTATTGAAATAAATCTTCAGGTTATATTAATTGGCCACAAAAGTCAACAATTCGTAACAGTTTATGACTCTTGTCTCAGAAATCATTAGACTTTAAAGCAAAAGGTCTATTGTTTTATTCCAAAACAAATTTTTGTTATAGGGAATTTTAAATTTTGCATGAAATTGCTTTAAGGGCAATTTAATTTTAAACGCCAACGAAATATTTTACATAAATGTGCCATAAAAACGGCAAAAAAAAAAGATATCTTAAGATTCTTTTATATTATCGAAACAAACCTTTAGATTAAACTTGAACTGTAGAACTTAGAAAAATTTATGTGAAAATCACGTGCTCAATAGGCAAAAAAAAAATTGCTTGACAATGACGTTGACAGCTGTTGAGTGTATAAAAACACCCATATCAAACCCAAATTAAACATGATTTTGAAAATCTATTTCAAATCGAAAAGGACACTTAAAAACACTCATACTTGTTACCAAAAGTGATAATTCAGTGGCAAAAACATACACGCTCACACACTAAAAATAATGATAAACACTGGTACTTTTAAAATCATCAAATTCACATCCGTAACATTTTCGTTACGGCCAAAGGAAATCAACATTATAAATAAAAAAAAAAAACCTTTAACATTGTCATCATTTTGTGTGTTATCAAGGCAACACAGTGTTCCCTCTTTCTTTGTGTTCTGGAAGAACAAAATAACAATAACACTTAAGTGTGAGTTGCGGAAGGTCCACAGGACACAAACGCACACAAACTCACATGATTGTCATCACAAACACACACCCGCCCGCTTGCAGGATAATTTATTTTTTTTGTTATTTAATTTTGTAAACAGAAAACAATGAAAAAAATAAACGGCCTTTTATGCAACCGTTACAAGTAAATTTTTGAATAATTTTTCTAAAACTTTTACGCTCCATACAACACATGCGATAAAACAAAGAGAGAGGTCGCCGCACAAAAGGATACAACGAATGCAGCAGATGACGAGACCAACAAGAAAAAAAACTATTCTATCGAAATATTTTGGTCTCTCGACTGCGAGAAAATTTCTCTAAAAATATTTGCTTTACCATTATGCGAATAAAAAAAATTATGTTGTCTGATTAAATTTAGTCTAGTCTAGAGCGAATTTATCAGGTAATATTTAGTCAAGTCCAAAGCGTATTTCTGTTGAAAACTTGATTATTTAATTAAAGGGGAATTTTAAACGATTTTTTATTTATAAGCAATTTTTTAGTCTAGAGCGAATTTTTCATTAAAAAGTGCTCTTGTCTTCAGCAAATTTCTTTAAAAAAATGTTTTCTTCTCTATTTCCATTCTCTATTATTTCCAGAAAAATTTTCTAAAAAGTACAGCGAATTTGCTTAACAAGTGAGTTTCACCAAAAAAAAAAGCGAATTAAAGAGAAAAAGGTTTACTCTTGTCTAGGGCGCATTTCTCTAAAAAAAATATTCTGGTCTAAGTGAAATTCTATAAAAAAATTTACCAAACTCAAAGCGGATTTCCCTAAAAAAAATTACTCTAGAGCGAGTTTTTCTTGAAAAATTTGTTCTTATCTAGAGCGAACTGCTTTAGAAAATTTTGTTGTAGTAAAGAGCGAGTTTATAAGAGCAGAAATTATCTCAACTCTAATAACAAATATAGTTGGTCCCTTTAAAATACATTAGACTTATTAACATTTATTTTAAAATGAATGAATGAATGAATGAATGTGCATTCATTGACTATTTTAAACAAACAACTTTGTCGCTAGTTGTACAACAACAAAATACATAATGATTGTCGAAACTTCAAAAAAAAACGAAACAACAACCAAAAACAAAAAAACACCATTCAGTAATTTACGCTCAAGTTGGCGAAACAAATGGGTTTTTGTGTTGTGACAGGAATTTCGAGTATTTGAATAATGAACCTCTACTCAACTGAACTCGACTCCAGTAGTCTACATTTCTCCCCTCGCAGTAGTCAATCGAGCCAAGTCGTTACTTCAGTTTCATTCAACTTTATATAGACAAATTACACTTACACGCACCTAAACATTATTCACATTCACTTTGTACACACATACACACACACACTGTAAAAGTCTGAATGCGACATTCTATGATATGACGACAACAATTGTTGTTGTGGTTGTTACATGCAAGACTGACTAATTTGTGCGATGGGCTGGCAGGAGTGAGAGGATGAACATCCTTTAGCCTGTATGTCATTTCTATCTGCCTGTGGCTGTGTAAGAGAATATTTGTAAAACGTTTCGACATTTTCAATGGTTTTTGTGGTTTTATTGATGATAATTATTTATTTCTCTGGCTTTTCTGTTCTGTTTATGTTTTCGCTTTCAAGGTTTATTTTGTTTTCAAGAGGATAAAATGGATGGCAGTGAAAGTGATAAGGAAACAGAAATTTGTTTGGTGAATTTATAGAAAGTTTAATTTTCATACATTTTGTCTGAGCTTTAGACTAAATATATTTTTTTTTTATAGAAACTCGCATTAAAAATAAAGAAAATTTATCTACATAAATCTCGATCTAGAAATTTTATATGGAATTAAACTCTAAACTAGAACAAAATTCGCACTAGACTAGTTTTGGATTAGATTTTTGTCAAGGCGAATTCATGTAAACTGTTGTGGCAATAGTACAAAACCAAAAACATAATTTTATATTTTATTTGTTGCTTTCGTTGGTCGATATGTTAAAAACACAAGCAACTTTTGGCACCAAATACACTAATCAAAATACTCATCAAGCACTGTGGTAGTATTAGTCTCACCGACGATGATCGATGGAAAATCAAAAAAAAAATTGTATGACGGCGAATATTAAGTTCAGCACACGCACACGAGTGAATTCGCCTGCTGAACAAGCATTTGGCAAGTGTATTCGGCTCTTATCAGCCGTAACTAAACGAAAGCGGTTCGCGTTTTCTTGTTGTCAAAAATGTACGTGTCCATACAATTTGTATGAAGCTTCCCTAATTAGAACGGCGTCAACGCTTTAAAATTGGATAATCCGATTTTTGAAGCGCGTTTAATAGTAAAGTTGGCCGCTTTTGTTAATCTTAAATGGCAACTTAGCTTTTTTTTTGGTCAATCTTTTTTTTTTGTTATTTCTATTAGGTGGGTTGTATTTAACAAGAAAGTAAACACTACTATTCGTGACGCTCTTGTTTAGGTATGTCATATCAGCGTTAAAGCTAAGCAAAAGAAAACGTTTTGCCTTCCGCTCTTGTTCAGAGCAAACATTTGCTCTAGAAATTTGCTTTAGACTAAAGCAAACATGTAGTTAAGAAATTTGCTCTAGACTAGATCGAAAATTTGGTCTAGAAATTCGCTCTAGCCTTAAGCAAGACTTTCCTTAACATACATATTTGCTTTAGGCTACAGCGCAAATTGCCTTAAGAAATTTGCGAAATATTTTTTCTTTGGGATGGTCATATTTCAAACTTAACGTTAGCATATCATATATGTTATTTTGACACAAAAAAAAAACTATAGGCTTCCATTTGTTTAACACTTAATTACAATCTGTCTTTTACCCACAACGCCAGACACAGTGAAGCCCCCAGAGAGAATATGAAAAGTTAAGACCGGCATTTCTTGGCATGTCTTTGTCATAATTAATGTTGCTGTTACCAACCAGAGCAGTTAGTTGAAGGAATTATTATATCAATGGTGTTGATGGGAGCAATTTAGTGAAAGAAAATTAACAAAAAAAAAAATATGAGAGTAAAAAAAACATGCAAAAAGATTGTGCGAAAAAACAAAAGAAATTAACAAAAATCTAATAACTCAGGAAAAAAAAATTTTATCAATTGTTAACAAAGTATGAAAGAAACTGTCGTTAACCTTTTGAGAACTTCTTTTTCTTATGTCTTCTTTAAACTCTACTTCGCTTTTAAAGGGTTAATAAGATTTTTATTTCTTCCTTTTACTAATCATAAAATAAGCCCCCAAAGATTTGCCAAAGTAAATTGAGTTGCCAAAATACCAAAAAAAAAACAAATCACAATAAGAAAATAACTACAAAAACAACAATAGAATATCAAGTTGAATTATAATAAAAAAAAATTGATTAAAATTCAAAGACGTGACAAATATAAAATAACCCACAAAAACCAAACTGGACAATACAAAAACAAATATTGACACCTTAAAGGTGGGTAAGCAACCCAACGGAACAGAAACTAAAACTAAAATTTGCAAAATAACCGCAAAAGACTGGGAGGGTGTGGAGAGCCGAAAGGGTTTAGATGAATTTGTAATGACCTTCTGGTTACACATTAAATTATAATAAAAATCATTCTTTCTTTTCTTATAACGAGAGGATTTCTTTAATAGTTTCTACGATTGAAAAATGACTGTGGTATTGGTAACAAGAAAAAGGCGTGTGTGCCAAAGAGAGTGAGTGTTAAGAAAAAACGGTTGTGTAAAAAGAGATCAAATGTTAAGAAAAAGTATGCAATAAAATTTAAGTTGAGTGTGGCAGAAAACGAGAAAAGCATTTAAACAGGCGTGTAAATCAATACAAAATGTCATTTGAATAAGCAAAAAATATAAAAGTATAATGGAAAACATGTGCTTTTTAATTTTATTAAAAATTCATGTAGACAGAAAATGGGCTGTACTTTGAAATTTTAACTTAACAAAAATTAAAAGGGATGCGAGCCACATGCAGAACGATGAAATATCAAACAGGAATATTCACATTATTGGTGATAGTGAAGCGGCTATAGGATCCCTAGAGAATGTGTTTATCACATCGAGAATGTTTCAAGAATGCCGGATATGTCTGGAAGAGATAGCGGAACATTCAATCGTCATCCTCAAATGGGTCCCTGGATACAGGAGCATATATGGAAACAGTATGACTGACACGCTGGCGCATGCAGGCACTACCTTCGAATGAAACGATTCAATATATTTTGTAGTTGTTTCGCTGTCGAAGAGCAAGCCACTTTCGCACACAAATTTCATATTACTGCTACTCAGAGATGATTCGTTGAAACTAGCTGTGGGAACAACAGACAAAACTGGCCCATTATAGATAAATAAAGGACCCAGCGGGCTTGGAAACTGTCTATACTTCCCCCTACAAACCTTATTGTGGTTAATACTAGACACTGGCCTATTGGCAAACACGCCCAGAGGGCTCCCTTACATAGGCCTATGTAGAAGTTGTGACAACAAGGAATAAGAGGAGTCAACGGAGCATCTTTCTGTAACTACCCGGCATTCGATATCGTCAACATAAATTGTTTTCTCGTAGGACCCAAAAAGTTAAAACTGGTTTTTCTAACATTGATTTGAGTAGAATCCACTCCTTCATTAAATCAACTGGCTGGCTAAGTAAAAATGTTGGTAGCCAGGTAATATAGAAACACTGGTAACACATTGGAAAATAATTTCTGGACCTTCTGCAAAAATTTACTGTAGAGAAGACCAAAATTACCAAAAAAAATTATTCTACCAGAGAAAAAAAATAAATAAATAATTAGAAAATTACGCTAGAAATTTGTTTTTATATAAATTTAGTTTAGAATTCATAACAAATTAAGCAATTTGCTTTTATTTCAAAGTGCAAGTTTTATAAAAATAACTTAATTTTACACAATGTTTCCCACTTTAAAACGCCTTGCCTTTTCTTAGAACTTAAAAACTTTCAAGGTCTTTCATTCGACAAACACTTAAAAAAAATGTTGACGTTTGCCAGTATGTGAACTTGCATAATTTAGTTGTTACTTCTTCTAAAAATTTGTTTTATTTTTTTTTTTTTAATTTATGTTAAAAAAGTTGTAGTGCAACAAATTTCATTATTATTATTCAGCTGCATGTAAACATATGTACATAAATTTATTTTTAGCCATCTCCTTCTGGTTGTATATATTTTTAGGTGATTTAAGCCACAAAAAAAATATTTCTTTTTCTGCAGGTTTTTCTATTAAAATTATTATACACGTGAGATCTAGAGAAAACATGTTTATGCATGGTCATACAAAAGAAAAAAAAACGAAAAACAAAACATTTTTAGAATATGTTTTTTTAACACCACCAAAAATAAAGTGAACAAAATATAAAAAAGAAAAGAATTTGAAAGGTAAATAGCTACGAAAGTTTTTTTTATCTTATAGCAATAAGCAACCTGAAAAAGCCTAAAACTCAAGGTTTTTAAGGTAAAAAATATACGATAGTTCAAACAAATTTTCGACGGAAAATTTCGCGAACAATTTTACAAACTAATTTTCGTGCGAAAAAACTAACGTTAACAAATTTTTATTTTCAAGATTATGCGATCATTGGAGTCAATCATTTTTTCGCAAAAGATTTTTTAAGAAAGTTCGGCAAGCTTTTTATTCCCTAAACAAAATTTTTTCAAAGAACATTCGCCAAAAAAAACATTTTTTAACAAAATTCACGAACGAACTTTCTTATTTAAAATTCGCAAATCAATTTTTCAAAAAAAAAATATTTGCAATGGAACTTTTGTAGAAAAACTTATTTTAGAACAATTTGGCGAAAAATTTGTTACAAATCCTGAGCGCTTTTTTTATTGACAAACAAATAACCTAAACACAATTTTTTGTTGAAAAGATGCTCGAAAAAATTTCCAAACGAAATTCGCCGACAAACAGTTTTAAAACGAAATTCGCAAATGAATTTTAACTGCCTGTTTTTAGAAAGCGTAAACAAGTAAGTGAGTGGGAAATTATATTGAAAACAACAATAAAAAACGAAAATTTGTTTTTTTTTAATATAATTTCTCACTCACTCACTTGTTTACGTTTTCTAAAAACAGGCAGTAAAAGAAAAATTCGTAGGGAATAGTAGTGACAAATTTTTTTTTACAAAAATTAAAACGAAAAAAATTATGAGCGTATTATTTTTTTCTTTTTTTTTTAATTTGCCAACCAAATTTCTTAAGAAAATTTCGTAATGGAATTTTTGCGACAAAATTTTTTATATAAAAAAAATATTTTTACCGAAAAAAATCGCAAATAATTTCGTTCAAGATATAAATTTCCATAGAAACTTTTTAAAGAAAATAACGCCAAAGATATCGCAAACATTTTTCTAAAAAAGGATTTCTCTGCAAAACTTACCTTTGAACTTATTGATCTAATAGTTCATTTGTGGCAACAAAAATTTTACTTTTTTTATGCTCAAACCACAAAACTGATAACAGGTTTTTTTATGTATCAAAAAGAAAAAAAAACTCCAAAAAAAACCATTACAAAAATAAAATGAAACTTAAACAAATTCACAAAAAGAAAAAGTTTGAAGAAAGAAAAAAAGCACACAAAAAATTTATTACATTTTCCATGTTTTATTTACGGCAGCCCACTTCTGAACACTTTTGCGGACAGGCCAGTACAACAACCCACATATACTCAAATATAATTTTTCTAGTTCATGGCCAATATCAAATGGAATCTTATAAACACATTTACACGTTTAGATGAAAAATATACCTTTAATACCATAAAACCGTTCATATACAACATGTGTTTGTATGTTGCACACACGTTTTTCTTCGTAACATGCCACAGATTGCAATGTCTTTGGGAAAACGTAAAATTTATAGAAATAAAATAAGTTGCAATAAATATTTAAGTTTTTTTTTGTTTGTAATTTATCTTTTTTTTTTGCTTTAAAAATAACTCATTCGAGAATAAAAATAAAGATTAAAACGCCTACTTATCGTTTGGCTTCAGGCAGATGCAAAACTATTATACTTAAAGGTATTTGTTTCAATTTTCTACAAAGAGTAAAACAAGAAGTCATTGCAGTGTAATAAAACTTTTTGGTTTACGAAGAATATTTTATAGAAAAGAAAGCAAAGCTCTGATGAATAATTCGCGTTTGAATTTACTTTACGAAAAATCGGGAATAAATTTTCTTTGCAAAAAATTTTGATCGAATTCACGCACAAATTTCCAATGCGTATTAATCGCAATAAAGTTCGCATTCTAATTTATTTTACAAACATAAAATTTGCGATCCAACTTTGCTGAGAAGAAATTAAAAAAAAAATTGATAATTCACAATCCAATTTTGTATAGTAAAACTATCCCTTCGAATTTTCTATACAAAAAGTTCACAATCAAATTTCTTTAAAAAAAGTTTGCGACCAAATTTCCTATGCAAAAAACTAACAGCCAAATTTTGAATAAAAATTCCCCGGGAGTTTTCTCCCTGCTCCCATTTTTCCTAGGGAAAAGGGAAAAAACTCCCGGGGAATTTGTGTTCATAATTGGGCTGTAAGTTTTTTTACTTAAAACTTTTGTTCGAATTGCCTTTACAAATAATTCGCGATCGAATTTTAATTACAAAAAAGTTAGCGGCTAAATTTTGTTTATTACAGATTTTCTTTCGAATTTTCAATAGAAAAAGTTTGGGACCATATTTTCTATACAAACTATTCGCGATCAAATTTCTTGTACAAAAAGTTCGCGAGCAAATATCTTAAATTTTTGTACTAAAAATTTGTTTTAAAATTTCCATTAAAAAAAATTCACGACCA
This sequence comes from Pollenia labialis, assembly GCA_949318255.1. Lineage (NCBI taxonomy): Eukaryota > Metazoa > Arthropoda > Insecta > Diptera > Polleniidae > Pollenia > Pollenia labialis. The sequence goes on from OX439139.1 coordinate 12,506,678, forward strand.
ACTTTTGTTTATTTCAGATTTTATACAAAAAATTCGCGATCAAATTTCTTTTACAAAAATTTTACGACCAAATTTTTAAACTTTTTTACTAAAAACTTGTGTTCGCATTTCCTTTACAAATACATAATTCGCAATCGAATTGTCCCTACAAAAAATTGCGACCGCATTTTGTTTATTAAAGATTTCCTTTTGGATTCCAAAAAGTTCACAATCAAATTTTCTATACATAAAATTCGCGATCAAATTCTTAAGAAAAAAACAAGACAGAGTTTTAAAAAAAAAAAAAAAGTTTTTATACTAAAACTTTGCCAACTTATCCTCCACACAAAAAATTCGTGATCGAATTCTTCATCCAAAAAAATTCGCGAACACTCTTTCTAAAAAAAAATTTGCAAACGAAGCTTTTATACAAAACATATGCGATCATACTTTCTAGTAAAAAAATTCGAGATCAAATATTTTAAACAAAAGTTTACGATCTAGTTTTTTATGAAAAAATTTCGCGAACAAATTTTGAATATGTACAAAAAAATCGCGATTAAGTTGTTTTACCAAAGGTTCGCGATCAAATGTTCAATTAGGAAAGTTTGTAATAGATTTTTTTTATAGAAAAACTCATGCTTACATTTTTTGAAACACAAATTTGCAATCATATTTTCTATATAAAAAATTCCCGACCGAAATCTCTTTATACAAATATCTTTAAAAAAAATTAGGCAAAAAATATTCAAACATGTTCTAGAAATCCAAATTGCGTGAAATTGAAATCGAACAAATTTTAAAAACTATTCCGTGTTTGAGGACCACTTTTCTCTTCCTAAACTTCTTTTGAAATCAGGAAAAGCTGCGTTCATTTTTACAAATTTCACTTTCACGTGGTTTCAATTTCCAGAACGTGGCCGATTAAAAAAAGCTTTTAAGTTTTTTTTAGAAAATTATTAACTAAAAGTAATTTCAATTTTTGGGAATACAAAATTTAAATTTCAAAAGATTTTGTTATTCGTGCTAAATTCCCAGTTTTTATTATTGATAAAAACACTTGAAATTTATTGTTGATGGGATAAGCTATTCCTATGCGCATTTCACTGGTTGCTTAGGCCAGATCATCAGGAAACTTCATCCATAAAGATTTTAGAAAAACTAAAGATATTAAACCAAGTAAAAATGTTAAACGTATAAGACTTATAGCAACAGTTCTACTTGTAATAATATCAAAGCTTAAACAAAACAACATCAACAATAAACAGTGCGTTCATCTCGTCTTACATTCCCCGCTACAATTAGTTGAAATTCTCTCAACATTAATTGTAGTTGTAAGTAGGTTAAGAAAAACAAAATAAAAAACAACAACAACTTACAAAAGATGTTGTCAATTAAGTGTTTTTTAGGCCGTGCACCCGCCTGTTTATTATCAAAAAGTAATTTCAATTTTTGGGAATACAAAATTTAAATTTCAAAAGATTTTGTTATTCGTGCTAAATTCCCAGTTTTTATTATTGATAAAAACACTTGAAATTTATTGTTGATGGGATAAGCTATTCCTATGCGCATTTCACTGGTTGCTTAGGCCAGATCATCAGGAAACTTCATCCATAAAGATTTTAGAAAAACTAAAGATATTAAACCAAGTAAAAATGTTAAACGTATAAGACTTATAGCAACAGTTCTACTTGTAATAATATCAAAGCTTAAACAAAACAACATTAACTTTAATAAAGTTAAGTTTTGGCAAAAACGCAATACAATAGAGACTCCTTCTCTAACATTAACGATTGTACGTGTACACAAAATCTTTCAATTGTTAGGGGAACAATATAAGTAAATAAATGTCCTTTCTCCATATTCTAGAAACAATGACCCAACAGTTACATGGAGCTTCTATTAATCACCTCTGTTCAAGTCAATAATTCATTATTGAAGGCTGTTTAACATGAACAAGTGGTATACTCGCCTCCAACACACGCCACACACACACATACACAATAACAAGCCCCTGAAGGGTACGAAGTAAAAACAAAACTTAAAATTGCCTTAGAGCCCTCCCACACACACACAAACACTTTTAACACGCCACAAATATAAATACACAATACATTTAACCGGAATAAATAAAAACATAAAACACTTAATAAATTCAAAGAGAAAGGAAAATAAAAATAAAAGAAGGAGTAACAAAAAAAAAACACATGAAAACAAATGTGTTCGTGTCAGTGTAAGAGAATGTGAGTGTAAATAAACCATAAAACTAATATGTATAAATAAATGTATTTAATTTACCCAGAAAACATACAGAACTCCGAAGGGGATGGATTTCATTTGGGCATAAATTCACTTAAGCAAAGCAGAACTGAACTAAATTGAATGAGCAGTGGCAGTGCACTGAGCTAGATTTGAGATAAACTTAAGTTAGAACTGAACTACAACTTAACTAGAACTGAACTAGAACTAAACTAGAAATGAACTAGAACTAAAGAAGAACAGAACTAGAACTGAACTAGAAAGGAACTAGAACTGAACTAGAACTAAACTAGAACTTAATTTGAACCGAACTAAAACTGTACTAGAACTGAAGTAGAATTGAACTAGAACCAGACTGAACTTGAACTAAAACTGAACTAGAACTGAAATAATTATGCTTCATAAATCTCATAAATCAATTTCATTATATTGTTTTCATTAATACAATGAAAAATTTCATTACGGGAATGAAATTTTACAAATATAATGAAGCAACTTCATTTTCCCTACGAAATTGAGTTTCGTAATTTCGTTAAAGTTTTTATAGTAAATAATATGTTTAACAATTATTTTTACTAAATTTAAAATTGAATGAACACTTTTTATTTGCTTAATTTTAAGTGTATCTTTATTTGATGTATTTTGGTTGTGAACAGCCGCTTGTGCGACTGTTCTTTTTAACTTCTCTTTTATGATTATTCTATTTTATTATTTCTTAATTCTAATTATCTAGCAATACACTTAAATTTTCCGTGATAAATGTCACTAAATCAATGAAAACTAAGACAAGAAAATTACATGAAAAAATTGTAAACTTTAATGTTTTATAACATTAATGAAAAAAATTCATTTCGATAACGAAATACGGATTTTAGCTAAATGTAAGAAATTTTTAGGTTCAAAAACAAACAACGCGAAAGAAAATACAAGAGCAAAAAATTCTTACATTCTTTTTTCTTTAATTGCTAATTGAAATACACAAAATTTACGCCAGAAAAATGGAAAGAAGGTAGTTGAAGGTTGTCGCTGGCTGGAAAATGAATAAGTTACAATTTACTTAAAGGTAAGCTTATGAAAGTAGACATAACATGATGTAATATATATATTTAAAAACGAATAAAACTTGATGATTTGAAGCAGGAAAAAAACAAATTTACAACAAATCAAAACGCACATTGAAAAATTGATAAAATAACTAAACATAAATGTATAACCATAACAATAATTAAACAAACAGAAGGCACAAAAATTATATTAAAAATTTCTTTTTAATATAAAAACATTTATATTGAAATAATAAAAAAATTTCTTTAAACGCTTTACATTAAAATAATTAATCCAATGAAGGGTTACAAAGGTTGACTTTTTATGTAATTTTTCTTTGGATTAAAATTTTTCAGTGTAGACTTAAAATATTTATTTCAAATCTCATTTAGTATATTTTTCTTTTAACTTAAACTCTTTAACTTGTTATTTTGGTTTTGAACCCAATGTAAATATCTTAATATTTCAAGCGTATGTTTTTGTGTTTGTTGGGTTTTCATAATCCCATTTGGAAAACCGAAAAAAGTTTAGTAAATCATGGATATTTCAAATATAAATAAAAAAATAGAAATCTCACATACGCTCATCTTAAAAGCAACACCTACAAATACACAAGGGAAATAGGAAATAAATGTGCCTAAAGTAAATTTAAGGATGTTACTTAAGGCCAAAGGTCATTTCAACTTTAAGTCTTAAAGGAAAACAAAAAGGACTACAGAAAAACATTGGCAACTAAGTGTCTTTTTAAGAACACCTGTTGACTTTGGAGTTTCGAAAGTAATTTTATTAAGATTATAAGAAAGATCAACTTTAAACAATAAAGGCCTTATTCATAAACAATATGCCATGCTTATAACAGGTTTATAAGACGAATTTTGTATGAAAATGTATTTAATTAAACTTTAATAAAACTGGTATATTTTTTAGAAATAGTTATCCAGTAAAAACTTCCCCTACTTTTTCAAAATGAATAGCTTCTTTCACTCATTATTTAGTAGCTTTTCTCTATAACTACTACTATTACAACTTCTTTAACTACTTTTTTCTGGATGTATTTAGGTAAAAATAATAATGACTTACTTTTGAATGCGTTCATTTTGGGACATCCTTTTTTAAAAAATCAGTGGTTCTTTCAGTAGAATTGTAAGTAGTTCTTTTAAGTTTTTCTGATTACTCAACTCTTTATTTTGTAGGCGATGTTTTAACTAGGTAATAAAAAATATAACGAACAAAGCAACATGTTGCACAAACATTGTTAGCTTTATATTTATTTAATGCGTTTTAAGGCCTCTATTACGGTTTACAATATCTTAATTTTTGTATTATGGTTTACAACTTTGCTATATTTCGGTGAACAAAAACGTAACAAAAATTATAACTGTTCACAAACAGTTGTTTTACTCAACTGAGTTGAGTTGTAAACCGTAATAGGGGCCTAAGAGAAAAAACTGATATAAAATTTATTGTCAATTACACTTTTGGGAACTAGTTGATGGTATGTATTAATATTTATATAGCCTATTAAAATTTTGCTAAAGCAATTTTTAAGAACATGTTTCCGAAGAAGTTTCGTTCAACATTGTAGAAAAGCATTTTATAAAAACCAAATAACATTTCAATAAAAACACCAATATTTAAAAATGTTTCTTATGGTGTTTTCTTTTCTACAAAAAATGTGCCTTTTTTTTAAAAAAAATGCAATTTGGTGTCTGTTTCTTAAAAATTTTGCTACCGAACAAATCAAGCCACCCTTTTCGGGAGCAAATTTTTTAAGAAAGACACCAAATTGAATATTTTTTAAAAAAAAAGGCACATTTTTTGTAAAAAAGAAAACACCATTAAATAGGTAACCTAGCAATACAGGGACCAGCAACGCAACATTGAAAAGCAGTAATTTTATTGTATTAAAAACAAAAATACGAAATACTGAAAACATGTTGTTGAATTAGTGTAAAAAAGCATTTTATATAGACAACCAAAAAAATTTAATAAATTGATCAATATTTTGCACAGCTATTAAAATTTAAGTTAAATAGGTAGCAGCCTAGCAACATATGGGCTTTCAACATCTTGCTAAGGATTGAAAATCAGTAATTTAATAATATTAAAAAAAAAGTATGAAATGCCGAGCTGTTTTTCTTTCCTAAATAAATAATTATTATTAACATTTTTTAGGAACATGTTTCGGACTAATTTCTTTCAACATGTTAAAGCTTTTTTATTTAACCTGCTTTTAAAATTTTGCACTAGCAACATGTTGCGGTAATTTTTTTATTTGTTTTAGTTTCTGATAAACAAAGCATTAAGTTACAGTTCGAATTTCTTTCGTAGCCTACTAAGACTTATTGTCTTGCATTTCTTTTTGCTTTTTGATCTTTTATTTACTAATTTGTTCACTACCTGTTGTAAACTTGTGTTGTAAACTTGTGAACTTAAAAAATAGTTAAAAGATAACGATTAACGTTAAAAGAAAATTGAAAATTTTAGATGAATATTCAAATGAAACCGGGTTATTTTGGAAATTGCTTCCTGAGAGGACTTATGTACATGCAAAGGAAAACAGCGCCCCTGGTCGGTAAATGGCAAAAGATAGAACAACTTTGCTGCTATGTGCGAACGCAAGCGGCTCCAAAATAATCAGTCCACTCCTTATCGGAAAAGCACAGAATCCTCGCTCGTTTAGAAACAAAGTTTTACCATGGGATTACGCATTGTCACATATGTATGTAAACAATTTTTAACGAATTTGTAGAATCAATTAACGGCAGAAGGCATTAAACAGGACGATTTGTGTGAAGTTTTTTGGGATGAGGACGAAGATGATGAAGGGGTAAAAATTAAACACAGCAATGATCTCAAAAGCTTTGATGTACGTATCCAAGTGGGGACAGGAAAATAATATCGATATATCCAAGACATTAGTTTTACGTGAGCTTTAGGAGCAAGCAATTGAAAAAAGTATAAAGAAATCGCAAAAACAAACGTCAATAACAAGTTTCTTTAAATAACTATGTACTTTTTTCTTATTTATTTTAAATAATTACTTTTTTCATTAATTATGATATGATGTGAATTGGTCTGTAAATTTGTTGTTTAGCGAAATAATATTTTTTTAGTACTGGATTAAACGAATTTTTCAATTTAACGAACAGGGCTGACAATCAATTGTTCGTTGAAACGGGAAACCACTGTATTAAATACTATTAAAACTTCTTATGAAAGCAAAAAACATTTTAAATAATACACTTATTATGTTACGTTAATTAAATAAGTAGCCTAGCAACATATGGACTAGCAATATGTTGCTAAGGATCTACAAGCTGTAGTTTAATTGTTTAAAGGACAGTCAAATAAAATTCTTAGTATTTCTTCTTTCCTACACATTTTTTTGAAGTAAATTCGTTAATTTTCGGAACAAAATTAGAAATTTCGTTTTTGGCATTTGTTCTGTTCCAGGAAAAATTCTGTGTTATCTTATCATTTCAGAGAAAATTCATTTGAAAATTTCTTAAAAAGTTTATTAATAAAACTAGCACGTGTTGCTTTAAAAAGTCCTATTTAAAATGGATATTTAATTACTATACGGGGAGAAAATTTCCATTTCGTGTTTCATGAACATTTTTGTTTCTTAAAAAAATTTCTTGTTCAAAACCCATAATTTAAAACGAAAAAAACTTAAGAAAATGAAAAGCAAAAGTGTATGAATAATTTCAACAAATTTTTATTCCCTACAGGTATAAACGACTGTTTTTTCTTCTTCTTCTTTTTAAAGAAGATGAAAAAAAAATTTACAAAAAAAATTTTTTTTTAATCAAGTTGCGTTTGGTTTGAACTTGAAATACAAAAAAGGCGAATTGAATAAAATTATGTTAAAAAATGCGTTTTATTACCAAATTAAGCAAAAAACTTCTTCTTTTATATTCATTTGCAATTTTCGTTGTTTTAAATGCCAATGAGACCTGGGGAACAGAAGACTAAATAACTAAAAAACTGCAGACAAAATGTACAGACTGAGAGAAATAAATTGTTTAAATATTTAAGAATGTAAAGTTTAAGTCAGCAACATTTCCAAAGATTTTGCCTTTTTCAAGATTTAGTTCGTTAAATTGCTTCTAATTTAAAGTCAAAGTCTTTTTAACCTGTAATTTAGTGTCTCCTTTTGTCTGGCAAATTATAGTCTTAAATTAAAAGAAAATGCTATAAAAATATTTTTCTAACAATTTTATGGTTTTATTTTTAAAATTGTCTAAATAAACTTGTCTGCCCGTAAAATATTTAAAATATTGATTGTGACAGTAAAAGTGACCACGGCAGAAACACATTATTTAAATTATTTTTAAGTCGATGAAAAAAGACAAATAAAAGACAAAATTTAATTTAAGCGGTAAAAACAACTTGTTTGTGGTACAAAAAACGTATTAAATTTAAATATATAAAACTTTTAAAAGAAACCCCCGTTAAGTTTGATTGTCAATTGTAACCGAGAGATGTGAAACTAGTAAGAAGAGAGAGAGAGGGTGTACAGAAAACTATAATTAAGACAAGAATGGAGAATAAAGTCCATACTGCTGCCTAAATTATAGACCAAACTATAGTTCAAGATGTTAACCAAACTGTAGACCAGACAATGTGCTAAAATAAAGTTCTGGCTATTGTTCGGACTTTATATAGACTATGACCTGATTACAGTCGCGAATTTAGACCAGACTAAAATCTTGGAGATATCTATCATCCCTATTATATAATTCGTTATTCCTGTCGTCGCCAATTTTAAGTTATTATTTTGTTATGTTACAAAAAAAATACATTCATAAAGAACTTAGGATGAAAGAGGATTGAAGAAAGTCTCAGCTTCACATGCAACATGATAAGCGCTGGCTAAAGCTGGAGGTCCTTACCACGCGTTCTATGCGTTTGATTCTTTCTTGACGTTTTTTTTAATCTGTGTAACTTATCAATACAATAATGCAACTATGTATTCTACTTTTTTGAAAGAAGCATTAACACAACAATTTATTGAAAGCATGATGTGAACCTCCAGTTTAAGCCTTTCCGGCCTGCGAAGCTATATCTTTGCAGACAGTTTCGCAGAGAGTAAAAATGCCAAAGAAGGTGGAGCAAGTCGGTTATTATCCGACATAGACCGTTGGTGGGACTATAGTCAAACCATAGTCTAAATTATACTCCAGACTTCAAAGCCGATTAAAGCCCAGTTTATTATCCGAACGATATTTTTAATTGTAGGCAAGAGTAAAGTTTAGCTGCAACTGATGATATTTTAGTCCAGACTATAGAAAAAATAATTTTGTTTAAATAAAAAAATCTAATTTTCCTGCAACAATTTGTATTATAAATAATTTAATAATTTACTTCTGCTACAATAATTTCAAATTCTCTTTACTTTTAGCCGAAATTTATAAGCAAATAAATAAAAACGAGGAACACAGGTAAACAAATTACTTACGTTCACACACACACACAAGCACTTAAATTGTGGCATAAGAAATTCTAAAATTGCAAATCGTATTAAAAATTCTGTTTAGGTCTTAAAAGCTTTTACAATACTTTAAACGACTTAAAGATCAAAACCGTGTACAAAAAGCTTTAAAATATATATTTTACGAACCACTGAATGCAGTAGCGACTTTAGTATTCTTTTTGAAATGTAAACTGCGGCATTATTCAATAGCAATTTCAAGAAATTGACTGAATTGAAAATAATGGTGAGTGTATAAAAGCCGTTCAAAGAAAATAAACAATTCCCAGAAGACTTTAGTTGTTAAAAAAAAAATTAGTCGAACAAGCTTTGACACAATAAAAGTGACACATTATTGTCGGCATTATGTTTCAAAAAGGAGCACAGTAAACAATAGCGCTAAGCAATAAGGGTTACTAAAGTCTTGAAAAAGAGGCAACAATTAAACCTTCTAAACTAAATTTGTGCAGTTTTGAGTTATATGTGTAGGTACTCCATAGCTTTTACCCGTAACTTCGGCCACGTAAAAATTAGAGGAAGATTTTAAGAAAAGGGTTTAACTTTTAACATATTTACAGATATTTTATGTACTTTTCTATAAGTTTTGTGCACTCGTAGTTCTTGAAAAACCGACATTCAACTGTCCATATCAAAAGCAAGGGGAGGTAATAAATTTTGGCCACTGGACAATATGCAATCTGCACATAAAATTTATCGAAAAGATAAAAAGTACCAATTTATTCCGTTTATACATCATAAAAAGTACCATATACTTTAATATATGCCATATGCTATTTCTTTACCAAATTTTTCGAAATGAAAAAAGTACCAAAAGTAAAAGTGAACCAAAAGTACCAGCCCCCAGAAAGTGCACAGTATGTTAATGTACGCTCTAATCTGTATGTACATATATAAAATTTATCGAAGAAATAAAAAGTACCAATCTTGTACATATTTTACCCCTTAAAAAGTACTAATTTCCCCCCCATAAAAAGTAACCTATATTTTAATCGTAACCATATGCAATCAAAAGGAGAAAAAGTACCAGTTGTTCTCCTCTCAAAAAGAACCCTTTATTGTAATTGTCCGTTCGACTGTATATTCATTCCGGCCACTGGACCATATGCAATCTGTATTACAAATGTACCTCCAAAAAGAGAAAAAGTATGAAAAGAACCAATTTCTTTCGATTACATCATTAAAAGAACTCTATATTTTAATACACCAAATTTTTCGATAAGAGGAAAAGTACCGCAGGTAAAAAAGTACCAAGAGCACCAGCTTTCCTTATTTAGGCCCCTAGAATGTACACTGTGTGTTAATGTAGACTTTAGCGTGAATGTATATTAAATTTATCGAAAAGAGAAAACGTAACAATTTTCTCCCGTATTTACCCCTTAAAAGTACCAACTTTATCCCTTAAAAAGGACCCTATATTTTAATCCTGACCATATGCAATCTGCATACCAAATTTATCAAAAAGATAAAAAGTACCACAGTACCAATTTTTGCCAGATTGTCCTCTTAAAAAGTACCTATATTTAAATCTCTGAAAGTTTTCTTTCAGAAAGTCTGAGTGTTGTATTGATGAGAGGAAAGAGAATAATAGCATATTCTCTTTCCCTCTCACCAATAAACGCAGACTTTCTGAAAGAAAATTTTCATAGTCTGAACCGAGACTTAGCGGGTTTCGCGTGATTTACCCACAAGCTAACAAGCATTCAAATATCTCGGCATACGAACTTTGACATTAAGTTATAATATTAGGAGGATTAGTCATTGCTTTAAATTGCCTGCAATAATTTTTTGAACGGTAGAATTGTTTTCAGTTCTTAGTTCGACGGTTACTGTAAGTTGCTCTTCTCATTAGTCTAGGTTCACACTATGAAAATTTTCTTTCAGAAAGTCTGAGTTTACTGGTAAAAAGGGAGAGAAGACTATTATGGTCTCTTACCCTCTTACCAATTAACTCTGACTTAGCAAACAGAAGTTTGGAACTATTTAAAACTACTGCTTTTCTGTATTCGTATTGCCGTGTAGTAAAGAAAGTTTCAATATGGCATCGAAAATTGTTTTGGTAAACACACAAAGCGCAAAACTTTTGTTTTTGTCATGTAGTAATAGAAATTGCTATGTGCTACAAGATGATTTTGTAGCCAGGTAACTAAAGTTGCAAATGTTTCCATGTGGCAACAAAAGTTGCTACGGCAAAAGTTATATCTCTAGCAATAATATCTGCTCTAGCAAAATAATTCTGTCTCTGTTTCCCAGGAAGTTGTTATTAAAAATGTTACATCAAGACAAAAAATTGCTTTAGATATTCGGCAATATTGGTTTCATGTGTCTATCAACAAAAGTTGCTGATTTAAGTAGACAGTTATTTTGCTTAGCAAAAAGAAACTGGAAATACAGAAATTAAAATTTTTAAGTAATACGATCCATTACGTTGGTTATTTGAGAGTTTTTGGCAACAAAGGCCTTAGTCTTAATGAAACCTGTAACAACATCATTTTAATTCGAAGATGCCATACAAAATTCAAAGACATACAAGTCATTTACTTTATTGACTTTAATGGAACCCAACATCATTGGCAGCATTCAACAGACAGCACGTGATTACTTAACAAACTTTTGATTTCATTTGCAACTTGTTTTGTGTTGCCACAAATTAATGCTACCTCTTCTTCTTTTTCTTTATTGTTAGGCGACTGGGTTTTGTTCTCAACTTGTTCAACAATCGGTTCCTTTTTTAACATGAAAAAAAAATAAAAACATAAAACTTTCCATTGTTAAATGGAACGAAAGTGTGTCCAAACACAGTCCCAACAACCCGTCACTCACCCATCATTCCATTTATGTATTCATGCCAGTTTCAGATCTTGCAACAAATCTTGCCAACATTCATTCTAATAATTGACTTAAAAGGAAAATTCAAAAAAAAAAAAAAAAGAAAGAAAAAGAGAAAACAAGTGGGACAAGAGGCAAAACTGAAATTGTGTAACACGGTTGAATGTTGTTGTCGCTGGAATGATGATGAATTTACTTTACTGACTGACTCACTTACTTACAACCAACATAACGTTGCCAGTTTTTTTTTTTTTTTTGCTACTGCTGTTTTTGTAATATAATTGAAGTTTTTGTTGTATAATTTTACTGTTTAAACTTGATTGTTTCATCGTTTCAAAAGAGTCCCATCAGTTGGCAAAAAAAAAAAAAAGAAAAAGTAAGTCAAGTCTCAGTTTCAGTCATTTAGTGTGAGTTTTTTTTTGTTATTGTTGTTTTTTAAAACAGTTTAATCTACATTGTTGTGTCATAACTTTGCTGCTGCTATTTTGCGTATTTTCCAATCTTAAGCTTTTAACTTAATTCATGTAACATTTGAATAACTGAGGAAAAGGTTTGCAATAAAATAAGAAAAAACCTTTTACTCAACAACAATGTTGCCATTAAAACTCATTCAACTCAACTTAACTCAACTCATGTAAAGTCAACCAACCAACCAGTCATCCATCCAGTCAACCGACCAACCAACCAGCCATCCAGGTGGAAGACGTGAAGGATAAAATGTGTAAATAAGAAACACCATCATTCTGGTTCTTGTAAAAGTTTTGTTTACAAATTACAGAGAAGCATGCACATCATTTGCTTATTTTCCCTTTTTCTACTTTTGTTCAACGCACAGCTTGTTGTGTTTTGTTGTTGTTGTGGGACAACTAGTCAATCGTTCAAAGGAATGCAACAGTATTCCTGGCAACATTACAAACATAGTAGCAACAGCAGTTAGTAGTAGAAGCGGCAGTATTCTTTTCCGTCACAGCAGTGGCACGTAATCTTATACAACCACTTAACATTTACACAAGGGTCCAACAATCTCTTGTCTAGGGTTCATTATTTCCCTTTTTTAAGATTTCCGGGACAATATGAATTTTTTTTCGTTTTTGGAAATTCGTAAGTGTTTAAAATTCAGCCCCTTACTACTGCTGTCAAGGCGAATTCACTTTTCGGGTCGCGTTGAAACACAACTGAGCTCCTTTTCTTCTTACTAAGTCATTGTCCAAGCTTGTAAGTTTTGTTGCTGCAATTACCGAAGGGTTTTGAATTGCTTATAAAATTTTTATTATAATTTTTTTTTTCTTTTCTTTTCAGTATTTTGTAAAGAAGACTTGGGGAATTTAAAATGGAGCAGTACTCAATTGAACAAGCAACGACTTGATTATGCAGTTTTTTCCGGCAAAAAGCAGAAGAAAATCATAATTGTATTCACTGCAAGGGACACAATGGCTCTTTTACGGGACACCTTTGGTGAACGAATTATTTCGCGTACAAGTGATTTTAATTGACCTCCGAGTTCACCGGATTTAACCGCCCCAGACTGTTTTATTTGGGGTTATTTGAAAGGAAAAGTCTACATTAATTAGACTAGAACCATCCAGCAATTAAAAAGCAATATACGCGACAAAATAAACAACATAACAACTGAAGTTTTGCGAAAGGTTATGCAAAATGTGTTGGAAAGACCACGAATTTGCGAAGCAGAAAATGGCCACTACTTGCGAGATATTATTTTTCATAAATAAACTAAAAATATTCGCGTTTTATAAACCGTATTAAAAAAAAATTAATAATTATTTCTTAAATAAAAAGTTATAACGAATTCCAACCCCTTCGTTAATTTTGGGCCACCCTGTACTTGCTGTAGTTAGTAATGATACCATTGTTTACATGAATTCGCCTTGACTATAGTCTGTATTTGTTCAAATGCCAAAATGTTCCTTTAAATGCAGCACAATCCTAAATGTATGTCTCAAGGACTTTGCAAGTTTAGTTCCTGATTTTGCAAAAATTGTACACGGAAACCCTACAGTAGATGATTTTTTACTGCAACCTTTTTGTAAAGAAATGGGAAATTTTTCAAAACAGGGTGCAGTTTTACAGAGGTAAAATTAATTTTTGTTACCTGTCCTAGAACTGGTTTGGTTACCCGACAACTATTGTTGCCCGAAGAAATTTTTTTTCCAAATGCCCGTGTCATTTAGTAAGACATGGAATACAAAAAAAATTAAGGAGAAAACATTTTGTTCAACTTTAATTGCTAAAGGGAAAGTAAGAGCATTTAAAGTCATTAAATCCAATACTTCGTTAGCGTCTCCCTTTGTTTCGCGGGCATATCGCAATTGAATCATTATGAATCCCTATAAGTCTTGTCTTGTCAAAAAAACTAAAATTTTCAGAAATCGAAAAAACTGTTTCTTATCTAAAAAAAAAAGAAATAAAAACAAATCTTTTGAACATTTAGTAGAAAACCAATACAGATACAGATGATCTAAAACTAGATAATGAACAATTTTAAGTTCTGTCATTTTTGTTGATGTATTATTTTCACAAGCTACCGAATTATTTTCAGTTAGGTCACTTTAGCTGAATTCTTTTCAAGTTTTGACACTTTTGCCAAATTCTAAGCTGACACAAGTCGAATAAATAAAAACTCCAGCAAAGATTCGTTTTATCAAAAGTGTCACAATTCGAATTAAGACTATAAAGCACTAAGCAGTAAGGCTCCATTAGCATTATACATACTTCGATTCGTTTAGCATCGACTGCAAGAATTATAAAACATGCATACAGAAAAGTTACCCACGGAAAACCTTTGAATAGGAGCAACTTTTATTGCTAACAGAAAATTTGGAGTTTATTGCCATTAATTTTTTCCGTTGCAATGAGCAAAAACTATTAATTTATTCAATTTTTAATTTTTGCAATTAAGATTTTAAAAAAATCTCTCTTAAGTTTAAACAGCAACTTTGAAACTTTCCCAAGCACTTTTTAAAGCAACATAAATCTTTAAAAAGATGTATGTGCGAATAAAAGCGTATGTATGTATAAAATATTTTAACTTAGTTTACTGATACACAGAGAAGTGTAGTCGTCGTAATAGTCAGTAGTTGTAGAGTTATTATTATTATTGCCATTTGTGCAATTGTGTGTGTGTGTGCGTTGCTTAAATTTCCGTTTCCTGCTTTCAACCTCAGGCTTTTCTTTGATGCACTTAAACTGGTGTATATACATTTTTTTCTTTTTTTTCTTTTCCCCTGAGACATTTTCTTCTTTCTAACATACAGCAACAAAATTGTAAAAAAAAATAAAAAAAAAATAGGAACAAGTTCATTTTCTTGTGTCACTGTTGATATTTAACAGCTTTACTATGTCAAGTTGTTGTTGCACGTTTAAAAAGGTATTGTGTGTCTATTTCACCTTTTTTCTTATTTATTTTTTGTTGTTAACCGCTTCACATTTTTATCTTTAAGAAATTTTTAGAATTTTTCTGTAGTTTCGAAACTGCATGTTTCGCTGAGTGTTTTATAAACAACTATTTTTGTGTTTTAACAACAATTTTATGTTGTTTGAAATTGAGGGAAAAAATGTTTTTTATTTTATGTATGTATTTCTTTCTGTTTAGTTTGTGTCGGTTTGCCACTTGCTCAGGCACAGAACTGTTTAAAGTTTTATTAAAGTTTTCTTTAAGCAATTATTTTAACCATTTGCTTTTAACTTTGTGGAAAAGGAGAAAGAAGAAGAGACAATTTGTGGTTATTTTGTTAGTTTTGTCTTTGTGAAAATGTGTGTATGTCTTGCTGAAGAAAATTAAGAAAATTCTATAACATAGAAAAAAAGTTTATATGAGAAGCGAAATTGCTTTGTCCTGAAGACATTTTTTTCATTTTAAGAAAATTTGTACCCCGAGTAACTTTTTCCCCGTAGCAGCAAATGTTGCTGAGTATGTTAGAAATTGATTTTTAGTCTGGAAACATAAACAGATTTTTATTGCAAACATATTTGTTTAGTCTGTATCTACTGCGAGTTGCGGAAAAATTTTTGGCCTGGCAACTAAAGTTCTATCATTTCCGAAAAGTTGTTTTGTTCTTAATTTAAAGTTTGCAACACTTGTTATGCCTGCATACAGACATTCTTATATGTTTGTAGTATAATAATTGTCTTCATAAGTAATGACAACAAAAAATGGCAGTAAAATTTTCTACGTTTTTGAACAACCTTTTTTTATAACCACAAAATGTGGGCAACGAAAGTTGCTTTAAGTTTTTAAGAACATTTCTGGCCAAAAAAATGTTATGTTGTTTTTTTCTCTTAAAATAAAACTCCGCAGTTTCCGACTACTTTTGTGAACTTCTTTATACTGATTGGCTTAGAAAAATACTGCCTGGTCAAGAAGTTGCTTTGAATCCTTAATAATTTTCTCATGTTGCCCTTAAAAAAATTTAGTATCCCACGGATTTTTTCCGCAAGCTTATTTGATTTTTGTTTTTCATTTTTTTCGAATTTTGAGTTTAGCAGAAAAAAAATTCTTGGATTTCAGGTCGATTTATTTTTTATTTTTAAACAACTGGTTCTGAATTCATTGTATTCAGGTAAATTAAAAACCCTGAATAAAATGTGTTTTATGTTGCTAGCAACATTTCTGTGTAGTTGTATTATAGAGACCTAAATTACGGGCAACTTTGTCTGTTCAGCAATACAGGGTTTAAGAGTAATAAAATTAGAATTTATAACCAACAAAAGCTACTGAGTTACATACAATTTTTGATTTAGCCAGACCATTTTTTAAAAAGCAAAAAAATGTGTCAGGATTTCAGACAACTTTTTAACTTTAGCATCATTTTTGTTCAGCCTTCAAAATTTCAACTTTCAGACTAGCATTCAATTAGTCACACCAATTCCGTCTAGCAACAAAAGTTGCTGTCAGTTTTTGACCACTTGTTTCTTAACTTCAGTACCAAAAGTTGCTCTGTATTGTAGTGAACTTTTTTGTTTAGAATAAGTTTTTCTCTTTTTTTATTAATAGAGATGTTCCATTATTTTTTACGAATTAAATTTCAACGCCAGTTTAAGGATTCCTTTCGAAAAAAGGTCAAATTAAATTGAGAACTTTTCTAAAAAAAAAAAGTATGTACACTTTCCTTAAAGAAATAAAAATCAGAAATGACAGTCAGAAAACCCCATAACAAAAATAATTGAATTTTCTACAGAATTTTTTTCTTTTTTTTAATAACACTACAATTGACTCAATCCCCAAATTCAAATGGAAACACACAACATGGTGCTAATAAGAAAATATTGAATTGGTTTTGAACTTTTTAGTTTTATATTTTTTGAATTTTTAGATTTTTTAGTTAAAGCAGTCCAAAATCCACATGCCTTTAAAAAAGGTACTCCTTTCGCTACCAGCAACATTAAATAATTTTTTTTTTTTTTTGTTATTATTTTTTTTTTTTTCTAAAAGTCCAGCAATTTAGCAACATTGAACTCAACCATACAACTATTTATGTATATTTGCCGACACATGTTGTTTACGCAGAAAAATTGATGTTGCCATTATTGCTTTGGGTAGTGTTGCTGCCTCAATGGACACTGTTCTACATGCCCTCAAGTTAAATTGTTAGAAGCCCTTGGTGTAGTTGTTGAAAATGCCTTTGGTAGTTGTTGTTGCCAATGGTGGTGTGGTTGTTGTCATTTCACCATTTCATTGTGGCTTTATTAGTTTACTTTCGTTGCATGTGTAAATGCATGTGTTGCAAAAGCTGCTGCAGCTGCTACTGGTTGGTCTATTTTCTCTTATATTTTCCAAGGGTCTCGTAAATGTTACGTGCTGTGAATTTTCGATTTAATCGTATTTCATGTTTATAGAAATACAAAATTTGTTTGATTGTTATTGGCGACCAGATCTTAAACTATGAAAAAAAAGCAAATACTTTATCAACAACATCGCAGGTTAACTCAATGGCATCATGTTTATCGTTGTTATCATCATCATCGACCTTCTTATCATTCATTTACGTCACTGCAGGCTTTGCCTTTCATACCCTTTGCAATAATTAAACGATATTTTTAAAATAGTCTATATAGTGTTGCTGGCTGCTGTTGGTGATATCGAGTGTTGCAAGCTTAATATCGATGAGCATAAACATGATTACAGGAAGGTAAATAGTTATTGATTGACTTTCTATTGTTTTCTTACGTTATTTTATCAACAATTGCTGAACATTTTGCAAGATTACAAAAAACAAATGCTGCTGAAACCTCTAGCAGCATTTGGTGTAACACCTACAATTAGCCGAAAATGTAACAAAATGTTTGGGTAGTCAAATAAAGTTGCCTGCATTACAGGGCAACATTTGATTCGAGCATGGAAAGTTGTCTCAAAATCATTTGTTGCGCAACATAAAAATTGCCGCAACAATTGTTGTTTTTATAAAGATTTCATTATTTGTTGCTAGAAAGAAAATTGGTTCAAATTAAAAAACAACTTTTGCAGCTGAAGACGAAGATTGTCAAGTTTAGCAACATTTTTTTGAAAGTAAGTAAAGTTGTTACCGCAACTTATTAGACTTGTTGCTAAACAAACAAATTACAGAGCATCAATACATGTTGTTATTTTTAGAATTATGCGTCAATTTAAAAACCTCATTTGATACTGAAATTTTGTCTTACATTTCTAGCAACATTTGTTGCTATACGAAAAAGAAGGCGATTTCTCCAAAATAGCAATATATGTTGCTAATAAGAAAAGTTGTTAAAATGTAATGTAACATGTGTTTCCAACAGAACAACAACATTTGTGGGTAAGCTAGAAAATATTCAAGAATTTTAAAAACAACAGCGAAACAAAGTTTCAGGCTAAAAAATTCTTGCCCGCTTATTCTGTAGCAGAATTCTAAAGAAAAAATAAATGTCAAAAAAATCATAAGAAGTTATTTTTGCTATGCCAAAACTCATCGTAAACAAAAGAGAAAAATAAGTTGCTCAAGAAAAAAAATTTCTGAAAAATAACATTTGTTGCTACAGCGAAAGAAGTTTAAAGTCGTAAGCAACATTTGCTGCTATGCAAAAGAGATGACGAATTAAAAATTTAAATTTGCTGTGCGACACTTATTTGAATTGAACTTTTAAATATTTATGTATTCTTTTAGAAAAATGTTTATAAATAAAAAACAAACAAAAAGATATGCCCAGAAACTGAAGCAACATTGTTTGTTAGTATGTAAGACTACACGTAAGCCATCACGAAGCAACATTTGGTGTTACAGCAACATTTTTTGCAAAGTAAAAAATAACCTTAAACACCAAGCTACATTTTCAACTAGAAAAAGTTTTCCAAAACAAAGCCACAATATTAATATGTTTATGGGCAGAAAGTTCAGCAACATTTGTTGTTAGTGTAAAATATTGAGAAGTTATACCAAATAGACATTAATTTTTTCTTGAGCGACAAAAAATGTTGCCTGTAACATTTAGCAACGTTGTTTCTAAACAAAAATTAAGCATAAAAATGTACCCAAGGTGAATTCATTTTTCAGGTGGCGTTGAAAGCAAAGCTGTGCTACTTTTTTTTTAATTACAGAGAGGAGTATCAAAAGTTACTTGTGTTTTTGACATATCGACCAACGAAAGCAACAAATAAAATACAATGTTGCGTTTTTGGTATTGTTATTGGTTGTAGTATCGCCACCACCGTATACATGAATTCGCCTTGGACATAGCACAACATTAAATCTAAACAAGAAACTTGGGAAATATTTTATCGTTAAAAGTTTTCAAAGCCTTAAAATTGGTTTTTCCTCCTCCGTTTAATCTTTTACATCATAGTTCGTACAAGAGATATGTGCAACAGCAACCAGCTGCCAACAACAATCATATAAAAATCCATCATTTATGCCAATGACTTTTGTTGCTAAAGCTGAAAAAAATTGTGTGTAAAAAACATTGTTGGAAATTGTTTATGCCGTCCATCACTGCTACTTTTGGGAGGTCTAATGTAAAATGACAATTTCAATATTTTATGTTCAAAAACTAAACATGTTGTACATGGCAAATGGTGTGTTGTGTGGCATGTTGTTTTTTTCCGTTTGCTGGTGTCGATGCATCCAAAGTGTATCCTCTTAAATAAATAAAAATATTTTGAAATGTTTGCTTATTCTTCTGGAAAATCCTTTAACAAATACTGGTTGTTGGTTTATTGCTGCATGCAAAAATGTTGGGCTATGAAATATGCAAAAGAACATGCTTGTGCATGAATTGTGCATCATCAAAAACAACAACAACAACCATTGAAGCAAAATGATGGTGATCTATATTTATTTGTATTCACACATTAACAGAAACTGGTTTATATGTGTTACAGACTTTACGCAATGGTGGGGAAGACAACAGCAATGGGGTTATTTTTGTGAGTGAGTGTTTAAGTTTAAAACTTAAGGAATGTTCAAACTTAACAATCATTAGACGAAAAAACCCGAAAAAAGCGTGACCACTAATTTAATCTACTTTTAACTTTATTATCTATATATAAATTGGCTAATTCAAAACAGTTAAGAACACTTTTCTCCTCTGTTTGCCCAGTGACTAGAATAAAAAATTTTTTATAAGCATAAAACTCGATTTTAATTGCATAAACGTCCGGCCCCTGATTATTATCAATTTTTGTGGATTTACTAAACTTTATTTCTGGAAAAACGTTATCCCCTCAAATTATAAGCTTGATCATTGGCAATTTGACGCAGCTATTCTGCCGTCATTATTGCTTGTGTTAAGACAGCACAATTTGCTGTGGTCGGCGGGTTAAAACCAACAATTAAAACCTTATGCATTGCCAACCGTAGAGAAATCAAATATAAAAGAGGTCATTTCTGTAGATAACGCTTTAAACGTTGTAAAGCAAAAGAAAAAATTACTTTTTATCCAATTCCCTTGTGATTTTAATTTAAATTTTTCCTTGATGCGTTACCATTTGTAGAAGTTCCAATTGCATGTTATTTTCATTCCATTTGAAAATAAAGTCTGGTAATCTACTGATCAAAGACTTATTAGTTAAAGGTAATTCAAAATCTCCTTTACAACCTTAAACTAGCTTTTAAAGATTCAATAGTTTTGCTTTTTAGTCATTTGTATTGTTATTTGTAGTATTCGTTAATGCCACTTAAATATTCCATAGGTAACACTGCAATATTCAGTTATGCATTCATCAATTCAATCCAAATCCATTTATCCATGAAAGCATCTCAATCAATCCACCATAAAATCTGTATGCATTTATGTTTGCATCATTTACATTATCTTCTCGAATAGTACGAATAAATGAATGAATCAGTGAATAGTCAGTGTGCAAAAGCAACCCTCAAAATTCGAATTTAAATAGAGTGAGTAGTTTTCAATTTGTGTGGAATTTAATTGAATTGAATAAAGGACCAATTACACTGTTGCTAGCAAAAAATATTTAAGAAAAAAACAAAAAAAAATGCAAGTTTCTTTGTGCCAAATTTACAATCTTTTTTTTTTTTTGCAATGCCAACCATTCAATTTTGCAGTCAAAAATTATAAAACACAACATTTATTTTTCCTTATATTTTATATTAATTTTTTTTAATTGAATCAAAATATTTAAAAAAATTAGATTTATCTAATCGCATTACCAACTACAATTTTTGAAGTAAACTGTAACAAAAATAATTTTTATTATTTTTCGAGTTACCAGCCACCTTTAAAAATGTAAATGGGTCGATAGCGTATAACAGCACAACTGAAGTTGAGTAGCCAGCAGGTAAATTAGGCAGCACCGCTCATGGTAAAATATACAAAAAAAATTTTTCTTTTATATTTTAACATGAGCGACGTTGCCTGATTTTACTGCTGGCAACTCAACTTCAGTTCGGTCGTCATACGTAATCGACCCATAAAAATTTTTCAACTTTATATGCACATATATTTAAAAAAAAATCAAACATAAATACCAAATTTAAATGATTTTGTTATTCATTCGTGCTTAATTCCGAAATTTTTTTTGACAAAAACACTGAAATTTATTGTTGATGGGATAAGCTATTCCTATGCGCATTTTACTGGTTGCTTAGGCCAGATCATCAGGAAACTTCATCCATAAAGATTTTAGAAAAACTAAAGATATTAAACCAAATAAAACTGTTAAGCATATTTATTTTTTTTCGCATTACCAACTAGAAAATTTAACAATTTAACAATTTTTTAAACATATTTATTATTAATGCTTGCTTTTATTTATAGAAATCCTAAAATACCTAAATCTTTTTACAATAAATATTTTACGCTTTAACAATTTTATAAGTTTCTTATTTATTAAATTTGTTGACCAACTGAAAATTTCGCATTTACAACTAAAAACACTGAACAAAATTTTTAAATACACATCCATTAAATTGTTGGTATATGTATTGTACGGTTGAATTTCTAATAAAGTTTTGCTCCTGGAAATTATTCGCTTTGCCAACTGTCTTTTAAATTTTCATTATTTAAGACAAAAAATAATAATTTTAAACTGAATTTTTTTATCTTGTTTGTGTTTTTGTTTCCTCAAAAAAATATCATATTAAAAAACTATTTTGCATTGCCAACTGTTTAAAAAATATTAGACTTTTACTGATGAAATTTTAAATGATTTTTTGTTAACTTTACCATTTTAAATCAATCAATATGTACACATATCACTTTTAAATTCCTATGTTTTTGTCGATTTTATATTTAAGAATTGCCAACTTTAAATAAAAATTGTGCAATTTTACAACTTTATATTATTGTTGGCTATAAACTTTCAAAATGTATTAAGAATTGATGATTATTTTAAATCATTTTCGCTTATAAATTTTTCGCTTTGCCAACTTTGGTCTGAAGAAATGGATTTTAATAAAAAAACAAGGATATATTCGTGTTTTTGTTAGGGCAAATCTTTTAGATTAACATTAATTTTATCTTTTTAAGGGACTGTCTTATGTTCATTCTAGAATCATCCGATTTATTTAATTTGTTGTTTGTTTTAAGAGTAACCAGCTTTCTTTAAACATTTTTTTACTATTTTACTTAATTGTTGTTAAAACAATTGTAAAATTTGTACAAAAAATGTATAAAACTTTTTTTAAATTTCTTATTTAGAATGTGTATTCTAAGTCAAATTACAATCCACAAACGCTTTAATACTTTAATAGTCTTATTCCTTCAATATTTTCCAGGAATATTTTGTATGCACTATCAGAATTTTTGTTTGTATATTTCTGTTACGAGGCTTACTTTAGCTATCTTTTGGCTAGCAATGAAGTAAATTGTAAAGAAAATTTATACAACTATTAGATACCAGCAGAACGTAATGCATTTTCTGGCCCAGATTCTATTTCTTATTTAGTATTATTATTTTTTTTTTGCTTTACCAACTTTAATCCCTTGAAATCGGGGTTGCTTTACACACATGCATTTTGGACAAATCAAATAATTTTACACATTTACGCATTTTGTTTCAAAAATTATCCAGTATTTCCTTTAACAATTTTTGTTTTAGAACAAAAATCAGGGCCAAGCGTTGCCAGTTTTCTCTTAAAAGTTTCTAAGTCATAATAATTTTAGTTTGACGAAAATAATAAAACTATGAAAATTTTATTGTGACGCCACACTAAAATAAAATTGTACGACTACCAGCATTCTCAACAACATACTAGAAATAAAGTAATTTTCTTGTTAAATCAGAGTGGTCATTTCACAAGAAACTAATTACCATAGAAATCGGGTCTGTAAGGACTTTACCCTTACTTTAACATATTGACGTTTCAAGAATTTTAAGATATTCACTATATGAGTGTAGTAAAATGTACATAGCGTTACCAATTTTCTTAAAAATTTTTAAAACACTTTCAATTGACAAATTTTGCTTATATTATTTTACAACTTTAGTTTTGTTTTCAAACATTATACAACATTTTTCGCATTGCCAACTGTTTGAAAAGTACTTTTTTGTTAAGTTGCAATAAAATCATAATTTTTTTTATATTATTTTTTTGTCTTTTTATAATATTTACTTTTGAAACAGTGTAAAAACTACTAATTTTATTTATTTCCTTCAACATTATTGACCTATGATTGTACAAATTTCTTTGTGACAGAGTGTAGCTTTCAGTTTGTTGTTGTTTCCATTACTATTTTAACCAACTATCACTGACATTAATATTCAAATTTGAGTGTGTGTGTGTGTTTGGTACATTTTTAACATGGTCATCAATTAGTTCATAATACTTCATCACTTACGGCTATCTTCAAAAAATTTTACATAAAAATATTTAGAAATCTACCAAGAGGAAAAGAGCGCAATATAAATAACAAAAGAGATAGAGAGAGATAAAGTATCATATAGCTAAAATGATAAGTGTGTTGACGGCTGTCATTGATTTAATGATTTTGATTAAATTCTATTTTACTATTCTGCTGCCATGAGTGTGAATTATGGAAACAATGTAAAAGGAAATTTTGGATTATTTTTGTAAATGTGTTTTAATAATGGAAATTTTATATTTTCATTTATAGCCACTATAAAATTCTATCTGTTCAGTGCTTTAGCAGTTAAACATTATGCATTTTATTTTTGAATTACTCATAATATAATCTAATTGAAAAGTTCAATGAAGCTAAAATATTTTTTTATTAAAAAAAAATATTACAATTTTATGATTCGAAAAAGAAAAGTAATAGCTCAAACACAATTGTTCATTAGACAGAAATTATAAGAGTTTAATGGCATCTTTCGTTCTCTGTTTAAGATTAAATATTTTTTTTTAAATTATAACACGTTTATAGTTTCATTGACCTTTTGAAAGTGGAAAAGTTCATTAAAAATTTGCATAATTAAATGAAAGATGTAAAAGTTTGCTAAATTTAAACTTATAAAAATTAAAATGTCAAAACTAAATGGCTAAATAAATAAAATAGGTACCTACAAATATATGCGAAATTCAAATATGTATAAAGAGTGTTGGTTAACGACAAGGGCAAAGGTCACATAAATAAAACAATGAAACTTTGAATAAATAAAAAATAGATTGAATAATAAGTAGAATAATAAATTAGAGGTCAAAGGCCAATAATCAAATACTAATTAAATCATAAAATATAAGGAAAAAAATTTAAGTAAATGAAAGGAAACCTGTCAAATATATAACAGTTGGCAACCCTAAGCACATTTTTTTTCTTCAAGTAGGGAAAAAAATTATTTTCGTTTGGTATTTTAAAAAAAATCAAGGAAAGCAAATTTTAATTTTGTTCTTGAAATGATTTTAAATTAACACTTTTACTTTTACGCTATTTATGTCTGATTTTCTAGCTTTGCCAACCTTGAAGTCTCTAACAAAAACTAAGACCTCATTATAAAATATGCAATTCTTTTGATACGAAATATTTATAAAACTTAAAATGTTGTGCCCAACTTGCAAAAAAAACTTTAAAAATGTATTTATTTGCCAAAGTTGGCAAGTCTTATAGGTCGATTACGGATGTCAGCACAAATGAAGTTGAGCTGCCAGCTGCGAAATCAGGCAACGGCCTTCATGTTAAATTATAGAAAATTTGTGTTAAATCAAAATTTTTAAAAAAAAATTAAATTTATCTAATCGCATTACCAACTATTAATCACAGAGTTCCAATTTTTTTATTTAGAAGCCAAGTTTTTCTATATTTTCCCTTACTTTAAATGCATTTTTGAAGTAAATTGTAACAAACATAATTGTAATTTTTTTTCGAGTTACCAGCTACCTTTAAAAATAGTAAATGGTTCGACAGCGGATAACAATACAACTGAAGTAGAGTTGCCAGCAGCGAAACTAGGAAACACCGCTCATGGTAAAATATACAAATTTTGTTTTCTTTCCTATTTTAACATGTGCGGCGGTGCCTGATTTCGTTGCTGGCAACTCAACTTCAGTTCAGTTGCCATTCCTAATCGACCCAAAGTGATTTTTATTCCTTAATTAAAACAAAGAATGCTTAAAGTTTAACTATTTTCATATTTTTTTTTTTATAAATTCTTTCATATTTTCTCTTGTGATGTCGATTTTATGGTAATTTCTTTTGGTTTAAAATTTTTTTTTGAGATAATTTAAATAAACTTAACTTGTTTATTTTATAATTTATTTAGGCAAGTTGGTTTTGGATTTTGGGTTTTCAAATATTTCAAATATATTTTGATTTTCTGTTGAAAATTGTACTTGAAAGAAGTTTAAACAAAAAGAAGAAAGAAAAAAAATAGAATTATTTAAGTTTATATGTTAAAATAATTTGTGGAAGGAAAGGCACTTATAATTTTGAAGAAACAGCCAAAGGATTTTGTGAAATCTGTTTTTTTTTTTTTTGGAGAAACTACAACAGATTCGTGTAACTGGCGAAAGTTTCAGATATAAGAAAATAAAAATTAATTTCTCCTCAGCGGAGAAGAGGAAAGAAAGGGAAAACGAAACCACATATCGGGATTGACGTGCGATATTTAAGGAAGTAGCAGTATTTTTTTTAGGGTGACCATTCAATACGGTTACTCAAGGATGGAGGATATACATCATCAACCTCTTTTGGGAGAAAATTTAGTTTCTACCCTCCGACCATATTTTGCAATTTGTTTTTTTTTATTATTATTGAATTTGTTAAATTCGTTTATTCAAGTTAATTTTGAGTTATCTTTTCTTAACGTTAATATCAAGTAATTTTTTTTTTTTTTTCTACCTTTAAATACTTAAAATATAAATAGTCTATTTTTTTTTGTTATTGTTCTAAAATCTAAATCTTAAATTTAATTTTTGCCAATTTGTTTTTTTTTTTTTTTTTTTTTTTTTTAGATTGGTTAAATCTAAATAATATGTTTAAATAATTTTTGTTTAAATTAATCATTTTCTATTTGCACATAATATTTAATTTATTTTTATCTTCAGCACTTGATGGTTAAAAATTTTATAAAAACAAGTTTAAAATATGGTCACCTTAGCTTAATTTATTTTTATTTAACATCTCTTTCCTATTTGTATTAACATAGAGTAAGGAAAACCAAAATTTTACTGAACACCCCTTTTAACACTACATTTTTAATCAAAAATCATCTTTAAAGTCTTAACTAGTAACAAATTTCTCAGCCGTCTACGAGCGCTTGCAGACTTCGTGGGAGGTAAAATGTAAGTTTTTATTTTTTTTTTTTTTGTTTATTTGATTTAAATAATTTTATTATTTTATTATTTTTGCATTTTATAAACATGAATATCTTTTATTAACTAACTCAAACTTTTAACGACTTCATTAATTTATTTGTTTTGTATTCTAAGGGAACCCCTTAAGATGCATCCTAAAAGATATTCATATATATAAAATTATTTTTTTTATTTGGTTTTCCTATTAAAATTGTTATTTTTAAAATTTCGAAATAAGAAAAGTGACCATATTTCATTTAAAATATTAAACAAAAATTTATTTATCTTGAATCAAAAATTAGTTATTTATATGAATCAAATTTAAATAATATAATTTAAATAAAATGATTTTAGTTTTGTTAGGTTGTTTTGAAATGAAATTTTAAGCTTTTAATTATCATAAGTTTACGAAAGGTGAAGTCATAGGAATGGGTTAGTAAGTATTTTAGGACTGGAACTGGACATTATTGGCTAGGCCAGTATGGTGGGTGGGTGGAGAAGGGAATGGAAATTTCACCTTATTATTCCCAACGTTAGTCAACAATATTCATCTATATTCCTTTCTAGATAACCATCTACATTTCGTTAAAAAAGCTACCTAAATTTAAAGTTCATTGTAGCGAGATTAACACATACCTTACCGGGGACAAGAACACCCCCCAACGACGAGCACGGCCGGTTAATTATAGGTAGCACTGTCCCATATAGGTATGATTCGGAAAAAAGGAAATCGTTACAGAGAATTTTTGGCGCCCAACGTGGGGCCTCAGTTATCGTTACTATAGAAAGATTATTTATTATGTTTACATCTAGTAACTGAAGGCCATTTAGAATCCTATTGTGTATGTGATGATGGTATATTTCTTTTATCTTATTTTTTTTTATTAAGCGACTTTTATGTCGGGAATGGTTGTTTGGATAAATTATTTAATCTGTAATATTTGGTTTATAATTCCTAAATTTCTATTCACGTACCTGATAGTCACCCTTCTTCTGGAGTGGGTTTATACTTGAGATTTTATTAACTGGACGTTTCGGTTTTTAACTCGTATAACTCTCTCTCTCATTTTTATTGTTTTTAATTTCTTATCTGGATTATTTCTTTGATTAGATGTACTTAATTATGATGTAAAATCGGATTGTGTCCATTGGAGTTATCCAGATCTTTTAATTACTCTCCAAGAATTTAATGTCGGAATAGATTATTTGATTGTGGTCGAAAAATCTCCCATTTAAGGAATGGATCTATTTTTTTTTTTTTTTTTTTTAAAGAATATTGTTGATGGTTTTCTTAAAATGTGCTTACTGCACTTAATCTTAGACTTCACCAAGTAGTAAATTAATGATATACATACTGATATTTATTCTTTTAACTATATTGAAATCGATAATTTAGTTTTACATTGTTTAGAAATTGGATTAAATCGTTCAGCATTATTGAATTGAACTTATATTTTTTTTTATACATACATATTTGTTTTATTGGTGGAATTTAAAATGCCTTTAGTTCGAAGTAAAGAAAATTTAACTTTAGCTGAGGATTACGCAGTGGGTGATTCTCATCCTGCAACTGTGAGGGAAGGTCCTTTAACAAGACAACAGAGTCGAAGGGATGTAAATATTGAGCCCACTTCCAGTATTCAATCGAGTATGGATGATGGTAGGGTAAGACAGATAGTCACGGATTCGTTAAGTGAATTTAGAAATGAGATATTATGTATGCTCTCTAATGAGTTTAGAAATATTTTGGATTCTAGTAATTTTCAACCTACTTCAAATGTTACAAATATACGACAGGATTCAATGCCGTGTAACCCTGCGGATGCACATAATGAAATTGAGGTACCCTCTGAGAAAATTTTGAATGTAATTAGGAATTGGCGGTTACATTTTACAGGGAATTCCACTGACATTTCTGTAGACGAATTTATTTATAGGGTGAACACATTGACCACTACCAACCTAAAGGGAAATTTCGAAGTTTTGTGTAAACATGCTCACCTTCTTTTCGAAGGCAAAGCTTTGCAATGGTATTGGCGCTTCCACCGAAATTGTGATGATCTTAATTGGTTTCGCCTTACTGATGCTTTGAAAAGGCAATATAAAGACTTTCATACAGACTTTGACGTAATTGATGACATACGCCGTAGAAAGCAGAAGAAGTCGGAAACTTTTGATGAATTCCTTGACGCAATCATGATTTTGTGTGACAAGTTAAGGACTCCTTTGTCAGATCAAGAATTATGCGAAACTATTTTACGTAATTTAAATCCCGAAATTAGGCACGAACTTCTTCACTTAGAGATAACCCATGTATCACAATTAAGAAAGGCAGTACGAAGACGTGAAAAATTCGTAAATGATATGGCGTCTACAAATAATATTAAGCGTTTTGGACAGAAACCTCAAATTTTGGAGTTGGATTGTGAAAGTAATACAAAAACTGTTCCTTTGGACTCTGAGGATACTGATACTGAGATTTGCGTAATAAAAAAATCAGGAAAATGTTGGAATTGTGAGAAGTTTGGTCACAATTACATGGACTGCCTTGAACCAAGGAAAATTTTTTGCTATGGATGCGGCCTGAAGGAAACTTATAGACCACAATGCAGTAATTGTTCCGGGAAGCGGGAAAACTTATTAAAGGATGTCCGATCATCGAAGAACGGACATCCGAGAAATTGAATATTACAAATGAAAAACTAAATACATTACCTGACAATTCGAATATACATTCAATATTAAAACCATTGCACATTCAAATTAGAGATTATAATATCAATAAGGCAGGCAAATGTAAAACATCTAGATCTGCTAGGAGAGTTCGAGATTATTATGGAAGGAAAAAATGTTATGGAAAATATACGATTTCTTCTTTAGTGAATGTGCATGATGATAACCGGCCTTACATTTTACTTAATATAGACAGCCAACCTAACTATGCCTTATTAGATAGCGGAGCAAATACCAGTGTTATTGGAGGGAAATTTTGTGAGAATATCATACAGACTAGAAAATATGACAAATGCCTTGGAAAAGTTCGAACTGCAGATGGAACAAAACAGAATGTTTTAGGTTCAATTGATTTAAATATTATTTATAATGGTAAAAAGGAACTTTTTAGGTTTTTAATTATCCCGTCAATAAATCAGAATATAATATGCGGAATGGATTTTTGGGAAAAATTTGACATTCAAATTTTATTTGGAAACACCATTAATGAGATAGTAGTAAACGAACATGAAGATACAATACCACTTAATAAAACTCAGCAATGCCAATTAAAAGCGATAATAGATTCATTTCCGAATTCGGAAAGGGATGGTTTAGGGTGCACTACCTTACTTGAACATAAAATAGATACAGGTGAGGCATCTCCAATTAAACAAAGGTATTATCCTATATCTCCTGCCAGGGAAAAATTGTTATTCGCGGAAATGGATAGAATGCTAGATTTAGGTGTAATTGAGGAATGTCCTGGATCTCCTTGGTCTTCACCTGGTGTACTTATTGTTAAACCTGGAAAGGTACGATTTTGTGTGGATAGCAGAAGACTGAATTCCGTTACTGTAAAAGACTCTTACCCAATTCCTAATATCGACGGACTAATTTCGAGACTTCCTCCGGTTTATTTTATTTCAAAAGTAGATTTAAAAGATGCCTTTTGGCAGATAAAGCTGGACGAATCTTCCAAACTTAAGACGGCTTTCACAATACCAAATCGGCCATTGTACCAGTTTACGAGAATGCCATTTGGATTGTGTAATGCACCACAAACAATGTGCAGACTGATGGACATAGTTATTCCGTATTACTTAAAATCAAATGTATTTGTTTACCTTGATGACCTACTTATAATATCCGAAGACTTTGACGGACATTTGCGACATTTACACGAAGTTTCTACACAACTTCGTAAAGCGAGTTTAACGATAAATATTAATAAAAGTAGTTTTGTTATTCGGAAAGTGCAATATTTGGGCTATATTATTGGTGAAGGTTCATTAATGGTAGATCCCAGCAAAGTACAGGCAATTTCGGAATTTCCAGTGCCAAAATCAGTAAGGCAACTACGTCGATTCTTGGGGATGGCGGGATGGTATCGCCGTTTTATAGATGACTTCGCGAAAATTACTTTTTCCTTAACTGAATTATTAAGTAAACGTAAAGTATTTAAATGGACAACGGAGGCTCAGACAGCTTTTGACAAAGTAAAGAATAAATTAACTACAGCTCCTGTTTTGGTTTCTGCTAATTTTGCAAAACCCTTCATCTTACAATGCGATGCCAGCACCTTAGGAGTAGGAGCGGTATTAGCGCAAAATGATAGTGATGGTAATGAACGTCCTATAGCCTACATGTCGCAGAAGCTCAATAAGGCTCAAAGGAATTATTCCATTACCGAATTAGAATGTTTTGCTGTAATACTAGCCATTAAGAAATTTCGATATTTTATTGAAGGGCAGGAATTTAAAGTGATTACAGACCATGCAAGCCTTAAGTGGTTGATGGGGCAAAAAGATTTAACAGGTCGTCTAGCAAGATGGGCTCTTAAGTTGCAGGGTTTTGTGTTTACTATAGAACATCGTAGGGGCAAAGATAATGTTGTCCCTGATGCCTTGTCGCGTGCATTTGAGAATGAGATAACTGTTGCTGAAATTGAATTAGAAATTTTACCATCAATTAATTTAGAATCACCGGCTTTTGATGGAACAGAATATAGCAATTGGAGGGAGGAATTTTCCCGTTCGGAATTTCCAGATTATAAAATTATTGACAAATTTATATATAAAAGAGCTAAATTTTCGGATGGGGGCATAGCTAAAACTGCGGCACGTATTAGGAAATTTTTCTATTGGCCTGGAATGCTTATCGATGTACACAAGTATGTTATTAACTGCGATTTGTGTAAAACATCGAAAATTCCAAACTCAATTCTTAAACCACCTCTAGGGCAGATGGTCGAAACTGAGAGACCATTTCAGAGATTGTATGTAGATTTAATCGGTCCTTTTCCGAGGACTAAACATGGACATATTGGTATCCTGATTATTCTTGATCATTTTTCAAAATTTACTTTCATAATTCCCCTTAAAAAGTTTATATCAAAGCCAATTGTAAATTATTTGAGAAATGATATATTTAACTGTTATGGGGTACCAGAAATTGTTGTAACGGATAATGGGAGTCAATTTAAGAGTAGAGAATTTGAACAATTTTTATCAAAGTATGGAGTTAGCCACCAATGTACGGCTGTTCACAGTCCCCAGTCCAATGCTAGTGAAAGGGTTAACAGGTCTATAAATGAAGCTCTCAGATCTTATATAAGGGATGATCAAAGGAAATGGGATACATACTTAAGTAGTATCAATTGTGCTCTTAGAAACAGTGTTCACCAAACAACAGGACAAACACCATATGAGCTAGTTTTTGGTCAAGGAATGATAAATCACGGTCATGATTATAAAATCTTACGAAATCTGAAACTATTAGTTGAGGCAGATACTAATTTGAAAAGACAGGATGAATTTTCAATTTTACGCGCTTCTATAAATTCTAGAATTAAGAAAGCGTATGAGAAAAATGCAAGAACTTATAATTTAAGAGCAAGACACAGGGAGTTTTCTATAGGTCAGGAAGTGATACGGAGAAATTTTACGCAAAGTTCCACAGTCAAGAATTTTAATGCCAAATTGGCTCCAGTCGGAGTAAAAGCAGTTGTTTTAAAGAAAATTGGACAAGTGAATTACGAATTAAAAGATTACGATGGTAATCACATTGGCATTTATCATATAAAAGATATATGGACTTAAGTTATAGACCTAAATTTAGTCGACTGTTTCAGATTAAGTATGACGTATGCCCTACTACTTAATCTGTTTTGTGATGTCGATTTTATGGTAATTTCTTTTGGTTTAAAATTTTTTTTTGAGATAATTTAAATAAACTTAACTTGTTTATTTTATAATTTATTTAGGCAAGTTGGTTTTGGATTTTGGGTTTTCAAATATTTCAAATATATTTTGATTTTCTGTTGAAAATTGTACTTGAAAGAAGTTTAAACAAAAAGAAGAAAGAAAAAAAATAGAATTATTTAAGTTTATATGTTAAAATAATTTGTGGAAGGAAAGGCACTTATAATTTTGAAGAAACAGCCAAAGGATTTTGTGAAATCTGTTTTTTTTTTTTTTGGAGAAACTACAACAGATTCGTGTAACTGGCGAAAGTTTCAGATATAAGAAAATAAAAATTAATTTCTCCTCAGCGGAGAAGAGGAAAGAAAGGGAAAACGAAACCACATATCGGGATTGACGTGCGATATTTAAGGAAGTAGCAGTTTTTTTTTTTAGGGTGACCATTCAATACGGGAGAAAATTTAGTTTCTACCCTCCGACCATATTTTGCAATTTGTTTTTTTTTATTATTATTGAATTTGTTAAATTCGTTTATTCAAGTTAATTTTGAGTTATCTTTTCTTAACGTTAATATCAAGTAATTTTTTTTTTTTTCTACCTTTAAATACTTAAAATATAAATAGTCTATTTTTTTTTGTTATTGTTCTAAAATCTAAATCTTAAATTTAATTTTTGCCAATTTGTTTTTTTTTTTTTTTTTTTTTTTTTTAGATTGGTTAAATCTAAATAATATGTTTAAATAATTTTTGTTTAAATTAATCATTTTCTATTTGCACATAATATTTAATTTATTTTTATCTTCAGCACTTGATGGTTAAAAATTTTATGAAAACAAGTTTAAAATATGGTCACCTTAGCTTAATTTATTTTTATTTAACATCTCTTTCCTATTTGTATTAACATAGAGTAAGGAAAACCAAAATTTTACTGAACACCCCTTTTAACACTACATTTTTAATCAAAAATCATCTTTAAAGTCTTAACTAGTAACAAATTTCTCAGCCGTCTACGAGCGCTTGCAGACTTCGTGGGAGGTAAAATGTAAGTTTTTATTTTTTTTTTTTTTGTTTATTTGATTTAAATAATTTTATTATTTTATTATTTTTGCATTTTATAAACATGAATATCTTTTATTAACTAACTCAAACTTTTAACGACTTCATTAATTTATTTGTTTTGTATTCTAAGGGAACCCCTTAAGATGCATCCTAAAAGATATTCATATATATAAAATTATTTTTTTTATTTGGTTTTCCTATTAAAATTGTTATTTTTAAAATTTCGAAATAAGAAAAGTGACCATATTTCATTTAAAATATTAAACAAAAATTTATTTATCTTGAATCAAAAATTAGTTATTTATATGAATCAAATTTAAATAATATAATTTAAATAAAATGATTTTAGTTTTGTTAGGTTGTTTTGAAATGAAATTTTAAGCTTTTAATTATCATAAGTTTACGAAAGGTGAAGTCATAGGAATGGGTTAGTAAGTATTTTAGGACTGGAACTGGACATTATTGGCTAGGCCAGTATGGTGGGTGGGTGGAGAAGGGAATGGAAATTTCACCTTATTATTCCCAACGTTAGTCAACAATATTCATCTATATTCCTTTCTAGATAACCATCTACATTTCGTTAAAAAAGCTACCTAAATTTAAAGTTCATTGTAGCGAGATTAACACATACCTTACCGGGGACAAGAACACCCCCCAACGACGAGCACGGCCGGTTAATTATAGGTAGCACTGTCCCATATAGGTATGATTCGGAAAAAAGGAAATCGTTACACTCTCTTTATTATTTGTAAATTAGAATGAAAACATAAAAGTGTGTTGCCGCCACCGCTTTTAAATTGTTTGCAATTTCAAGTAATATCGGTCGTTATGTTAAAGATTTACTTGTTACCACGACAAAAACTTTTAAAAGTGTTGCCAACTTAATCCGATTTTATTTTTTGTTAGCACCTTGATTGAAGTTTAAGTGTTTAAGCGAACGGTTTTATTTTTCTTTTTCCAGAATTTTATTGTAAATGAAAGTATTTCTTTGCAAGAAGACGTCGACAGAGATATTTCTTCACTCGCATTTTTAAAACAAAAATACATAGTTGGTTTCATAGAAAATTGTTCATTTTTTTTTTTATATAGTTATGTAGTTTTTTAAGTTGGCAAATATTTATGGAGAAAAAAAAGTATAAGAAGATGCTTAAACTTTTTAAAACTATTTTTTGTTTGTTTTATTTTTCTTTTAAACTTTGTTTTATTTTTGTAATTTTCTTGAAAATTTTAATGCTTTAAGCGGCATTTTCTTTATATATGTATGTTAAATTTCATTAAGCTCTAGGCGAAAAAAGTGTGAGATTAAAAACAGACAGTGGGGAAGGGGGGAAATAAAAGGGAAATGTTTTAAAATTCTTAAACTTTATTAGAAAAGAATACAAGGGCTTTTGAGCATTTATATAAAAGTATGTTACAAGGAGTTGGCAACGCATTTCATAAAAAAAAATTAATTATACTTTTATTATTTTCAAATATTTTTCCAGCAAATATGTAGTAATAAACTAAAATGGAAATTTTTGTTCTTAAACTTGTTGTTAGCTAAAAACAAATTTATACTTTCATTAAAAAATTTACCATATGGTTATGGTTATGGCGTTATCATAAGTCACCTTTAATCAAATACAGTATTGCCCATAGTGTTGGTTCAAACATCTGTTTTTATGGTTATGTCATATTTATTGGGACAGTAAAAAATAGGAGTCTTTATCGTTTAAATTGTAAAAAATTACACAAACAAATTAAATTGTCTAGAAACAAATTTAAAATTCTTATTTAGTAGCCAATTAAATTATGCAATTTTCTATGTAATTCTTTATTTTCAAATTAAATTAATGCAGTGCAACAAACAAAACTCATTGAATGCATAATAAAATTTAAATTCAAAAAAAAAATTCAAAATCGATGATAAAAAAAATAAAATAAAACAGAACAATAGTCAAGCACATTTCAGTAAAAAGTTTTGAATGTCTTTCCCTTTTTCTGCCTCTTTTCGGTACTGTTTTTTATTTATCACACAGCAAAAAGAAACAAAAATAAAACACGAAGAAAGAAAAGTGGCAACGCGACCACTTGTTGCCTGTTAATTGATCAGTCTGTTGTTTGTTTACTTGGCGTGTTAAAAAAAACAGAACCAGAAAAAAAACACAAGACAAGCAAAATGTTAAAGTAACTAAAGTGACATTTTGCAGCAAGACAATTGTTAATATTTGTGTTGTTTTAGTTTGTTTGTTTGCTGATCTTTTTACTCTTGAAAGATGTTGTTCAAGTTAATAAAAAGCCGGCCGGTAAAACAAAAATAACAACATTTTAATATACACAATTACAACTCCAACAGCTTTATACACATACCCAGCGGTAAAACTCAGAAGACCTTCTTACTTCAGGCCTTTTAAAAGGCCTGCTTAAAAATTGTTTTGATTAAATTCCTATTCTTATCTAACTGCTAAAGAATGCCTTTTAGAAGGCCTCGGCTATTTGGTGTAAAAGATAAGATAGAGAAGGAGTAACATTTTTTGTATTGTTTTTTTTTGCACAAGCAAAAGCAAAACAATTATTTTTTTGTACCCGTTGCCATTCTTATGTACCTGCTAAAGAAGCGAGAGCGGAAGGCCTTCTCCGCAATGACAACGTGTGTAAAAAAGATATGAGTATGGAATGGAGCGAGAAGGCCTTGTATATCCAAAAGAAGGAGTACAGAGGCCTTCTAGAAGGCATCCGTACCCCTTCTTTTTCCCGCTGGGTACATACATACATATGTACATATAAAATTGCTGCTCTTCCTACCCAACAAACACGGAAGTTTGAATTCGAACTGAAGATGATTTCAAATCAAATCTTATCTCAAACGACAAATATTAAAAAATCATTTGAAAATCATAGCATTCTCAATACAAAGGGAAAATTCTTTTCGAATTGAGTAATGCATTTATTTTCAACTTTCTTGCAAATTTTTTCACAAATTTTTTACATAAAATCAAAAAAAAAATTTGTTTTTATAAATTTATTAGTTATTAAAATAAACTGTTAATTAAACATTTGGGATCTTAGCTGGTGCTCAGGGTTGTCAGATTTTTTGAACTCCGTCGCTAAACCGGATGTCAGAAATCACCAAACGTCAATTTTGCTCTGTTTTCGTAACATTTTTTTTTTTAATTTAATTTTGCATACAAAAAAGGCTAGGATAATATTTCAGTCAAAAATCGCCAAAAACCTGCATACATACTATTAGAATTAAGTTAGTAATGAAAACAAAAAACGATAAACTGTTAAAAAAAATCGTTGAAATAATATAAATGGTAAAAATAGCCAATTAAATCGACAGTTATATTAAAAATCGCCAAAAAAAAAATGCGTCAGTCGCCAAATGGAAAATTTCACTACCAAACACGTTTCAAAATAGCCACGTTTGGCGAGAAATCGCCATATCTTACAGCCCTGCTGGTGCTGAAAGATGAAATGGCGTTCTATCCCTCCTCAAATTCTTGAAAAAAAAAGACGAAAAACTTTGCTCCTTTTTCGCTTTAAATAATTTTTGTTATGATAAAATTTGATATGAAATTGATGAAACATTGTATGACAAACTTATTTTCGGGAATACAAAATTCTTCATTATTACTGATTCACTAATTACGATGTGCTAAATTCCAAAAAAAAAATTGATGAGGGATAAGCTGGTTCCTTTACGCATTTCACTGGTTGCTTATGTCAGATCATTAGGAAACCTTTTTCCAAAAACTTTGGAAAAGCTAAATGTATTATACAAATAAAACAATAAAGCGAATGAGAATTACAAGCACTGAAGTCTTATTTGCAACGATATCAACAATATATGTATAGACATAACACCAACAATAGTGAGTTTATCATTTCTTACATTCTCCTTTTTCTGACCCAAATTGTAGTTTTAAATGGGTTTGTTTATATTCATATAATTATCAATTTGAATTTAAATACTAAAATCAAACCAATGAAAGTGGGTTGAGAATTGTGCTTGATATTAAAGGAAAAGGTCATTTCATATCAAAGGTTTTACTCGGTGCTTGTTGGGTAGACACAATTTAAAACTCTCAATTCTTCAGAGTTGTTTTGTTCTTTAGGGCCTGCAGTTAGAAAAAGGGAAACTTAAAACAAAAAACCGAACAAGCAAAATAAAAAAAAATAGTTAAAAAAATTAATAAAACAGAAACTTAAAGAAAAAAAGAAATAGCAAAATAAAATTACGCACCATGAGAAGTTACAGAGAAAATATGCAGGCAAAAGGAAATTAAAAAAAAATAAATAAAAAATCTTAGAAATGCAGACAACTAAGCGACACTGCACAGTGAACTGAATAAAAATTTGCTTGGAAGGACAGAAAATAAATTCGGTTGAATGTTTTTTTATAGAAAATCTGGGACTAGATTACAACATTGGAGTGCCCTGGTAGGCTTTCTGGTAGTGAGCCAGTCTATCAGCGCCGGGTTTGCGGGTTCGATTCCCGCCGGAGACTCTGGTTTCGTTTCTGCAGACAAGCGTAGAGGTTTGCGGGATACGCTTAGGGAAGTAAAAAAATAAATGCTTTCTTAGCTGGGCTGGCAAAAACCACACCCAGCGGTTTTTTATGAGTTTTTTTGGGTTTTATTGGGCTTTATTGGGGTCTTGCCACTTTTGTACGTGTTTGCGCTGCTATTTTTTTATCAATTTTTTAATTAGTTTCTTTCAATGTTTTATGTATAGGATTTTATATTCAATTTCGGCCTTTTAAAAATCCAGAATTTTGTAAATCAAATTGAGTATTTCATATTCCGCATTTTTCAAATCAAATTCGCATCTTTAAATATTAAAATCAATTTTAATCAAATTCATTTTTAAAAGCCTGATTTTGATTTTTAAAATGAATTAGATTTAGAAAAGGCCAAATTTGAAGTATGACACTTAAAAGTGGTATAATATACATGTTTCAATTAATAAATAGAGAAAAGCGCTCTAACGTTAAATCTACATACTGACAAATGGGTATATAAACACATTGTATGCATTTTATAATCATGTTCTTTTATGTTTCTGTAAATAAAATGTAAAAATTACACCAATTTTGCTTAAATGAATACATACAAAGAAAAATCCCACTTACGTTTTTTTTTAACAAAATACCCATTAAACCCCGGTTTGGTTTTACTGGGTTACCCAGTTTCTTATCGAGTAAATCTGCACTCTTGCCAAGCAATATTTTCTGTAGAAAATCTGCTTTCATACCAAGCAACTATTCTATTAAAGATCTGCTCTCCTAGCAAGCAAATTTTCTATAAAAAATCTGTGTTTTAAGCATATCGCATATTCACATATGCAAATTACTGAACATTTTTGTGGGATTGGACGAAAGCAAATGTTTTGGGTCCGCAATATTAGATCATGTACAATCAATCGAAAAACTGATGCGACGGACTAAAAAAAAGAAAAAGCCCTATCGTGCATTAAATATCCCTCGAAGTATTTCCCTTCTCCCTAAAAAAAATAAGCTTATAAACATTTTGTAGTCCACTGTTAACAAATTTTCGTTAGTAAAGTTTGCTAAACACTAAATCATAAAAATTGTTTCGTTTTTTTACTCTTAGCGCTTTTATTTTTATACGGTTTAACCAACCACAAATGTAATGGATTGTTGGTGTTGTTTTAGCCAAGAATGCAGACAACCGTCTGCAGTAACCAATTACCCAAATGTTAAAACGTGTAGAGAAATACTAATGATAATCGTAACAGGCCCAACAACAATCGTCGTCATCATTATAATCATGATGACGTTATAAACTTAAAAAAAAGATACACAAAAACAAAACAAGCCTCCTAAAAGAAATTGTTAAGCAAAAAACAAATCTTCAAAGCTTGGCAAACACACTAAACCAGCAAGAGAAGAAAAAAAACTGGTAGTGAGTTGAGCAAAAAAAAAAAATTAAAAAAGTCTTAAGCAGGGAGTTGCAAACTTTTGGAAGAGAGGAACTTTATCGAAATCTCAAACAAATTTCGAAGGATATTTTTTATATTCAATTCAAAAGATTTATGTATTAAAGTTTTAAGGAAATTATTGTTACATATTTAATGAAAATTGTCATTGATTATTTCCAAAATAAAAACAATAAATTTTGAAAAGTTGAAAAAATGTTGTTTATCATACGAATTTTCATTTAAAAAACATTTTTGTTTACGTTTTTCAAATTTGTAGTATAAAGAAATTGTTCTCTAATTTTGGTTTGATTTTATTATTATTTAATAAAAAAAATTTTTTGACGAGTTTTTTTAAACTTTTTTACTATCTTATCTCGACTTAAGATGTTTTGTATCAAAATGCCACAGATATGTTTTATTTAAAAATAACGTCAATTTATATACAATTCTATGAATTTGGAATGGACCCAAAAACAATATTTCAAGGATAAAGTGCAAAAATCTTAAATGAGTTTTATTTAAAAGTTGAACGAAGAAAAATAAAATACTATATAAAAAATGTATCTACAAATTATTCTCTCAATTGTGACAAATGTTTCTATAGATAACTTGCCCGCCATTTTGTTTTCTTTATACAATTTTTTCGCAATAAGAGAAAATTCCCATTGTGACCAAGACTTGTTAACATTGTCAGCAACATTTTCTCCACGTAACCCAATTTTATATTGAAAATTTGTTTGCATTTTCAACAAATTTTCTATAAAGAAGTTTGCTCTCATTTTGATTTCTAAATTTGCCGGCAATGCAAGCAAATCCGCATTGCGAGTAAATTTCCTTAAAGATATTTTGCTCTCAATGTTTGTATTATGAACAAGTTTATTTTTTATAAAAAACGTTGGCATTTTGAGAAAATTTTCTTGACAAACAAATTTTCTGTAGAAAACTTGCTCTCACTTAAAACAAAATTTTCCTAGAGAAACAAGTTGGTATTGTGAGAAAAATTTTTTAAAAAAAGCTATATAATGTGAGGCAAATTTTCTATAGAAAACTTCTACGCATTATGAGCAAATTTGTAACAAAATTTTCAAAGACATTTTCATTTATTTTTTTGCGCAGTTTTTTTTATAGTACCCATGCTCTCATTTAGTCTGGGTTCACATTATGAAAGTTTTCTTTCAGAAAGTTTGAGTTTACTGGTGAGAGGGGAAGAGAATATGATTTTTTCTCTCCTCTCTCACCCATAAACTCAGACTTTCTGAAAGAAAACTTTCAAAGTGTGATCCCAGACTTATATCAATTTCTTTTAAAAATTTATTCAGACTGGCAAATTTTTCTCTGCAATTTTCAAAGTTTGTGTCACTCTGAAATGCAGAAAATATTTGCAGAAGATTTAGTATAAAAAAAGAAAAGCTTATTTTTATTTCCTTAGGCTCAGAAAGTTATTTATAAATTTTCAGTTTAAATAAAATAGAAAGAAATAAAATTTTAAAATAGTTACAAACAAAACTTGTAACGATTTGGCTAAAAATAAAACTGAATCTAACAAAAAATTAAACAAAAAAACTGGATAAACCAGACACGATGCTCTCAGGTTTCTTCGTTATTGTAATGATGATTACAATTGAAATATGTAGCAAAAAAAAATGGAAAAACTAAATATTATTTGCAAATGTTTTTAAAAATTTTTTGATTAATATTGATACAATAATAATAGTAAATGAACACTTACCTATTCCCAAAACGGTGCCAATCTTTCCTGAGACATTTAAAAATTGTATTTCCTTATTAGGAAAACTTTTACTGCCGAATAACGAAAAAGCATTTGATGATAAGTAGGCAGATGACATTGATGACGGCGACGACGACGACGACGAAGGCGAAGAAGTTGTAGATGAAATTGCAGATGCAGATGCTGCTGAAATAGCGCTACTTCCACCACCACTACCATGTGTTAAACTATTGGCTGCGGCTGGTGTATTTTTACCTTTAACAGCTGTTGGCGGTGGTCCCCCCACAGTGTTGGCCCGAAATGAATTCAATTTCTCCAGCAATGCCGACCCACTTAGATTGGGCATAAGGAAACTGGGCATGGCAGTTGAGGGCTGAGGAGCGCCAGCTTGACTGGGATCGGTAGCAGCTGTAGTACACAGTTTACTAATGCTCAGGATAAACGTGATGAAGATAAAATTCGATGAGGTAAAACTGAAGCTAATCAATTGTTGAATTTTGCTCTGATAGTTGGAGCTGTTGCTAAAGAATTTACTGATTTTCGGTGGTTCGTCGCTGGTGGTTTTTGAAGAGCAGCTGTTGGTGGTGATGCTGCTGATTTGAGAGCTGCTGTTGTCGCCTTCAATTGAACTGCAGTTGAATTCGTTGTTAAAAGTATAATTTGGTGGATTCAAAATCAATGTTGCCATTTTATGTTTAATTGAAATTTTTTTTTACTTTTTTTGTAAACAATTTTTTTTTTAAAGCTGATTTTATTTCTTTAAGATTTTTATTTATTGATTTTAATTGGGCTGAAAAAACTTTTAGAGTGGATTTTAACACTAAACACTACTTTTCTTTTATATTTTCACTTAATTTATTTATTTTTTAACGATTACACGCACCACGTATTCAAAAGGCTTTTTAAAGGAATTTGCTGGGCAATAAGATTTTCAATTGACTGAAAATATAGAAAAAAAAGTTTCGCTTTAGAATTAATTCATATAAAAAATAAAACAAATTATAAAAAAAATTTAAAGTTAAAGAAAAATTTGCACAATTTTAGCAAATTTTCTATGCGAAAATTTAATGTGGACAATTTGAGCAATTTTTTTTTTTTAATAGAAAAACTGTTCATAATTTGAGCAAATTTTTGGTAAATAGAAAAATTTTGCATAATTTGAGCAAATTTTTTGTAAATAGAAAAACTGCATAATTTGAGCAAATTTTTTGTAAATAGAAAAACTTTTCATAATTTGAGCAAATTTTTGGTAAATAGAAAAATTTTGCATAATTTGAACAAATTTTTTGTAAATAGAAAAACTGCATAATTTGAGCAAATTTTTGGTACATAGAAAAATTTTGCATAATTTGAGCAAATTTTTTATAAATAGAAAAACTACATAATTTGAGCAAATTTTTTGTAATAGAAAAACTTTGCATAATGAGCAAATTTGTGTATACATATGTATAAAAAAATTGTGCATAATTTGAGCAAATTTTTTGTAAATAGAAAAACTTTGCATAATTTAAGGAAAATTTTTTAAATAGAAAATTGTGCATAATTTGAGCAAATTTTTTGTAAATAGAAAAACTTTTCATAATTTGAGCAAATTTTTTTAAATAGAAAATTGTGCATAATTTGAGCAAATTTCTTGTAAACAGAAAAACTGCGCATAGTTTTTGTATAAAATTATGAGCAAATTTTCTCCAGAAAAATTATGCACAATTTGAGCAAATTTTTAATATACAAAAATGGTTCATAACTTTATACAAAAACTGTGCAAAACGATGCACAATTGTTCATAGTCTAATGCCCAATTTTCAGGATTGTATTTAAATCTATATTAAGTTAATTTTCAGAAAAACTTAAATCGTATTTAAATACAAATTGGTTTTTTGAGTTTTATTTGAAAAGTCTTATTTAATTAAGATAAAAGTATGGTAGCACTACTAAATAAAAAAAAAATATAAACAAGTGTATTTATTTACAAGGTGGTCTGAAAAAACAGCTGACTGTTAATG
Organism: Pollenia labialis; assembly: GCA_949318255.1. Taxonomy (NCBI): domain Eukaryota; kingdom Metazoa; phylum Arthropoda; class Insecta; order Diptera; family Polleniidae; genus Pollenia; species Pollenia labialis. The sequence continues at coordinate 12,550,086 of OX439139.1, forward strand.
CTTTGTTGCCTGTTGTTGTTGTATTGTTGTGATATTTAGTCCACCTTGCTAAAATATTACAATGGAAACTAAGTTATAATTAAGTGTACCACATCGGTGACTAAAGTTCCACTTAAGTTTTTAGTGAAGAAGAGAATTTTGTATTTAAAACGATTTTCAACATAAATGTGTTTTTATATCAATCCTGAAAATTGAGCATAAGCAAATTTTTAGTGAAAACTTTGTTGGAATCTAAATAAGTTTGTCCCTGCTTTCCACTGTGCATTTCAATGATAAGAGTTTATTGTTATCTGCTAAAGATGTTATTTTTTGTTTTCTTAGATTTTTAGTTATTTTATCTTAATTTTATAGTTTTATGTTTATTTGTTTGTTTGTTTTTTGTTTATTGAATTATTCTTATGCGTATTTAGCTTTTTGTTGTTTGTTTTGTATTTTGGCAAATAATGAATTTTTGGCAACATTTCTTTTATTTTTCATTCCCTACATTAATACAAAAGATATTGTGGGTTAAAAACAGATGTTTGTTTCGTAGTAGAGCAATCTATTAATGGATTCCCTCCTGTTCGTGGTAAAATATAATATTTTCTTAAATGGAAATAAAAGAGGTTACGAATTTGTTAAATATTTTGCGATATCAAAGCAGGTTCCATTTTATATGCATCGATCTCGCATTTACTTAATACCTCCGATATTAAATTAAGTTTGAACCCAAATTTATTTAATTGTGTTTATTTTATTTTTAAATCACCTTTGGAAAGTATTGTACAATCGAATGTGCTTGACTTTCTGGTTTTTTCTTTTAAACGTGTTTTTAAATTTTCCGTGTTTCTAACGAGTTTAAAAAATATGTAATTTTTTACGAGATTTGATGATGTTTTAGTTCTTTAGATTTGTTAATTGTTTATTTACGTATAATTTACATATTTGTGCCAATATGAAAAAGTAACTTATGTCGATTATTATAGTTTCGAGATATGTAGCTTTAAGTTATGTTAAAGTTTTATTCGATAAGCTTTTTGCTTTAAGTCTATTACTGCGTCTTCACACTCTTCAAGTATCTTCCGCTTCATCATATAAACGCAAGTCTTGACGACTTAAACTTGAAAAGTAGGAACCAGCATATAAAATATATCGTATTTAATTATCAAAAGAGGCTTTAAAAACTATTTTTAAATATTGAAGAGTTTACACCTTTTCTACTAAAGCGCCGTTGTGTTACTGAACATTGAGTTTTGTGGCAGCTTAAGTTGCGTAAACGCTTCCATTATACCAATAATTTTTAATTGCGTTGTTTTATTTAAACATAAGAGTATAACATGTATATGCCATCATAATGACTTATATTAACTTAAGCTTACCTTTCGCAATAATGATGATATTTTATTAAAAAAAAAAACTAATTTAGACATAAGATAATTAAAACAATTACTTTCTTGTTTTACAAAAATTAAGTTATAATTTTAATTTTAATAAAAAAATTTTTTTTAATTTTCATTAAATTAGTTTTATGAAGAAAAGAATTTTACAACATGAAATTAATTAAAATTTATTGATAATTTTTCATTCTTGACTGCCGCGGGGCACGAACCCGAGCTTTCACGGATAGGTAATATCTACGACGCGGCAATCAAGAATGAAAAATTATCTATAAATTTTAATTAATTTCATGATGTAAAATTACTTTCTTCATAAAAATAATTAAATGAAAATTAAATTTTACTCCCAACTTTACATGTATTTTGAGAGGTGTTGCCAGCTTAAAACCATGTTTTTTGTCGGTATATTGAGAAACCCAAAATTGTTAACAGACAGTTTATCGGTCTAATAAATTTATGTCGACATTAAGTAACAGACAGTTGGACGGTACATTGAGAAAATGGCCATACAAATGTCAAATTGCACGATCTTGGTGGCAAATTCCCTTACCCTATACGAGAAACAATTTTCGAACTTTTATTTCTAAATCCATTGTTTCTTTTGCTGTGTGATAAGTTGCACCATCCTGTTAAATTTGGACACCTTTTATTTAGCTTATGTCAACCTAAATAATATATTGATCTGACAATCGCACGATTTTAAATCGCAAAACGCCAGATGTTTTTATGGAGTTCTAAAAATTCGTGCGTTTTGCTAGCGATCATTCGTAGTTTCATAAAAATACTCATTTACATAGAATTAAAGTCGCCAAACTTCTTGCGATTACGATTTACAGAACACTTTTTATGCGATTTCAAGACAGAATCGCAAATGTTTACCGGTTTACGATTGTTAGAAAATGCCCGAAAGTCACATGGTGGTTTAAAAATTGCTGCAGTATTTTCTATGCACATCAGATGTTTTGTTCAACAAAAAAATTTTTTTTAAAGACTTAAGCTAAAAAGTTAACAGCCCACAACTTTGTTAAAAATTTTAAAAGGTATTGACTTCTGTAAAGCTTCCAATGTACTAACTCAATTCCGTCTTATATCGACTTAAGTTACTCTTCCATATAACCACAGAATATAAATATGATAATTTCTTTTATGATCTTAAACTAACATTATGAATTCAAATAAAAATAATTTACATAAAATATATGCTGTCGCTTATAAACAGTTGAATACGCATTTTTTTTGTTTTAAGGTCAACTAATGACTTGAGACTGCTTGTCTCTGGCTGACGATTTTCGACTTAATTTACATTTAATTAAAATAAAGACAAATAGGGGAAAAATTTATGCACATTTTGAGAAAATATTGTACAGCAAATTTAAAAACAATTTAAGAAAGTTTTTCTTGAAAACTTTAACTATTTTATAAAATTTTCTTTATGCTGCCCCTCTACACGCAAAGACAAAACATATTTAAATATGGTCACCGCCAACAATACAATTTGTAAAGAAAATTTTAAACATATCATGTTTAATTTAACCATATTATTGTCAGCGACAACAATATGATGGTTAACTTAATCATCCATCTAGAAGCCACAACCATATTATGGTTGCCTCTAAACATTTTATGGTTAAATATGTCAATAATTTATTTTTTTTAATTAACAATAACAGTATTTTTCCAAGAGCAACATGCTTTGGTTTAAAAACAATCATATTATTATAAGTGTTAAATATATTTCAGTTATTACTAACCAAACTATATTCGGAGGCAACCACTATTTAACTATAATATGGTTTTCACTGACAATCGTATGGTTAAACTAATCATGATATGCTTAAAATTTTCCTTAAAAATAGTTTTGTTGGAACTGGTCGTACAATTGAGTTGAACAAACCAGTTGATCGTTCGCCGCACTGTCTACAATTTTTAAACCAAATTTTCATCAAACTTCGTTAAATAAATTTTTTAATAGTGACAACATGAATTCCGATTTTTTGTGCATTGAAATTCTTTCTTCTTTTTCACCGTATTGTTTTCTTCGCACGTTGTTGCCTTTAAATCGTAAGAATTAAAATTGAAAAACGAAAAAAAATCGCCATGACACATACCAAGTTGACAGCTTAGTTGATCTAAACTTAAATGAAAACAAATTTTTAATGCTTTTTTATTCAACTGATGACCAACTGTTGGTGAACCACACTTCTAACGTAGCAATATGTCCGATTTGGGAAAATTTTGTATGAAACAATTTTGATCAAATTTTCTGTAGAAAAATTTACCAAAATTGAAGCAAAAATTTCTATAAAAGCAGTTAGTTTTACAGCATAGTAAAAAATTCTGTATGAAAAAGGTATCCAAAATTTTGCGCAAATTTTGTAAAGAATATTGTATTACATATAATGAAATTGTTCTATTGAAAAATAACGCATGATTCAAGTAAACTTTTTTTTTTGAAAAATTATGAAATGTTGGAGAAAATTATTTAAAAAAATTAAGCAAATTTTCTTCAAAAGATTTATATATAATTTAAGAAAATTGTTTTCTCCGTGGTAAAATTGTTTCTTTTAAAACTCTGGCTTTTTATATGTTTTTCAACGTATTTGAAAATTACAACGTTTATTCTTAACATTTTTAACCAGACTCTGCGTTTTGCGTAAAATTTTAGTTTTTTTTTTTTTTTTTTGAAATATTATGTTATTTTTTACTCTGTCATTGAATAATCTGTAGACCAGTAGTTTGTACTTTTGGCAATTTAACGTTTTAATATGCGTTCAATTTTATTAAAAGTTTTAAAAGGGTTATCGGTTATCTTAAAAATATTAAAAAAAAAAAGTAGTTGTAAGTTCGTAAGAAACTTAAAAAAGAAATGATTTATTACAAAGCTTTTGTTAATTATCTGTCTGTCTACGAAATCTATAATTCACTTGTATATTCTGTTATGTTGGCTACAATACGTAAAATATTTATTAGTTGGCGGAGGGATGAATCATGGTACTCATTGATTCATATGGTATTTCTGTTTTTTGCTTAAAATCCTACACAAAAAAAGTTTCAAATTGCGATGTTATTTAAAAGATGTTAAATAATCCCATTAAAGGTGCATGTAGAAGATATGGTTTTTACATCTGACTTGTCAACTTTTCAAGACACATGTAATTGTGCATGTTTGTCAAAATTGCTGATTTACATAAGGTTTATAATATACGGTCACAAACGTACATGTAATATGCTTCTGACGTAGTTTCTGTTTGTTTCGCATAGTTATTGCAGAAACCAAACTAGTTCTCAGTTTCAAAATAGGTTGCTGCAGACACAAAAATACCAAATATACGAGGATACGAATTTAGGATATTATAATTAAACGTTTTTTAAACTCGTATATACATAGAAATGATCATTAGGGCTATGACCAAATTTTTGGCATAGTAGGTACTACGGAGTGGCCGAGAATGTTTAAGTAATGAAAACACTTTTCGCCCGTCGTTTTACGAAAAAAAAACCTCACGCAGGGAAGCAAATTTCGAAAACCTTCCTGAAAATTTTTGAACCGCGATGAATTGTAAACAAACTTCAACCCGATCCCTACGTGAACTTTTTTAACAATCCGAAAAAATTATCATATATTTTATTAATAACTTTTAATGTTCTAGACGACTATACTATGCCTTTTTTGATATTCGCAAAAAGTGTGAAAAAGTTATACCCTAATGATCATATACATATGTACATATGTAAGTACAGTTTAACCTCGATTATCCGGCTCTCGTGGGACCGACACCAGCACGGATAATCGAAATACACGGTTAATAGAGGTTATATTTAAATATACAGAAATATATTTTTTTGTATTTATTTTTATTTATATACTCGATTTATGTAACTACAGATTGAAATATACCACATATTTTTATACAAAACATACAAATCGTCATTGAGAATGCAAAATCAAATACATATTTATGTATCATGAAAAATATTAAAATTTGGGTTTTTACTGATTATGCTTTGGTTGATCAAACTACATGTCTGAACTTAAAACATTAACTTAATAGGGGGAAGCACCGGATTTAGATACATGTATGTACATAATAAAAAACATAAGAATGCTGCACGGATAATAGATGCAAAGCACGGTTAATAGAGGTATAAATCTTCAACACGGATAATAGAGGTAAAGCACGGATAATAGAGTGAAAAAATAAAAAGAACCGCATGCCGGTTAATAGATGTAACCGATTAATAGAGGTCCGGTTAATCGAGGTTTAACTGTATATATACCAATATCGGTATTGTAAAAAAATATTAACTTCAGCTTATAATTTTCTTATGGCAAGTTTGCAGATGTGGTGTAAAATTTTTGTATAAAAATTATTATAAAAATTTCTCTATAGATAATTTTGTTTAATTTATTTAGCAAAATTTTTCTCAAATTGTGCACAATTTTTCTAAAGAAGCTTTGCTCAAATTTATTCTGAAATTTTTAAAATTTGTTTGGTTCTTTATTTAAACTGTTAAAAGTTCTTGTAAACTTTAATTTTTTTATTAATATAAAGGTCAACTAAAAAAAAAATGAGAATTTCTAGGTCAACAATTTTTTTATTTTTTTATTCGAGTTCAAGAGAAAAAATTCCCCCATTCAGCTTTAAAACCTCTTTAAAACTCCAATATAAGAATTGTGGCACAAAATAATATTCATTTAACTAGGTAGGTATACCTAAATACAATGTTTTAAGTTTTTTTTAATAAACTATCAAATAATACATTGTATTTTTAATTAATTTTACTTATTCCCACTGTAGTTTTAATTACATGCAAAAAAAAAACAACAACAATGAAAAAACTTAACATTGTTAAGAAGAGAGAAAGATAGAAGGTACCTAGTAGTAAGAGAATTCTTTTTCATTATGCATTTTACTACACCAACAACAAATATGTGATGACGTATTAACCAGGCTTGCCAGTTTAGCACTAATAATTTTGAAAAAAGTGCTAAGTGCTAGTTAAGAACAATTTTATAATTATTAAGCATTTTTAGAACTTTTTTTAAATCCCAAAACCACTTAAAAACTCACATAATTAATTCAAGTAAAGTATCAATTCTTTAAGTGTATTAAGAAAAATATATACATATTAGGCAGATAACTTTTTACAATTTTTGCAAATAGGAAAAATGGCATAGCATTGTCGAATGGAGCATATTTTTTTAAATCACCTAAGGTTTTCGCATCAAACGCAATTACTTTTTAATAAGATCATATAGCCATTTAATTTATCATTAAATTATAACATATATATTTTTTGTGAAAAAATGTTTAAAGTGTGACATGTTATAAGTGTGACATGCAAACCTAGGCCAAACCTTTTATGTACCTTTAAAAATTATTATTTTCCCTATAATAAAATTAGAGAAATGCCAACACTCAGTAATGCTTGTTGGAATTCTGGCATTTTTGCAATTATTTGCTATTTGTAAATTTGAATGTGATTCTTAGAGCGAAGTTTAGTTTTATGATCATACTATCAACAAAAATAATTTCGCCACACTACAAAAATCATTTTCGGGCTTTAGAGAAGCAAGTGAATGTTTTCTCTGGCATTGCGACAAAAAACAATTAGCTTTTCAGAAAGTTAAGCGGGGCAACCTCAAATAGAACCAAAGACCTATTGGATGGGCCTTGCTAAGAACTAGAATGAAAACAGAACTGTTATGTTCAGTTATACGCATAAAAAAGGTGCAAAACAACGTTTGTTGCTAGCCACACTTTAAACATACCGACCGATATTATAAAAAAAATCGATTTATCTGAAAAGTACCAAAATAATTTGGTATATAAGGAAGATGAAAATGACATAATTGAAATTTGAAACAGTTGCAAAAACTTTATTTCATGGCGATTTATTTTCTGAGAAAAATATGTTACAGTATATACATACTTACATGTAACACTTTCTAATGTTACCTATAATTACTCGAAGTGTTACAACTTGTGCTACGTCAATAGAACAAAATTAGCTGATTTTATTTACAACTATAACGCTTTGATCATTAATGTACTTCATGAGCGATTTTAGAGCGGTTTCTGCACGCTATTACGGTTTGGCAACAAAGGGTAAAATATGCAATATGGGTTGCATTTTTTCATCAACTTATTCATAGAAGAACTTGAAAATTGTTCCCACAGTTTTATTTTTTTTTTTACAAACGAACACAAAAATGTAGAACATGTTACATTAATGCAATATATTTCTCAGAAATCAATCAATGTTACAACTACAAAACTTATGTTTTTCACTGTAGAACAATTTATGCCTTTTTTGTCGATTAAGCACTTTTAATTTTAATTCTCCTGGCAAGCCTGGTATTAATACAGTCAAAATGTTTACTTTTGTTTGTGTTAGTTTTTTTTTTGGTTGGGGAGTCGTGGGGGAAGCAGAAACAAAAACAAACCGGCATATTGATTATAATGCAACACAAAAACAAACAAAAATCATCCAAAATTAGGCAAAAACAAAAACTATTGATACGTGTTAAAACAAGACACGAGTCATTGTTGACGGTTTTAGCAGAGAAAAGTAAGTGAGTAATGTGATAAATGTTTAGTGCATAAATAGGTACAAACATTTATTTATTTCTTTTTTGCGCTTATTATACATAAAAAAAACGGCACAATGACACCATTATTTGTAATAGGTATAAAAAACATTTAAAAATGCAGCTTTTTAGTTAAAATTTTTTAACTTTTTTAACTTTTTTAGTTAGTTAATTGTTTTATTGTTTGATTAGTTTTGCGAATATTATAAGAAACAACGATTTGATCTAAAAATAAATCAAACAAATTCAAGGTGAAAAATGCGGAATTAAGAATTCAAGTGTGTAATAAGAGCAAGAACACATAAACGGGATTTTGAAACAGACACGTGTTTTTTAAATAAAAATTTAGGTTGTTTATAGGTATGTACACCTTTTTCTGGTTTTTAACGAAAATTATACCTATTTCTTTGATACATATTTCTTTTCTTACTTTTTCTTTAATTAAATATTCTATTTAAAAGATCACAAAACACAAGCTAAAAAAAATCAAAAATAAAACTAAAATTTAAGGTGAATTTTTTTGTATCACTAAACTAAAAACATTGAAATTAATTTTAAATTTTTAGATATATTTTTTTTCTCTTCTTTTTTGTTGGTACGTTAGAAAAACACACAATTTAAACTTAACGTCTACCGGCGGTTGGTTTAAGACACGAGACGCACAACAATCGACTGAATAATCGGTTCGTTAATTATTTAAAAATTTCGTCTAAAAAGCAAAAACACTCAACTTATAACAAAATACTTATAAAAAAAAAAGAATTCTCAACTATCCAAACCCAACAACAACACCATTAATAAAAATCGAACTCTTTTTTTATAAGGTTTCATTTACTTACAGCTCTCTTAAGTTAACGTTAATAACACTAACAACATCAATTACTAAACAACAATTACAAAATTAAAGTTAAGAAGAGTGAGTAATCGTCAAGTTTTTGTTGTTGAATGAATGACTCGACTTTAAAATAAAAACTTCGTAAGTTATTAAAAACTTACGAGTTACCTGAAATTTTAACGTGTTCCTAGTGAGTTCGCGTATCACAAGAACAACATGCCGCAAACGAATCAACAAACGAACGTCATGTGAGTATTTGTTATGTGGGGCCCGATCGTGAGCCCCCCAAAAAGCTAAATAAGCAACAAAAAACATTCGTAAAGAAAATAAACAACTGCGTTACCATTGTGACCCTAAAGTTTTAAATTAACCCTTTTTTGAGTCCCCGCCATTTGGTATCATTTGAAATCAATTTATGCTACTTTTTTACCGTTTTTGATGGTATTTATATATCTATTACGAATATATGTATACAAAGGATCCGAAACTAAATGTTTAAAGATTTTAATGCCCGGTATTTATAAAATCCACGCAAGATGTTCGTTCATTCTTTGTCAATGAATTTAAGTTGTTAAAAAGTAAGATCAATGACAAAACGTTGAAAGCCATATTTAATAAACCTGAAGTTGAGCCCTATGCGTTCTACGCTTTTTTACATCGTACGCTACCTAAACGCGATAAATGCGAATAGTTGGTCGGATCTTTTGGTGTTATATCCTCCAGGGCATAATCGGGTGCAGTTAATACCTGGGATTCGGCAAAAATCCAAAATTTACAGATCTTCACGATTTCTTGCGATCGCAGCAGAGATCCCATCAAGTACCACGGGATTCAGTTAATATGCTTCTTGCTTGAAATGTTTCCTGTCTTTCAGGGAGATTATCTTTGCGGAGGTTTCGCCTGCCGCTTACAGCATATTTTCGGGGATCACGTGGTGCTTGTGGTTCACTGCCCAAAGTCGGTTGAAGGGGAATTCCCTGATTTTTCAGATCTTGTGGGAAGCAGCGAAGGTAAGATAGCTCAAGCTCCTAAAAGAGGGGCTAGTGTATCATCTTGCGGGATTATGCTATAAAATTACTACCTGGGTTGGATGATGCCTTTCGGGGGCGGTTGGTAAATGCATTGAGATAAGGCCATATGACAGGTAGCTGCTCACGTAAATCTTTTTTTCTTAGAGCCGTAACTAAACATGAGCGGAAAGCGTTTTCTAGCTGTAAAAAACTCTCATGCTCATAGAATTGGAATGAAGCATTCCTAAATAGCGCGGAGTCAACGCTTTGCAATTGGAAAATCCGATTTTGACAGCGCGTTTAATAGTGAATTTGACCGCTATTGTTATTCAGTAATGGCAATTCAGGTATTTTTTTTTGTCAATCTAAAGGTTTTATCTCTATTTTTTTATTCCTAATTTGTGACATAACGCTGACGCTCTTGTTTAGGTATTGCATATCAGCGTATAGGTTCAGCTTAAGAAAATGTTCCGCACTTGATTAGGTACGGCTGTTAGAAGGCAAAAGTGTTATAAAACTCCCGCCATGAGTTTTTCAATGGCAACGCTGCTTAACAAGTGTGTGTGTTTTTGTTGTTTTCTTGTATACTGTTTCGTATACTTTTTCTGTGGCTCTCTCTTTAAGATATTGCCATTTGCGTATTTTGCTAAATGGGAAGAGAGATGCCATACGTTAATTGCGATAAAATCGACATATACTAAAAAATTGGCCTTTTTGTGGAAATAAATAATATAGTTAATCAAATATTTATTATTACAATCAAACCTCCGTATTCATAAACGATTGTTAAATTTAACAAACGTTTATTAAGGAAAATTTTCATCAAAATTTGTTTCGAAAACATTTATAAAATTTGAAATATTTTTATGAATACAGGCATGACAATAAAAGAGATTAAGAAAAAAGGGGTAAGGGAAGACAAGCTAAGTTGTAAATTCGACGTGTTCCTTGCTTTTAAGTAATTCCAATGAAATTTATTTAAATGGAACTTTATAATATAATTCCCCCAATTAATTACCTTGGAATGTTTGTCTCCTTCTCAAAAATTTCATGTGATCATCATCAAAGTCACTACGCTTTCACTCGCAACCAATCTACACAACTGGCTTCAGAGAAAGTATTTGCGCTAAAAACTTTCAAAATAATACGTTGGATTTCGGCAAAAGTTTTTTAAAAATTAATCACAAAGCAAACTTCCTTCAAACGAAAGATTTTTCAAGTATAAAGAATTCCCTATAAACGGTAGATAGTTTATCAGTGTGATTAACTCTGCGCCAGTTGATTCTATAAATCTATAATTATAATTAACTTTATGATATAAAAAATTTCCCCAGTAACTTTCATTTGATCGGCAATGTGGCAACATATTGCATTATATAAAAAATTCCCCGCTCCCTGCTAATTTTTTGATATTTTTGCTATTTTTTATGCAAAATGTTATTATTTTTAGCCGGTCTCCATTATCATTAATTGAAGAGAGCTTTCTCCACCATTAAAAAATTTAAGAGTTTTTCTTTTTAAATTCTCTTAAAGTAAAATATTTATCACTTGGTTGCAACTTGCAAGTGTTTCTACATGTTTGACTCAAACATGTTTAGGTTTAAAACCAGAAAAAATATAATTAAATTATACAACAAAACAGATACATAATACATAAAAAATTTTTGTTAAAATACATGAAGAATAGGGACAAAATAGTAAATTTGCAGGAAATTTTCTTGTGTGGTACTATCACAACAAAAATAATTAACAAGGTCAGCTGGTATGAATAGAGAATGTTCGATTAACAGGTATTGAATAATTTCTTTTGATTACAATAAAAAGTATGCATGATGTGGAAACTTTTTGTAATTTTAAATAATTAATAATTGCAGTTAAGTTGATTTTAATTATACATATAAACGAAATTAGTTTTTTAGTTAAAAATTTCATCTAACTAGAACGCTGGATATCAGATGAATAAAGGGTGGTCCAACCATAATGCGCGATGTTAATAGGGGGTCACACCTGAACGTCAAGTTTTTTGTCCAACGTAATTTGACATTTATTTGTTTCAGTGTATGACAAATTCAACTAAGGAGAGGTACGAAAATGGGCGTTTAAATCAGAAATCATTCGTGCACTTCGTGATTTGTTTGGTCAGCATAATCGACCAAATGTGTCCACAATGGGGAGAGTTGTCACACCGTTTTAGCAAACGGGGTCTGTAGGAAATGTGAAAACATCTGTTTGGTGCGGTTTGTGCGAAGGCGGCATCATTGGGCCGCCACGATCATGTGATTTGACACCGTTGGACTACTATCTCTGGGGATATATGTACATATAAAAGAAAAAGTACGTCAATAAGCCAAGAACAATTCAAGAGCGAAATGATGAGAGAATTCGGCAAATTAACGACATTGAACCTCGTAGATCCTTCTGTAACAATAAATTATATTAAGAAAGTTCTATGAAAACTTTTTGTTTTATTTATAATAAATATCGTTCGTTTTTCATTTTTATAATTTTGAGCTAAGGTCTTAGCTTTTGCAGAACTTGGAAGCATTTGGAAAAACTCCCTTGAACCAATGAAAATTTAAAATTTTAAAGGAAAAAATCACTGAAATCACCATTTTCAAAAAAAAAGAAGATTATTTAAACAGGAATCACAAAAAAAAATCGTTAAATTATAAAAAAATTCAATAGTTCTCGAAAATTTCTAAAGTCTAAAAAAAATTGTTTTTCTTCTTTTAACATTTTTTCTGATTACAGAGATATCTCACCGTTTAACCCTAAGGGTTACGCATGTTTTGGTTTTCTGTCTGGCCAGGCTCATGTGTACTACGAAGGGTTAAACATAAAATTATTATCAATGTTATTTTCGGGAATACAAAATTTGTTATTAATAAGATTTCCGTATGACGTGCTAAATTCCCAATTTTTTTTATTTGATAAATACACTTAAATTTATTGTTGAGGGAAAGCCAGCTTCTATGCGCATTTCACTGGTTGCTTAGGCCAGCTCATCAGGAAACCTTTCCCAAAGATTTTAGAAAAGCTAAAAATATTAAACAAATAAAACCGTAAAGCAAATAAGAATTATAAACACTCAAAGTCTTACTTGCAACAATATCAAAACTTAAACAAAACAACAACAATAAACAGTGAGTTTATCTTTTCTTACATTCCTTTATAATTGGTTTGCTTTTACTCCTCAACAATAAATTTTAGTGTATTTATCAAATATGAAAAATTGGGAAATTAGCACGTCATACAGAAATCTTATTAATAATAAAATTATTGATTTTATACAAAAGTCTTTAAAAAGATAAAAAAAAATAACAAATTCAATTATTTTTAAAGTTGCCAGAAGTAGAAACAAAAATGTTGAAATGGTTAAAATTAACCAAAAATCGCCTAAAAAGAATTCTAAAAAAGTCAAAAGTTTTACACAAAAAATAGTACAAATTTGAAAGTTAGTTTCAAAAATTTTTTGAAATTACTAAAATTTAAATTTCTCAAAATCGGTAAAATTTTAGAAAAATTGATTGCTTAAAATAAAAATAAATAAACTAAATGTGTGATAACATTTAACTCTAATTAGAAACCGTTAAAATCGCCAAGATATAACTATGTGTAGAATTTTTTTAAAAATATTTTATCAAAAAATCGGTTGAACAGACTTTCTTTTAACACAGATTTCCACTTTTTTTATCTGAACTTTTAATGAATAATTTGCAAAATCATTCTTTTATAAAAATGCTTTTAACAATTAAAAATAAAAATTGCTAAACACCAACCCGAAAATCCTGGGCAAAGCTGCCGTTTAAAAAACACAACGTTCAAAAGAACCAAAACAACCGACGAGTAAAACGGAATTAGCGGTAAATTAAGAACCGTTTAAGACACACAGACAACAATCAAGCAACAGCTCCGTAGCACTAGTCGTATAACTCTGATTTGGACTAAAAAATCATAAAACTAATCGAACGCAAATCACTACTATCTTTAGTGAAAACTTATCAATGTCTGGCCATTGTAAATGGTAATAAGAATAATCAAGCAATAAAAATAAATAATGCTATTTAACTAAAGGACCCTCCCCCCCCCACACCACCAACAAATTAAATATAAAATAGGCAAAAAAAAAACACTTACAGGTGGGAAAAACGTCAACAACACGGGCGAAAGCGCAAACACGTTATTAGAGGGAAAACATGGTCAGAAACCGTATTATGGAAATTAAAGGAAGATAAAAAGAACGTTGCTGCGAAGCTACTTTTACTAAAAACAATTATAAATCTTGGATAATAAATGCCAGCGACGCAGCGTAGGCGACATCGATAGCAATGACGATAACGTTTTTTCTTTTGTTTGTTGTTTTTTTTTTAGATTTTATTGGCGAAATGTTTTGAGGGTTTTTTCCCAGTTGAATAGTGTTTAATTAAATTTGATTTATTACTGAAAAATAAATGATTGGCCCCCCAAAAGACATAAATAGTGGAATCTATCAATCAGACTCAATTCAAGTAGGGCCACTTGAAAAGAAACAACAGAAATTTTTACGGACAAGAGGCCATAAACATTTCACTGAACTGAAATATGAGGTTTTGATAATTAGAGGAAACTATGAGAACATAATTATCATAGAGAACATTTTAGAGTTTACGAGGTATTTAGCAGTGTTGCCAGATAAAGGGATTTTAGCATTTATTTGGCTGCAGATTTTCGTGGATAAGAAAATTTGTCCACTCCGATCTAATAAATATTCTTTGTTCATTCCAGCTATGACCCTTAGCAGCCGCTTCGCCTAGCAGTGTTCGTCTCCATGTGGTAGGTGGTCTTCCTCTTTCTTGCCGTTTCCCTTCCAATGTTTGTCTGGTTATGTCACCTTTTGGTTTCCGTAGCGTATGTCTGATCCATTTCCACTTCCGCTCATGTATTTTATGGTGCAATGGTTTCTGTTTTGTGAGATTCCATAGTTTCACATTCGAAATTATATTTGGCCAGAGATCCTCATAATACTTTGCGGACAACTGTTTGCAAAGACTTGGAGGATCCTTTTGTGTTAAGTTCCAGAATTCTCAGCCATAAAGGAGAACGGATTGAACGAAGCAGATATGGAATTCGATATCCACACATTGTTAAGAGCCCCAAATGCCCCACGTCCTTTCTTGATTCGGTGTACATTTGCTTCTTTGTATGACGTTGTAACCACATTTCTGATATGTAAAATCGCCCAATTTTTTGGCTGTGAATATTTCTGCTCTCAACCGTTTTGAAATTGCTGCCTACACAGAAAAAATGTTTGCAAAAAATTATTCAATTAAATAATTGATTGGTGTACATTACTTATTTAATTAATTTTTTGTTTGCTGCAATTAATTTTTTTAATCAAACCCCATAAAATTTAATGTTTGTGTATATGTGGTGTATTTTTTGTTTATGCAATTAGTTTTTTAATTGACTAAATTTGTGTCCCATGACTCGAAAATACAAATCCGTTAATTGATATGATCAATACCTTTGCAGGGGCAAAATTAGTTAAATATTTAATTGTCTGAACGAATTGTTTAATTAAAGATGATTTTCTATTTTTTCTGTGTATGTGGATTCCCATTATTTGGAGTTTGAAGAAAAAAGATTGATGAAGTAATGACCTGGGCGGTCTTTGTGTTTCGTGTCAAAATCTCAACTTCGGGAAAAGCTTTATTGAGCAATCGATGTACTTAAATTTTACGTTTTTTTTTTAATTTAAGAATTTAAACAAATCTTCTCAAATGATGCTTTGTTAGCACAAAATTCAACCTTATTAGAACCAAAAACTACTTTTTTTTTATTGACTATCTGCCTGTTTTTAGACTACGAACGCAAAAATCGTTCGTTTTGTTTACATTAAAAACAAAAATAAAATTTAAAAATACATAAATGTAAATGATAACCGTTTACCCTCTAAAATGCCATATAAGTTATTAAAGACACAAACCATTTGTAATGCATTTTAATTTATGCACTAAATATACGATTTTAATTTGTTTATGAAGAAATGTCATATAAAGTACCTTTTTTTAAATTTTTTCCAGTATGTACTTTATTTTAAAGTACGACATTTTATTTCCAAAAACATCAATTCTCGATATGAAATTTTGGATATGAAAATGTATTTGTTAAAAAATTTCACTTTGAAAATTTCAAGTTAATAATTTTATTAAAGAATTCATAATTGTTGTTTTACTTTATAAAATTTCAAATGATAAACAAAATAAGGGATTTGAGATGGAAATTTTTTGGAGACATCAGCCTTTAAATTGGTTATTTGAGACAAATATTTTCTGGCAACACTGTTATTTAGTAATAAATTTTTGGCATTAAAGAGGTTATAGCTGAAGTGTGTTGGTCACACATTTACAGATTTACAAGTACTTTAATAAAATAATTGCATTTCAATAGTGATGTCACAACTATTGTGATTATGTCATATGCAAATGACATGTAATAGAACGAGTTTTGATGTAAATATTGTAGGAAATAAAACATAAAAATGTAATAAAAGTCAATTAAAATTTATGTATTTCAGTAATTCAAATTTATAAAACCAATAATATCTGATAAAACTAATAAAATTCAATTAAATACAAATTGATTATAAATTCTTTTAATAAACATGAACAAAGTACAGGTCAAAAAAAAAACTTTGAAAAGGCTTTTTTTCAATTTAAGGCGACAAGCAACGATTTTGTATTCAAGTCTAGCACGCTTCAATTTCTGATTAACGAGTAATTAAATTTAGTAGCCGATTTATAAATTTTTTTTTCTTTTCTTTTCAGTGTTTTGTAAAGAAGACTTGGGGAATTTAAAATGGAGCAGTACTCAATTGAACAACGTGCCCAAATTGTTGAGCTTTATTTTTTAAATCAACGATACATTGTTTGTACTCAACGTGATTGTGACTCAGTGATTTTAATTTGCCTCCGCGTTCACCGGATTTAAACGCCCCAGATTGTTTTCTTTGGGTTTATTTGAAAGGAAAATCTACATTAATAAGCCTTGAACCATCCAGCAATTGAAAACTAATATACGCGATGAAATAAACAACATAACACCTGAAGTTTTGCGAAAGGTTATGGAAAATGTATTGGAAAGGGCACGAATTTCCGAAGCAGAAAATTGCCACAACTTGCGAGACATTATTTTTCATAACTAAACTAAAAATACTGTATGAAAAAAAATATTAAAAATTATTTCTTTAATAAAAAAATTACATATAACGCATTCAAACTCCTTCGTTAATTTTGACCCACCATTTAGAATAAAATGTGATAAATTAAAAAAATATAATTTAATAATATTTTATTTATTAGGGCCGTTATAATCTAAATTAACCGAGCAATAGTAACTAAAAAAATTTTAATGAATTTGTTTTGTTAAGGATTTGATTCAGTTTTCTAAAATCTTTGGATGAAGTTACCTGATGATCTGACCTAAGCAACCAGTGAAATGCGCATAGGAATAGCTTATCCTACCAACAATAAATTTCAGTATATCAATAGTTTATCTTCCGTTTTTGAATTTAGCAGTCAAGCTGATCCTAAAAATGTTTTATTGTGATCAGATCAGGAGACTAAGAAGGAGTTTTAAGTTGTTTTGTGTAAAACACTTGCCATTCCGCGACAAAGAAGTAATTTAACACTTACTGCATAGCACCTTCCTTAAAATTGTTTTTTAGAATAACCGGATACAAAAACATATTGTCAGTTCTGTCAATAAATTCAAGTCTCCCGATAACGGATGCCGCCATGCACCCCCAAAACAATATGTAACCACCTCCATGTTTTACAGTACCCGTCATATTTCTTGGTTCAAGCTCGGAATTGGCTTCACGCCCAACATGTGTTCTTTAATCTACTACAAAAAACGACACGTTTGTTAACGACAACCACAATAAGGCTGATTAATTCTAGTCTGGCCGAAAATTACAACGTCCTACAAAGTTTCTGACTGGTTTATGTGCTTCTTAGCGAATTACTTTGTTCGGCCAGTTTGCTTGGCTAATGAATGAATTTTTCTTATATTTTCTTACGCTACCCAGCATTGTGCAACACACGGTGAATTTTTTTCTGAATTGCAGAATTTTTGAACTTCTGTTTTATAAACTTACTAAATTACTTGTGCCCTTATCTTAAGATTTGCGTTACTTTTTTCGAAATATACTTTTTTCTTCTTGGCTTGGAAATATTTTGGGGCGATTCGAATGCGGCTTATTTTCTGTTGAACCTTTGGAATTTTATTTTTTATAATATTTTGTACAGAACTTCTTTTATATACAGTGTACGGGCAAATAGTCTTTATGAATTATTTCCTTTGAACAGCTTTATTATCAAATCCTTTAGCACGTCATACAGAAATCTTATTAATAATAAATTTTATATTCCCCAAAAAAACTTTGGTTAGTTTTTTCCATTTTTCGGTTTGAGTATCGCCAGTGTTAAAGATAAAATTTAAAAAAATCGTAGAATAACTAATTTTTTCCATTTGATTAATGAACATAAGAGACGTGAAAATCGTAGGAATTTGCAAATTTAATCAAAAAAATATTGAGAACAAGTTAGAGAGCTAAATTCGGATATGCCGAATCTATGAAACCCTCAACCGACAGTTAGAATTAGTCAGGAGTGGGCTTTATGGACCGATCATCACGAAGTTTGACAATGTGATTTATATAACATATACAACTTTTTAGTATTTGTATGGAAATTATCTTTTTTTTTTTGAGGTGGTGGTTCCATATTTGGATTTATAACTCTTACTGGACCGTAGGATAAGAGAGCAAAATGTAAAAGTATAGGTTGCCAACACAGGAATAAACTCGCCGAAATTGTTCACCAATTAAATCATTAACTAAAAATCAAATTAGCTTTAATTAAAAATTTAATCAAGTAAATTAAGCGTTTAATCAAGTAAATTAAACCTTTGATCAAGTGAATTAAACGTTTAATTATGTACTGGTGCAAATGTAATTAATTTTTTAATTAATAACAATTGTGATTTTTAGTTGAACTGTTAATTTTAATTTTGATATTTATAGTTAGGCTTAATTAAGTTCATCAAAATAAATTTTCATTAAATTATTTTTACTGAAGGAAGGAATTTTACAACTTGGAATTTCATTAAAATTTATTGATAATTTT
Organism: Pollenia labialis; assembly: GCA_949318255.1. Classification (NCBI taxonomy): domain Eukaryota; kingdom Metazoa; phylum Arthropoda; class Insecta; order Diptera; family Polleniidae; genus Pollenia; species Pollenia labialis. Next base: position 12,569,066 of record OX439139.1, read on the forward strand.
CTTGGGTGAGCTGGGGCTCGAACCTGGATTGAATTTACATGTTTCAAGAATTACCACATTATTTCATTAGAATTCTTTGAGTTCTAACAACAGCACCACTGCGGTGCCAGTCAGCCAACAGTCAGACATCAAATCTTTAAACAGTGGTGCTGGTGGTTCGAAATTTACTGATATTATCATTTTTAATTTTACATTACATGCTGCTTCCTTTCCTCTGTTTTTTCGTATTCATTCTGTCAAGACTTTGTCTTGAAAACATGTTCACTTTCGTCGACATTTTATTTGTACAACTTGAAGTACAAATGTAAACATTAGAGCTTGTGCCATAGCTAATTTTCCTTCTTTCAGTAAATACCTATAATTTAATAAATATTAAATTTGATGAACTCAAGACAAACTTAAAATATAAAAATTTTTAAATAATATCACAAATTTCTTAATTGAAATCAATTTTTTTCATTTTTTTTCTGTGTATCGCAGACTTAGAATTTTTTAAGGATCCAGAATATTTATACTTTATAGGTGTTATGTTAGTAAAAAAATACGTTTTTTTACTAATTAAGAAACATTTTATTATTCAAAACCACTGTGCCTTAAAAGTCGCGTGTTCTCTTCTTATTGTTTGCGTTAGCTTGAACATTGACATTTGTTGTTAGTACGAATACTAACGGTTGTTAAGATGTTTTTGTTGTTGTACACATTTAAATAAAAATAAATTCCGTTTTTAGGCGTTTTATACCTACAATTTGTAATAATATTTTTTGTTGTAATTGTTGTGGTACTAGTTGCATTTATTTACTTTTAAGCGTTTTATATTTTTGCACGTGATTTTTGCAAAAATTGTAAACAATTTTTTTGTTAGTTTGTTTGTTTTCTATATTTCTAAAAATACTACCTGCATAAGTATGTAAAAGCGGAAATATTTATAGAGATTTAAAAAAAGAACTTGTAAACACCCACATTTGTTAATTCATACATAAGTAGATAACAAATTAAAAAAAATTGGTAGGTACAAATCATGTTATTAATAAAATAGGTATTTTATTTAAATTCTCTTCAATAATATTTATTGCATTCCTTTTACACATTTATTTTTACACACCTTTTTCTTATTAATTGCAAATAACACATTTGTTTATTTTAATAAATTGTTGTTTGTCACACACACACACACTTTTTCTATAAAATAATTCTTTCCGTTTTTCTGTGTTCAAATTGTCGCGTTACTTAACGTTGCAAAAGTTTATTTATAACTGAAAAGATCTTTTTGTTTTTCTACATTGAAACGGTTTTTGTTTTTGCATAACAATTTTCTGTTTTTTTCTTTATTTTACAGTTTCCTTTTATATTCTCTATATTCAATAAAATCTTAAAAACAAAACAATCAATAGATCTCTTTCATGCAACAAGAGAGCAAGATAAAAATGATAAAAAAAAAGAGCATCACTCTTAGATATTAATTAAAATAAAAGGAAGAAGAAGTAGAAGCAGTAGAAAATTCTGATGTTATGAATATTCGTATTCGTCAAATTTCATCGAATAGTTTGTGTATTAATTTCAAATAAAAATACAAAAGTGTAAAAAATACATGCCCGTATCGGGAATGTTCTGACAATCGCATAATAGGTTTTTTGCTAACCGAAATCGCAAGCAAAACGCACGAGTTTCAAAACACCATTAAATAAATCTGGCATTTTGCGTTTTTAAATCGTGCGATTGTCAGAACATGACCGATAATCTTCTATTCGAAAAGTAAAAACAAACAAAATGTGTTTCAAAAGAAGCATTAAAAAGAAAATTGTGATATATATTATTCTTATTCCTACCAGGTTAAATAAATAATCATATCTCAGTTAAGCAATATTAAACTTCAAAAATACATATGTATAAGTTTTGAAGCCTTTTCTCCCTCAAGACTGTTGCAATAAGTCCCACAACTCTACAATATGACTACTCATTATGGCGTGCAACTAAAAATCTTAAAATACCGGTGATTATGAAACTCCACTTGCGAAATTCGAATGGAAATTGATGATAAAAAAGGAAACTTTTTCAGTCAATACTGAACGAATCGGAATTATTTTTTCAGTGTTATAAATGTAAACAATTCTGGCCTCAGTCTAGTTTGTAAGCGCCTACTCTATATTTATGACAATCTGGTGCTTCGGTATTCATTTATGAGGCACTGCCTCGGCCTCCAATATAGATAAAAATCAAAGGCGACAAAATAAAATTCTTCGAATCATCACATCCGAAATTTGCATATTTATTTATTACGCAATCAGTCATCAAATTGCTTTTGAGCAGAGAGGAATTAAATAGTGCTTCCCAGTGGGAATTCGCCGTATAAAGATCATGTCTCTTGTAAGCGGACTGGTAAGGGAAAATTGTACTTAACAAAACTGCTTACCAGTAAGCCAAATTTTTTACGGGGTGATTGGTGCCACATTTTCTTAAGGAGAAATGATATTGCAGCACTTATCCAATCGGAAGAGCGCTAAGCACTAATGTGAGTGGATACCGCGATTGTTATATTGAAAACAAAAACAAATTTTAGTTTTTTATTATTGTTTTCAATACAAATATGCGGAAGAAATGTTCTAGTCGACATTGTGAACATTATGAAAAAAAAAATTTTGTAGTGTGACAGATTAAATTTGAAATATCGAGTGGCGCTAAATTGTAGATTGGATATTCGTATTCGAAAATATTAAAAATTGATATGCCTTCGTAACATCACTAGTGTAAAATTGTCATCACTTGTGTTATTGTTTTGTCCTTCATTGCCTGTCCCATCGAAATGAATTATTTTCTTACTCTTACTCTTTCTCGTCTATTCTATTCTCGATTGTTATTGTTTTTATTTTTGTATTGTGGTGTGATGAGAGAGTATGTATGGCGCCTTTTTTTATTGCAATTTCAAGTGGATTTTAATTAAAGGAAATTAATCATTTGTTGTTTTTGTGATCTATTTCGAATTCATGGGAAATTTTTTTAAATGGGTTGGTGTATGATTCTTGGTGAGTTTATTTTTATTATATTATCAAATTTACGAATGATGAGAGTTCAATAGTAAACAAAATGAATGTGTTGATGGTGTGAAATGACTACAATTAGAACCACATGCGGCTGCAGTTAATTAAAGAGGATTTATAATTTTTTAAGTTAACGAAAAATTTAACATTAATTCGGTTAAAACAATAGAGTATTAATAGAATCTTAAAATTCGATAAAAATAAAATCATTTAAACAGTGATTAAATAAAAAAACCGCAAGTTTTACAAAATATCGAAAATAGCAAATCGCTTAAAACTACTATTTTTAAGTTCATTTAGTAAAAAAAACATAAACAACATAAATCGCTTAAATTAAAGAGAGTTTCATAAATATATAGATTTTCAATAAAAAATCGGCAGTTTTACAAAAAATCACAAAATGCTTATTACTCAAAGCTTCTAAATTAAAGTTCATTTCCACAAAAACCCCTAAAATGTATATATTTAAAATAAAAATATCATTAAGCTAATAAGAAAAATCACAGTTTTAGAAAAAATATTAAAACTCAAATAAAAAAATCGCTCAAATAAAATAAATACCAATTTAATAAACAAATTTTTTTTAAAAATAAACCCTTTTTAGCACTATCTACAAGAACATCACAGTCAAGTTTTTTAAAAATATCCAAAAATCAGGTGTGTTCTGAAAATCACTTAATTTAAAATCAGGTGCCTTTAAAATCACACGTTTTATTTTGTGGTGTTCTGGAAATCTCACCCATTACCTTTCGGTAATGGAAAATTACAAAAACGGAACAGCACAATGTCACACGTGTGGTTTTAAAACGTATGTACTTGTGAATTGAAATCACGTGATCTGAATTAAAGTAATTTTCAGAAAAGGCCTGAATATAACTAGTTAAAAAAACACCATTTTATTAGAAAAAAAAATATTAAACAGTTAGAAATATACAAAATTTCCAACAAACAAACTAATTTCAAAAAAATTATTGCCAAAATATATAGTTTCCTTGAAAAAATCACTAAAATCTGAAATTGTAGAAAATTGTTTAGTAAAAAATTCCTTAGAAACTTTCAAAAATAAGTGAATCTATTTCGAAAGTTTGGCAAAATTAAATTAAATCGCAAAAACTAAAAAGTAGTTAATTTTCCCAAAAAAAAAATAACCATTTTGACCACAGTTAAAAAATTATATAAAAATCGTTTATTTAAAAAAAATCAATAGCAAAGAATTATCGAATTTTCCAAAACTGCTGAAAAAAATCGCTTACGCAAGAAAAATTAAAAATTTTCGAAAAAATCGCTTAAATGTTTAATTTATATTGAAAATGAGAAAAATCGCTTAAATTATAAATCGTCAAAATTATATTAAAACATGGAAAATTAAGATACAAAAATTTGGAGCTTAAAAAAAAACAAAATAAAAAAAATCGCTAAGAAAATCAAGATACCAAAATGTATAGCTTAAATATACAACATAAATAAAATCGCCCATTAAATTAATTAGTTAATAAAAAATCTCTTATTTCACAAAACTAAGAGAAAAGAAATTTTGAAAATGACAGAAAATTTTTTCGAAAATTCTAAAAATCGCTAATTTAAAAAAACGTTCTAAAATAAAATTAATTTTTTCAAAAATTTTAAAACTAATTAATTCTGTAATCATGGGCCGCCTATTTTTTTTTTTTTTAACTGAAGAAAATTTCTTAAAAAGTCATAATACTGACTTGCTTACTTATTTAAAAATTTTAGCAATAAAGATCGGTTATGCTAAAACAATAATAAATCTTAAAAAAAAATCGTTTAATTAAAATATCTCCAAAAATTAAAGCTAAAAAATCGCTTAAACAAAAACAACTACATAGTTCAAAACTTAAGCAAGAATGCCTCAGAAAGCAAGTTGGAAGAGAGCCAGCCAGTATATTAGTGAAAGGGTCGAGACTTCAATTTCCACCAGAGACTCTGGTCTGTTACAGTACAACGGGGTTAAGATCTAAGTTAATATAGCTCAGTAAATTAGGGCCGATAAGGCTATATTTCTAAAGCATAATACAACAAAGCAAACATATGTGACATACATTTTTATCAACCAAGTCCACATCATTTCTGAGGTCTTCGGAAACTCCACCTTAACAGACAGATGGACATCCTTTATTAAACTTCGCTTTGAAGTTAGTTTTGATTACTCCTTTAAAGGACTCTTTATTAGTTTTTTGATTACTCCTTTAAAGGACTCTTTATTAATTTTTTGTTCATAACTTTCTTAATAATAATAAAATAAGTAATTTTAATTAGTATTGTATTTATTTTATTGAACTGTTTATGACGTTTAATCAAAATTTTGATATTTTAATCAGACTAAAGTTCATTGAATTTAAAACTCATTAAATTATTTTTATGAAGAAAGGAATTTTACATAACAAATTTCGATCGTCCAAAGTAAAAAAAACCATTTGGTTTAAAGATTGATTTTTGATTATTGACAATGGCGGTAAGTGTTAAACGGCAAACTGCTCTGAAGAGATTGTGTGGCTACAATCGAAACATCAGCGCAACCTGTCCGTGAAAACCTGGGTTCGATTCCCAGTGCAGTCAATAATGAAAGATTATCAGTAAATTGTATTTCATTTCATGTTTTAAAATTCCATTCTTCATAAAAATAGTTCAATGAAAATTAAATTCAATGAACTTTAGCCTGATTAAAATATCAAAATTTGGATTAAAAATAAGTAATTTAATATTAAAATAGGTACCTACCTAGTTTTAATTTAATGTACAAATTTAAAGCTGCAGTTTTAAAAATCGTGGAATTTGAGGTAAAAACACAAATTTAAAGAAACTTTCTTTTGATTTAAATTTTAATAAATAAATCACAAAAAACTTTGAAGTTTTAAAGTTAAAGAGAATATTTTTGAAAAGAATATTTTTTAGAAAACAAATAGGTAATCCTTTTTAATCTTTTAAAACACTTTTCACTTAACTCCTTTATTTTTGTAACAAAAACTTTTTTTATTCTTTTGCAAGTCTACTCTATTTGTTCGACTGTCAGCAATCTTAAAAACACTTTCACTTTCAAGACTACAGGACAACAATTAAAACCGAAACCCCACCAAAAAAATCGGTCAATTGGTTTTTAATTTTAAACCAGCCTACAAAAAGTTCTTAATGAACTTCACTTTGGCGCGCACGTTTTTTTTATCACGATAATAACAACAAAAACACGAGATTTAAATAATTTTTTTTCGTTGCCAAAGATTAGAGACAATAAAATCCGTTCGTTGTATTGTTCCGATATTGTGTAACTGAGATGAATGAATGAAGAATGAACCGAGTACCAAAACAGCAAGAATTGTTTTACAAATTTTTAAATGAATGCGTCGTAAACGTAAAAATTGTCAGGCAAAAAAAATACGATAATAACAGCAACAACAATAAAGACAAATATCGAAAAAATCTTAACTGACTAATAATGGTCTAATGCACAAAAAAAAATGTAGAAGACAGACAGACACATAGTCACTGCCGTAGCAGAGACAGCAAAACTTTTCGTTCATTCGCTTAAAACCGGCAAAATGAACATGTGGCTGGTTGCTCCACCAAGAAGAAAAAAAAAACAAACCTTAAATACGGCAACATTAAAAGAAGGGAAGAAATAATAAAAACAAAACAAATACCAGAATATAAACACAGGCACATACAAACATTCACATGCGAATTTAAAGCACACACATAGAAAATGGCTAAAGGCATGTGACACTCGCTCATTCACTCAACACTCACTCTGCTCTCCTATCGCTGCTACTGCGTTAACTGAAACAGTAGCAGAGTTTGTTATTGGTAGTGCTTTGTACCGTTAACTGAAATGGCAATGCAGTAGAGAGACGCTGTTTCCAGTTCTTGTTATTGTAGAAAACCGTGTGTATGTTTGTTTCCTTTTCAACGCAATAACTATTACAACAACAACAGGAAGAAAAATCATATTGAACATAAAATTGGACCAGTGGCAATACAAGCAAAACCAGCCACCAGCCAAGAAAGTAAAAAATCTAAAGAACAACAAATCTCAAAGCCATAAACAGACACTCATCCTTTAACCTTAAAAGAATTAAGGAAACTTCGAAGCAAACATGGACGAAGACTTTATACTAGGCACTGTCAACAAGACGGAACACGGTGGGCCACAAATGTTTATATAGGTCACATAAAGAAAACTTAACAACAAGTCGGTGTTACCAGCGCAAACTTAAATAATATTAGTTCACATGGAGATAGTGTGTCATTATATCATAACATGTTCGGAGGCAACCATAATATCTGTGGCAATAAGGAAAAAGTGCTTAAGTCTATTTTTTGAGTTTTGTAGGAATGAAAGCCAATTTAAACTTTGAAGGTTATATTTTCAAAAACAAATTTTTATTCTAATTAAATCTCTTCGGCTATGGTTTTTTTACGAAGTTCTTCCTAAATACATACTCCCAACTTGACCGACCGGAGATAAACTTTAGTTGTTGTTCCATTTTATCGCACTTTGAAAAAAATAAGCAAAAAGTAATTTTGCTTTAACTTCCAAAAAAATTCTACAAAATAATTGAAACTTTGTCCATGGGTATTTTTAAACATAGACACCGTTCATTAACTTAAATTTTGTTTAAGTGGACTTAGGAACTTTTTCCTTTTTGCCACAAATATAGTTGAAGCTTCTTATTAGAGGACAAATTTTACTAAATTATTTTCCTTAACAATAGTAACAATAGAGGGGACCACATCGAAAAATGTGTTTTTTCTGCGTGTAGTGAGTTATATCCGAGGGCTGTATTAAAATATCGAAAATATTGTTACGTTACAGCCTTTTCAATAACGTTTTCGGTTAATTTCCTTTATAATAAACCTCTTGAGTTATTTTCTTGCAACTAAAATTAAATAAGCACAACACTTTGATTATTATTTATTAAAGCTTAATAAATTACACCTTGTTTCACAGTCTTTATTTAAGTACCACAGTATGTTACTGATGGTCTGGAAGGTGCTTATAATTTTTCGAAGTTTCTTGTGGAATTTGCACCTCTCAAACAAAGCTTAAAAGCCGTTCATATTACATTTGAGATGATTAAGATTACAGATGATTAAGAAAAAACAAAACAAACAAATTAAAGTATTAAAAATTGATAAAAAAAAATACTTTTATAAAGTTATCAGAAGATTATTTTAAACATATTAATGATGAAATTGTGAAAATTTATGAATTATTTAAGGAAAAAAATAAAAACAAACATTAAGCAGAAATCGTGTCAGGTTGTACAGTTCATGTTGGCCGATTCTTCATTATACTCAGTTTGAGGTATGTTCAGTGGATTCTATGTGATTAATGAAGTGATTTAGTTGTAAACATGTCAATTCGAAGTGATTAACAAATCACTTCAATGTATGGGAAATCATCTTTATTTTGATGTGCTTTGAGCTTAATCACGTTCGAGTTGCTTAAACGCGTTTAAGAACCCAAGTATGAGTAAGAGGTTTCAAGCTTTTCAAGAATCAACAGACTATAAATCCTTGTACATTATCAGGTTTCACATTGCCTAGATAGGAGTAGAGAAAAGGATACCCCAGATCACTGATGCTAAATTTTTTTGGAAAGTCCCTACGCAGCCCGAAAAATCCATATTTTTCCCTACGCGCTCAAAATATGTTCCCCACAAAAATCCCATATACTTTGAAAAAGCCCTACATTTTATTGATTTCAAATAGGGTATTAAAACTCGTAGTGAAAATATTGATTACCTAACAACCAAGTAAGACAAAAAATTGGTTATTTTTTAATTGAATAAAAGTAACTAAAATGGTGAAAAAGTGCACATTGAGAAAAAAAAGTAACCAGTTTTTGTTAAAAATAACCAAAGCGGCAACGCTGAAAGTAACCAAAAAAACAGGGAAAACCCAAAAACGCACAAGTAAAAAAAAATAATAAAACAGTGGATCAAAAGAGTTTAAATAACAATGATTTTTCAATTATTTAAGACCATAAACTAATTCAAACTCGGTTTTGACTATCCCTGCAGGAAATGGGTGTTAATTGTTTTTTAAAGCACTCATCCCGTGCACTGTGAACACAATATTATAATAAAAAGGCAGGAATTGTGATATATGAAAGCAATTCTTAACTGGTGATAATTTGTTAAAAGTGTAGCGACTCCAGATAAGAGGTAATTGACACAAAAGTAGATGTGACGGAATTTTGTGCTGGTGGTGTCTCTCTGGTTCTATTACTTTATATGAAGAGGATCTATCATATTCACATGGTTCAATAGGGACAATATTTGCGATAGACATTATTCAAATCGAAATTGAATGCGTACATTTAGGTTATATCAATGACCTGTTACAAAGTGTCAAAAAGGGGACAATTAACCCCTTCCTAGGACTCCTCGCGATGTTAAAGTGACAAGTCCTCTGCATATATAGTGTTAGCACTCGAACAGGTCTCTACTAGAGATGAGCGATATTTCCGTACCTGTGATTTAATCACTGTTACTGAAAAATCACGAATCACAGTTGTGACCAAATCTGTTAAGTAACAGGTACTTGCTAAGTTGTTATTTTCTTATTTTGTTTCATACACAAATTTATGATATTTCACTGTTTGTGTGGGTAATAGCGTTTTTTGCACTCATGAATGTAATTGTTGCTATTTTTTCTTTTGTTCTCTCTTCCTTTTTAGAATTTTTTTACAGCCAATGTTTATTTGTTCAAGTATGTCCAACTAAACAGGTGATCGTTTTTGTTGCCTTATTTCTTTGTCAAACTCCATAACAAAAAATTTTCAAATATCCAAGAACAAAAATAAAAGTTGTGATCACAATCACAGTTTTAAATAACAGTGATTTTAAAATCACGTTCACTAATCACGATGTTCCTTAAAAATCACGGGATCGCTCATCTCTAGTCTCTACCATTTAAGAACTGTAATGTGACAAGTTTGGTGTTACTTTCCATTCTTCTAGGGATAGTTAAGACTATAAATCCAACTATTGTCTGGTCTATAGTTTGCACTATAGTCTAGTCTAGTCTAGTCTAGTCTATAGTTAAGCCTATACATAACTGTGATACTTCTGTTTTTATTGCGTTCGTCCACTGTATTTCTCTTATTGAATTTTATTTTAAATAATAATAAGCCAAATAAAACCAAATTCCTAAACAGATAATATTTCTAACAGAATTCACAATTGTATTTTAATGATATTTCTCAAATCTTTTCAATGAACATTTCCTCGCCATTCGGATGATGCTGAAGCTGACGTCGATGTTATTGATTTAAATATTTTCGTCATCATCATCAACATTATACTCATATCTCTGTTCCTTAATGTTAAAACAACATAAACAGAAATCCTTTAAACGTTTTATGCGCTTAAGCACATGATACATGTTTTTATTGTTGTTGTTCTTGCTTTAGAATTAGATCTGCTGCTGCCGTTGCAGTTGGCAACGCTGTTGCTAATGGTTGTTGTATGCCACAGAGCTGCGTCAAAATCATTTGCGATTTGTAATCATTGAAGCGTTAACATACGGTTTTTGTCTGTTGCAAAATAAAACTAAATTTTTACGAGCGCAAAAAAAAATATAATCATCACAGGCAGAGAATTATAATGAAGGTTTATTAAAATAAAACTAGACATTTGTTCACATATTTCACACAGATATTTGTAGTACATATTATGTACATACATGCACACATTCGCACATGAATGTGTATGTGCATGACCTAAACTGAACCATAAAAACTGACGTCTTATCGTGGTATTTTTATGTCTAAATGTGTGTGTGTGTGTGTGTTGAATCCTTTGTTATGAGTTTATCCTTTACTACTCCTGTATGTCGTCATAATCATTACGCTTTTTGTTTTGCTTTTGTTGCAATTGTTGTTGGTATGATTATGTCACAAATAAAACATAACGAAAACAAACAAGTCTTTTATTTTGTCAAAATATTATGACAAGTAGCTTAAGAGAATGATAAACTGTCACTTGTGACATATGTTGAAAAGGTGACCAACTAAAGCTACACAAAGTATAGCACGCTTCCTCAAATTTATGTTTCTTCAGAATATAAATATCACAGAAAGTGTAATGGAGGTTTTCTGCCTACCCAACAAACACGAAGTCTAACCTTTGTTATGATATGACTTTATCATTTGACATCAACAACAATTCTTTAACGTTTTTCAATTGTTTGATTTTAACATTTAAATTCGAATTGACAATGATTTGAAAAAAAAACATTTGTCATCAAATGTTTTGATCAATTTGATTTCAAATTGGTATCAAATTTTTAATTCAAATCAAAACTAAACTTGGCAATACTACAGCGAAAAATAAATGTTAACATTAAAAATGGCGATTTGAGTTGCATTTTTACTTCGTGGTTAACCCCCCGTTTCCAAATGCAAGCGCAAGTTCGAAAAACTCAATACACTCACACTTTTTCACAAACGTTCACACAATTTTTCCTCGATTTTTCGTAGACTACTTGCAAGTGGTGTGTGTACACGTATTATCAACGAAAAATCGAGAAAACAACCGATTGGCTGAAAGTACAAAAATTGTGTGATTGTTAGTGAAAAAATGTGAGTGTATTGAGTTTTTCGAACTTGCACTTTCATGTGGAAACGGGGGTAACAAGTGAACGATGCATTTCTTATGAAAAATCAAAATTATTTGTGAGTTATTACAATAATTAAGAATACGAATAAAAAATAAAACGAGAAAGTAAAGAAATTACAAGTTTGTTTTATGATCGCGGTGCAACAAACCTCAAAATAAAGGGGAGCCAATTATTTCGTCTTTGCAAGAATTAGAGGACGGAAAGAACATTATTTCATCTTTTAGCTATTGGGCCGATTGTTTACATAACAGTTTGTTTAAATAAATAATGAATTTAAATTAAAAAAATAATACATTTTTATTTATGTTTATACATTTGAAAAACATTTGAGATTTAAGTTTGAAAGCAAGTTAAAATAAAGTAATTTTTCAATTTGAAAATAATTTCCCCTTTTTGTTGAGAAAGCTATGATATTTTCAAATCATTATCAAACGTTTGATATCAAAACATTTTGAATTTGAAATCCAAGCTACGTGTTTGTTGGGTAAGCAGGTTTTTTATTATAAGCTAAGAAACGATTTTCTCAAGAAAAATTGTATCCTTACATTCTTTAAAAGAATCTCTCACTCTCTCTCTCTCTCTCCCTCTTTAAAAGATTTCTTTCACAATCTGTAAGAAAAGTTCTTACACAGCATGTGATAAAATTTCTTCTGTACAAAGTTTGTGCCCGTTAAAAGATTCATTCCATTGATTTTTTTTTAAGACATATTTGGTCTTACAAAGAATGTAAGATTTTCTTTTCAGAAAATTCCTCTTGCAGTCTTTGTGTTAAAATTTCTATGAAATATTTTCTTCCAAAACTTTGGTCTCTTTAACTTAAATGTCACCTTCATTTATTAAACCCCAATTTCGTCAAACTCCTGTTTATTATCATCATCACCACTAACGCCGCCAGCATTCTCACTATCACCACCCACCCATTCCAAACTCCTGCATGCAAAGCAATCACATCAAAGTCTTGTGCGCACATCACTTGTGACAAGACACCTTCTTTTGTATCGTTTCTGTCGTACGTTGACTGACGAGCTGATTTCTCTGCCCTGCTCTTCTCCTTTTGTTTTGTTATGTGTCGTAAAAGAAGGCCATTATTTTGGGTCGTTATGGTCATGTTTGTCTCCATAAAAATCTGTTTAACAAAGGGGATTGTTTAATGTTTCAGCTTAATAAATGAAGACAATAATGACGATGGTGATGTGTGAAAAATTGCCATAAATATGTTGTAATAAGTAAAAGAAAAAGCTGCAGGGCCTTGTGATAGAAACAATAGGCAAAATATAAGAATACATATGAATAATTTTTTATGTTCCAATTTAACTCGACCATGGAAGAAAGAAAAAGAGAGAACAGAAAGATAAGTTTACTATAATTTTCAGGATTTCGACAATAGTGCTGGGTAGAAATTAGAGCAAACTACGAATACAAAAAATTTAATCACAGAATCAGAGAATCTTTTTAGAATTTATTTCAGACAAAAATTTTGTTAAGGAACACATTTTTCATAATTTATTTAAAAAAAATTTTTTCTCTACATAAAATGTTCTCATAAAGTGCATATGCATTAGAGGACTGCACAATTCCCTTCAAATCATTGGTAATTTACAAAATATATACTGTTGTGTGAACGACAAATTGACATAAGTCTGTGAACGTGCAGAAGCAAAAAACACATGATTTGCTATAGTGAAAGTGCAGATATAAAAAATACTCTCAAACATTAAAAAAGGAATGAAAAGTACACGCAGCAATGAGAATGGTAACAAAAAATACACACATTTTTATTTTTTTTAATGTGAGTTTGGGATATGTGTGTACGAAATAGTTTGTATGGCTTATTTCATTCACAATAATGCAACAACAAGTCCTTGTATGCGTCCTCTAATCAAAAAACATTTTAATAAGGCCTGCAGTACAGCGTAACCGACTTTAGTTGCAATTTGCAACCTTTTTGACGCTCTGACACTTTTTGTGCGACTTTCTTAAACTCGTCTAATTTTGCAACTTTTTCCCATTTTTTGCGAATTTGTTGCCCCTTTTTTGTAAGTGAATTTTTTTTTCATAGAAATACACTGCATACTTTCACATATTTTCCCTTAAAAATATCAATTTGTTTTAAACATTCGCCGGGACATGTAACATCATTCGATTGATGAGGTGATTATTTTGTATCCAGACAGTTTCAACTACTGGCAAGTTATCGTCATACAACTTTTTCCGGTTTTTTTTAAAGAAGTTTTCATCATACAAATTTTTTTAGTTTTTTTAAAGAAACAATTTGTTCAATAAGTAAACATTTAATTTTAACTGAAGCAAATTTAAAAGAGTTCTTAAAGAAAGAAAAAACGAAATTGTCACCAGGGTGGGTATTAATAAGGCTAAAGTAATCAAAATGTTAAAAAAAGTTTGAGACTTAAATTTGAAAAAACGACTTTTTTGTGCGACTTTTTTTTTAAATACAACTTTTTGTGCGACTTTTTCGAAATTCTCAGCGGTAACCCTGCTGCAGTAAGACGGTCTACGAAGTGATACGACACACAAGCCCAGCGGGAAAACTCAAAAGACCTCCTTACTGCAGGTCTTAATTAACCTTTATGTGCTCGGGATTGTAAAGTAACGTTGGCGGTTGAAAGTCTACAATTGTAGCAAATATGTATTTGTATGGAAAACTATGCCTTCATATCATAAAAACATTAGTAGGTGAGTGTTATACTTCAATGCATATTTGTAAAATATAATAAGGTCAAATATGCAAGCACACTAGGCTTGCCAGATTAAAATCGGCAAAAAGATTGGCATTGAAAAGAAAGCTTGAATTTTTCGGTTAAATTGACAAAACAAGTTTATATTATTTGTACCCTCCAACATAGGTGATCGATCATACATACGTGAGTTCGTTTTTTATATAAGTTTATAATTTTTACAATATTGATCTAATAAATGCGGAGTTGATTTAAAGATTCCCGTCTATTCGTCCGTCGGTTTTCCTATCCGCTTAAACGTTGAAATGGGTTTTTTTGAAGAAAATATGTATTTATAAAGTCCGGAATAGCAAATGTCTGAGATATCCGCAACAAATTACGACTGCCTCCAATTTCTACCCATAAATCTTAACTTTTAAAAGTCTTGTTATACATAATGAACTTTTTTTTTCAAGCTTGGCATAAAATAAACTAAAAAGAAGGTATATTAATGATCTAGTTATAGACTACCTCTTTCTTTAAGAAATCACGGGTTTGGTACAGGAACGCCCACACAATATGCGATAGAAGGAAATAAATAAAATATATCTGTAAATCCAAAATTGCTTCCTAAAGACAATATTGAGGCTTTACATTGGTATAAATGAAAAACAAAATAGAGTCTGATGGTCCTGCTATACACGTTTCTTCTAACAATTCTACATTCCCAGCGATACAAATTCCCACAGCACTTTCCGACAAAATACATTATAACTGCAGTCCAAAAATAACAAATAGGTCAATTATTGGTATGGTTTCTTGATTTTCCTAACAATTGTATGTAACCACTTTTAAAATTTCGATTTAGCTTGGCAAATTATATTTTGTTCTTGATTCTTGATTCTTGACACTCATTGAAAAAGCTTAACAATCAAGCCCGCCTGGCAGTCCTAAAGCACACGCATGCATACACAAACGTGCACAAGTACATTTTCGACATACCCCATTAAAAAACTTCAAGTTGAGTAAAAGAACGATGTGAATTTCCATACATTTTATACGGTGTCTACGTTTGTAGACTACCGGCCAAGAGATGGTAATTTTTCAAAGTAGGGTCTGGGGGGTGCTGTTAATAATTTTTTAAAGTGTCAGTAGCCAAAAATGCTAAGAATTTATTTTTAGGAAGCTACTGAAAATTTCGAACCCTGTTGTTGTGGAAATTTTTTTTAATCAAGTTTTTCTGCTAAAATGCTACAAATGTAGACTACCGAGCAGATAAAGTTCAAGGCCTGCCTAAAAATTTTTTTGATTCAATTACCATTTTTCTCTAACTGCTAAAGAATACATTCCACATTCCCTTCTATGAGAAGGGAGAAGAGAAGGAGTAACCTCATTTGTTTTGTTTTTTTGCCAAAGCAAAAGAATTATTTTTTTATCCAATTAAAATTCTTATGTAACAGCGAAAGAAGTGAGAGCGGATGGCCTACCCCCAATGGCAACGTGTATAAAAGAAATATGAGTATGCAATAGAGCCAGTAGGCGTTGTACATCCAAAAGAAGACCTCTTCCAGGTGGGACATTTTTTAGAATGCACGAGGTAATAATCAATTACTAAGTTCCATGGGCAGCCATCGAGAAACAGCTCACTTGGGTCCTTCAAATACTAGGGAATAGGCAAAAAAAAAATAATACTGTATTGAAAGGTTTTGAAAAAAATCAAGTGCTGTCTGGTGTGTAGCATTGAATTCTTGTAACACTATTTAAATTGTGCGGGCCAACAAAAATGTATAGCATTTTTCATTGCAATTGTACACAAATATTCTGTACACTCATTGGATTTTTGTTGTGTGTTCGATTTTCATAGACTTTTATGCAGGCCTTTAATACATTTTTATCTAGACAAAATCTACTCACGTTGGCTAATGGGAGAAAAAAACTTCCTGTAAAGAAAGTCTCCTCTGAAAGTAAATTGTGTGACACGATTATGTAAGATTTTTCTCACAAAGTTTATGTGAGACAACGTTTTCTCTTAAGAAAATCTTCTCGTATTATTTATGTAAGGCAACATTTTCTAGAGCTCAATATCTCAAGGGAAAATCTTCTGACGCAATTTATGTGGGACAAAATTTTCTCTCAGACAAAATTTTTTTATAAAGCTAATGGTAGAAAAAAAAATGTTTCTAGGGAAAATCTTATATTTTTATCCTGAGAGAAAATATGCTCCAGAGAAAATCTTCTTACACAGTTTATGTGAGACAAAAATTTCTTTAGGAAAAATCTTCCTACTCATTTTATATGAAGCAAAATTTTGTCTGGACATTTTCTCTAGGGCAAATCTTCTTAGAAATGTTAAGAAAAAGTTTCTCTAAATGCAGTTTTAGCATGGACTATGTTTCATGTTGCGAGTTTAAGTATTTATTTAATTTTCTACAAACATTTGTCTCCTGCACCGGATGTTTTAACAATAGAAATTTGATTAAAATTTTACACAACTACTCGCCCATAAGTAATTGCTACACACCCGTTGTAACAATTAGATAGCAATTGCACACAAAAAAAATTCTCTGCTCCAACTATTTTTACCTCCCCCTGTCACCCAATTAAAAAACAAAATAGACAAACTTTATCTTTTACCGGAATTTTTTTTGCGAATTTTATTTTTTGTTCATTTATTTGTTTGTTTTCATTTCAGTGTCAATAAGACCCTCATGATATGTGGTGCTTAGAAACAAACGCAAATCCTTTTTTTCGTATTGTTTTGGGTGTATGGCAGAGTGTTTTGTAAGAGGATAACAATATGAAAACATTAACGAATTAAATGTGGGAGAAAAATTTACAGGAAACGGATAAAACGGCAGAAAAGTTAGAAGAACTTTTGATTTTTTTTATTTTACTATAATGGTGGAAAATAGTCTAAAATTTTAGCCATTTTTTTGTCGGGAGGACTGTAAGGGGGTTTTGAATGAACCTCAAACTTTCACATCTATGTTATAGAATGCCAGCATTTTAATCCTGGCTATTCATTCTTTCGTTGAATCCTTTTATTGCCTCCGAACTCTTTCGCTCTGTTGTGTGTAAATCTGCATGAAAAAGCAACATTTTAAATAGTGTTTGTGGTCGTTTAAATGATTATTTTTTGTTCTCTCTCAACTGTTTCGAGTATTTGTGCTGGTTTGCTGTTTACAGGGAGTGAAGGAGTGGGGGATAAAGTTTCCATGTAAAATATTCATACATTAGAACACTCAGTAAATAATGATGGTGCTATGACGTTTATTTTGAGAGGTTAAAGTTCTTTTATTTGTTTTGATTTCATTTCAAAAAAGTGGCAACACATTGTTGTGAAGAAAAAAACAAAAAAAAATGTCCAACTTCATTAAGCGGATATGAAAAATCAACAGCTCGTTAACATTGACAAGTATAAAATAGAAAATCAGAAAAAATCCTTACTAAACTTTTTCCCAAAAAGGATTAGGATTAAATACATCGCACAGTGGGAAGGGTAGGAAATGCTGTTAGCTTACAATTTTAGGCAGGTTACAGGAACCAGAAATCAAATTGTTATTATTTATTTAACAATAACAAAATATAATGATCCAAAATGTTGTTCTTAACATGCAGCCAATTTTTATAAGTCATTTATTTCTCACCAAAGCAAAAACAAAATAAATAAAACAATCCTTTGTTGGTCCTTTGGCCATATGTTGCCAAAAAAAAAAAACAATATTATATACAAGTGTATTACAGGAAAGAACAGTACTGTCTGTATCTAAAGAACATGTTCATAATTTTATGATTGTTATTTTAGGTTTTTTTTCTTACCTCTTTATCCCCCCGATGGCATAGTGGCTGATGTCCTTTTTTGCAGTGGCGGTGTTACAATTTTTCCCTTTATTCTTTGGCAATTGTTTAAGGTTATTGGCTTATTTGCTCTTAATATTTATTAAGGTGTTTACGATTTTCGATTGCCAAGAAAAATAAATCAAACATGAAAATGCCATTGAACGGTATTTTGATAATATTGTATGACTTCCAAAAGACAAAAGAGCGAAAAGCATGCACACATGTGCCAGTAAAAAATAAATATTTTTTTGCTTTACAGCAAGTTAATAGGATTAGGACTTGTTTAAGGAATTAAATATGTTTAAAGATAAAAGTCCTTAAAACTATTTAAAGTATAAATTAAAAATAGACTGGACGCTTAAGTCTCGACAACAGTTTAGATAATCCCTGCGGGAAATTTGTGTCAATTGTTTTTAAGGCACTTATCCTGTGATGAGTGAACACAAGACGTATCTCTTAACTGGTGATAATGTGTTTTAAGTGTAGTTGCTCCAGGGGAAAAGTAATTGATATAAAACTGCACATGTGACTAGATTTTGTGCGGGTAGTGGCAGATTCTATCTGATTCTTTTACTTTATATGAAGGGTATCTATCATATTAACACGGTTCACTCGGGACAATATCTGCGACAGGCATTATATAAAACGAAATTAACAGCCTGTTCGTCGATTTCGAACGTTAACGTTCGCATAGAAAATTAAATTTAAAACAAATACAAATTTTTGAATTTTGTAATTTTGTTTTTGGCTGTAAATGTGTCCTTTTAGGTTATTTCAGTGACCTGTTACAAACTCTTAAATAGCAGCCAATTAGCCCCCGTTATATTGGAAGACCTTTGAATGTTTTCATCTTCTTTTTTCCATAAGGCAGGTGTAATAGGGCCCATACACAACACCATCATGATTGTGCAATCAAGTGATTGGGCCAGCTGATTGACCATGTATGAGCTTGTGGTGTGATTGCACCAGGTCGCTGGTGCTTTATCAAAAATAAAAGTGAAATCGTAAAGGCATAAACATCAATAAATGCAAAATTTAATATATGAATGTCAAAGAAAAAATATTTTGGGGAGAATTTTCTCGAACTTTATAAAACAATGCCTTGTCTATGGAAAGTTTAAAGTAGGGAAGAATACAGCAAATATGAATTAAAAAACCAATGCTACAATAAAATGGTAGAAAATTGTATCGTTATTCATTACAACCTTTTCCACACAATTTTTGGTAAAAAATGAATTTTGCACCATAATGCTGGTGTATTGTGTGCTTCAAGATTAACTGCACACTCATGATGGTATTGTGTATGAACACTATAACATTTTGTATAAGATACCCGTGACTTAACGACGGGGTATGTACGAATTCTAACCGACTAAGAAATACCACCACCTCTTTCTCTTAGTTTGAGCATTGAGAACAGTACGAAGTACTGTCCAGTCCAAATCAAGTCAAGGCAATTTCGAAAACCTCCATGACCTGAAAGGAATTGCGTCAGTTAGTAATTTACTTCTTTATGTCTTCTGTTTAACCATACATGTATGTATTATTGGAATAAGATTCAAAGTCCGCTTACGATTTGCTTCCCAATATATTCTGCTGTTGTCTAATAGATTTCCCTTTTTCAAGTTAACGTACACTATTGCTACACTATAACGTACACTATTATATCGTCCCATCGATTAGCTTGCTCTGCTAAAATATCTATGGGAATCATTCCCGCTTTAATAGAAACAGCATAATACAGATAGTCTGCATACAGATTTAAATTACTTTGCTATGCTGTTTACTGTCAAAGATCATGAAAGTATAGGGGCGTCTTAGAATATAACTGAGCTAACAACTGTCCTTTTACATTTCCTAGGTCCGTTTTCATTTGTCATTATTCTTTCAAGTGCAGCTGTGGCGTTATAAACTTAAGCTGAACTAACACATGGTTTCCGAACAATTTTTTTGTTTCGAATAACTTCTTTTTATATGTAGTTTGACTCTCTCTGAAGAAGAGAAACTTCAAACTACATACAAAAAAAGTTATCTCTTTAGAAGAGAAACGTCAAACAACATATAAAAGGAAATTTTTTGAAACAACAAAACTGTTCGGAAACAATGGGTGAATCTAGCATTAATCTTGCCTTTAGTTTAGACAGCAGTCATTTCATATTCAGTTCTCGTTAATCAGTATCTGCTTAATTTAATACTTCTTTTTGTTGTATTCAATATCCTTCCCTGAAACAATTTTTTCGAATATTGTACACAAACTCCTAAAATCATAAGACATAACACAACTTTTCTTTGATATCCGGTAAAATTTATGAAATTCAAAAGACACTTTTCACTCACAAACACTTTATCACTTTCACACCACAGCTACAAACAAATGACAGCGTCAAATACTGCCAGAACAAAACAAAACAAAACAAAAAACTCAAGATAAATAAAAATATAACAAACTTATGTATAAAATAAGAAGGAAGCATGATAAGGCTAAAATGTATTAAAGGAATGAAGAAATACAATCAAAGGCCAGGGTAACATCATCAGATTCATGCAGCAAATATAAACAATTCAAGAGTTAAAAGGAGGGGTGTGGGAAATAAAAACAAAGAGTTTGTTTTAACGGCAAAATCAGGAAGTTCAAAGTACTACAAGCGAACACAACAAAAATATCTTAAAATAAATAAAAGAGAAATATCCATGCAATAATAATGAATCTAATCAAGCGCATATAATGCGATTTAGAGAAGGTGTCAAATTGTGGGTGAAAGGCAAAAAGGAATGTGAAAGCAGATGACAACAATGACGAAAAGGATGATACTGATGAAAATAGTGATGATATGGGAAAATACTTAACAAGGATAATATATTAGACACACACATAAACATATACACACACACACACACGCACACATCCACACACAAATAAATAAATCAAAGAAAGTTTTTATTGGCGTCTGGATTGATCTGAAACTAAAAAAGGTGTTCTTTTTTTATTAAGTCCGTAAAGGTATGTTTTTTATAAGCTCCACCACTACTGAAGAATAACGATAGACTAAGTTTGTCATACAGTGTGAAACCCCATAATATCGCGCACTAAATCATAAACAGACACAACTAAAAATTTATCAAAATCGTTTGTTTTTATAAACCAGTTCACCAATCAGATCTAAAGCGACCATGAAAATTTCGTTTGCTTTACTGTCTTCTTTAAGGTTTCATCTTTAACATTTGTGAAACTCAGTTTGATTAAAAAATTGCAAACATGTTTTTGAAGGCAGTTTTCTGACCCTTCTTAACATTTTTGAATTTTGAGTTGCGCCTGTTTATGATTTAGTGTGCGATAAATTCAGGGTCCATGAAAAATTCTAGTTCGATTTAGCCAAGTCCGTCACTCGAACAACTCAAAAGAAAAGAATAATCGGGCATGTTCCCTAAATAGAAATGAAGTGTATATAAAATCAAATTTTGAAAACGAGCCTATAAAAAAATTCCTTTTTGTATATTCATACTTTGAGTACCTACCAATTATCTTTACAAGAACAACTATTTAAAACAGGAAAACTACAGTCATTTTGTAAATATTTGAAATCAAAAGCTCGTTCGATTTTAACTTTAATTTGATATCTAGAACATGCCCGATTTTTGGTGTCAAATTGTTTCTACGCAGAAAGAAAAGTTTTTAAGTCTATTTACTTACTTTTAGTACGAGAGTACTTAAAACAGTACAAAACTTTAAAAAACCAATCCCGGCATTCGTTAAAATAAGCATAAAATTCTTAAATAAAGTAAATAAAAGCTTGAACCTTCGTTGTGTTAAAAACAACAACACCTCTATAAGAAGAAAAACATGTTAAGAAAGTAAAATAAAAAACAAAAATTCCCGAATTCTACTTGCAAAAATTATTTACAAAAGCCAAATCGGTCAAGCTGCTGGTGTCTTACATATTTTTGAGAGTTCCTCTGTAAACAAAGGTGGGAATACAACAAAGGTTAAACAAACAAATACATAATATTATTCCGGTTTTCTGGGACTAGTGTTAAGGTAAAATTCAATTCACTTAAGGATTATTTTAAGTACGAATTCGGGATTAAGCCAACCTAGAAATTCTTGAATCAATAACTGTTTGAGATAAACTTTTATCTCACTTTTCATTAGGTCAATCCCGTTTTCGGATTATTTGAAGTACGGATCAGCGTTTGAATATGGCTAAACTTAAGTATTTGGCACTTGAATAATCCGTACTTGAATCAAGCAATCTGTAGTTGATTTAAGGATAACCGTACTTACCGTACTATTGACACCGCTTCATCTTGTTTTAAGTACAGATGGATTGACTTATCTTTTCAGTGTAGTTGTCCTTAGCAGTTTGGGATTGAAAACCAACAAAATCGGCTCAGTAGGATAAGAGTTATGAAAACTTACAAAAATATTTGCGGAATGCACATTTTGATATAAGATTTTACACAAATTCTTTCTAAATTTCAAGAAATCATACCACAAAACTTTGTGAAGATCGGCTTATAATTTCGACCAGTACATAATTTACCACATGTCCCATATAAAGCAGGCTTCTGAAAAGCACTTTAAAATGTATAAAACGCTTAAACAAATTTCACGGCTGCATTTGAATCTTACACCAGATTCAGATTAGGGTTTTTAATACCAGAAATCACTCTAAAGAGTTTCGTGATGATTGATCCATAATTTGCCATGGGTCGAATATAATTGCCCCTCCTAAAAACCATTTTAGTACTGCTAAAACTGTTACGAATCATGATATTTTATTTAAATTAGTTCAAATAAAGTTTTATATGACTAAAAATAAAAGCATACAACTTTCTAAGTCAGTTTTAATTAAAACTGGTTAATAGTATATAGGTCGCATATAGAGCTCACTCCTAAACTATTCTAACTGTCAGTGGAGGGTATCAGCAATTCGGCTCAGCCGAATGTAGCACTCTTACTTGTTTTTTTTAACTTAATTGTCAAACAGATTGAGTAAGTAGGTTAGAGTTTGAATCCCAATAATCAGTCAGAGCTATTGACTGCAATGTAATTTATTATGCTTGAGTATCAGTAACGCCCTTTTTAGTTGATTTCCCCCATCAAACAATTTATTTTTCCCGTTATGTTTTTATGTTTTGTTGTTTTAACATTGAACACTTAACTATCTTCTTTTAGGCTTATTTTAATATTTGCTTCTTTCTTTTCTTGTGTTGAGTTTTTGTCTCTTTCCCTCTTAACATTGACATTTGTTTGACAATTATATTCGTAAGTCGAGTCAAGTAATGTTTTCTTTTTAGCGTATTGACTTATTGTTACATGTTGCCTTTAGGGCAAATAAACAAAGAAAGAAAAATGGAAAAGCATACTGACAAAAACTAAGAATTCATTCTACTCCATCCATCTCTTATGTTGCCTGTATAGAACAATAAATGACTAAATGATTTTTTTTTTTTTTTTGTTTCAGTGTCAATTGGCGTTAGAGCTGCCACTGGCACTGCTACTGCTACTACTACTGCTTCTCTTCTACTTCAGTGTCAGTATTTATTGTTTATCTTGTCCTACAGTATGATTTCCACTTCAACATGGCCAATGAGAAGAGACAAAATAATTCTGTTGTATTCTAAATTGTCTTCTTTTTTTTAAAACTAAAAAAAATTTTTGATTTCATGTTTAAAGGTTTGTAACTGACACCAAATGTCATTAATTATTTGGGTTGTGATGCATGTACAAAACATGAATTGACGCGATGGCACTTTGTCATTTTTATGCGCTGAATAAAGTGTCACTGTTTATGGATGTTACAGGATGCACACAGTGGAAATGAAGAGAAAATAAACATAAATTAATATAAAGCACGCTTAATACTGTGCATAACCTTGACAAACTGCGAAAATTAAATTCACGTACATAAGCATGTGAACGTGTAGAAGCGAAAAGCAATTGCGGGTATAAAAAATACTCTCAAAAATTTACAAGGTAATACAAAACACACGCAACCATTCTTTTTTCTTTTAAAGTGAGTTTGGAATTTGTCTGTACGAAATATTTTGAATGTTAATTTCTTTGACTATCAGGAATGTGATGGAAAACGATTTTGAAGACAAAACTATTTGAAATCGATATTGTTGTTTTGTTCCTGTCTATATAAATTTTATATGTAAAAAATTAAGACAATAATTCAACAATGAATATTAAAATCAGTCGAAATTTATCACATCTCCTTAAAACGATAGTTTTGAAATCGTTCGATTTTTGTCACATACCTGTATATTGCAACAACAGTTCTTCGTATGCGTCCCCTACAAACGACACAAAAATAAAGTTCACAAATACTCGAAGTGATTTTAAAATACTTGGAGTAGAGGCAAACATTTTTTACCGTACTCAAAGGTTTTGAAAGAAACTAGTACTGTCTGTACTTTTTATGTGTTTGATTTTTTAACTAAATGAGCGACTAGACTTTCGCGGAAATGTCGTCTAGACGAGAGGTTCCTAACGTTTTTTGATTTCTCGGAAACCTTGAGAAAGATTTTTTCCCCGTCATTTTAATAGAAAAGGTATAGAGAGATAATATTTATCAAAGTAAAAAGTCATACAAACAGTACTTAACAACAAGATTTCTTATTTTTATATGACACTTAAAAAATGTACCGACAAAAAAGTTCTATGTTTTCATAATTTTTGAAATACAAACAAAAAAGTTTTAAAATTGAAATAAATAACATTTCCACCGATAAGGCAAAGTAACTCAATTAGTTGTTTTCCTTACGCCTTCCTGTAGTAAAAACAAAAATCTTTTCATTTTTAAATTCAAATAAAATTTGCATAATTTGTCTTCCAAAACAAAAAACTGTCTTTAAATATTCACAAATTACCAGCCATCAATAAAAGTAAGACGATGTCGCATTTCAAAGATAATACAACGACAACAACAATTAATAATAAAAATAGTATTAACAGCAAAATTATCATCACCATCGTCAAAAGTCATGTGACAAATAATTTATCACAAACAATTAAGAAAAACAAGCGAGAGTGTTTTATTCGCCTGTGCCGTATCTATAATACCCTCCACTAACAGTTAGAATATTTCAGGAGTGGGCTCTATATGGAACCTGAACCCAGGGGCAATACCGAGGTGGCTGGAGCCAGCCCGTTACGCTGAGATATTTCAGCAAGCTGCTGAGTCTTACCCGCGATATCTCCGAGAGTCCTTGTAGAATGTAATTCCCAAATAATCCATGTCGTGTTGAATTAAACGCTGGGCAATCACATAGAAGATGAAATACTGTCTCCTCAGTTCCAGGTTCCCTGCAGATGCGGCAGCATTTATTAAAAGGTAGGCCGAGTCTCATATCATGCTTAACGATCGTCCAGTGCCCAGCAAGCGCGTGTATAAGTCTCGACACGTCTCTCCGATTGAAGTTGAGAAGTCGCTCATATGTGGGCCACGTTATCCTAGTACCCCTGCAGCCATCTAGTTTATTCCATTTATCGTCAGCCATATCCAGATAGTGACGGAAGATTTCGCTTTTGATAGTTCCTAGGGATGTCCCGACTGGCACACCCTGTGCAATATCAAGAGTGTCTCTAGTCTTGGCCAGCCCATCCGCCTGATCATTGCCGTAATGGTCCCTATGCGCAGGAAAGTTTTATGTTTTTGTTTCTAAAAATTTGAACAAAATATAATGATTCGTTACAGTTTTAGCCGTTCATAATTTTATATTGGGCCCATGGTAAATTATGGATCAATTAACGCAAAATTAATTTAGACTTCTCAAAAAATCTAAATCAGACCAAATTTCAATACAGTAGGAAAATTTGTTTTAGTGTTTTATACTTTTTGAAGTGCTTTTCGGAATGCTACTGTATATGGGATGGTTAGTTATGGACAGGCTATCACAAAATTCCACGGTATTATTTCTGGACATAAACAGATAAAATGGACCGACTCTTCACCACAATATCTGTAATTGATGGGGTTTTAGGCGTGCTAAAGTGTTTTCCGAGACTGGGCTTTTTATGAGGCCTATTGCGAATTATGAACCGATATTCACGGAATTTGGCAAAGTGAATTCTAGTCTTATAGAACTGCGACAGAACAAATCTTATTACAATAGCGGTATTCGTTACGGGTTTAGGCGTACTAAAGTGTTTTCCAAGAGGGGGCTTTTTATGGGCCCTATTTTTAATTATGGACCGATCTTTACGAAATTTAGTAACATATGTATATGATTTCTTGTCATATTAAACAGATTTTTGTAAAATCTTATATAAGCCCGTGCTTTTACCCACCATTTATGTTAGTTTTTATAACCAAATTGTCAATTTTTAGGGTGGTGGTTACACGTTTGAATTCATTAGCCCTTGTAGTGGTTGGTGAATTTAAAATTCACCTGCGACTGTTTGGTAATAGATTTTAGTCGCAAAAAGTCCCGGACGTCTTTTAAATTCGCCAAACCACAAGGGTGATTATTCGTATCCAACTGAACCGATTTTGCTGGATTTCAATCCTGGGAGCGTGTTTTTAACAGACGGACAGACAGACGGAAATGGCAAAATCAACTTAAAAATACTCAAGGAAACAGAATATATTTATATACTTTATTGGGTCTCAGATAAATAATAAAAAACTTTCACACGGAATGACAAACTTAGCATACCCTCATTCACCACTAGTGGTGGAGGGTATAAAAAAGTGAATCAGTACAAATTTAACTCTGACCAAGACAAAAATTTTGATGAGATCAATTTAAAAGACTGCAAATGAAATTCTTAAAATGCAAAAAAAAAACAAAATATACGCACAAATCAAAGTCATTAATTTAATTAATGATTGGTTTTTCAATTGTTATTGTTGTACAATACTGGCGCAGAGGGGAGACATTTCTAAAATAAAAAATTCCAACAGGCTATTGAAGAATATAAAGAAAAAGAACAACAGCATCCTACTATTGATTGACATAATGAACCTCAATTAAATAACAATTTGTAAACAATTTCCAATGAATTTTAAATACAAATAAAACACATACGCACAAACAGTTGAACACGCACACGAAGACATTTAACTTTGGAGCACTCATTTGGAGAGAAAAAAACCAGAAAACATTGTTCTAAGCAGCGTTGCCGTTGAAATATTTCAAAAAGAGGCTCAAAATGGGTATTTTTATAAACAAACAATACATATAAGATTTGTTTAGTAAATTAATTTTTAATTAATTAATATAAATTTTGGGAAAACAAGGGAGTTCCATAAGCGAAAGAGATCGGGGGATTGCTCAGATCGATAGGTCTTTTTTCTTTTTTTTAGATATACGTTAGGATAGCTTTGGCACGACGATATGCACTTGCAAACACATTTTGGCTTCGATTTTAATAACATAACTTTTCAATTTTTCTTTATATTGACCTTGATGTGTATAAGCTTTTGAATGATAACTTCGCTATGTTCGTTTTTTTAAAGCCCGCTTAGGAAAGGAGGAAAGAGGAAGTAGTGCTTGTGGACATTCGATTTGAACTTATTTATGTTGAAAGTGTGGGGAAGACTTCTGCAGGAAGGTCATTCTCCATACGAACAGTCCGGCCAAAGAACGAATTTTCGCTGTATGCGTTGTACTATTTTTGCACCGTCCAATCGACCACCAGGACTCTTGACAAACGCACGAGTTTCAGGAACCAGATCCCTAATTTCATTAGAACACATCCCATTGTAGTAACGATAAAACAGGGAGATACAGCCCAAATTGCGACGGTTCTCAAGGGAGTCAATAGAATTGGAAAACCTATTGGCACTAACGAGAACATACGACTTCTCTTGCACCTGGTCGAAAAGCTCCAAAATAGACTTTGAAGCACCGGCCCACACTTGAGAGTTGTGTACTATTCGAGGTCGGATATTGGTGGTATAAATAGTTAAGGAGATCAGATGAAGTGAAGAATCTCTTATACAAAACGTCTTAAAAAACCGAGGCACTTGAATGCTTCTTCCGACACATGCTTCTTTTCCATCGGACATCGCATTGTATTTTCATGCCCTGAATGTGGCTACCCACATAAACAGATGAGACATCTTTATCCGTTAGCATGCAACATGCTACACTCTAATTACACCAGCGTTTAAAAAACTGCAGTTGAAGTGAAAAACTGACATTTCTTCCACTTCTTTATTTTTCATTAGCCAAAAAAAAAAAAAACGTTTGCTTTTAAATTAATAAATAAATGTTTCGTTTTTTGTATTACAGTTTTTTGCTTTGACTGCAGATTTTTAAACCCTGATTGTTTCAAGACCTCGATTAAGCGTATCATTCATGTAATAACTTTACTCTGTGTTTATTCGTCCAGCTCAGATTCGAAATGTTTTTACAATAAGTCTGTCTGAAAGAATATTTTTAAGCAGAGCTAATTTAAAAACAGGTTGATTAGCTAACATAAATACATATATTGCACACTAAGGCCCTAATTTTGGAAAACACAACGCAACGACAAAGAATTACATTGAAAGCAAAAACAAATTCATAAATATTTTGTAATTTTGTTGTTGCCTCTAACAGAAATTCTCATTGGTTTTTAAGATTTCATACGCCTCATTGCTAGTGGCGTTGAAAATTTTAAAACGGTAAAAAAATTTCTGTGCAAAAAGCAACAACAAAATTACAAAATATTTATTAATTTGTTTTTGCTTTCAATATAATACTTTGGCGTGCGTTGTGTTTTACAAAATTAGGACCTAAACCTTAAACGGCCACAGCTTAAAATTCCAAAATGTTTAAATTTTTGCAATTTTTAAACAAATTGAGTTTTACAAATGTTTAAGAAGGCTGTGACGCAAACGACATTTTCGTTGTTTGTATAGATTTGATTTGTAAACTGGTAAAAAAAAGTACGATTCTGATTAATTTTGAGTTGTGCCTGCTTATGATTTGGCAACCAAACTTTTTTCGATGATTAAGAAGAACTATTGAACGTGGCATTAGTTGGGAAATACTTCAGAGGCAATAATAACCCGCTTGACTCACCGTCTATACTTATAAAGAAATTTTGTTACCTTAGGACATATTTCTGTCTTCTCAAAATCTCTATTGCTAAAAGTTTTTATTATGTTCGTGAATTCAATTACATTTGTTGGACTGACAAGTACAGTTTTTGTCTTGTGGTTATTTTATTTAAATTGTTAACCAAAATTAGAAATATGTCATAAAATTTCCAAACAAATTTTTAGCTTTTGGTGCCTTTTTACTTGAGAATGCTACACAGTAAAAAAAAATTCACATATGTACATATTAATTATTTGGCAGCTGAACATCCGACATCCGTTTTCTTCAGTAATACAGTAGAATCTTAAAAAAGTTAACCAAAATGTCCCAAGGGGTATTAACTTTTCTGAACTTTTAACTTTTCTAAGCGCGTTTTTTTAGTCGAAAAAAAGGAATAAATAAATTATGTAATAAATTTTAAATGTAATACACAACTTTTTTTAGATGCAAAATGTTATGTTTTTTATTATTTATTATTAAAAGGGTTAAATAGTTTTCATTATTACAACACTGAAACAGCCGTTGTTTTAAAAAAAATGTACACGCTCTAAAAAGTTAACCGAAAAGTTAACTTTTTAGAGCTGCACGTTGATAACAAAAAACTGTTAACTTATCCGCGTGTTTATAAGATTCTACTGTATATTTTTTTGGCTGTCATACATAATCGACCCACAAAAAAGGGCCAAGTTTCTTCTTTAAAGTCACAAAGGCAACGCTGATTATAGACCATGAGGCCTACGAACAATTTATGTCAATAAATAAATGACGCACATAATAAATCAATAGTTAGGGTAACAGAAACACACACACACGAACACACATTGCAAAAACAAGAACGTAAAGATAAATGAAGAATATACACAAAGAGAACTGAGAGGAGTTTTGAGAGTCTTTAAGAAAGTGAAGTGGGATTTTAGGCGAAATTTAGGGATAATTTGTTGAAAAACATTGATTTTTACAGATATTTTTACGTTTTGTAATGCATTTTTAATAATAAATTATTAATATTTAAAATAAATTCAAACATTTGAACTAAATATTCACCAGCGTATTCATAAATGATTATTAAATTTAAGAAAAGTTTATTAAAGAAAATTTTCGTGGAAAATCTGTTTGTCAACCTTAAATATTAAATTTAAAATACTTTTATGAATAAAAAAACCAAACACAAAATGTTGACAGATGCCTTGACGTTTGTTAAAAGATTAAGCAAATCTGAAGAAAGCCCCGTTTAAAAAACCCCTTAAAAAGCAACAAAATATTTCACCTTTCTTCTCTAAAATATTTTTCAAATATGCCTTTCGTTTTCATTATTTTTCAAGAACCAAAAAAACAAGTACACATTAATGTTCGCCCTCAACACCGACACAAGGATTTATTGTTACTTCGGTTTAATACCGTGAAATTATTCAATCCTTTAAACAAAAGCCCAGTTGTAAAGTTTAAATACTTTGTTGCAGTCGTCTTATTTTTCCCGCCACTTCCTTTTGTTGTCTTGTGTGTGAGTGTAAAGGGACTTTAAAATTTATGTGCTCTACTGCGTAAAGATAATTGCGGAAAATATTATGTGGCATATATATTGCAAAAGCAACAAACAAAAAAGGGGGGAAATATTAAAAAGGAGCAAAATAATGATAAGAAGAATCTGACTAAAGAGAGCGGGAGAAGGGGCAAATAGATGTTCTAATTTGATGTGGCTTTTTCTTCTATTGGGTTGAATAAAAGGGAAAGTGGTATTTTAAACAATTACAGAGTCATCAGAAAACTGTAATACAAATAAATAAGTTTTAATTTCTATTTCCTAAAAATGTATATATACAAACATACGTACATAAAAAGCCAAAAAGGGTTTCCAAGGAGTTGTTAACTTGAAAATAATTAATTTGTTATTTAATAAGACAAAATTTATAAGATATCCTTATTAAAGAAATTACAGTAATATGGCTGAAGATTAGGCGATATGATAGACTACAAACTAAACTGAAGTAAAGACTGCAAAATAGGTTAATCGAACAATTTAAGACGACTAATTGTTCGAATAATTTTAAATTGCTAATTTCGATTAAAGGATTAATTGAAGAATTTATACCGATTAATCGAAAGATAATAATATATAGTATTTCTGTTAACTGTATAATTTTTTTAAAGTTTTATGTCGAATAAACAAACCAAATATATCGGGTATATTCTGGATTTAAGATTGAACAAATTTTAAAAAAGGAGTCGGTAAAGAAAGTTCATAAAAATATTCCTTTTTATATACTTTGTACTCTGAGTATCAATTATCTTAAGAAAAGCATCTCTTTAAAACGAAAAAACTACTGTCATTTTGTAAAAAATTTAAACCAAAATTTCGTTAGATTTCAATTCCACTTCATTTCAATTTCTAGAACATGCCCGCATGTGTCCGTGGGAATTAAAAAAAACAACAACAGTCATGTTTAGTGAGTAATTTAGCTTATATTTTTTTAACAAAATTTAATAATTAATTTCAGAAAAGAAAATACGGCAAAAGTATGTTAGCTCAAAGATTTATATTAATTTATCGGGTATGTTCTAGAAATCGAAATGAAGTGAAATTGAAATCGAAATCGAACGATGATTTAAATTCAATTATTTACAAAATGGCCGTAGTTTTAAAATTTGCTCGATTTTAAATTCACTTCATTTCGATTTCTAGAACACTCCTGTATTTGTTTAACAAAATAGCTCATGCGTTTCTCTCTTTAGAATGAGTTTGGTAAAAATGATGTACGAAGGATAAATCTTATAGAGCTAAATGCAATAGGCGTCTAAAAAGGTATTTATGTAAATGTTCTTCAACATCTTCACTAATTTTCCACTTACACAGTGACTTTAACACAGAACTTGAAGCAAATGATCCAACAAAAAAATCAAAGGGGCTACAAGTGGTCCAATAAATAAATAGTTTAAACAAGATAATTCGATCGATTCTCTAGAGGAAATTATTTGCACAAGCATAGCAGAGAATGGAATGTCCGTGAGGAGGTTTAAAAAAATCCAAAGTTATGATGACTCTTTTAAAATCTAAGTGGAGCAACATTGACAAGTATTATATAAAAGAGAATGTTTATTTACTCAATTTTTTCCAAAATTATCGAAAAAAAAGTCTCGTAATTTATAAAATTTCTGGAATTAGAATTATTCGATTAATCGATTAATTTTAAAATTTTATTCGTTTAATCGAATAAGTTAAAAATGCCAAATATAGATTAATCGTTTAATCGAACAAAAAAAACCCCCCGATTAATTGAACACCCTGGTAATGTAGCTTGAGTTTTTCTAGAACAGTGTCCAAGTTATGTAACTCTCGCGTCGATAAACTTTTCGATTAAAATGTGAGAAATTAAACAAAAGTGCCACAAATTGAAACAAACTGTTGTTCTCACTTAACTGCGTCTGTAACATTTTTGGCGAGTAACGGCTGTCACGTTAGGAAATAACTCGCCAATTTACAGAAATAATGTGTCTGTGAAATTTTTGTGAGAATTTTCCCGCTTTGAACTGTCAAAAAAATTCACGAATAAAAACCGGGAAAAAAATGTAAGCACTAAAAAATAAATTAAAAATGGAAATTGCAATGAATAATAACACGGAAGAGGTAAGTATTTTGTTCTTGGCAGATTTTTTCATTGTTTAATTATTTTGCTTTTAACATTTTTATTATATTTATACGAATGTTTTCAAAGCTCGCTTGAAAACAACCTACATTAAAGTCGCGCTTTACATTATTTGCTAAAAATTTTTCAATTTTAGTAAATTTTGGCGGTCGTCAACGACATGTGTGAATGACGTTCTCAACGTCTGCACTATCATATCAGCTTCGAGTGAAATATTATGACATTTATAACGTAACGACGTAATCTCTTTTGATAGTTTTCGACATGAGTTACAGATACACTTTTTTCTCACTTTTCGAAAAACGATGGAATATTTTGTTTCACATCTTTTCGATGCGAGAAGTTCTCAATAAAGTTACAGAACATGATTCTCAACTGCATGTTGAGTTAATTTATCCACTAATGAAATGCCCCTGTTTGTTTTAAGGTTAATTTTCACACACAGGTCACAATTCGAGCGTATACACCCAACCCTTGTTAAGGAGCCGGAGTTATCTATTTTTCACTGATATAGTTAATCCAAGCAGTTTCTGCTGAATAGCAATAGCACCTGGAGACTTTCTCATAGGGGCAAAAAATCAGCCATCTATATGGAATAGTTCTTTGCCGCGATTTGGGCTTAAGCCACAGCCACTACGTCCTCCCCGAAAGTTTAACTTGAAAGAAGGGCAAGGCTTCCACTTGACAATCCTCCTGAAACAGGAAGCATTTCTTACGAAAGCATACAAGCGGAGACCTCAGCTTATAATCAAACCAGTACCGAAGTCCTTCTTCTAAAAAAAAAAAACTCCTTTAAAGTACGACTATAAATTGGAAAAATAAATCTTTCGATACCTCTTGACGGCTTCTCATGCATGCATGCTGTTGCCAGCCATTTCATATCATTTTGTCATAGAGTTAAGGAACAGAGCTTATGAAGAGGAGACTTTAACCTAAATTAAAGACGAAAGTCTCTATTGGAGAAGAAAGTGCACTTTAAATTCGTTTCAGTCGTACTAAATCTCTATCCCAGTTCTTTAAAATAATTTCAGTTAAAAACGTTTTGTTTTCAGTTCAAATATTCAATATAAATTTATCATAAAAGTAAAAATAATAATAAGATTATTACAACACGAATATGTTTATCTGGCGATTAGCCAAATTTGTTAAACTTAGAACAAAAAATAAAAACAAAAATTTGCTAAAGGCTTTGGCGGTTAAATGAGGCCATGCTCTGGCAGGGAGGTGAGGGTGGCCTGTAATGCCATCGTCAAGAGCATTAAATTCATTTATCAGCATAAGAAAGAGCTGGTGAGTTCAGTTGGAAAATATGTTTATTTGATTATTTTTCCTAAAACGGTAAATGGTCGCAGGGACACAAATTCGTTTACCACAAAACAAATGATGATAATAATGGTGGTTTTAGTATTTGGGGTCTATAGTTTTGTTCTACAGGGGTAAATGTTTTACGAATGCACTCATGTGTATTAAATTTGTATGGTTTTGTTCGGTACATACTTTCTTTTATCATTTTGTGTTGATCTGTTTTTGTTTTTGGAACAAAATTTGGAGAAAATTTATATAGTTTTTAGTTACAATTATTTGCCAAAATGTTTATTACAATTTGATTTGTTTTATTTCGTTCGAGTTAGAATGGAGTCGACCCTTTAAATGGATTTTCATTTAGTGAATGAATGTGTATGTATGTAGTTAGGTTTGTATCGTATGTGTGTAGCTCATTTAGCTTTCCCCATACAGTTAAAAAAAGAGTCATAATTTAACGCTTTAATTATAAACCATTTAACAGCACAAAACATTAGTTATCATGAGCTTTTAATTTATTTTCCCCCTAATAACTAAAACGGCAGATAGTAGTACAATAATTATGTATTTTCATAGAGATTCATATCGTTTTTTTTTTTTATTTATTTAGGAAGTCAATCAATATCGCATCAATGCCTGGCTAAATATATGAGAATATTATTTATTTGGTATTGTTTGCCTTCTTTTTCTACAGAACAGTTTTTATCTAAATCTTTAATAAGTTTTAAATTTTTTTTTTTAGTTTCCATACTTTTTTTGTTTCTTATCATGACCAAGATAAAAGGGATGTTATGAATGGATTATTTAAGACTTAAATTGACCATTTTAATATTTATTCCTTTCTTAATAATAACAATAAAACCACATTTGCCAATTAAAATGAAATTTATAGAAACAAATTCAAGCTACAAAACGGGCCAGGAAAAACTTTTTGATTTTTAGTAATAGATGGTAGTTATTTCATACGTTACCTGGTCAGTAGTTGTTATTACAATTGTCATTAGTCTGAAAACTGCAATAAGTACATATTATCAATGACCTCAGCAACTACTTATTACTTCTATTATTTTCACGACTGAACATTTGCTTACTAATAATCAGCTCAATAAATACTTAATACATAGTTGTGTTGTTTTCAGTACTGGATATTTTCTTACTGGTAACGTACTCAATAACTACTTATTAGGTCTATTAATTAGTGATTTTTTGGTTTCTAGTACGTATATTCAACTTACTACACTGATAGAAAAATTCATCGTCATATTGATGATGCCCTAACATCAGAATTGTGACATCAATGTTACTACAAATGGCATCAATGATGCAAACAGTAACATCAATCCAATTACTAACATCTTCGCACAATTTTGTCATTTTTTAAATGTCATCTATTTTATGACTATAGTGACATCAATTCGATGCCACATTTTGTATATTATTAACATTATTTTTATGACTACAATGTATTATAAGAAACAAAAATTCCTACATATATTAAATTTTTTTAAATTAATTAGTTAAATGCATCAAATTTTTAAAGTAGAATGATTACGAAAACCATGATGCTGGTGTCTTATTATTGAGAGTTCTGCTGTAAACAAAGGTCGTAATTCAACAAACGTGAAACATACATATGTAACGGGTAAGTAAATAATAATATTCTCTCACTTTGACTTAAGTCAATTCCAATGACTTTGACATAATGACAAACTGTCATTAAATTGATGCTAATTTGTCCTTTCTCCGATGTTACTGCGTCATCGCACTGATGACATGTTCGTCATTTCTGTGATGCCGATGTGTCATCCCATTGATGACATAATTTCATTTTGACCCTGATGACACTTTGGTCAAGTGATGTTAAGGTTGACATCACAATGATGAAAAGTGTCATGGGGTCAAAAACGAAGACACTTGTCATAGCATTGATGTAAAATTGTAAATTATTTTTTATTTTGTTAAATGTATTATTATGATGAATTTTTTGAAACGCGCATTAATAAAAGCAAGTTTGTTAATTATAGAGCATTAAAATTGTTAAAATAATGCTTATATAATTAAATGTAAACCATTTCCCCAAAAAAAATGCCTAAATGATTAACTCGGTAACTCTATTTGATTTTTTTGTACTTTTTTTAATTTGAGAAGATAACAAATTATCTCAAGTACGACGATTCAACTTAATTTTGAAAATGAACTCGCAGTGGCATGTGTAAACACAAAAGCCAATGGCATGAGATTCGACTATTTTGAACAAATTTTCTTTGATAATATGTATACAGTAGTGGCATGCCACGACTTGCATGTGGAAAGGCAGGGTAACGCAGCCTCTACCAATTATGGTGGAATAAGCAGGTGGCATCGTTATGGCAACAAATGCAACATTACAACAAAAATGGAAATTACATCACCGTTTACGTCAAAAAAACACTTTAAACAAGAATTAAAGCATGCCGCTGAACGTGATGAAATAAATAAATTTTTAGCCAATTTGTATTTAATAATGGTCGATACCTATGTTAATAATTTTAATTTAAAATTATCCAAAACTTAAATAAAATACAATAATCACAGCACAAAACGTGAACTTTTTGTAAATATAAACAAAACTTTGACATAAACAATGCAAGAGCAAAAAATCGTCATCTGGCGTAGTACTGCCACCTGTTTATTTCACCATAAGTATTGTACAATTTTATATCGTTAATGTGTATGTGATATACGATGATTTCACAATATATTGGCAACAATCAAAATACTATTGCATAATATAGGACAAAATGGAAATAATATGGCGAATATCATATACAATAATATTGCAAGTGTATGGGCCGCTTAAAGCAATTTGAACGATTATAGTTAGCAGTGAGATGTAACGTCTCAATCTGTAAGAAATTAATTGGTCTTACTTTTTTACAGTAAGGTTAAGTTCCTGTTACTCCCGGCTAACTGAGCCTTAAAGCTGCCGGTCCAAAAAGTAGAAGTGTAAAATTGTATTGACATGTTACACAGCAAACGTGTAGAATGCCTATAATAGGATTATTTTCTACTTTAGAATGTGTCTTAAAAAAGGTCAAAAAAAGTAACATACACATAGAATGCGTGGTACGGTGCGGACCTCTAGCCTAAGAATTAAAAAAAATTATATATTTATTTATTATTCTGTTTGATTTTATGCTCTGCTTTCGAATGAGTTTTTGCTCCGAGTTGTTTTTAACTATAAAAAAAGTATCTTCGTAACGCCAGTAAAATATCGCCGATACCAATATATCGGCAAATCCAAAGTATCTCCGATATATCGGTATCAGTATTCGTTACTTCCATCATTATAATTGTTTGTTTCACCAATATTAGCAGGTTTGCAAATGGGCAGTTCCAGGGAAATGGCTATTTTTTGTAACGTAACGCCGAAAGTAATTTAAATTGTTTCTAAAAAAAAAAACGGTTGAAAGGCACGGTCAAAAAATCCAACCTTTTTTGCATTCTGGTGTTACATTAAAAAAATTCGACTTTTCGCTGAAAATGCCCATATGTACCTTTAAACGAGCAAAGAATTTTAAATTTGATAGCTTGAAAAATAAATGATATAAGTCTAAAGCTTACTAAAAAAGGTTTTGTACAAAACGTCTTGCTCAATTCGCAGTCTTATTCAGTTTTTGTCGTACAAATATCGCGTCACGTCAAAATGGAAATGCCCATATTAAGCCGACGATATTCTAGTTTTTTTTTTTATTTTTAATAAGTAATCAGCCCATATATGAATTCAAATTCCCCGGGAGTTTTTTCTCTTTTCTCATTTTTACAATTGAATTAACATAGGAAAAATGGGAGAAGGATGAAAACTGCCGGGGAATTTTTATTCATAAAATTGGGCTGAATATAATTTTAGTTTTAAATCTTAAAATCAGTATTTTTATTAAGGACTCAAGTATGGCTTATACATTTAATTTAATTTAAGATACATAAATTTCTGATAGTGTACACTCATGGTATAATAATTATTTCACCATGTGTACACTGACAACTTCCATTCACAGCTATTGATAACATAGTCTTACTAAACTTGAATATTGTGAATGAAGGTAAAAAAAAACATCTCACGGCGCACAACAACAACAGACAGCTGAAGTCAACAAAAATTTTATTTAACGTAAAAAAATAACTCGTGCTGCTTGCGTTTGTTTGTGAAATTTAATAAAATTTAAAGTAGTGTAAAGAAAAATTTATAGAAAACAAAATTATTATTAGTGGAACGAAATGTCTGGATTTTCTTTTGGAGCAGCAGCACCAAGTACACCAGCCCAACCTCAAGTATCAACAGGTTTCTCATTTGGAGCGCCTAAACAAGCCAACATGGCTGCAGCACCTACCGCTGGTTTTGGAACGGGAGCACAACCAACAGCATTTGGGACTACGGCAGCTCCAGCATTTGGAGCAACACAGCAGACGGCAGCACCTGGATTTGGCGCAACTGCACAATCTGCCGCACCAGCTTTTGGTGGTACATCATATAATTTTGGAGCACCCTCCTCATCTGCACCAGCTACGACGGGAACAAGTTTCGGTTTTGGTGCTCAACCAGCAGCCAGTATGGCGGCAGCACCTACTTTAAATTTTGCAGCACCCACAGCTAATGCAACAGCAGCTACGGCCGTAGCGCCCTCTTTAGGGTTAGGAGGTGGTTTGGGAGGAGGTATTGGTGGCAATTTTTCATTTATGAAACCTACCACTTCAGCTAGCATCAATTTTGGCACTACCACGACAACAACTTTGGGAGGGCAACCAGCTGCTGGAGGATTATTTGGGAAGCCTTTGACCACAACTACTGCTGCACCAGCCACAGCGCCCGCTCCTTTTGTAGGCTTGGGAGGAGTAGATGTCAGTGCTAATAAGCCAAAGACAGGCGATAGTAAGCAAGATATTAAAGTAAAAGAAACACAAGTACCAGAAGAAATCGCCAAAACTGTTGATTCTCTTAAAACCTACATAAAAACCCAAAAGACCTTGTCCTCAGACATAGGACGTACCTCAACTTCCAAACTTACCAATGTATCGGGCGAAATTATGAATTTACAATGGGCTCTACAAGAAATTTCAAATTCCGTAGAAGCCAATTACAATCACATTAAGTTATTGCGCAAAGAAACCTCCAAAACTATACAATCCGTGGAAATGGCCCAACGTACGCAAGATACTCCTGCTGGCTTACAATTTGAAAATAATGCACCCTTTCAATTTTTTCAATATCTGGTGGCTAAATATGAGCACGATTTAATAAACTTTCGTCAACAAATTGCTTTGACCGAACGTCATATGTATTCGCTAACCAATCCACAAAATGTCTCACCAGAAGATCTTAAGCGTTGTTTTCGTCAAATCAACGAAAGTTTTATATCTTTAGCTGGCCGTTTACACGAAATTCATCAAAAAGTGGAGACACAAAAAGATCAATATCTAAATTTGCGTAAATATCGCTTGAGGGATAGTACAAATGTATTTGCTCAACTGGATAATCCGGAAGCTAAAGTGGATACAACACGCATTACAGCGGGTCCTACACCATTTTCCAATATTACTGCTATTAGTAACTTTGGTAAAAGTTTTTCGAATGCGTCGGCTTCAAAAGGACAAACAACACAGACTGGAAAATGAATGTGAGATTTTCTTCTTTGTATATTATTCGATACAAATTTAATATAAATTTGAAGCTCCAAAAAATAATTTTTGGATTTATAAAAGGTTTTTTGAACAAATTTCCATAAAAAATTCCTTTTATAAACCATTTATAAACCTGAATTTTTTTGTGAATATGGGGGGAAATAATTAAGTTGAAAAACAGTTAATTCTTAAGGTGGAGTTTTGTAAAGCAAACATTTAATTCTTCTTCTCAATAAAATTATTAAAAGGGGAAAATCAGAATCCTTGAACAAATGGTTTTAATGGCTGTAGATTTTTTGAAAGGTAATGAAATTTGATGGCAAAGATGCGTATTTCGCTGCATTTCACATTTAAATAGTATGTAACTAATATATCAAGGATTAAAGATTTTGATTTCATGGGGAAGAAATTTTTGTACAATTGGCCACAAAAGGAAAAAATATTTTTAATGAAATTCATAAACATACATATACATACATATATGTATATATTTTTTTTATTTTTTTTTTCAAATAATAGCCAACTAAAGGTTAAAGATTTTACATAATGTAAATGTTGTACAGCTACTCACATTATAAGTGGGGCACATAGAAAACTTTTTATGTTGCTATGTGTGGATCTCAAAATAAAAACATTGTTTAATTTAAGAATTTTCATTTATATGAATTAAGCTATCAGAATCAGCCCAATTTCGCTGCTGAGTAGCTGAAGGTCTATTCAATCTGATTAAATTATATTATTGGATTACTTCCAAAATAAGATTATGGATAAAATTAGATTCATACAAATTATGCAGTTTTCACTTACCTTAAAACTCGATTTTGAAGTACATACTATTTAAAAAAGGAATCTTGATTAGCTACCAATCCATTGTTAGTTTAAAAAAATCTTGATTCTTGAAATTTTTAGAGTTCTTGAAATTATTCTACATGAAAATTAAACAAATTTAGTTGATATTAAACAAATATATAAAAAAATACAAAAGTACCTTTTGGAGATTTGATGTTGAATAACATGTTTATTTTGTTAAATATCATTTATTAGTCCTTGAGTTCTAATTTGTTTATATAGAAACAAGGTAAAAAACGCTGCTTAATTTTTAACATATTGGAAAACAAAACCCCGTTTTTTTAATGGAAATCGTTTACAATATTTAATATTTTCTTAATAAAGCCAAAGCGAAGACTAAGCCCATAAGTTTTTTCCGAAAAAACAGGCAGTTTTTTAACAAAATCAAAAGTTTAATTAAAGGTAAAATAAATGTGTTAAGTTGGTAAGATGTTGATGCTAAGTAAAAAAAGGAAAATGCTGAAGGGAATCTCATTCATCATTTCTTAACAACTTGTATAACATCTTCATCAGCCATTACATGACTAATGCCCACACGTTGAGGTGAGTACTTGGTGGAAGTACCCCAGACTAAGGCATACTTAAATTGAGCGGCTAAAGTACGATGAATCGCATGACAAACATATTCAACGGAAACGCCCTAGAAATAAACAATACATTTAAGTTTTTTTTCTAAATAAAAAAACGCGGGTTTTCAAGTAAATACCTTTCTTAAAATCAAGCCATCATCAAAATCAGGTGGTGCTCCTGGTTTTTTGGTATACACTCTAATCAGCTGCAAAGCATCCCATAAAGCCTCCAACAAATAGTCCAAATTTAATTTCATATTACAACTAACCACTATGGAATTCGGTTGTCGGGCCAAACGATCTACTTCTTCTATAGAGATCTGATCGATTTTATTATAAACATAAAGACAAGGCAAATAAACACGATTCGCTGTAACAACGTCAATAAATTCATCAACAGAACAGTCTTCACGGAACAACACTTCAGCATTGAAAATCTTAAAGGAGTGTAGTACGGTTTGTACCATTTTCTCATTACAACTTGTCAGAGCACAAGTGGCATTGAAACTTAAACCACCTCCTTTCTTTTGTTTAAAATAAATATTTGGTTTACGTTTATTTAAACGTATACCCACCGATTCCAATTCTCGTTCTAATAGGTCACGATGAACGTTAGGTTTTGTGGCGTCCAACATCATGACTACTAAATCGGCTGTGCGAGCAACGGCAATAACTTGACGACCACGACCTTTGCCCTGTAATATTGCGAATAATTAAAATATTAATTTGATAGAAAGATTTCTTAATTGACACAATCGTAAAATATATAAAATACATCATTAATATTTATAAGTCATCATACAAAAGTCCTACAAAAGATTTATGCTAAAGAAAAAAATCTGAAAATACTTGATACACATGTATGTATGTATGTTTATTTTAAAAGGTAGCATGAATGTCCGGTAATACTTTGAATACATACCTATTTTCTTTATTTAATGTCCGAAATTCTTTTATTTTCAAAACTATTTAACAATTCTTAAGACTGCAAATTCAATTTTCCACTTTTAAATTCTCACCTGTGCAGCACCTTCAATAATACCCGGCAAATCCAACAACTGTATATTAGCTCCCTTATACTCAATTACACCGGGAATACAGGTCAAAGTTGTGAACTCATAATTAGCCGCTTCCGATTCAGTTTTTGTTAGCGTTGACAGCAAAGTAGATTTACCCACCGAAGGAAAACCAATTAAAGCGACTCTGGCATCGCCACTTTTCAGTACATCAAACCCATCACCTTTCTCACCCTTCTTAGATGGCTCTAACAATTGCGAACGATACTTAGCTAATTTAGCCTTTAACAAACCCAAGTGATATTCAGTGGCTGGAAAAGGCAAATGAAATATAAAAAATATAACCTTGTTTCAAAAAGTGGCCACCTCATTTGTTTCTTGCTCATCATTTGTTCGTTTACCTTTATTTTTCTGTGTTCTTGCAATTTCTCTTTCGATTTCAGCAATTTTCTCTAATATACCCATAGTGCTTGTGTTCTTTTTCTTACGTTATTTACACATAAAACATAATTAAAATTGGCAAAATTTGAATTAAAAAAATATTTGCTAAATATTTCTTTTTTTATCCGGCACTGGCTTTTAGAGAGAGGGCACAGAATATACAGAACTGACACGAGACGGAAGATTTTGCCTTTTTTTTTTGTCTCTTTCTAAGAAAGCTGCCCTTTTGCATTTTTTGTTTTGATTACGCAATTCGTGTTGATAGTAGCGGCCTGTTTTTACACATTGCCACTTTACTACCAAAAAACATTTTCTTTCTCTTTCTTCGAAAGCTGCCCTCGCAACTGATTTGGGCCTTTTTCACACGTCACTTTTTACAGTTCTGTTCTAAAAAATGCTGTTTTGACAAACTGTCATTTTCTGTGGTCGCCCACTAAAAAATGATAGCACGCCCGTCAATCAATCACAATAGCTATGCAAATTTTTAGTAGAGATATCCGACAGTTTCGTTTCCAGTATTTTTGAAAATGGATTTCTAATACTATTTCCTTTCAATAATCTCTCAAGCTCAAGGTCTGCTTTATATAAAGAATATTTATTTAAAATTAATCCAATATTTCGCTATCTCAATGGATAGCTTCTTCAGGGATTTTTTTGGTTTTTTATATATCAAACAAATTTTTAAACAATTTATATTTAAATACAAACATAATTTTGTTTTAAATAAACGCAAGCCCCATCTATTAGGTCTGCTTACTTGTACAAAAACAAAAAAAGTTGTCAAAAATTTACTACACACATACAAAGCAAAAGGAAAAAACGTGTATGTGTGGCATACCATAAACGAAAACAAAAGTATACATGCACATGTAAGCAAAATGTAAACAACTTTTGACAACTAAAAAGAACATAAACAATGATCATCAGGCTTCTTGCGCAGACCTTTTCAATGGGCCTTGAATAAACGTATTTTGTAAAAAAAAACTTTAGTATCAAGTTGAATTCATTTTTCAGGTGGCGTTGGAAGCACAGCTGTGCTACTTTTTTTCTTAATTAGAGTGGGAAATGTCAAATGTTTTTGACATATCGGTCAACGAAAGCAACAAAAAAATACATTTTTGTGTTTTTGGTGTTGTTACTTGTTGTAGTATCGACACCACCATTTACATGAATTCGCCTTGATTAGTATTTAAATATGAAAGATAAATTTAAATTAACTGCCAGGCCCACAATGTCGACAAGAACATTTCTTTCGCATATGTATGTATATTGAAAACAATAATAAAAAACTAAAATAATAATGCATTCATTGGAATCGAGAAGGTAATTTTATCAGACAAAATTGGCTTTTTTTTGCATAAACTTCATTTACGAAATTTGTAACCGATTATGGCCTTTGAAGGCCAGGTTATAGGTAATGTGAAAAATAAATAAATACATTTGCATGTTTTAAAATTAAAATAAAATTTTAATAAATAGATTTTGGGAATTTATTTCTCATGGTGAGTAACATTTATATTATAAATTTTCATATTATTCGAATGTGTATTCTAAGTAAAATTACAATCATCAAAAGCTTTTATACTTTAACAGTCTTATTCCTTCAATAGTGCATAGAAAATATTCCTGAAAAATATTGAAGGAATAAGACTATTAAAGTAAAAAAGCTTTTGATCAAGGCGAATTCATACAAGGTGGTCTTATTTTGAAAACGTTTACAACACTGTAAAGTATTTTATCGTTGTGTCAAAAATAATACAACACTGTAGTGAACAATTTAAACAAATATTTCATTTTCTTTTTACTTTTAAATTGTTTGTTTTGAAATTTAATAATTTAAAAAATTTCTAATTTCATAATTTTAAGCGAAACTTATAAAATGTAGTAAATATTCCCCAGAACCACATGAACGGTATATTATTTTGACACAAGGTTAGTAATCAGCTGTTGCTTTTGTAGCAAGATAAGATCACCTGCTATAAATTCGCGTTGTTCGAATGTGTATTCTAAGTAAAATTACAATCATCAAAAGCAAGGCGAATTTATAGCAGGTGATCTTATCTTGCTACAAAAGCAACAGCTGATTACTAACCTTGTGTCAAAATTGTTCACTACAGTGTTGTATTATTTTTGACACAACGTTAAAATACTTTACAGTGTTGTAAACGTTTTCAAAATAAGACCACATTGTATGAATTCGCCTTGATCAAAAGCTTTTATAC
Organism: Pollenia labialis; assembly: GCA_949318255.1. NCBI lineage: Eukaryota > Metazoa > Arthropoda > Insecta > Diptera > Polleniidae > Pollenia > Pollenia labialis. The sequence goes on from OX439139.1 coordinate 12,613,991, forward strand.
TTTAATAGTCTTATTCCTTCAATATTTTTCAGGAATATTTTCTATGCACTATTGAAGGAATAAGACTGTTAAAGTATAAAAGCTTTTGATGATTGTAATTTTACTTAGAATACACATTCGAATAATATAAAAATGTATAAAATTTTAAAATTTCAGTAAATACACTAGGAATGTATTCACAAATTAATTTTATTTTTGTCTAAATGTCCATAAGTAAGAAATTAAAAACTACTTAAGAATACTCATTTGTTGCTTAGGGCCATTATTATAACTTGCCAATAGTTAAAAGTCGGATTTTGTCGGACCGATAAATAGCTTTGCATTACAAAACCTTCATTTATTATGTTTTCATCTATTAAATATTATTATTATTATTGAAAATAACAGCAATAAAAAATGGAAGTTGGAATAATGCAAAGCTATTTATCGGTCCAACAAAATCCGACTTTTAACTATTGGCAAGTTGTAATAATGGTCCTAAATGAGACAAATTAAATTTCGCTGATTTGCGCTTAAAAATCCGTCCTGGATTTTCTGATGCATTGGGTTTAAACTTCTATATGTATATTTTATTAAAACGCTTAATTCTTTTTGAGTTTTAATTTTAATAAAATCATTAGTTATACATTTATTTTATAAAATTCACTGTTTTTTGTAATTTTACAATAAATAAAGCTAAATGATGCACTTTTAATCAAATCCATATTGAAATAAATTTTAATTTAATTTTAATTTTTTTTTTAATTATTCGTGCATGTTCTAGAAATCGAATTTTGAAATCGAATGAGATTTCAAGTTTAATTATTTACAAAATGGCCGTAGTTTTTCCTGAATTTAAGAGTTGTTCTCCTAAAGCTAATTGGAACTCAATAAAATGGAATATTTTTATGAACTTTCAGTACAGGGTCGTTTTTAAACATTGCTCGATTTCAATTTCTAGATTATCTATTTTTCATCTTCAGAAAAAAAAATAAACTTACAAATATAAAAAAACTTAATTTACAATTAAACAAAAAATGTGTCGAAAGAAGTTTTCAAACAAAGCGTTTGAATAACAGTACAAACGTTGTAACATATCAATGGTCGAGAGTTGACACCTCGTAACTGAATTTGGTTTAACTCTTTTTAAAGGCAAAACTTACACCTTAGGTCAAAATAAAGGTAAATGTTAATAAAAAAAAACTATTTGATGTTTAACAATTTCGGATTTTTATTTACTTTTATTTTGAGTTTGAATAACGAGGTTACGTGGTGTCAAAGTATGACCATCGACTTAAACTATTATACATATTATAAAAAATTATGCAATTTGCCTTTCTGAATCTTTTATATACTTTTTATACTTCACAATAGTACATATAACTAGTAAAATCGTACTAAGACCTTAAATACGATTTTATGTAGTATGAGGGCCAGGTGAAATAAAATTAAATTGTATGGGTACAAATTAAAGGAAATCGTGTTTTCTTGCTAATATCTCAGCCATGGTCCCCGTCATACCCGGGGTTAATTTTAACCTACAAACGGACAGATCGAAATCGTTAAACCAATTCCGCTGCAGCTCTAGAATTTATATTGTAGAATTAAACTGGACCTCTAATCTCAATTATATAAAATGAAAATAGATACATTTTTGTTTCTGATAATCCAAAAAAGGATTTAATTAAATGTATTTAATATATTATATTTAAAATTATATATAAAAATATTGTGCCTTAAAAAAAAGTAGAAATAGATGAAAAGGAATTGTGCTTTTTAAAATAAATGTTAAAAATTTTGTTCTTTCTTATCCATAAAATGCTTTTTTCCAAATACATAATTAACTTTATTCAACCTTTCGTTTTTATACAATTTTTCTTCTATTTTTGTTCCACCTCATCGACTTTTCGAAAGAATTTTTTTTATATAATTTTATTAGTTTTAGTAAAAGCCATTGCCATCGTTACCCATAAATTCAGTCCATTTTTGTTGTTGTATATCATTCAGTTCGGAACATACTTCACCAGGTTGAAGGGAACGACAAGTACAGGTGATCCCTAAACGGGTTATCACCAATTGGGATTCATATTTGGGCAAATCGGGATTAATATTGACTAGACGCTCATTAAGGCATTTTTTAAGAAATTGTTTGCGCAAAGCTCTTTGGTTGTCCATGGTATAACCTTCAAAATTAAACAAAAGTTTAGTTTACAATACAAAAAAAAAAACTGAAAAATCGTCATAAAACTTACTTTTATAGGCGCTTATTTTCTCCTCCACACAATTTAAATCTTCGGGCTTAAATAAAGGGGGATAGGCCTCTGATTCTCGTATATTTAAAACAAATGCAAAATCGATACTGGATCTGGTATTATTTAATGATTTCATTAACACTCCTGTTGAGGATATCGAAGCCAAGAACCAATTATCATTTTCCTGATTAGCACTTTTGTCACCGCGCTTTCTCCTTTCTTTTGCTACCTCTTCAATCATTTCTTCCAGTTGGCTATTTGCTAATTGTTGTGGTTGTTGCTCTGGCATTTCATAGTTCTGTTGTTTTTGCATGGCATCTCGGTCTTCTTTTTCTCTTTCCAAATCCCATAAACTTAATGGTTCATCTTTTTCGAGATTATTTTGAGGCCCTCCACCTGTGGGTAGACTTGCGGTGGAATTGGAATCATCATCAAAGGTGGGTACATCACTGCGTATATCTCGATTTCCAGGATATTTTGTGCGCAAACGAATGGGATGTTCGTTGGCAGGTACAATCTGTGGCACCTCACTGTCGGGATAAGTATTTTCGTAATCATCAGGAATCCTTTGGGGCTCAATAACATCGTAATCTTTTTGCTAAAAAAAAAACAAAATGAAATGAAATAAAAACAATTGTCTTAAGTCAACGTATGAAATAACGCCTAAATTTAAAAAAGTATACATATGTATACAGTAATAAATCGATTTAATCATACCAAAATATTTAAAAAAAAATAAAAATCACTGGCATTTTTAGTCATAAGTGAATTTTTGTATAAAAGAAATGCGAAAGAAAACCAAAAATGGCTGTTGTTTTTAAAATAAACCTTAAATCCAATTTTTTTTCATTAGGAATCGATATTATTATGATATTGTTACAAGTAAAATTGTTGTTATTCACTTAACAGTTTTATTTGTACATCTTTAGTTTTTCTTAAATCTTTGGATAAAGTTTCCTGATGATCTGGCTTATGGCCCAACTAATTGGACCATGATCTGGCCTAAGCAACCAGTGAAATGCACATAGGAATAGCTTAACCCGTTATTTCCCATATTATTTTTATTTTCCCCTATATTTTTCAATAAGTGGCACAATGGTTTTAATGAAAATTTGGCGCAACCAAGGACCGGAAAATGTTTTTTTTTATTTTTTTTCTATAAAGCGGCTCGGCTCGTACACTTGCAAAAAAATTGTTCAATTTTACGTATTGTACAGTTATATCGCAAAAGTGTATGCGAAGATTGCTCAATATATTGTAAAAAATCAAAAGGCTTTTGATTTTTTGTGCCGGTTCACACAAGGCACTTATTGTACAACGAAAAGAAAGTGAAATGTGTTGGCAACATTGTACAATGCTGTTTATGTTATTCCTATAGGTTATGTACACCTTTTTATTGAATGATTAAACGATTGTGCGACTTATTGCGTAATATAGGACAAAATGGATATAATATGGCGAATATCATATACAATAATATTGCAAGTGTATGGGCCGCTTTATAGTAATTTAATAAAAATCTGTTATTATTTTACGTTTTATATTCAGTCACTAGCTGCGTTTGAGAACACAATCAGGGGTGTGCTGGAAATCGGAAACGTAAAACGCAGGAATTTTAAAAGTCGTGTTTTAATTAGATTTCTGTAATAAAAGATTTTTATGACATATATTATACAAGTATTTCTCTGTTAAACATAATTTTATAACAAAAATTATAAAAATTATATTAAAAGTGTATTAAAAACAACTTCCAAATTCTGGCGTTTTACGATTTCCAGCATATATGCAGGTCAAAAAACTAGTAATGAGATCGATGAGGCTGAAGTGTACGATCTTATAGGATTATGTACTTAATTTAAGTTTTTTAACTGAATATATGATCTCCATTTTATGTTATTTAAAAAAAATAACAGAAACTAAGCAACATTTACTTTCGGCGACTGTTTTGTATTTTTTCTCAGTTTTTTGGGATTTTTTAATGAAATATTATACTAGCTTTTTTTTTGTATGCAAAATTTAATTAAAAAATAAAAAAAAATAATAATACGAAAACTGAACAAGATTGACGTTTGGCGATTTCTGACATCTGGTTTGGCGATGTCGCTCAAAAAATCTGACAACCCTGCCTGCTCTTTGTGAGCAATAATTTGAACAAAAAACAAAACGAAAGTTTTTGTTTTGAAAAAAGTGCAGTTTTTTTTAATTACTTAATTAATTATTTGTGCAAACGTTTTAAAAATAAAAAATATATCATGTAAGTTAATACTTGTTTCTATTTACTTACAAACTCCTTTAAGGTTGGTGAATTTCCTCCATAGCCCAAATTTCCAAAGAAGGGTGAATTCAATTGCTTCAAAGCTTCATAAGTATCCACTATAGGTGGTGGTTCATTTTTCTCCAAGGCTTCTTGTACAAGTTCTGGAGGCAGTAAACGATTGCGAGCAGTTTCCTCTCTAAATTGGTTCTTGGTTTTTTCCAAACTTTCCAATTTTTCGGCGGCTATAACTTTTTCTAAAAGCTCTTTGTTGGCCAAAAGTTTTTTCAGTAATTTTGGGTGTTTTAAAGGAGATTTGGGAGTTTTATGTGCAGTAGCCAAGTTGGGATGTTGAGTGCGATTCAAATGGACTTCCAGGTCATCTAAATAATAGAAAAAACTATAAAAAAAGAGTTAAAATATTTTTTTATGAAAAATTTTACCAGTGCTAAATAACACTGCCCCAGGAGGTTCTATATGGCGTGCTATAGCATATAATTTCATCACACTAGAAGTGTTATACCTCAAACGACAAGTATCGGCTCTGGCCTGCAATATTATGTCACTATCTGCAAGTGGAATAAAAATAATAATTTAAAACTGAGAATACATACTTTATTCATCTTACCCGGTATAAACTCATAAGCATCCTTGGCATCATATTTATCTCGACACTGCATTTGCCAGTGTAAAAAGAAATCTCCTCCAAATGTTTGCGATATTGAAACTCCGCCTAATAAACTATTTGAACCTCCCGAATCTGTCATCATGGCATCTAATAATGGTTTACCGGTTCTACCATCCAATATCGTGGTTTGCGAATAATAATATACCGGAAATCCGGGACCGGTATTATATTTTACCATAAAATCTGTTATGTTATCATGATTAAAATGCCCTGGAACAATTGCACTTACACTTTCACTTGAAGGAAAGGTGAAATTCCACAACATGGAAAAATTGCGACCATCAAAAGCCATTACTGTGGAATTAAAAGAGGAAACCACTATATCGACCACGTGATCTCCTGTAATATCAGTTAATATCGCAGGCACCATTAACCCAGAATGTTTGTGTTGGTACAGTGGAGCAAATTCTTTTTCACTGGTAAATCTCATCAAAGACAACAAACGTTTCGTATAGACTCCACCTGCAGTACTTTGCCCTCCTGTTATGATGAGCAATAATTCAGTGCCATCTCCCTTGGTTATAATTTGTACGGGCACAAAGACTTCTTCGTTAAAGGGCGTTGGTATTGTGCGTATCACTTTTCCCGTTTTACCAGATATTATTTTAATGTGACCTGCTTTGGATTCTTCACGTTCTTCCAGATGTACCGCCAATATTTCGAAAATTTCATCACCATCTAAATCACGTATTATATTAATTGTGTAAAGATCCATAACAATGGGCGAATTCGTTTCTACTTCCACTTCCTGGAATTCCCAAATATTGTTACCATTACGACCATTTATAGCGAAAATCATCTAAAAAACGTAGGAGGATAAAAAAATTTATTAAGTAAACTTTGGTAAGTACTAAAATATATTACTATTTTGATTTTATTATATATATATATATATATATATATATATATAAAAATAAGTTGTCCTATGTTCGTCATTTTGTAACTCGAGAACCACTCAACCGATTTTCAAACGAATACATACGTTGGAAAGGTCTACTTTCACTAATGGTTTATAAAAAAACCAATAGGTGGCGTTGTTGTCGTGATATTTAAATTTTTTTAATGAATTCTCCAGTATTTAATTTTTTATTTAGAAAATCCCGAACAGCGCCGGGACCAAAGAGCTAGTTATCTATATAATTCAACTAACGTTAAATTGGAAACGTTTTATGAAAGGATATTTTTTGCTGTTTTAAGTTTATTGAATTGTTTATTTTTTTAATTAAACAATTTTTTCAGATTTTCTTATTTTTAGTAATTTTGTGTGCCTTGCAATAAAATCAAAAAATTAATTCTAATTTAATTTTAATAATTAGAGCTCGAAAAAAAACTTTTTTTTTAATAAAAAAAAGGTCGAAGAAATAAAATTTAATTTAATTCTAATTTACTTTAGTTCGATAAAAAGAATTAAATAATTTTATACATATCGCTACTTTAAAATCAAAGGGCCCTAACTAACCAAAAATTAAAAATTAATTTTTTCATTGATTTCTATGAACGGCACAAACAATTTTTGAAATCTTTCGACCAAAATTAGCGATCTTATAAACAAAACAGAAACTGCTATTACTATATGATAAACGCTAAAAGACCTAACTAAAGCAGGGCATACATTACTCCAGCGTACAGGCACGATCAAGTGATGTTGAATGGTGCTCGAAACACATCGTGTCATTTATTATTTTAATTAAAAAAAATTAAGAACATTCGTGTTTTTTTATTAAAGATTCGTTATAAATAGTGACACTGTGCTAGAACTTTACACTTTTCTTGTAACCATCGGGGCACCTGGCGTTTCATATATACTGAAGAAAAAGTCCCATAACTAGCAAGGAGATTTCCCTAGGGAAATGAAATGTATGACTGACCTTCATTAGTTTATTGACCCTAACATTTTCTCAAAACATACTTGCTCCTTATCATCATCCATTAGGGCAGCTTCCATAGAAATATGACGGTTTAATGAAATTCTTATATTTATCCCCTGCAGTGCCTAGGATGCCCCTAGGTGTATAAAATGTTTCACTGACCTCTATAAGTTTTTCGTCTTAAACATTTTTGTTCCAAATTTTTAATATTTTTTAATTAGGCTTAAGTTCATTAAATTTAATTTTCATTAAATTATTTTTATGAAGAAAGGAATTTTACAACATGAAAATTAATTAAAATTTTTATTGATAATTTTTCATTCTTGACTCAATCTGGGCTCGAACCCAGGTGTTTACGGGCAGGTTACCCTGACATGTTTCGATTGCAACCACTCAATCTCTTCAGAGGGCTTGCCGTTTAACACTCGCAGCCATCGACGACTGCTGACGTCATTAGTCAAACATCAATCCTTAAACCAAATTGTATTCAACCTTTTGGTAGATCGAAATTTGCTTTTGAATGATTATCTATTTTAATTTATTTTAACATGTTATTCCTTTACTTCTCTTTTTTCGTACTTTTGTCAAGAATTCTTCTTGAAGTTCAAAGTACATATATTTTTTGTTTTTTCATTTTTTTTGTCTTTCTTTTTCTTGTTGACCTTTTCAGCACAACTTGAAGGACAAATGCAAACATAGAGCTCGTGCCTTAGCTTTAACAATTATTAGTATTGTGGTTATTTTATTGAACTATTTATGGTTTTTAATCCAAATTTTTAATATTTTTTAATTAGGCTTAAGTTCATTAAATTTAATTTTCATTAAATTATTTTTATGAAGAAAGGAATTTTACAACATGAAAATTAATTAAAATTTTTATTGATAATTTTTCATTCTTGACTCAATCTGGGCTCGAACCCAGGTGTTTACGGGCAGGTTACCCTGACATGTTTCGATTGCAACCACTCAATCTCTTCAGAGGGCTTGCCGTTTAACACTCGCAGCCATCGACGACTGCTGACGTCATTAGTCAAACATCAATCCTTAAACCAAATTGTATTCAACCTTTTGGTAGATCGAAATTTGCTTTTGAATGATTATCTATTTTAATTTATTTTAACATGTTATTCCTTTACTTCTCTTTTTTCGTACTTTTGTCAAGAATTCTTCTTGAAGTTCAAAGTACATATATTTTTTGTTTTTTCATTTTTTTGTCTTTCTTTTTCTTGTTGACCTTTTCAGCACAACTTGAAGGACAAATGCAAACATAGAGCTCGTGCCTTAGCTTTAACAATTATTAGTATTGTGGTTATTTTATTGAACTATGAACATGTTGTAAAATTCCTTTCTTCATAAAAATAATTTAATGAAAATTAAATTTAATGAACTTAAGCCTAATTAAAAAAAATATTAAAAATTTGGATTAAAAACCATAAATAGTTCAATAAAATAACCACAATACTAATAATTGTTAAAGCTAAGGCACGAGCTCTATGTTTGCATTTGTCCTTCAAGTTGTGCTGAAAAGGTCAACAAGAAAAAGAAAGACAAAAAAATGAAAAAACAAAAAATATATGTACTTTGAACTTCAAGAAGAATTCTTGACAAAAGTACGAAAAAAGAGAAGTAAAGGAATAACATGTTAAAATAAATTAAAATAGATAATCATTCAAAAGCAAATTTCGATCTACCAAAAGGTTGAATACAATTTGGTTTAAGGATTGATGTTTGACTAATGACGTCAGCAGTCGTCGATGGCTGCGAGTGTTAAACGGCAAGCCCTCTGAAGAGATTGAGTGGTTGCAATCGAAACATGTCAGGGTAACCTGCCCGTAAACACCTGGGTTCGAGCCCAGATTGAGTCAAGAATGAAAAATTATCAATAAAAATTTTAATTAATTTTCATGTTGTAAAATTCCTTTCTTCATAAAAATAATTTAATGAAAATTAAATTTAATGAACTTAAGCCTAATTAAAAAATATTAAAAATTTGGATTAAAAACCATAAATAGTTCAATAAAATAACCACAATACTAATAATTGTTAAAGCTAAGGCACGAGCTCTATGTTTGCATTTGTCCTTCAAGTTGTGCTGAAAAGGTCAACAAGAAAAAGAAAGACAAAAAAATGAAAAAACAAAAAATATATGTACTTTGAACTTCAAGAAGAATTCTTGACAAAAGTACGAAAAAAGAGAAGTAAAGGAATAACATGTTAAAATAAATTAAAATAGATAATCATTCAAAAGCAAATTTCGATCTACCAAAAGGTTGAATACAATTTGGTTTAAGGATTGATGTTTGACTAATGACGTCAGCAGTCGTCGATGGCTGCGAGTGTTAAACGGCAAGCCCTCTGAAGAGATTGAGTGGTTGCAATCGAAACATGTCAGGGTAACCTGCCCGTAAACACCTGGGTTCGAGCCCAGATTGAGTCAAGAATGAAAAATTATCAATAAAAATTTTAATTAATTTTCATGTTGTAAAATTCCTTTCTTCATAAAAATAATTTAATGAAAATTAAATTTAATGAACTTAAGCCTAATTAAAAAATATTAAACATTTTTGTTTACATTCACATTTTATTTCTTGTTAAGTTTGTTAACTGTAAGGAATATAAAAAATTTGTTATCTAAACAGGTTTTATATATTTTTCAAGACATAACTTAAGAAACAACAAGATTCTCTATCATTTGAAATATATTTTCGTACGTTTCTTTTATTTTAGTGATCCCATATTAGTAATTTCACCTTAATATTTAGGAACCTTTTCGTTGTACGTATTCTAGAAATGGTAAAAACGTTTTCATTTTCACTTTCGTACGAATTTGTTTTCTGCGACACACCTGAATGTTTTTTAATGCATAACACCCTGATGGTAACTCTTTGACAAATTTTCTCAACTGAGCATTCAGACAATTTATTAACTGAAGATAAAAAGGTAATAAACAGCTTAAGGCAATTTATCATTTTAAGTTGATTTTTGCTTCTTCTGTAAAATTTCAAAATGTTAGATAGGACCGTTTGCATTTTAGGTAACGATACATATGTACTCTTTATGGAGTCTTTTGCGATTATTTTGTTGATGAGTTGTTGATTTTAATCTTTTTTTTTGGCGTTTTTTGACATAAAGGATTAAAATTGGAAAACTTTAATGAAAAGAAGTATTTATTTTTAGGGAATTTTTTAAATTTTTAAAATAATTTTAAATAATTCTAATTTTCGTGATTTTTTTTTGCTATTCCTTAATTTAATTGATTAAACGAATTTCGAAATAAAGGATTAATATTTCAAAGAATTTATTAAAGGCCGTTTTACCCTGTCGCACAAGTCTTAAGTATTTACACGAAAATACTTATTAAGACTTTGTGGGATATTGTATAACGACCCTTAATAATATTTTAATTATTGTTATTATTACTTAATGTTGATTCAAAACATTATTTGAATTTATTAATTTTATTCCTTAATTATGTTTTATTGATTTAGGTATTTTGAATTTAAATTAAACGTATTGGTTGGAAAACATGGTTTTTAGTAAATATTAAATGAAAACCGTTTCAAATTTACTGTGTTACTGTCGATATTGAAGAATTTTTTTAAGTTTGTCATTTTCGGTATAAACTCTTGCAATAATTCGACTTAATGATGTCGTTACGTTCAAAAGTTAATATAGGAGCAAAGTTAAAATTGCTTAAGGATTCTTATAAATTGTTAAAAAAACATTTCTTACTTACCCCCAATCTCCCCGCCGCCACACAATCCGGATAACCATCCTGATTTATGTCCACCGTACAGACCAATGAAAAAACGTTCGCCACACTCCAAGTTTGCCACAACAAATCCCCATTAACACCATTCACCGCTATAACGCCACCCTCACAAGGCACTTCTTCTCCTTGTATAGGACTTTTACATTTTGGCAAAGGATAACCCTCGTATTGGATGTTATCATCCACCCCAAAACCAAAAATTATATCCGAAACATCATCGCCATTGAGATCAGCTTTACGTACAGGACTTTCGGTATTCATGCGTGGGAAAGTGCGTGACCATAACTTATGCACACTGATCTGGGTACAAGGCACAAATTCACTGCCCATACTATCGCCATAAGATTTCTGGCCATCGCTAAGAGCCAATACCAGAGAAGATTGTGCCTTTTGATGATGAAGCCAAAATTTGATTTTTTGCATGGACACTGGGACCATGGTGAGAATCAATGCTATTAAACTTATTAAAGCAATAATAATTGTCAAAGCAGCCAAACCATAGCAAAACGGTTCACAACAACGCCAACAACAACGGCGATGTTTCTTCATTATAGGCACAGAGTTAAAGGATTTGCCATTTTTTCGCCTGGGAGCCATTAGGGGTCGCTTTAAGCCCTTCTCCTCATTCATCTTTCAAAAGAAAACACAAACGACTTATTATTAGCAACAAAAAGCTTAAAAAACACTTCAAATACCTTTGATGTTTTTGAATCTTTAATGAATACTTCATCATCTACATCATCACTTATGTCTTCATCAATGGAATCGCGTATGGCGATGCGATTTGAGGGCACATATGGTCGCATATTTATCATAACCCAATAATATGTTTGATGGAAAAAAAACTTTCTGTTGCTTTATTTTTTTTCTTTCCTTTTCACGTCTGTGTGTATAACATAAGGTCTTCACGCGAAATAAACTTGGAAATAATTATGTGCTCAACTGTCAAATTTTTGTATTGTTCTTCTGCCGACGTTATTTCGGAAATAAATATTGCGAGTAGAGAAGTGCCGTTACGTTGTAATTCCTTTTTATACTTGTCAGTTTGCATTATTGACAGTTGCTGAAAAATGTCTTTCCTGCGCCTGCGCCTAAAAGTTTCCTTTTGATTATTATTTCAAACACGTGTTGCTTCCTATTCCATTGTTTTGGTGGTTTGTTTGTCAACAAAATTTGTGGGGGTAAAATAATAATAAAGTATGTATTGATTTCTTGGTCATTTTCATATAATAATGGGGAGGTTTTAGTTGTCCGTACTAATTTAATTTAACACCACGTTTGAAGGTTTCATTCATTCTTTTTTCATTTGTTGGTAAAACAAAAGTTTAATGAACAAATTAATGAATGAATATTCTTTCAGTGAAGCCAGCGTTGCCGCTTTCGGAATAATTATTAAAAAACTGTACTATTACTCCTGTAATTTTACTTAATTTGTTAAATATCCCGTAAAATTTTTTTTAATAAGGATGATTTAGGTTAATGTAGCCGATTTTTATCTCAATGTCAACATTTCAGTATAGCGAATTAGAATTATATTTCTATAGCAAACAATAAAAAAATTCAAGTATAGTTAAGATTTTTCTATATTCTTTGGGCTAGTGTATGGATAGCAAAATATGTATGAATGTACTTAGAAAAAGCCCTATTCCAGATCAGAATTTAGAACGCCGAAACATGACTTTAGGTCTATACAGAATTAGATTTAATCTTGAGTTACGAATATATAATTTAAATTCACTTTCAAAACTGTATTATGATTTTGAAAATTTTTACCAAACAGTCGTGTAGTTTTTTATAAGTATGTAGCAGATTTAGGCATAACGTAAAATTTAAAAGAAAAACTTTGTTGCTTAAATAGCGCTCATGGCCTAACCAATAGGTCTGCTTGCCTCTACAACAATTCAACAACACAAAAAACAACAGACATTTTGCTTGTGTAAAATTCGCCGCCGTTGTCAAAATCTTAATTATACATAGGCGAAACAAAAGGAAAAATATGTTTTGTGTGCATGTATGTGTTGCAAAAAACAAAAAACGTAAACAAAAATATACATGTATAAGGAAAATGTAAACAACTTTTGACAACCTTAAGGAACAAGCAAAATAAACATCTGGCTTCTTAAGCAGACCTATTGGATAGGCCTTGATTGCGCTTAAAATTACAAACCGGTATTACAACCGAATTTTTTTTATTGCTTAAAATACTAGCACACATATGGGTAATTGCAAAGTGTTGAACGTGACAGTCGTACGGATCGAAAATGCAATAACATTTTAAGCAACAAATATTTTTCCGTTCTTTTAACCCTTAAATTATAGCACTAAGAGGGCATTGTTATCTATGCTAAAGTTTATGGATGGCGCGATTCTAGGTCAAAGATATTGGCAAAAGAAGTAGCGGTTCGAACGTGAAAAAATAGAAGTAGTTTTTGTGGCCATGTATAAAAAGCCGTAATTCAGCGAAACCTGGAACAATTTTTTAGTCAAACTACTTTCAGAATTTTACGTAGCAATGTAACATTAAAATGTCTTTGGTTTGATTCCAAAATCTTCTGTATTTTTTTTTTTTAACTAAAATCTGGGTCGATACGTGACATTTCGAACATGAAATTTTTTCCATACTAATTAAACTTAATAATGATTAAAACAAAATAAAAATTTACCGGTTATCCGAATAACATTTTTCTCTTAGAACTCTTCCTTAGATTACAGACCATGTAAGAAAATTTTTTGGAATAATTTTTATCAAATATCACCTCTTTTAAGGAAGATAATATTAAAGAAAACATGCAATAAAACATGCTCACAAATAAGAAATTACGTTTGCACAACTTTGCAGTCTGATTGTTCATCTATGTAAGTGAACAAATTTATGGGTAAATTAATAAAATTAGTAAAATCTAAATATTTCTCTATAACAATATCGTAAAATAATCAGCTTTTAATAACTTTTAAATTTTCGGTCACGGTGGACCTTTTGACGGAAATTCCCATATACCGTTTCCCTTAATACCGATATTACGGTTTCAGTATTAAAAAACAAGCAAAAATTTATATTTTAGAAACACTTTTACTAACATAAAATATGTTTGTTAACTACGGTACAATCATACACTGCACAGTGGGGTAGAACAAACATTTTTTGAAAAAAAAAAATCTAAAATTTCTAAGCGACATAAGATTTAACATGTGGATAGTAGAGAAGGATACGAGCTTATGTTTTGAAGATAAATTAAACATACCTTTCTGGAGCCGCACGTTTCAAAGTGGGACAACTCGGACTTATAAAATTTAAAATTCGCGCTACTTTTCTACTATTCTTTTAAAAAAATCACATTTCTTTTTTCAAAGCCTTAAATGTCATTAGGGGGAATTCTGTTCAGATTTTTTTTTTGTTTATAAAAATGGAAAGATAAAAAAAATCAACTTTTTATAACAACAAACACAAGGATAAACTTTTACACTAATGGCAGTTTTTTCATTACACGATTATCCTTTTTCCCAACGAAAAACTGCACATTAAAGAAATTTGGTTAAGCAATATCTGATTTGTTTTCTATTCTATCGCAAAGCTAGCCAGCACTCATCTGCCAATTATTTATTTTCCTTTTATGTACAGGGTCCGCCAAATAACTTTTTTTTTTTGAAAATGCTATAAAAAAAACTACTGAATATTTTCTCAAACTTCTTTTTTTATTTGAAAGTACAATCCTTCCGGTTAATTATGGGAAATAATTTGATTCAAAAGGCTGCCTTGGCTGGCCATGCAGTAGCCTACACGATCGGTCCAATTTTTAAGCACATTATCGATTGTGTGCAGCTGTATTTCACCAATGGCTTCACGAATATTGTCCTTTAAAGCGTCAATTGTCTCTGGCTTGTCGGCGTAGCACTTATCTTTGACGGCACCCCACAAATAATAGTCGAACGGTGTCAAATCGCAGCTCCGAGGTGAACAAACGACATCAGCTCTGCGGCTGATAATGCGATCTTCAAAAACAGGGCGCAAAACATCGAGTGTAGCTTCGTCTGTGTGGAACGTAGCGCCGTCCTGTTGAAACCAAATGTTGCCAATATCCTTCTCTTCAATTTTTGTGAACAAAAATTCGTTCAACATGGCCAGATAACGATCGCCATTGACTGCTACGGCCACTCCCTGCTCATTTTCGAAGAAAAATGGCCCAATTATGCATCTGGAAAAAAATCCGCACCAAACAGTGACTCGTTTTGGGTACATCGGCTTTTTAACGTATGCGTGCGGGTTTTCTGTGCCCCAAATGCGACAATTTTGCTTGTTTGCATACCCGCCAAGATCAAAATGAGCTTCATCTGTAAATATGATTTTTTTTTTTGGCAAAATCGGCATCTTCTGTAGGTCGATCGCAGGCCCACTTAGCGAAGCGAAAACGCTTTGGATGGTCAGTTGGCTTCAACCATATTCGTTCAACGGAAGGATAAAACTAATTATCTGTCAAATCAGACATGAGATAAGTGTTACCATTCACGAAATAAGCACTAGTTGAAAAAAGCGTTCGATGGCGGAACCGCTATGGTTCCCCATAATGGGTATTTAAAAAAAATTTATATTTTATCCTTAACTTTTTCGATCCGATCTTTTGATATAAGTGATAACCATATGTCATATGAAAGTCCAAAAATAAAGGTTTCTATACAATTTTTGCTATTTTTTGTACGGGCGGTACCACGCCCACGCCCACTTCTCCGATCCCGCCCACATTTTGTGGGATGCTGCGTATTGAAAACATAAATGTGTGTACCTAATTTGGAAACTTTGGCGTTTGCCGTTCCCCAGATATACAGCAAAAAGTAATAAAAATACAACAACCACAAGGGATTTTGAAAAATTTATAGGTAGTCGTGGTTTTTTGCTCATATCTCAGCCATTTTTGGGCCGATCTGGCAGAATTTCAGTACCAAAATTATAATAAGAATACCTGCCAGAAATATATACCAACCAAGCCCCCATCGTATCTGAGGGCGTCGAAAAACCCGTTTCAACAGACAGACGGACAACCCGATTTGAACTTCCCTTCGCATAAGAATCCAGAATATATATAGTTTATAGGGTGTAAGATCAATATTGTAGAAATTACAAACGGAATGATAAGTTATATATACCCTTTTACCTTCGGAGAAGGGTATACAAATAAAAATAATAAAGTTTACCCGCCGGGTAACACTGCGTAATCATTTTGATATTATAAATCAAATTTTTCATTCATATAATTTACAGAAAAACTAGTCAAAAAAACGTGTCAAGGGTTAACATGGTCCAGGGAAAAAAAAAATTGCAAACACGAAAAAATTGTGAAGGGTGTATAAAATTAGACAATGGCGAATAAAGCACTCTTAATCATTCACAACTTCCAGCTCTGGTTTATAGAAAAATGTTGTTATTGATTTTTGAACAGAAAAAAAACACTTGTTATTATTTATTTAATTAAATTTTAAATTCGTTTTAAAAAGCGTTTTTGTTAAAATTCTGACCGAAAAATTCAAAAACAGGGCATACAAAAACAAAGAAGTTAGAAATTTAGTTTGCAAAAATTTTACTTACTTAATATTAACTAAGTTATTTATTTACTTTAATGTTAAATGCGTATTTGTTAAAAACAATAATTTGCGTTTCGAAAAGTATTTTTGTTAAAATTCTGGCAGAAAGTCTGGTATTTATTTAATTAAATGTTAAATGCGTATAAGTTTAAATAATATTTTGCGTTTTAAAAAGCGTTTTTGTTAAAATTCTGGCAGAAAGTCTGGTATTTATTTAATTAAATGTTAAATGCGTATAAGTTTAAATAATATTTTGCGTTTTAAAAAGCGTTTGGTCGTCTCTTTCTACGCGAGCCGTCGTTCGGATTCAAATCAGTTTTTAGCTGGAGCACCTTCATCCATTCTCACAATATTACCTATCCAACGTAGCTGTATTTTTATAAGTCTAACTTTGTCATAGTCTGCAAATGGATCATACAGCTCGTGGTTTATACGACGCCATTATTTTTCTTCTACGCATATTGGTCCATAGATATTACGAACACTCTCAAGTACTGCCTCATCTGCTTTCGCATGTACCCATACTTCAGAACCATACAACCGCACAAGTAGTATCAGTGTCTTGTTCAGATTGGCTTTTGTCTGGCGAGAGGTGGCCTTATTTTTATATGGCTTACTTAGTCCAAAGTTGGCCAGTGTTTTTCTCCATTTTATCTCTAAACTGATTTTGTTTGTTTTGTTTTGGGTGGTACCGAGGTTACAAACTCGTTATTGTTGTTACTTTTCGCAGTGTCCGATCCATGATTTCAATACCGTCAGCATTTCCGAGTAGCATGTATAGTTAAGTGTAGAGTATGCCGTATTTACTCCTGTGTATCGTATGACTTTTTCCAGTAGGTTATTAAAATTGTCTTTACAGGAGGATGTGCCTGCTGCTTTACATATGTACACGCTCACGCTCGCGTCTCAAGTCAATCTATAATCTACGGTATGTCATTTCAAAAGTATATTTTATCGTTTTGTACTGCATGGAAGTAGGCTGGCTTATTTGTGCACTTATGGGCTATTCTTCCTTCCACATTGTTAATTTTGAAAGTTTTTTGAATAGAATTCTGAAGCATCTAGCCAGGCCCCCATCTTCTTACTACGGGCTGCATTGGAAGGGGAATCAAGGAACACATTTCATTAAAAATTGCAATATTATCGAATTGACTTCTAATTTCCTCTGCAACGCGGTATAACCCATGTGCCAAGCAAGTAATTTGTAACAGTTTTGGATAAAATATTTTAAACCTATTGAAAGCCTAACCATGTAAGGTGCTGCATCGTTTTAAAAAGAAGGATCTTTTGTCGAAATCACGAAAATCTTGTATTTAAAGTACAGCTCCAAAAGAATTTATTTATTGATTTTAAAATTTTTTTGGAAGGTTTTTTTGTGCATTTAATAATTTAAAATTTTTTTAAAATCGTGAATAATTTTTCCTTCTCAATTATTCCCTTTTTCACATATTTGTGATCATGAAAAATTCTCATGAAAAAAAGGTATTCACCTCTATCGTGATTAATTTTTCCCTCGTAATTATTCCCTTTTTCACATATTTGCGATCATATAAAACTCTCATGAAAAAAGGGTAATTCAAATGAGAATAATAACGTGAAAAAATGTTCACGGGAAAAAATTCCCCTTATCATGAAAAGTTTTTTCCCTCGTAATTTGTTCACATTTCCCTTAGATGTTCTCACTTAATTTTTGCTAGGGAACAGAACATGTACGTAAGTAGTTCCTTCTTTAAATCGAATATTATGGACTAGATCCGTTAATATGGCACAAACCTATATCTGTGGTTTTCATGGGCAACCGCGTATGCCCATTTTTCCGATTTTGAGATGTTGATGCCATATTGCCTAATTTTAAAAAAATATTTGAAAAAAGATGGATCAATTCCGATATTTTAACGTAATCACAAAGTTTAAAAAGTGCAATACCTAGTCCATAGTTTGATCTAGAATGGGGTTTCTGCTCTCCTGAAAAATTTGTTTAAAGACATAAGCGGTTTCCCATGAAAACCACAGATATATTGGTCAACACAATGCATAACAAACCTAAAACTTTGAAATAAAACAGATCTTTAAAATAAAAAAAGCTTATTTTAAAACTCATAAAAACGTGTTTATTGATTTTTGGCGATATGTTTTATAAGATTTGGCAATGCCGAATGTAGCACTCTTGATATTTTTTTATATACCTTTGCTTAGATTATATATTCTATAACTCAAAAACGGTTTAGTTTATTGAATAAAAAAAAAAACCCGAAATACCGCAACCAAATTACCTTTATGTAAAGCAAAGTATATATGAATTATATTCTACGTTTATATATAAGAAAAAGTCCCATAACTGCCAAGGAGTCGCCTCTAGGGGGATAAAATGTCCATTGGTTTTTTGTCCTTAACATTTTTTTAAAACATACATTGCCCCTTATCACCATTCATTACAAATATGGCGGTTTACTGAAATTCTTAAATTTGGTCCCTGCAGTACTTCAGATTTCTTAGATGGGTCAAATGTATGACCAACTTTTTTTCATCCCCATCATTTGTTTCTAACATTTCTAAAACGACTGCGCAGATTCGAAATGTTACAGGTACATTCCGTACGGAAAACTAACAAACATTTGATTCCGTACGGAATGTGCAATCAGTTTCGAACTTTGCTTAAGCAAAGTTTCATTAAATTTATCAAAAATTTTCCTAAAGTTCAATATGGTTTGCCGCATATGATTAACATGTATTCGTACATTTGCTTAAGCCAACTGAAACACATTATGGTTGGTCCTTAACAATGCATTGCAAAACCCCCTTTGTTGCACTTGTCAGCTGCCTTGTATTAAATGTTTCTTTACCTTGAGGTCAACCAACAACAAGTACCATAACCTACACGGTTGTATTTTGGCGATGTATCGCTGACAAATGTATTGCTTCAAAGTGGGAACTCACCATATAAAATTCATGCCTTCCATAAGCGAGATGGTAAGCGAAACTCTGACATTTTTCCCTTACAAACCTGCTTCGTTTGAAGCTAAATTTTTTACTTGGAAATTGCTGTAATGTCTTATTAATTCGAATTTATTAATTTTTAAGTGAAACTAAATTAATGTTTTTTTATTAAATTTTTTTTATGTTTTAAAAAATGTTTAAATAAAATTTAAAAAAATTATTGTTTCGTTTTTGGCGGGTTAGCTGCCATTCTAGATCTTGCTGTTGCATAGGGGTTATCCAAGTTGTGTGTAGAACGGGGAGCAAAGTCGGCCTGGCCCAAAGATATAACGCAAATAAGCCCAACAATTTTAAAAATATTCATTTTCTTCTTGTGATTTTTTAATCTATTTATTAGTCAGTTCCAAAACGGATTTGATGAACTTATAAATTGTACTAAAAATCTTTGCTTTGCAGTTTAATATTTATAGCAAAATTTTTGTATAATTATTTTAAGACTTATTATTTTTTATTAAATTAAATGCGTATGAGTTAAACAAATATTTTTCAAGTGTTTTTCTTCTTGTGATTTTTTTAATCTATTTATTAGTCAGTTACAAAAAAAATAAAATAAAATAAAAAAAAAAGCAAAACAAGAAATAAGTATATGTACATATATGTCATAGGAGGTGCAATATGAAAATTGGATTTTGCCACGCCCCTCCGCCTGCAGACCGAAAATCAAAAATCAGACTTCACAGTGTCACTCGCCTGAATATTCTGAAGATTCCCTGAAAATTTCATCAAAATCGGCCCAGCCGTTTTGGAGTCTATACGTTACTTACATACATACACACATCCCGTTTTATATATCGATGGCTTAAAGATGGGAAAGAATTGGATCTTTAAATTTAAGATATAAAAAAATTTTAGTTCAATGATGTATCAATTTTTTTAATAAAGCCTTTTGAAATTTTAAAGCACGATGCGTTTGGCATTTGTCTACCACAATAAAGTAAGAAAAAAATTAGTTACGCCTTTTTTATATTAAGCCATCGATATATAATATATAATATATTCCCATATTTGTTTTTAATATATAAACTTAATTTTTTTTTTTTAATTTAAGATTTCTTCTTATATTTTTATTCTTTCCGTTAAATTCTTGTTGTAAAATGTTAACGTTCCCATGTTAATTCAATTGTAAAAATGCGAGGAGGAAAATCTCCCGGGGAATTTTTATTCATAATTGGGCTGATTGTAAAAAATAAGCATCTGTTGTGTCTGCAACAATTACGAATGTACATATATGCATACGAGCACGGGGTAATCTCACTTCTGAAGTTGTCACACACCAATTCTTGAATAAAATAACTAAACGGATTATTTAATAATTCATTAACAAGGCGAATTAACTACAGGTGGTGCCGAAACGTCTTCTAATTTTGACAGTTCGAATCTATTTGTTTTGATTTGTTAGTGTGTTGCTAAGAAAGGTTGACATTTCCAGCCGTAAACACTAAAGGCCCAACCATAATATGCATAGTCTTGCTTAACCTACTGTCAAAAACTAACAAAAAGTCAGTTCAGTAGTTGAAATTGTCTGGATACAAAATAATCACCTGATCAATCAAATGAGGTTACATATACCGGGGAATGTTTAAAACAAAATTGATATTTTTAAGGGAAAATATGTGAAATTATGCAGTGTAAAAAAAGTATTTTGCTAACAAAAAAGGGGGAACAAGTCGCAAAAAGTTAGAAAAAATTGGAAAATGTTGCAAAATTGAACGATTTTGAAAAGGTCGAACAGAAAGTGTCAGAGCGTCAAAAAGGTTGCAAATTGCACAGCGGTAACGCAGGTACTGACCCCATTGTTTACAGAAGAACTCTCAATTATAAGACACCAGCAGCATGACCAATATTTTACTTTAAACATTTGATGTATTTATCTAAATAATTTTACAAATAGAAAATGGGATTTGTTTACACAAAATAAGCAAAT
The DNA here is from genome assembly GCA_949318255.1 of Pollenia labialis. NCBI lineage: Eukaryota > Metazoa > Arthropoda > Insecta > Diptera > Polleniidae > Pollenia > Pollenia labialis. Next base: position 12,635,299 of record OX439139.1, read on the forward strand.
CGTTTTTTATAGATAACCAGGTATGTTCATTACCCCGCCACATTTGATTGCTCCATTAAATTTGCAACGTATAGACCGCTTATTGCCATGAGTGGGTATCCATTGCGCAATGATTGATCTTCATTTCTGATTTGACAGATAATTAGTTCTATCCTTCCGCTGAACGAATATGGTTGTGTATAAACTCAGCCATTTTTTAACCGATTTGACAGATTTATATACCGACGTGTTTTAGAAGGAATTTACCATTTACTTGAGTTATAAAGCTTGGGCTCGGGGAGATATATGTTTCCCGAAAGTGGGTATTTAAAAAAAAATTAATTTTGGACATAACTTTTTCGTATCTGAACCTATTTTTCCGAGTTTTTTATAAAATATGTTCTACTAAAAATTTACGTTATTGTGTCACATCCATAGGACATATGACAGCCCTAAAATTTAGGTTTTTTTACAATTTTTAATTTTTTTATTACGGAAGGTACCACGCCCACTTCTCTAATCCCGCCCACATTTTGTAGGTTAGTGTGTATTGACAACCTAAGTGTGTGTACCTAATTTGGAAACTTTGGCGTTTGCCGTTCCCCAGATATACAGCAAAAAGTAATAAAAATACAACAACCACAAGGGATTTTTGGAAAAATTATAGGTAGTCGTGGTTTTCTGCTCATATCTCAGCCATTTTTGGACCGATCTGGCAGAATTTCAATACCAAAATTATAATAAGAATACCTGCCAGAAATAAATACCAACTAAGCCCCCATCGTATCTGAGGGCGTCGGAAAACCCGTTTCAACAGACAGACGGACAACCCGATTTGAACTTCCCTTCGCATAAGGATCCAGAATATATATAGTTTATAGGGTGTAAGATCAATATTGTAGAAATTTCAAACGGAATGATAAAGTTATATATACCCGCCGGGTAACACTGCGTAATCATTTTGATATTATAAATCAAATTTTTCATTCATATAATTTACAGAAAAACTAGTCAAAAAAACGTGTCAAGGGTTAACATGGTCCAGGGGAAAAAAAAAATTGCAAACACGAAAAAATTGTGAAGGGTGTATAAAATTAGACAATGGCGAATAAAGCACTCTTAATCATTCACAACTTCCAGCTCTGGTTTATAGAAAAATGTTGTTATTGATTTTTGAACAGAAAAAAAACACTTGTTATTATTTATTTAATTAAATTTTAAATTCGTTTTAAAAAGCGTTTTTGTTAAAATTCTGACCGAAAAATTCAAAAACAGGGCATACAAAAACAAAGAAGTTAGAAATTTAGTTTGCAAAAATTTTACTTACTTAATATTAACTAAGTTATTTATTTACTTTAATGTTAAATGCGTATTTGTTAAAAACAATAATTTGCGTTTCGAAAAGTATTTTTGTTAAAATTCTGGCAGAAAGTCTGGTATTTATTTAATTAAATGTTAAATGCGTATAAGTTTAAATAATATTTTGCGTTTTAAAAAGCGTTTTTGTTAAAATTCTGGCAGAAAGTCTGGTATTTATTTAATTAAATGTTAAATGCGTATAAGTTTAAATAATATTTTGCGTTTTAAAAAGCGTTTGGTCGTCTCTTTATACGCGAGCCGTCGTTCGGATTCAAATCAGTTTTTAGCTGGAGCACCTTCATCCATTCTCACAATATTACCTATCCAACGTAGCTGTATTTTTATAAGTCTAACTTTGTCATAGTCTGCAAATGGATCATACAGCTCGTGGTTTATACGACGCCATTATTTTTCTTCTACGCATATTGGTCCATAGATATTACGAACACTCTCAAGTACTGCCTCATCTGCTTTCGCATGTACCCATACTTCAGAACCATACAACCGCACAAGTAGTATCAGTGTCTTGTTCAGATTGGCTTTTGTCTGGCGAGAGGTGGCCTTATTTTTATATGGCTTACTTAGTCCAAAGTTGGCCAGTGTTTTTCTCCATTTTATCTCTAAACTGATTTTGTTTGTTTTGTTTTGGGTGGTACCGAGGTTACAAACTCGTTATTGTTGTTACTTTTCGCAGTGTCCGATCCATGATTTCAATACCGTCAGCATTTCCGAGTAGCATGTATAGTTAAGTGTAGAGTATGCCGTATTTACTCCTGTGTATCGTATGACTTTTTCCAGTAGGTTATTAAAATTGTCTTTACAGGAGGATGTGCCTGCTGCTTTACATATGTACACGCTCACGCTCGCGTCTCAAGTCAATCTATAATCTACGGTATGTCATTTCAAAAGTATATTTTATCGTTTTGTACTGCATGGAAGTAGGCTGGCTTATTTGTGCACTTATGGGCTATTCTTCCTTCCACATTGTTAATTTTGAAAGTTTTTTGAATAGAATTCTGAAGCATCTAGCCAGGCCCCCATCTTCTTACTACGGGCTGCATTGGAAGGGGAATCAAGGAACACATTTCATTAAAAATTGCAATATTATCGAATTGACTTCTAATTTCCTCTGCAACGCGGTATAACCCATGTGCCAAGCAAGTAATTTGTAACAGTTTTGGATAAAATATTTTAAACCTATTGAAAGCCTAACCATGTAAGGTGCTGCATCGTTTTAAAAAGAAGGATCTTTTGTCGAAATCACGAAAATCTTGTATTTAAAGTACAGCTCCAAAAGAATTTATTTATTGATTTTAAAATTTTTTTGGAAGGTTTTTTTGTGCATTTAATAATTTAAAATTTTTTTAAAATCGTGAATAATTTTTCCTTCTCAATTATTCCCTTTTTCACATATTTGTGATCATGAAAAATTCTCATGAAAAAAAGGTATTCACCTCTATCGTGATTAATTTTTCCCTCGTAATTATTCCCTTTTTCACATATTTGCGATCATATAAAACTCTCATGAAAAAAGGGTAATTCAAATGAGAATAATAACGTGAAAAAATGTTCACGGGAAAAAATTCCCCTTATCATGAAAAGTTTTTTCCCTCGTAATTTGTTCACATTTCCCTTAGATGTTCTCACTTAATTTTTGCTAGGGAACAGAACATGTACGTAAGTAGTTCCTTCTTTAAATCGAATATTATGGACTAGATCCGTTAATATGGCACAAACCTATATCTGTGGTTTTCATGGGCAACCGCGTATGCCCATTTTTCCGATTTTGAGATGTTGATGCCATATTGCCTAATTTTAAAAAAATATTTGAAAAAAGATGGATCAATTCCGATATTTTAACGTAATCACAAAGTTTAAAAAGTGCAATACCTAGTCCATAGTTTGATCTAGAATGGGGTTTCTGCTCTCCTGAAAAATTTGTTTAAAGACATAAGCGGTTTCCCATGAAAACCACAGATATATTGGTCAACACAATGCATAACAAACCTAAAACTTTGAAATAAAACAGATCTTTAAAATAAAAAAAGCTTATTTTAAAACTCATAAAAACGTGTTTATTGATTTTTGGCGATATGTTTTATAAGATTTGGCAATGCCGAATGTAGCACTCTTGATATTTTTTTATATACCTTTGCTTAGATTATATATTCTATAACTCAAAAACGGTTTAGTTTATTGAATAAAAAAAAAAACCCGAAATACCGCAACCAAATTACCTTTATGTAAAGCAAAGTATATATGAATTATATTCTACGTTTATATATAAGAAAAAGTCCCATAACTGCCAAGGAGTCGCCTCTAGGGGGATAAAATGTCCATTGGTTTTTTGTCCTTAACATTTTTTTAAAACATACATTGCCCCTTATCACCATTCATTACAAATATGGCGGTTTACTGAAATTCTTAAATTTGGTCCCTGCAGTACTTCAGATTTCTTAGATGGGTCAAATGTATGACCAACTTTTTTTCATCCCCATCATTTGTTTCTAACATTTCTAAAACGACTGCGCAGATTCGAAATGTTACAGGTACATTCCGTACGGAAAACTAACAAACATTTGATTCCGTACGGAATGTGCAATCAGTTTCGAACTTTGCTTAAGCAAAGTTTCATTAAATTTATCAAAAATTTTCCTAAAGTTCAATATGGTTTGCCGCATATGATTAACATGTATTCGTACATTTGCTTAAGCCAACTGAAACACATTATGGTTGGTCCTTAACAATGCATTGCAAAACCCCCTTTGTTGCACTTGTCAGCTGCCTTGTATTAAATGTTTCTTTACCTTGAGGTCAACCAACAACAAGTACCATAACCTACACGGTTGTATTTTGGCGATGTATCGCTGACAAATGTATTGCTTCAAAGTGGGAACTCACCATATAAAATTCATGCCTTCCATAAGCGAGATGGTAAGCGAAACTCTGACATTTTTCCCTTACAAACCTGCTTCGTTTGAAGCTAAATTTTTTACTTGGAAATTGCTGTAATGTCTTATTAATTCGAATTTATTAATTTTTAAGTGAAACTAAATTAATGTTTTTTTATTAAATTTTTTTTATGTTTTAAAAAATGTTTAAATAAAATTTAAAAAAATTATTGTTTCGTTTTTGGCGGGTTAGCTGCCATTCTAGATCTTGCTGTTGCATAGGGGTTATCCAAGTTGTGTGTAGAACGGGGAGCAAAGTCGGCCTGGCCCAAAGATATAACGCAAATAAGCCCAACAATTTTAAAAATATTCATTTTCTTCTTGTGATTTTTTAATCTATTTATTAGTCAGTTCCAAAACGGATTTGATGAACTTATAAATTGTACTAAAAATCTTTGCTTTGCAGTTTAATATTTATAGCAAAATTTTTGTATAATTATTTTAAGACTTATTATTTTTTATTAAATTAAATGCGTATGAGTTAAACAAATATTTTTCAAGTGTTTTTCTTCTTGTGATTTTTTTAATCTATTTATTAGTCAGTTACAAAAAAAATAAAATAAAATAAAAAAAAAAGCAAAACAAGAAATAAGTATATGTACATATATGTCATAGGAGGTGCAATATGAAAATTGGATTTTGCCACGCCCCTCCGCCTGCAGACCGAAAATCAAAAATCAGACTTCACAGTGTCACTCGCCTGAATATTCTGAAGATTCCCTGAAAATTTCATCAAAATCGGCCCAGCCGTTTTGGAGTCTATACGTTACTTACATACATACACACATCCCGTTTTATATATCGATGGCTTAAAGATGGGAAAGAATTGGATCTTTAAATTTAAGATATAAAAAAATTTTAGTTCAATGATGTATCAATTTTTTTAATAAAGCCTTTTGAAATTTTAAAGCACGATGCGTTTGGCATTTGTCTACCACAATAAAGTAAGAAAAAAATTAGTTACGCCTTTTTTATATTAAGCCATCGATATATAATATATAATATATTCCCATATTTGTTTTTAATATATAAACTTAATTTTTTTTTTTTAATTTAAGATTTCTTCTTATATTTTTATTCTTTCCGTTAAATTCTTGTTGTAAAATGTTAACGTTCCCATGTTAATTCAATTGTAAAAATGCGAGGAGGAAAATCTCCCGGGGAATTTTTATTCATAACTGGGCTGATTGTAAAAAATAAGCATCTGTTGTGTCTGCAACAATTACGAATGTACATATATGCATACGAGCACGGGGTAATCTCACTTCTGAAGTTGTCACACACCAATTCTTGAATAAAATAACTAAACGGATTATTTAATAATTCATTAACAAGGCGAATTAACTACAGGTGGTGCCGAAACGTCTTCTAATTTTGACAGTTCGAATCTATTTGTTTTGATTTGTTAGTGTGTTGCTAAGAAAGGTTGACATTTCCAGCCGTAAACACTAAAGGCCCAACCATAATATGCATAGTCTTGCTTAACCTACTGTCAAAAACTAACAAAAAGTCAGTTCAGTAGTTGAAATTGTCTGGATACAAAATAATCACCTGATCAATCAAATGAGGTTACATATACCGGGGAATGTTTAAAACAAAATTGATATTTTTAAGGGAAAATATGTGAAATTATGCAGTGTAAAAAAAGTATTTTGCTAACAAAAAAGGGGGAACAAGTCGCAAAAAGTTAGAAAAAATTGGAAAATGTTGCAAAATTGAACGATTTTGAAAAGGTCGAACAGAAAGTGTCAGAGCGTCAAAAAGGTTGCAAATTGCACAGCGGTAACGCAGGTACTGACCCCATTGTTTACAGAAGAACTCTCAATTATAAGACACCAGCAGCATGACCAATATTTTACTTTAAACATTTGATGTATTTATCTAAATAATTTTACAAATAGAAAATGGGATTTGTTTACACAAAATAAGCAAATCGTTTTTTATAGATAACCAGGTATGTTCATTACCCCGCCACATTTGATTGCTCCATTAAATTTGCAACGTATAGACCGCTTATTGCCATGAGTGGGTATCCATTGCGCAATGATTGATCTTCATTTCTGATTTGACAGATAATTAGTTCTATCCTTCCGCTGAACGAATATGGTTGTGTATAAACTCAGCCATTTTTTAACCGATTTGACAGATTTATATACCGACGTGTTTTAGAAGGAATTTACCATTTACTTGAGTTATAAAGCTTGGGCTCGGGGAGATATATGTTTCCCGAAAGTGGGTATTTAAAAAAAAATTAATTTTGGACATAACTTTTTCGTATCTGAACCTATTTTTCCGAGTTTTTTATAAAATATGTTCTACTAAAAATTTACGTTATTGTGTCACATCCATAGGACATATGACAGCCCTAAAATTTAGGTTTTTTTACAATTTTTAATTTTTTTATTACGGAAGGTACCACGCCCACTTCTCTAATCCCGCCCACATTTTGTAGGTTAGTGTGTATTGACAACCTAAATGTGTGTACCTAATTTGGAAACTTTGGCGTTTGCCGTTCCCCAGATATACAGCAAAAAGTAATAAAAATACAACAACCACAAGGGATTTTTGGAAAAATTATAGGTAGTCGTGGTTTTCTGCTCATATCTCAGCCATTTTTGGACCGATCTGGCAGAATTTCAATACCAAAATTATAATAAGAATACCTGCCAGAAATAAATACCAACTAAGCCCCCATCGTATCTGAGGGCGTCGGAAAACCCGTTTCAACAGACAGACGGACAACCCGATTTGAACTTCCCTTCGCATAAGGATCCAGAATATATATAGTTTATAGGGTGTAAGATCAATATTGTAGAAATTTCAAACGGAATGATAAAGTTATATATACCCGCCGGGTAACACTGCGTAATCATTTTGATATTATAAATCAAATTTTTCATTCATATAATTTACAGAAAAACTAGTCAAAAAAACGTGTCAAGGGTTAACATGGTCCAGGGGAAAAAAAAAATTGCAAACACGAAAAAATTGTGAAGGGTGTATAAAATTAGACAATGGCGAATAAAGCACTCTTAATCATTCACAACTTCCAGCTCTGGTTTATAGAAAAATGTTGTTATTGATTTTTGAACAGAAAAAAAACACTTGTTATTATTTATTTAATTAAATTTTAAATTCGTTTTAAAAAGCGTTTTTGTTAAAATTCTGACCGAAAAATTCAAAAACAGGGCATACAAAAACAAAGAAGTTAGAAATTTAGCTTGCAAAAATTTTACTTACTTAATATTAACTAAGTTATTTATTTACTTTAATGTTAAATGCGTATTTGTTAAAAACAATAATTTGCGTTTTGAAAAGTATTTTTGTTAAAATTCTGGCAGAAAGTCTGGTATTTATTTAATTAAATGTTAAATGCGTATAAGTTTAAATAATATTTTGCGTTTTAAAAAGCGTTTTTGTTAAAATTCTGGCAGAAAGTCTGGTATTTATTTAATTAAATGTTAAATGCGTATAAGTTTAAATAATATTTTGCGTTTTAAAAAGCGTTTGGTCGTCTCTTTCTACGCGAGCCGTCGTTCGGATTCAAATCAGTTTTTAGCTGGAGCACCTTCATCCATTCTCACAATATTACCTATCCAACGTAGCTGTATTTTTATAAGTCTAACTTTGTCATAGTCTGCAAATGGATCATACAGCTCGTGGTTTATACGACGCCATTATTTTTCTTCTACGCATATTGGTCCATAGATATTACGAACACTCTCAAGTACTGCCTCATCTGCTTTCGCATGTACCCATACTTCAGAACCATACAACCGCACAAGTAGTATCAGTGTCTTGTTCAGATTGGCTTTTGTCTGGCGAGAGGTGGCCTTATTTTTATATGGCTTACTTAGTCCAAAGTTGGCCAGTGTTTTTCTCCATTTTATCTCTAAACTGATTTTGTTTTGGGTGGTACCGAGGTTACAAACTCGTTACTGTTGTTACTTTTCGCAGTGTCCGATCCATGATTTCAATACCGTCAGCATTTCCGAGTAGCATGTATAGTTAAGTGTAGAGTATGCCGTATTTACTCCTGTGTATCGTATGACTTTTTCCAGTAGGTTATTAAAATTGTCTTTACAGGATGATGTGCCTGCTGCTTTACTCTTTGGTAAAATGTTGATACTTCATTTTGACTCCTGTACATATGTACACGCTCACGCTCGCGTCTCAAGTCAATCTATAATCTACGGTATGTCATTTCAAAAGTATATTTTATCGTTTTGTACTGCATGGAAGTAGGCTGGCTTATTTGTGCACTTATGGGCTATTCTTCCTTCCACATTGTTAATTTTCAGGTTTTTTTGTGCATTTAATAATTTAAAATTTTTTTATAATCGTGAATAATTTTTCCTTCGTAATTTTTCCCCTTTTCACAAATTTGTGATCATGAAAAATTCTCATGAAAAAAAGGTATTCACCTCTATCGTGATTAATTTTTCCCTCGTAATTATTCCCTTTTTCACATATTTGCGATCATATAAAACTCCCATGAAAAAAGGGTAATTCAAATGAGAATAATAACGTAAAAAAATGTTCACGGGAAAAAATTCCCCTTATCATGAAAAGTTTTTTCCCTCGTAATTTGTTCACATTTCCCTTAGATGTTCTCACTTAATTTTTGCTAGGGAACAGAACATGTACGTAAGTAGTTCCTCCTATAAATCGAATATTAAGGGCTAGATCCGTTAATATGGCAAAAAACCTATATCTGTGGTTTTCATGGACAACCGCGTATGGCCATTTTTCCGATTTTGATTACATGTTTCCAAAAATATTTGAAAAATATGGATCAATTCCGCTTTTTTAACGTAATGACAAAGTTTAAAAAGTGCAATACCTAGTCCATAGTTTGATCTAGAATGGGGTTTCCGCTCTCCTGAAAAATTTGTTTAAGGACATACGCAGTTGCCCATGAAAACCACAGATATATTGGTCAACACAATGCATAACAAACCTAAAACTTTAAAATAAAACAGATCTTTAAAATAAAAAAAGCTTATTTTAAAACTCATAAAATCGTGTTTATTGATTTTTGGCGATATGTTTTATAAGATTTGGCAATGCCGAATGTAGCACTCTTGATATTTTTTTATATACCTTTGCTTAGGTTATATATTCGCGTAACTCAAAAACGGTTTAGTTTATTGAATAAAAAAAAAACCCGAAATACCGCAACGAAATTACCTTTATGTAAAGCAAAGTATATATGAATTATATTCTACGTTTATATTTAAGAAAAAGTCCGATAACTGCCAAGGAGTCGCCTCTAGGGTGATTAAATGTATAACCGACCTCCATTGGTTTTTTGTCCTTAACAGTTTCTTAAAACATACATTGCCCCTTATCACCATTCATTACAAATAAGACGGTTAAATGAAATTCTTAAATTTAGCCCCTGTAGCGCTTCAGATGACCTTGTAAAAAAATAACATTTTAAAACTTGAAAAATATTTGTTTAACTCATACGCATTTAATTTAATAAAAAATAATAAGTCTTAAAATAATCATACAAAAATTTTGCTATAAATATTAAACTGAAAAGCAAAGATTTTTAGTACAATTTATAAGTTCATCAAATCCGTTTTGGAACTGACTAATAAATAGATTAAAAAATCACAAGAAGAAAATGAACATTTTTAAAATTTTTGGGCTTATTTGCGTTATATCTTTGGGCCAGGCCGACTTTGCTCCCCGTTCTACACACAACTTGGATAACCCCTATGCAACAGCAAGATCTAGAATGGCAGCTAACCCGCCAAAAACGAAACAATAATTTTTTTAAATTTTATTTAAACATTTTTTAAAACATAAAAAAAATTGAATAAAAAAACATTAATTTAGTTTCACTTAAAATTTAATAAATTCGAATTTATAAGACATTACAGCAATTTCCAAGTAAAAAATTTAGCTTCAAACGAAGCAGGTTTGTAAGGGAAAAATGTCAGAGTTTCGCTTACCATCTCGCTTATGGAAGGCATGAATTTTATATGGTGAGTTCCCACTTTGAAGCAATACATTTGTCAGCGATACATCGCCAAAATACAACCGTGTAGGTTATGGTACTTGTTGTTGGTTGACTGCAAGGTGAAGAAACATTCAATACAAGGCAGCTGACAAGTGCGGACGTGTTTTAAAATTTGTTTTAGTAATTGTTTTTTTTTGAAGTTTTGTTTTTAATAATTATGAATAAAGTTATTTTATGAACAAGGCGAGTTTAACTACAGGTGGCGTCGTAACTACAGCAATCCAAAAACAACAGAAACAACAAAGGGGGTTTTGCATTGCATTGTTAAGGACCAACCATAATGTGCTTCAGTTGGCTTAAGCAAATGTACGAATACATGTTAATCATATGCGGCAAACCATATTGAACTTAAGGAAACTTTTTGTTAAATTTAATGAAACTTTCATTTGCTTAAGCAAAGTGCGAAACTGATTGCACATTCCGTACGGAATCAAATGTTTGTTAATTTTATTTTTGTTTTTTTATATACATTTGAGAGACTTTTTGTTAGTTTTTGACAGTAGGTTAATAGGAGAGGAGAAAAGAAATGGCATTCTCTTTTCCCTTCTCTCCTAAAAGATCAAGACTTGAAGAGTCAAACTTGAAGTGTGTCAACCGGCACGTACACATGCCATTGTTGCCAACCTAGTGATTTTTGTTGTTTGTTTCTATATAAATAAATCAAGAAATTTTCTTTAATATACTTATAGATTAATCGTTTATTGTGTTTCATTTAAATATTTTGTGTTCTTTTAATTAATTTGTTTTTATTATTTACTTTAACAATTAAGATTCTTTTGATTCGTTAAAAACACTTACAGCCTGTTCATCGATTTCGAACGTCAACGTTCGCATAAAAACTTGTACTTAAAACAAAAACAAAATTCTTACATTTTCTATGAGAACGTTAACGTTCGCAATCGGTAAACAGGCAGTTACATAATTAACTAATTTCAGACATGCACACATAATAATTTAATTTTTAATTTTATACTACTTTAAAATCTTAAAACTTATTATTTATAAATGTTTAAGTCATAAAACTAGCAAATCTAAGGCTTATCAGAATTTTAAAGGGGCAGTTAAATAATTAAAAAAAAATTTTGTTCTATACTAAACCCTCTTTTACACACTCTCACCTAAAAACTTGCAACTTTTTGAAAGAAAACTTTCATAGTGTGAACCTTGACTTTGCAAAGTCTTGACTTTGTTAAGCCTATAGTACACGGAATGTAAAAAGCCACATGCAAATATGGTTTTGACGTATTTTGTCGTCATCACACAACACGAACTTGCTATTATGGCTTTGTAGTGACGTCAAAATTACGTCAGAACCACATGCGCATTCGGCTTTATACATTCCGAATTGCTTTCTGAGCTGATCTAACGATGTCCGTCTGGCTGGCCGGCTGCCTGGAAGTCCATGTAAATCCTGTAGCTTGATGAAATTTGATACATAGACTCTAATTTGCACAATGACCAAGCCTATTGAAAATGGTCAGAGTTGGTCCATAATTTCGCATAGCCCCAATACAAGCTTCTTTCGGAATAGGGTATTTGTGCCCATAAACCATCTTATTATGTTGGTATGTATTTGTATTAAATTTGGTCCCAACTAACTTAAAGCCAAACCAATCTCATATAGATAACGAATAATATTCGGCACAAAGAACTTTTGCATGAATCTTAACCTCATAACATGGTATTGTTTTGGCGAGTCTATGATTGCCCATGGGTTCCAAATAGAATACACTCTCGAAAATTGTCTCCAAATACTGTACTGACCGACTATACTTTCTTCCTTAATGTTTTTTAAGATTTGTAGGAATTTATGTAAATACTACGTTGGCGCATTTAAAAACCCATTTCTGATAAACTGCCTTTCAACTAGGTAACAGATAATTAATGAAACAATACAATTAAATTACTTAAACGTTTACTTATTACGTTTATGGTATGCCACACATGCACGTTTTTTCCTTTTGCTTTGTGTATGTGGTAGTAAATTTTTGACAACTAAAAAGAATCGTTTTTTGTTTTTGTACAAGTAAGCAGACCTGATAGATGGGCCTTGGCTTAAGCAACATCATTTTCAATTATCATTTTTTTTAATAAATTTGACAATACTTGCATATTCTCGTAAAATCAGTGATGACAACTTTTTGAGAGCAAAAAGCACTTTAAAATTAAAAAAACACTATTTCGAGCGTAAAGAAGCACTAAGCCATTTTAAAAATTTAATTTAACACAAAACAAGTTGCATTCGGCTGTGCCGAATATTAAATACTTCCAAAATTTAAAAAAGGCGACGGAAAATTAAATAATAAATATATTTACATTTCTATATAAACATTTTTAAATGTATTATTATTATCTTCAATAAAAATAATAGCTCTGTTTCTTTACCTTTTGGGTAAAGTTCGTGCAAATGAGAGTAAGCATAAATTTCTCTCATAAAAAGACAACATTACACAAAAGTAGGGGAACAGAAAAAACCAAATTTTAAGCACAAATTAAAAATTCAGTGTTTTGACTGACAGTCTTTACAACACCAAAAAAATTTGCGCCACTTTTGAAAAATTTTATATTGGCTCTAGAATTAAACTACTTTTACTAAAGAAACTTGAATAATTCATTTCTTTTCGCCACAGCCTCGGGAGTTTAAAAAAAAATTTCTTATTTTTGCGATCCATAATCCGACGCTAATAGTTTTAATTGAATATCTAATTAAATTTTTTTCAAACTCTCTACTTTCTGCTCTTTTGCGATATTTTTTTTTATCATACGTTTGAGCGACGCAGGGGCGTTAATATTCGGTTTACTTAACCGCGAGTTAACTTTTTCTCGATTCTTGTATATATTTTTTTTTTATTTAAAAAAAAATAAAACTTAACAAAATAATTCATTTTATGTAAAAATTTTAAGTTATTTTTATGGTTTTATGTCTTAAATTAAGTCTTAATTGTATAAACGCTTGAAATGTAACCCCGTATTCATAAATGATTATAAAATTTAACAACGTTTATTTAACGAAATTTTCATAAATAACTTGTTTTGTAAACCTTTATTAAATTTAAAAAATTTTGTATGAATACAGTCATAAATCTGCAATATGTGTTAATAACTACTTTATCGACCAAAAAATAAAACATTTGACTATACAAAATAAAAAACATGTCGTCAACATGACATGAATCATTTGAACGCCAATTCATGTTTAAAGAAGAAAGAGGAAGAATCATGTCAAAAGGACATGAGTCGTATGGACACAGACTTACTTAATGTCAACATAAATTTATTAGACCGATAAATTTTGGGTTTCTCAATATATAGACAAAAAACATTGTTTTCAGTTGGCAGCACCTATCAAAATACATATAAAAGTTGGGAGTAAGCTGATTGAATTTATCTGTACGGCGAATACATAAAAGAAAAATAAATAATTGGCAGATGAGTGCCGGTTAGCTTTGCGATAGAATAGAAAACAAATCAGACATTGCTAAACCAAATTTCTTTAATGTGCAGTTTTCGTTGGGAAAAAAGATAACCGCTAATAAGATGAATTACTAGAAAGAATAAAAGTTCATACATAAAAGTAGCTATAATTTAAAATTCGGGATATGTAAGTCCCGAAAAATCCAGGGATTTCGGGATTTCCCGCTTGGCATCCCTAGAACATACAAATTTTATTGTATTAATAACCGGCCATGTTTTGAAATGAAAATCGATAGAGATTTTAAGCTAAATGTTTTTCAAAAGCACCCCAGTTTTCCCTGATTTTAAGTGGTCTTATGAACTTCGAAAACAGGATAGTTTTTTTACTCCAATTCGATTTTCACAAAATGGCTGAACATATTTAAAATATATTTGTTTTAAAAAAAGGTTCAAAAAAAGTTTAAAAAAATACTACATGTGGAAGTTTGTTTTGGCTAATATTTACAAGATTTGTTTTGTCTTTTGAAACAAAAAGTTTAATTTTATAACCTGTTTCACGCTATGCGATTTATCGCACAGGAATATTTCGAAGATTGGTAAGTAGAATGTAGGGACGCTTGCGATGTGATCAATGTAGACCGAAATGTAAAATCAAGCAACAGTTTGATGTTTCTTTAAAATATGTCTCATATAAATGCCTTGTTCCGTTTCAGCGTATCACCAATCTTATGTATAAAGGCCTCGTTATTTTTACGCAAACGCATACGTGGTGGTTCAGTTGCTCCGTTTTCCTTATTAAACTTAGGTAAAAATGGGTTCTCATACGTTAATGTGTGATTGCGTTGCCAATAAACGTAATAATATTAATATTTTTCTCCGTTTTTAAAGTATTTTTATTGATAAAGCGAACACTCCACCGACGTACACAACGTTTTATTTTTATATTTTTACACAAAACTTGCAACAAGAAAAGTTACGTCTGAACGTGTCCGAGTTTTCGGATAGTGTTGCAGGGTTATGTCGCATAGTGTCAAACAGGAATAAGTTTTTGAAAATGTTCGTGTAAATACAAACATATTAAAGATTTATTTTTGGTTTTATTTGTAATACAAAATCAAACAGTTTCACTGCCTGTTCAACGGTTTCGAATGTTAACGTTCGCATAGAAAATTACATTTAAAACAAAAAAAAATTTTAGAATTTTAGAATTTTGTTTTAAATATATTTTTCTATGCGAACGTTAACATTCGAAATCGTTGAACAGGCAGTGAAACTGTCGATACCACTCGATCTCCTCAGATGGATTTGCCGTCTTACACTCGCAGCCATCGACGACTGCTGATGTTAATAGTCAAACATCAATCCTTAAACCAAATTGTATTTTAACTCTTGGTAGATCGAAGTTTGCTTTTTTTGAATGATTAGCCATTTTAATTGATTTTACATGTTTTTCCATACTTCTGTTTTTCCGTACTTTTGTGAAGAATTTTCCTTGAAATCCAAAGTACATTTTTTTTTTTGTGTTTTTTCATTTGTGTCTTTCTTTTTCTTGTTGACCTTCTGAGGAGATCGAGTGGTTGCGATCGTAACATGTCATGGTAACCTGCCGGCCAGGGTTCGAGCCCCGGCCACGGTCAAAAATGAAAGATTATCAATAACAATTTTTATTAATTTTCATGTTGTAAAATTCCTTTCTTTATAAAAATAATTTAATGAAAATTAAATTTGATGAACTTGAGCCGAATTAAAATATAAATTATAGTTTTTAGAATAAAGTGTTACTTTTTTAACTGGGGATAAACTAGATTTTGACAAATACATATAAAATTTAGTTCTCTTATTAAAAAAAAAAAACAATTCCCCTATTATTTTCACCCAAATTTTGTTTCAAGACTTTTATTAACTTAAATTATACACATAATGCAATTTATATTTTCTATTATAAGCCAGAGTTTTATAATATTTACAACAGAATTATTTTATATATTTGAAATTTTGTATGAGTTTTGTTTTTTTTTATTATTAATAATCCTTAATTTATTTGAACGTTTTTGTATTCAGATTTCGGCTTAGAAAAACACAATGTTGTTGGTTTAAACAAATACTACATTTTAAATTAATTAAAGGTTTAATAAAATCAATGCAAATAAGTGTTATAAAGTTGGTTTCTTGATTTTTATAATTTGCTCTTTCTTTTTTTCTTTCTTTGTGCGATTTTTTTTGTCATCTTCATTTACAAAATATCTTCAAATTAACAGCTTTTTAAATTAAATTTATCCGCCTTATTGTTGTTCATAAAATTTTTAAAGTTTTAACACAAATGTCTTTTAATTCCCTTTTTTAATCGCTTTATTATTTTTGATTTTTTTTAAGGTTTCGAAATTCTTTTAGAAATGTTGCTCTTCACGGGTGTGAACAAGAAATTGTTAGTGGCTTAAACATACAATTGCTCGTGAAGACAGGGTGTGAGAAACAAAAAGTTTTAAGCACTCTTCCTTTAAACAACATTGTGTTTCCTTGATAGTTGATAACATAGATTTAAGTTGTCTAAGCGTGCTACACACAGTGTTAAGAGACGTTCTGAGTTTCTTAAAGATATTCATAAAATACAATCCAATATATGGCATTTAGTGAGGCAAATAAAGCTGGAAAAGCTACACGTGAAGTACGATCAATGTAAATGGCTCGTTTTAAACGTTCCTGTTGGGGGGTTAACTTCGGTTTTGGTGGTTCAGGCTCAGCAGGCTTGGGTGGTGGTGGCGGAGGAGCTATTGTGGGTGTTAAAATAATGCGAGATTCTTGTCGGGGAATCCAAGGACCATCCGCATCAAGAGGAGGTCGCATAACGCGGCGTGTTGTGTGGCTATGGCCCAAATGTGACTGAAATTTCAAAGACAACATGTATATAAAAAATTAATATTGTTTAAGGTTTATAACAATTGAAAGCTATAAAAAGAAGTCTTCTATTAAAGTATTCGCCAAAAATTATGTTACGATTTATAAATAATTCTTTACACCAAACTTACCCTTTTGTTTTTTGTCATTTCATCGAAAATTTTTTCAATTTTTTCATCGGTCAACGGTGGATGCGAAGGTGGTGGTGGTGGCTCTGGTTTTGGCTCCTCTTTTTTAGCCTCTTCTGGCTTGGGCTTAGGAGGGTAAGCTATAGGCTTCGGTATAGGCGTATCGCTTAAAACAATATTTATTAGACAATATTCCATTAGGGCCATAAACACGAACACCGTACATACAGACATAAAGGCATCTACCGCTTTTAAATACGATACAGGCGGTAGAGATGATTGAGATTTCGCATGTTGCGTTGATAGTGTTAAAAGTGAAGTAACACCTAAAGTGACACGGGCTGGTGCAGCTTCTGGCTTAATCCAAAATGAGACCCAGGACATAATGACAATCATACAAGTGGGTATATAGGTATTAAAGACATAATAAACAAGACGTCTTTTAAGAGTGAACACCACCTCTAAGCAAGTAAAGTTACCGGTGGAATAGACCTGGGTGCAATCAGCTGTTTCGTTGTGTATCAGCGCCACTTGGGGCAATTCTATGTTTTCATCAACCACCAAAGGTGTCGTGGGATCCCATTGAAATATCATATCGTCCGTAGTATGAGATACTAAAATTACAACATTTACTTAGTTCAATAAACTTTTCTTTTTTACCTCTCTCTCTCTCTCTCTCTCTTTCTGCACTGCCTACTTACAACTCTCCATTTGCATCTTGCACTCCTGTGTATCATGGGGATAAATGGCAAAATTCATAATGCACGATAATCTCAGAGTCAATTTCACCATATACAATATAGTTTTATCCTTGTACAGCCACATGTAATGATTTGGTATGGTCATCGTTTGAAATGTTACAGATTTGGCATTTTTGAAAAAAGAATCTGGACGCCATAAACGTTTCAACCAATCCACCTCTAGCAAACGATATTCCTGTGTCATATTTTCGGGCAGTCGTAAACGATGATCTTTCCAAGTCTGCGCAAAAAATATATCAGCCACATAAGTCATTGAATTCTCATCGATGGAATCTAAACCCATGACCGTGACATGAAAGTATACAATTGTTGGTTGGCCCTCTTTTTTAGGCGGCCTCATTTTGTCGTAACGTTTTATGTCTTCTGGCAAAATATCTGTTATTTCTAAACTATGCCTGCAGGTGGGAATAACAAAAAGTATTTTTACGGGTGTTTACAATTTAAATCAGATTAAATTTGTTCTTACTGAAATTCTGCTTGTGTTAAGTATTCGAGACTTATTGAGAGTAAAATAAACAGGAATATTTGAGCGTTCATTGCTAAAAATAATAAGAATATAAATGTTTACAGTATTATTTAATGAACAAATTATGATAGCCTTAAATTTATTTTAAATGTAAAAAAATGTCCACGTTTGACGAAATACGTATTGAAAAATGGCGGATATAGTTTCCTCATTTTTGAAATACCTTTTTTAATGTAAACTTTTTCAGTATATTCATATTTGCTGTTTATCTCTTTAAAATGGGGTTTCTCTATTAAATGGTACTTAAATTATTTGTATTTTAGTTTTGTTTTTATGGAGTCTTGAGAAATGTTAAGCACTGGTTAAAATATGTTTAGGTATTTTTACTTTTTTAATAATAAAGAAAACAACGAATTTTAAAATAAAAAAAGATTTGCTTTTTTAGCTGTTATTTTTGTGTGATTAAGCCTTTTATAGCCCTTTTAAAATACTGATATCACTTATTTTTCATTCAGCTTTTTTCATCACTGATGGTAACAAAAATTTAAAGGGTGGTTAAATTTTAAGGGCCGATGTTGAATGTGAACCACACCTAAACGTCAAGCTTTTTTTCTGCATTTCATTTGATATTTCCAATTTTAGACTTACTCAATTTGAACCATGGAAAGATACACAATCGAGCAACGCGTCAAAGATATTCATTCTTATCATGAAAATGGGCGTTCAAGTCAAAATGCATAACGTGCACTTCGTGATTTTTTAGGTCAATTTAATCGTCCAAATGTGCGTGCAATCGGAAAAATTGTTCAAAAATTTGTGCAACCCGTGTCTGTAGGAGATGTAAAAAAACCAGTGCATGCTGGTACTGCAGAAAATATTGATGCTGTTCGCGATAGTGTAGTTGAAGAGCTATCCACCTCAACTCGTGCCCATCAATTGCACCTCTCACGCTCGTCGTTGATGAACATCATGCATAAAGACTTCTATTTACACGCTTACAAGGTGCAATTGCCTCAAGAACTAAAGCCTCTTGACCATTTCAAACGTCGTCAATGGTCAGAATGGTGGCAAGAAATGGCAACAGTGGATGATCAATTTTCGAAGAAAATCATTTTCAGTTATGAGGCACATTTTCACCTCAGTGGATTTGTCAATAAGCAGAATTTCCGCATTTGGGCGAATGATAATCCAAGAGTGATTTTCGAAAAACCAATGCATCCACAAAGAGTTACTGTTTGGTGCGGTTTATGGGCTGGCGGCATCAGGCAGTTACTGTGAATGGTGTTCGCGATCGTGAGATAATAACAAACTTTTTATAGCCCGAATTGGAAGATATGGATGTAGACGATATGTGTTTCAACAGGACGGTATCACTTGCCACACATCTAACGAAACAATGGCTCTTTTGCGCGACAAATCAAATGGCCGTGTAATCTCACGTAGTGGCGATCTCGATTGGCCGCCAAGTTCATGTGATTCGACACCGTTGTACTTCTTTCTTTGGGGTTATTTGAAAGAGAAGGTGTACGTCGATAAGCTAACAACAATTCAAGAGCAAAAGGATGAGATAATTCGGCACATTAATGGCATAGATCCTCAGTTATGCTTTAGCGTCATTGAAAATTTGGACCATCGGATGGAGGTGTTTTACTCAAAATCAACATCGGCCCTTAAAATTTAACCAACATTTAAAATAATAAATTTGCTCGACAAAATTAATAAAAAGGATTTTTCCAGGTTATTATTTTGTTCGAATCGCAGATGGCGTAAGACTCGTTGAGAACTACCTACAGTAAAGGCGACCGTACACGACATGTATTTGTCATCTGACATGTCAAAGGGCCTGTTCGGAAATGCATCACTGAGCAAACTTTTTTTAATGCCGATAAAAAATAATTAAAATTTTTTTTTTATTAAGTGACTATTATTTTAATGGAGTATTTGACAATTTTTTGTTTCACATCTACTTAACTGATATATATTTAAGCATTTGAAATCACTGATGCAGCGCAGTGATGCATTTCCGAACAGGCCCAAATTTCCCACTGCAAAATACATACATTTGTGTTACATTTTTAACTTTGCTTCTGTAAAAGTCAGACGCAAAGTCATCTGACAAAATTTTAATTAGAGCGTGCTCTATTTTCTTCTGACAAACCATCTGACATCAGAACTTTATGCCGGTAAGAAACCGGCAGCGGCGTCCAATATTGACGAAATTATTAGCCGGCTGAAGTTAATATTTTACAATACCGATGTATGTATGATAATTTCCCCCATTGAATAGAAATTATGTACATACATATATTAAGAAAAAACGTTTCATTATAATATCCTAAATTGGTATCTTCCAATTTAAAGAAAAAAATGTTTAGATGGCTGAACTCTTTCGGCGCAAACAAAAATTTGTATGGCGGCCGCACCCAATTTTGAAACCGAGAACTACTTTGGTTTCTGCAATAACTATGCGAAAAAAACATAGACAATTACATGTGAATTGAAAAGTTTACAAGTCAGATGTAAAAAACATGCCGTCTACATGCACCTTAAGACGAACAATATTCTGGGAGCGAAAATAAAGAAATTGAGGTTAATGTTTTTTTAATTCAAGTTTTTTTAATTTAGTTGTAAATTAAGAACTAGAAAACCAAATTTTGTAAACTTTTGTAAACAAGTGTTTTAATATAAGAAGTGATTTAATATTTTCGCTCGGGATCAAAAAATTTTATTAGCAAGAATGCGAGAGCGTCATATAACAAAGAAAAATTCGTTAGAGTGCGTGAGCGCGAGCCTGCGTGACCAACTTTTTCCCCGTGACAGTGCGTGACTAAAAATGTATGGGCTTTTAGAGGAAGAGAGACTTATGAAGGTCGAACTTAAAACATCATTTAATTTTGCTTCAGTTTTCAAATAAGTCCTGCCGCATCTGAGAGACGAGACAATGTTCCACTGCAGGTCTGCTTCAAACGGCTTTGCGAAATCGTCTATGTCTGCAAAAGTTTAAAATACTTCGTTTTTTTTCAACAAAAATCTTATTAATGTTAATTTCAAATACCTATTTATAATCTTAAATGTGCTTCAATGAGTCAAATTTCAAATCTTACTTAGGAATGACTCTATACACTACCAGAATATTTTGTGTCTTCATGTAAAAAGCTTCTTTATAAATTTAAATTTGACTCATAGAAGCACATTCGAAAAATGGTTAATATAAATAAAATAATAAATAATTCCCACATTATGTTAATAATCTCTTAAAGCTTATTTCCGATGTGCAAAAGAAGTTATTTTTTCGTACAACTACATTTAAAACAAAAACAATTTTTAGAATTTGTTACATTTTTTTTTGTGTTTAAAAAAAGGCGTATCGTTACGTCCCTAATCGATACATTCCTATTTAAAATCCTAAAAAATATGTACGCTCTGGTAATCTTTCATTGAAGTAACATTAACATTATTTGCAACTAACAATTGTTTTTGAATATTTTTACTTTTATAAATATAAATTTTACCTTGGCTTTAACATTGAATTTACTTTTATTATGTATATGAAAACAGGAAAACACTTTGATATGTTCATGTGAATGTACATATGTATATGTATTCACAATAATTTAAAAAAATTGTAACAACAAAACTAACAAAAATAGAATCAGCAATGAAGAAAAATCATTGTCATTTGTAGGTAATTACCTTGGCGGCTGGGTTCGTCAATACAAAATTATTTTCATATTTTTATACTCTTCACCACTGCTGGTGCATGAGGGTAAACTTACCCTGCAGAAGATTAAGAGTTAATTTTGTCTAAATGCCACTAGTACAATTACTAGAAGTACAAGTGATAACGGAATTAGTTTTTCAAATCACTTAATTAGAGCATTTTTATTATAAAAAATATTAAAATGCTAAAAGCGCCCAATGTGGTCCAAGTGTACTAGTACACGACTACACGTCTAGAACCAATAGTACTAGTGATGTTCCAAGTACACTGAATGCTAATTTGAACATTTAGATGGTATAGAAAAGTTTACAGTTGAGAACTAGTGCTGGTTATTTTTGTACTAGTTTGGTACTAATTAGGTACTAGTTCAATCTCCTGCAGGGTAGTTTGTCATTCCGTATGAAACTTTTTTAATATTCATCTTAAAGAATTTACCATACATTCATATATTTTGTGTCCTTAAGTAATTCTAAGTCAATTTTGCCATGTCCGTCTGTGGAAATCATGCCTACTTTCAACCACTAAAAAGAATAGGACAATTTTGGTGTAAAATTTATTTTTAGTTCTCCACAGCAATTTGAGATTAAAGTCCAGCATAATCGGTTCGTTAAGAAAAGAGTTATTAACCTAAATAGGGAAGAACCTCCTTAAAAAAATAATGATATCTTCGTTATAAAAACTTACAAAAATAGTGGCGGAATGCACCGATTATTGTTAAATTTTGCGTAAACTCGTATAATATGACTAGAAATCATATTATTGAATTTCGTGAAGATCAATCCGTAATTTAACACCAAAAACCCATTCTTTGCCATTGTTTCATAAGAGAAGAAATCACACTGCCAAATTTCGTGAAGATCGGCTCATTATTTTTCATAAGCTCCCTGTAGTCGTTAAATTTGGTTTTCTATAGTACAATAATAAAAATAAGACTAGAAATAACACCTCAGAAAAAAGAATTATTTTTGAGTTTTATTTGTTGATAAAAAAAACCAGTTACTTTTTGAAATTAAATTTTTTGCTTAATATTAAATTAATAGAGTCCGGGCAAAATTTGTTGAAAATCGGTACATAATTTACCATAAGTCCCATATAATATGCCGTTCTGAAGAAAACTTTAAACGCCTTAAACGGATATGAACCATGATATTTGATTTAAATTAAGTCGAATTAAATTCTATATGACTATAATTGTCTTAAATACGCCTAAAACCGCAACGAATTATAATTATAATATAATTTGTAATTGTAACTCTTAATAAATAAATGTACAGTTAGTAATACAATTACTTTTAAAATAAAAATTTTTCAATAGATTATAGTATTTTTTTAAATTTAAAGAAAAACAAATTAAAGAAAAATAGAAAATTCATATTTACGATTTGAATTATTTTTATTTTGAAAAATTTTTTGGACTAACTGTATGTTCATACAGTATCCAGCAAAACTAATGGCACATCAGTACTTTATTATTTTTTATATAAAAAAGAAATACCAACAAAAAAAACATGAAAAATATATATTTAAATTTGTCTAATAAAGAAAAAAGGAACATTTAATACATTTAATTAATTAATCGAAAAATTTTAGACAATTAATTGTTCGAATAAATTAAAATTGCTTATTTCGATTAAAGGATTAATCGAAGAATTTATACCGATTAATCGAATAATAATATATATTTTAAGACGAATAAATAAGCCAAATGTATGTGTCCGTTGGAATTGAAAAAAAAAACAGTAATGTTTAGTGAGTAATTTAGCTTATATTTTTGTTAAATTTTTTTAATACAATTTAATAATTCATTTCACAAATGAAAAATCAACAAAGCAATGTTAGCTCAAAGATTTATGCTAATTTATGTTCTAGATAGAAATCGAAATGAAGTAAAATTGAAATCGAACGATGGTTTAAATTCAATTATTTACAAAATTACCGTAGTTTTAAAATTTGCTCGATTAAAAATCCACTTCATTTCGATTTCTAGAACACGCCCGTATTTTTTTAACAAAATAGTTTCTCTCTTTAGAATGAGTTTGGTAAAAATATTGTACGAAGAATAAAACTAAAAAGCTAAATGCAACAGGCGTCTAAAAATATATTAATGTTCTGCAATATCTTTACTTATTTTCAACTTACACAGTGACTATAACATAGTAATTGAAGCAGATGCTCCACCAAAAAAATCAAAGTGGCTACAAGTGGTTCAATAAATAAATATTTTAAACAATATGCTTTGATCGATTCTCCAGAGGAAATTATTTGCAGAAGCATAGCAGAGAATGGAATGTCCGTGAAAAGTTTCAAAAAATCCAAAGTTATATTGACTCTTTAAAAATTCTAAGTGCCCGAAAATGAAGCAACAATTTGGAGATACATTGACAAGTTTTATTTAAAAAAGAATGTTTTTTTCTACTCGAGTACTAGTTTTTTTAAAGTTATCGAAAAAAAAATTCGTAATTTATAAAATTTCTTGAGTTAGAATTATTCGATTAATTTTTAAATTTTATTCGTTTAATCGAATAAGTTAAAAATGCCAAATATCGATTAATCGTTTAATCGAAGAAAAAAACCCGATAAATTGAACAACCTAATCATTAGTGTACCTTTTCAAATTGGCACCGCAACACACGATACAATTTTTCTAATTTCTCCACATTTTTCATGTTGTGGTTCACATAAATCGGTTATAATTTTTCTGTCTTCTAGGGAGAGCTGCTTGCGGAATTTATATTTTAGTAAACATTTTTAATATATCGTCGGCTGATAATTTAATTGTCGTATGTGGATATCCATAGTTTCGAGTAAATTGAGTTTGAAGTTTGAACTCTTATAAAAAATCCACATATGACATTTAAATAATAAATCAATTTTTTTTTGTCGTTTTATATGGAAATTTGTTGTATGTGGCGTTTACATACGACATTTAATTTGAAAATTGCTTCAGCAAATACCACATACGAAAAACTTAACACTCCATATCTCGAAAACCGTATGAGGTATCGAAAAACGATTACGCCAAATCGATCTAACTCAAAACCGCAAAAAATCCACATACCTACGACATTTAAATTATCAACCGACGATATGTTGATGTGTCCTTAGTTGTGCGGCCTACTGTATGTATGAATTAAAAAATCTTGAAATAGTAACCTAGATACCAGAGCCTACGATGTGTTTTTCTGTATTAAAAATGTATCGTGCAGTCAGTCGTCTTCTTTCATCTTGTTGTTGTTATTTTCTAGTCATTTTTTGTTTGTCTCTCATCACAATAGCGACTTAATTCACAATTAAAACCACTTCAAAACCAAAACAACAAAAACAGCAACAACATAAAACCGTTAAGTAGCTTGTGTGTATGTGTGCTCTTTTGTTTAAAAAAAAACCTCAGGAATTATGAGCAATAAAAATAAAGAACTGAAATAAATTGTCTCATTGAGTGAAAAGTCGTGTAAAAAGGGATAAAAGCGGGGGACGAGGTTAAGAGGCCGATAAAAGAATATGCGAATGCACTTGGGTTTGAAGTTGTTGTATATTTCACCTAAGGTTTTTTAGTTGCAGTCATTTATTTCCTGAATGACGTCAGACAAGGACAATTCTGTTCATTTGCTTTGATCAAGAAAATTAAATGTTTCTTTTAATGTTGACTTATTTCAAATTTAAAGCGTATGAAACTTAACAGTTTATTTTGATTGCAATTAACTACATATGGGCATTTCCATTTTGACGTGTGGTGATATTTGTACCGCAAAATGTAAAAAAATTGAGCGAAGAAGTCAAATTTGTATAAAGCGTTTTTATATTTACAAAGTAATGAAGTAGCATTATATTCATAAAAAACATTACAGTTATCGACGCTAAGGATTTGCAGATATAAGCAAAAATATGCGCTGGCGTAACGTTAAAAAACGGATGTGGATTTTGACTTGCATTGAGCAAGATGTTTTGCATAAAACCTTTTTTAGTAAACTTTGGACTAATACAGATTTATTTTTCAAGCTATAAAATTTATAAATCTTTTCTCGTTTTAATTTAAATATGGGCATTTTCAGCGAAAAGTCTACTTATTTTAATGTAACGCCAGATTGCAAATAAAGTTGTATTTTCGGACCATGTTGTTCAATCGTTATCCCTTTCGTTACTATTTGTAGAGCTAGTTGCGCTTTACACCAAAATATAAAAAATTAAACTATACATATAAAGTTTTTTGAGAAACAGTTTAAAATACTTCTTACGTTACAAAAAGTAGACTTTTCGCTGGAAATGCCCGTATTTAAAATCGTAAATTAACGTATTACTTAAACATTTTTTGGAGAACGAAAACGTGTGGGTAAAATGATTTTGTTATTCGTGCTTAACTGGGGTTATTCGTGCTTAACTGGGATAAGCTTTTCCTATGCTCATTTCACTGGTTGCTTAGGCCAGACCATCAGGAAACTTCATCCATAAAGATTTTAGAAAAACTAAAGATATTAAACCAAATAAAACTGTTATAAGAATAAGAATTGTATAAGAATTACAGCAAAAGTTCCATTTGTAACAATATCAAAGTTTAAACAAAATCATCAACAATGAGTTTATCTCTCCTTACATTCCCCAAATTAAGATGTTTAAACAAGAAACATCAAAATCAAAACTATTCTAAACAAATTAAAACAAAAGCACATCGAACAATTTTATAAATTAACTAACAGCCAAGTTCACCATGTTCAGTTGTTATTAACTATTACTATAACTGTCAGTTAACAATTTGTTAAACATTTGACAAGATTTACATCTGAAAAGTCTGGGTTCACACTATGACCATTTTCTTTCAGAAAGTTTATTGGTGAGTGGAAATTCGCTTATGTTTTAAATTCGTAAATATTAACCTGAAGAAGGCGGTGCTTTTTACACGTTTTCTTTTATTTGTGCAAAATGTGCAAACGATACAATACACACATGTGCACAATTTACTTCATTTTACTTAGTTTGCACTAAAAAAACTTTGAGCAAAAATAGAAGTGCATAATTGCTCAGTTGCAAATAAGTTTTTGGATTACCAGAATAAATTTTTAGAAAAATAGCACATTTGCACGAAAAACAAAAGTGGTATGCTCACGACCAATCAAATTTAAAAATAGCAAATTTTCACAATGTCCATCGTGATTACCCATATTGTATATAATTTTTTGATTAAATGTTTGGCTAACACACCATTTTTTTGGTTTAATTCTGTCAAAAAAAACTACAATTCCGTTAAAAAAAAAATTATGTGTAGACACGTATGAAAATTTAAAATTTAAAATATAAATCGATGGATATTTGCAGCAGTGTTGCCACCAACGAATTGATAAAATACACATGGATCATGCCAAAATTACACATGAAAATACAAATTACACATTAGGGTGGGTCACTGATGTATGAGAAAAAATAAAAGTTCTCGAATCATATTCTAATAGTAATATTTGTTTGTATTACGTTAAAACAAATAAAAATTGCAAAAAAAAAGTTCAAAAAAGTCTCATCTTGAGCCCGCGCATGAGCTCCTTAGAATTAAGAATATTTGAAAAAAATCCATTTATTAAATTTTAATATTTTATTTACTATCAATTATTATTAATTAAAACTAAAAATATTTTGAATTAAACTTAAAAAAATAAAAATTTGGTTCTTATACAACATAAAACAATAAAATCCTTTTTGGTCACAAAATCTTGTTTACTGTCAAATCCGAGCATCTCCCGTCTTGATTCAAGTTTCGTCTATATTAAACCATCGCTTGACTTTTTTAGCGCAAAGAGTTATGAATGCTTCTGACACTATTTTCACGAACCAAAAAGTCGTTAAAATACAATAATATGTTTTTCTGCAATACAATGCTATTGTTGCTATATTAAAAATTTAACAAAATTTAAGGTCAAAGCGCGGGCTCTTACACTAAAAATAAATTAATAATATTTTACAGGGATCTAATTCAGACAAAAATACAACATATTTACGCTATTAGAAGTCGATAAGAGAAAAAATATTTTTTTTGACCCAGCCTATTACACATGCTATCGTATTTGCAAACTTACGAGTTTTGTTTTGATTTTCATAATACATACATACATACATAGATACATATGTATAAACTTTTCATTTAGCTAAAAAAAAATAACGATTGCCTTTATTTTTAAATGAACTAGTCATCGTTTTACTAATTTTTATAGTAATTTATAACTAATAAAATAAACAAAGTAAACTACAATACATTAACATTGAGATAATTTTTTGGATTTTTCCAGATATTTAAAGGTTCCAATTTTTGTGTATAATGATTGGAATAAGTTCAAAGTTTGGTCCACCATTCCTATGTATATCTTTTTAAATCTGTCGTGCAATGATGTAAATTGCTCAATATTCTATCCGCAGCAACATTTAAAAAGACTAAAACAAAAATAACTATTTGGAATAATCTGTCTCCCAAGGAATGTTTTATTTAAAAAACCTTTTTCCAATAATATTCTGGCTCCAAGCTAAAATTTTCTCAAATTTTCTCAAAACTATTTAAGTGTGCCGAGCATTACTTCTAAAAAACAAGACCTAATATTACGAAGTAGATTTTCAAAATATGTTGGAAGGTTCAGGCAGGCATCGACGCTACCAAATGTTTTAGGTGGACCGCGCATTTTATCAAAGCAATATCTGGCTTTTCGTCTTTTAATAACTTAACATCTGAATTATACTGTCCAAACATAACTTTAGGTGTATCTGGTGCAAATCCAACTAGACTTTTAAAAGGAATTTCTTTTACTTTAATTGTTCTTTTGAGAAGCTCAAACATTTCTTTTGCAGTGAATGATCCACTCTTTTAAAATAAAATAAAATTAATAATGTATCCGGGGTGTTTCGTCGTTATAGCTAATAAATTGTGACAAACGATATTTAAATCCAACCATTTTTAGTTCAGCTCTCTTAACGCTTCCATTCTTTTAATTAAACTTTTAAGTTTTTAAATCTTGTTAAACTTTTTTACATCTTGTTACAAAATAATAACAAAAATCAGTGCTACAAAACGTAAAAATTTTAAAATACACATGAATTACACATGGCCTGCACATAAAAAAAAAAACACATGATATGTCTTATTACACATAAGGTGGCAACACTGAAAATTTTTCAGTAAAATTTTGTTTTTACTGATTTTGAGGGTAGTTCTGGAAAATATAAAAAGTATGAAGACAATATAAATATAAACCAACTTACTTCATCGTTTTTAAAATTTTGTTCGATTTCAATTACACTCGAATTCGGTTTTCTGTTTAATTTTTATATGCGGTTACCACAATAAAATGGATTGAACGTGTAGTAAAATTTATAGGAAATTTTACATCACGTAAGTTGTGATGCATCCACCATATCGCCCGCACCTTGCACCTTCAGATTATCATCTATTTCGATCTCTGCAGAAATCTCAAAATGGTGTAAATTAAATTCCAAAGAGGCCTGCAAAACACAACTAGATCAGTTTTTGCTCAGAAAACCCAGAAACTCTAGACTGGTGGAATAATGGCTTTACCCCGAAAGTGGCAATATACTATCGATCAAAACGACTCATTTCAAATTAATATAAGAAAAATATGATTCATTTTTGCCCCCTACGGTCGCAGTATTATAATTCGTTGCAGTTTTAGGCGTTTTAAAGTCTATTTCGAAACTACGCTTTATATGAAGCCTATGGCAATTATGTGATTAAAAATTCTTTATTAAATTTTTCAACGTAATTTCTTGTCGTACTAAACTATGACAGCCCAATTTTTGTTACAATTTACGGTTTTATGCGAACTCAAATGCCTTCCAAAAGTGGGCTTTATATGGGGTATATGGAAAAACGTGGACCAATCTTTACTACATTTTGTAGTGTGATTTCTAGTTCTATGTAACTATGAAAGACTAAATTTTAATACAATAGCATTATTCTTTACAGTTTTAGGTGTACTAAGTGTTTTCGAGAGTGGTTTTTTATATTGGGCCTATGGCAAATTATGGACCGATAATATAAAACTTCGGCACATTAAATTTTACTAGAATTGCATTATTCTTTAAGGTTTTGGCCATTTTAAATAGTTTTCCGATACTGGGCGTTATATTGGGACTTTGGTAAATTATGGACCGATCTTCAGCAGACTTGGTTTCTAGTAATATAAACCGATACTGTGCAAAATTAAATGGTGCATTTCGGCACCAATTTATGTTAGGTTTTGAAAGAAAATTACAAATTTTTTTATGTAGATTGTTCATAACTCTTTTTCTACTTACTCGATTGTGCTGGGTTTCAATCCTTAACTTCTTATTAGAACTAGAAACAATTTGACACCAAATTCGTTATTTTTTGAGTCTTTCGAAAGCGAGCATGTTTTAAAATGATAGTTATGCCTAAATCGACTTAGAATTGCTCAAGGACCCAATATATATACTTTAGGGGATCTTATAACTAGATTCACTCTTGGTGTAAGGTGTAACCATAAAAATACCGAAAAAATTAAACTTATCAGAACGTAGCAACTGATGGGATATCACTCTTTTGAAGATGCTGCTAAAAGTTATTGGCCACGTCATCAAGAAAAGGCTTTGTGATATAATCTATCCCGGTATGAGAAGAGAACAATCCGGTTTCAACCGTGGAAAATCCTGTGTTGTCCATGTCAACAGTCTCAGAATAATAGTCGAGCAGTCCGTTGAATGGAGATCCCCATTATATCTCCTTTTGAAAAGACGGTTATCACGCTCTACCATATAGAAATTTGGAAGGCATTAGCCTGAACGGGAGTTTCACAACAGCTGATCTTTCTCATAAAATCTATTTATGCTAATGCAACATGCAGAATATTGCATTGAAATAAACTATCTGATAAGATAAACATCGGTAAGGAGTCCGTCAGTGATGTGGGTGTGCTCTCGCCACTCTCTTTAATATTGTGCTAGATGTAATTATGCAACAAGCTACAACAACAGGAAATAGAATTGTGTTGGGCCTTCAATATAGACTTGAACTGTGCTGGCACATTCACATGCTGGTATGGAACACAAGTTGCGCAACAATGTCGATCTAAATTAAATTAAATTAATTAAGAGTCAGGGCGGCTACAGCGCAGATATTTCGGCACGTGTAAAGAAAGCAAGGCAAGCATTTCAAATGTTTACTAACATACGGAAATCGTCCAAAATTTCACAAAGAACGAAGCTCAAAAAAGAAATATTGGTCCTTTTTCTCTTTTTGATAAATTTGGTGTACAAATTGCATATGGTTCAATGGCCGGCATATATTTAGACAGCCATTGCTTTTCACATGGACTGCTGTATGTCGGTTGCTCAAGAGTATCGTGAGCTCAAAACTAAAATTTGTTGGCTTACGTACAATTTCACCAATTTAAGTTAAAACTAACTATTACTTTAACTTTCAGTTAACGATATGTTTTTGACAGCTATAAATGGTAGTTAATTATAACTGAACTTGGTGTAATTGGCTGTTAATATAATAAATCTTAAAATGTTGTTTAGAGAAATATCTAAACTAATATTTTAAGTTACAAACATACAATAAGTCATAGAAACATACAAACTTTTCAGCTTCATAAATTTGTAAGAGGGAATCTCCAGAACTGCCGGTCCAATTTTAAACATTTTTTTCAACCAAATGAAGAACTACTACAACTACCAGAGTCCTCCTCATTGCTTTTAGCCAGTGCGTTCTCGGTTTAATCATTACTTTTTCATAATAATGTACTAATGATGGTTTCTTTGAAAAATTTTTTCTAAGTACCAATTAAGGACTTGCATTCCGGCTTAAGTTTTGGATTTGGGCGGAATAAAATTACCTTTTTAACTAAAAATGGCAAAAAAAAAACGTCACAATTTAAACGTTAAATGCATAAAACTTTTTAATTTCCAAAGATTTTTTTCACAATTTTTTCTGTAGAATATTTATCGATTTTAAAAAATCGAGACAAGTTTGAATCTTATATTTGTAAAATCCTAGAAAGGTAACTCAAAAATAGTAAATTTTAACTTTCAAAGTCTCGGATATTTTGTAAACTATAAGAACTCGACTGGTACATTCTACTGATTTAAAGTCAGGCTAAAATTAAGAATCTTGGATTGGTTTAAATTTGTATAATACCCGAGGTGCTCTTGGTGAATCTATGGAGGCCCTCTTGATATATTTTTAGACCCCAAATCCTAAACTTGATCTCGAAAATAACGGCCGTATTTATAGCCAAAATTTAGCAACTGCTTATACATCACGGACAGCGATCTGTTAACTAGCAGACCGTTTTGGCTTAGCAGAGAGTTAGCAAAAAGTTTATTTAAAACGAATTTTTAGCTGTCAAAAATAATTCAAATATCCACTCTGGAAAGTGTTAGCTCTGAAGTATTTGTTGATATTTCTATAAAAGTTTTTTGCCTCAAGTTGTAAAATGTTTTAAGACCAAAATGAAGATAAAAAAATAGTAAAAAAATCCCAAATTGGAATCAGGGCGAAAAAGTAAGTAAAGGGTCCGCCAAATAACTTTTTTTTTTGAAAATGCTATAAAAAAACTACTGAATATTTTTTTCTCAAATTTCTTTTTTTATTTGAAAGTGCAATCCTTCCGGTTAATAATAGAAAATAATTTCATTCAAATGGCTGCCTCTGCTGGCCATGCAGTAGCCTACACGATCGGTCCAATTTTTAAGCACATTATCGATTGTGTACAGCTGAATTTCACCAATGGCTTCACGAATATTGTCCTTTAAAGCGTCAATTGTCTCTGGCTTATCGGCGTAACACTTATCTTTGACGGCACCCCACAAATAATAGTCCAACGGTGTCAAATCGCAACTCCGAGGTGGCCAAACGACATCAGCTCTGCGGCTGATAATGCGATCTTCAAAAACAGGGTGCAAAACATCGAGTGTAGCTTCGGCTGTGTGGCACGTAGCGCCGTCCTGTTGAAACCAAATGTTGCCAATATCCTTCTCTTCAATTTTTGTGAACAAAAATTCGTTCAACATGGCCCGATAACGATCGCCATTGACTGCTACGACCACTCCCTGCTCATTTGCGAAGATAAATGGCCCAATTATGCCTCTGGACCGAAATCCGCACCAAACAGTGACTCGTTTTGGGTGCAACGGCTTTTCAATGTATGCTTGCGGGTTTTCTGTGCCTTTAATGCGACAATTTTGCTTGTTTACATACCCGCCAAGATCAAAATGAGCTTCATCTGAAAAAATGATTTTTATGGCAAAATCACACGCACACATTCTGCAACATTACCATGACTTTCAAAGTAACGTCGCAATATTTCCAAGCGTAGTTCAAGCGTATACACAACCATATTCGTTCAGCGGAAGGATAAAACTAATTATCTGTCAAATCAGACATAAGCCAAGTGTTATTATTTACGAATTAAGCACTAGTTGAAAAAAAACGTCAGATGGCGGACCCGTTACATATAATTTTAAAACAAAATGTATCTTATTAAAATATGTATATGGCCTATTTAAAATTTTTTGACCACTTGCTGAAACCAACATACTATGGCTCTTATTTCGTTAAGTTTTATGAATTGAAAAAAACGTTGTACAGGGTTTGGATGACTATACTTGAAGGATATGACATGCAAAGTTTTACGTTGAAAAGTCTTCTACTTAAGAATTGGTGGTCATCTAAAATTCGAAAAATTCAAAAAACGACTTGAAACTTGCAAGAGTTTTTTCATCCATTCCGTTTTCTTTATAATAGTTTTAAGCTTTCATATCCAAACCAATACAAAATATAGTTACTAGACTTGGAGAATATATCCACTAAAAAAAATTTTTTGATAACGCTGCTGGGTGAAAAGTTGCATGGTGGTTTACAAGTGAAACCAAAATTTTCCGAATTTTGAACTTTTTGAAGATTTTACATAGGGTTTTTGCGCCGTTTAATAAAAATGAGTTTTAAACGCAGAATTAAAAAAAAATGCGTAATTTTATAAAGTTGGAGGTATATCAAGTTGGTGTCAGCGCACCAATAACGTATCACGGACATCACACAGGGATCGAAAATAACAGTCATTATCAAAATTTCCGTTCAAAAAGTCAGACAGAAAGAATTTGTCAATACGTTCTTTTAATATAGCATTATGATGGTAATTAATTAGCCAAGGAATAAAATTCTTAAAATACTTTTATTTATTTTTTTTACTTTTTAAAAAAAATCAAAATAAAATTGTTATATTTTTACTGATATTTTTTGAATCAAAAATAAAAATAGAAAATTCTAAAACAATTTTTAAAAATATTGAAAAAAATATTTATGTATTTTACAAAAAAAAAAAGTCCATAAAATAATTTATCTCAAATCGTTTCTGTTAATTTTAAACGGTTATGTTTTAAATAATAATTTTTCGAAATTTAAATGTTTAAAACATTTTTTTTATTATTTAAACTCGAAATGTGTGGAAAAAACTCACCAATTTTATTTTATTATGAACTATTTTTTTTTTTAACTAAATTTTTATAATTTTAAAATATTGCAATTATTTTCTTAATTTAAACACTGCCAATGAGTAATTTTTGTTTAATTCAAACTAAATATTTTACATGATTATGTAATTTATTAAATTATGTTTCAATTTAAAATATATATTTTATTTTGGTTAATTTTTTCTATACTTTTTGAAATTTCTTTAACTTTTCCTTCATTTAATTATTCTTTTTTCAAGAATAATTTTTTTTAATCACTGAATGATTTAGATGCATTTTAATCCGTTATTTTTCAAATTTAACAACTAACAACGTTGAATTTCCGATACAAACTGACAGTTGTTTAAATACATTTTGAATTTGAAACCTTTTTGTGGGTTTTTTTTATATTTTTAATGAGAAAGTAGTGAAAAAAATTGTATGTGCAGCGCAGAGCAGAGAAAACCCCTTTAAAAAAAATATAAAGGATTTTATGCACTTAAGACTCTTCCCCCCCAAATGAGGATAAGAAGAACTCAGGCACTGAAAGGAAGATGTGGCAGCAGATGGATGTTAGTGATAATGACAAAAAAAATCTACTTTCCACAATAAAAAAAAGGAAAAGAAACAAAATTTCAAGCAAAATAAGACTAGACATTAAAAATAAAATTATTAAAATGTTAAAATTAAAGGTTAAACTAAATTGTGTTTTTTCTTTGTTTTTAATTTTAAAAAGCGAAACTGCTAATAGATTTTTTTTAAGTTAAGAGTTTTTTATTTTCTTTAAATATTTTTTTGTTTTGTAAATTGTTTTATTTTAAAATTCCCTTTAAAATTGTGTTTTAAAGAAAAAAAATTTTGCTGCAGCCTCTTAACACATTTTATTTCTTAACAAGTGTATACATGTTAGTGCATGCAAGTCCTTGCCTGACATTGCCCAATAAAACTTATGCCTTGTGTTAAGAACATCATGACATTACGATGACGATGTATTAGTGGCACTTGACAAGTGATTTTGTTATTTGGTGACTATTATTATTATTAGTAGTAGTAGTCGGTTGTGGCTTTCCCCTCTCTCGCTCTCTTACACAAAGCGAAAAAGTGTTCTGAAATGGCCAACTGATAGTATTAAAATTATGTACATCGAACTGTTGTCAAATTTTCCACAACATTTGCTTTTAATTTATCATTAAATCGAGAACGAAAAGATAAAAAAAAATTGGTTGCAAATTGAGGACTGCTTGCTGTCAAATCAAGAACAAAACGTTTTTAAATTGAGAATACTCAAGGCTTTATTGTTGGTATTGCTTTACAAGTTTGAAATAGTTTTTTACAGCGTTCAACTTTAATACAAAAAAAACTAAATATCATCTTTACTTTGTACAGTTAAGGTATTATAGCAACGCCTTCAAAAATTTATATTATTTGCAAAATTCAAAATGTACATATTAATCAATAAATATTAATATTAAGTTAAGATAACTAAATATATTGTTTATAATACTTTATATAGAAGAATTTCATTACTTTAGCTAGTAAAATACAAAGATCCAAATTTTGATAGTATTTTACCGGGTTTTTCCCTAAGTGTACGGACCTCTTTTGCTGCAACTCAGGGTTGGAAAATATATTACTATTGTATTTGAAAATAAAAAAGTACGATGTTTAAGTTTGAATAGCTTCAGTTATGACCTGCAAAAGAAAAAAACAACAAAACAGGGCTCATACTCCTACTCATCTAGACTGGGCCCATTACGAACCCTTTGTAGTTCTCAAGAGTACATCTTAAGACCTCACCTAGAAAGCGACTTTGGTGTAAATGTTTGTTTGGGGCTAGTCGAATTACCGAATCGGATCGGACCGATTTGACACAAAGAATTTTTTTAAATTTTTAATTATTTTATGAATATAACACAAATATTTGCTACAACAGTTAAATTGAATTTTGCTTGGCTAGGTCACCTTTTATGCTAAAACCATAATTTTGAAAGCCAGTCCTTAAAGGCGAAGAATTTTTATTGCTAATAAAAAGGCCACGTTTTACTAGCAAGGTTATACCTTGGTAGCAGAATCCGGAATCTTGTCAAAGAAAAAGACAATGTTAAATTTGTCAATTTCCATTTCCTTTTTTTTTTGTATTGGGCTAGAAAAGTATAAGAATTAAAAACATAAGTACTAATTAAAACTTTTATTTAACCAAAAAAAATTATTTCCATCCCTGTTGCAACAGCAGAGAATATAAAAACTTTTTTTTAGACACAGCAAAAAATTTCGGTTTCC
Organism: Pollenia labialis; assembly: GCA_949318255.1. Lineage (NCBI taxonomy): Eukaryota > Metazoa > Arthropoda > Insecta > Diptera > Polleniidae > Pollenia > Pollenia labialis. The sequence goes on from OX439139.1 coordinate 12,671,743, forward strand.
ATCCCTGCGGCAACTACAGCTGTGGATCCTACTTTTCTCCTTGTTCTCTATCTTGTTTGCAAACGTTTTTTTAGATTTTTTTTATTGTCTAATTCAATGTTAATTTGTAGTCATTGTAATTTTATTCTTTGCATAATTTTCTATTAGTTATTGATTATTGTCACTAGTGGCAGCCCGACCAAAATCTTTTCATGTTCTTCTTAATGGCGTTGAATTCTTTTAGCGCCCTTTAAACATTATTTAAGGATTTTGTTGATTTTATTTTTCTATTTTTTTCACATTTTTCAGTTCTTTTGTAAATATTGCCAGAAGAAACGCTGATCTAAAATTAGCTGGAATTTCTTAACGTGAAAATAGTTTTTCCCAGAATAATATTGATTTTTAAGCAGAAAAAAATTTGAAATTAATTGGAACAAAAATATTTCAAAGGACGCGGGAAATTATGAAATATTTTCTTGAAGCTAATAGAGAGTTAAGATAAATTTAGGTTTTGGGAAGAATCAAAGTAAATGTTGAGTTTTTTTCAATTTAAATTTTGCAATGTTTTCGTTGATAAAGGAAAATTTTAATTTCAACAAATCTTTTGTTTTTTAAGAAAATAACTTCCACTTATAGAATGTTCATAAATTGTAAGGTGACTTGGCCCCGTTTTCACCACTTACCGATAAAAAATGTTCCATTATTTCAACTTTACTTAAACCTACCAGGTATAGTGAACTTATCGCTAACCTTAGGTTTAAGTAAAGTCGTAATAATGGAACACTTTTAACACAACCGATAAATCATACTTTCTTTTAAGTATATAACAGTCATGTCTGAACCATACTGGTGAAATTTTAATAGCACACCTTTCCGAACTACATACATAGTAAATAAAGATGTTATAGCCTAGTCCCCAGCATATCCGGGGTCTTTTAAAAACACATTTAAACCAACACACATTGTTAAATAAACTTTGCTACGGATCTAGAATACGTATATATCTATAAATAGAAAATTATAACGTTACTGACAGACTAATTCATCATCGCACAGCCAAAACGCTAAAAAGTTGAAATTTGGTCCGGAGTTTGGCCTCTCGCCAAATCGACGGGGGTAAAAACGTGGAATTTCGGAAACCTTCGTTAAACAATGCATTTCAAAAAAGACAAAAAGGGAGTCTTGCCGGGCAAGCGTTTTAAATATATAATACAGTTGCAACTACATACAAATGTTTACCCAATGGTGTGATACTAACCGCACAAAAGTCTTTTTTTGTTGCTTTCAGAAGACTTATATAAACTATTTTATAGTAAACATTGTACCTTTTTTATGTTCACAAATCATTTTTACTTGTTCCAAAAATATATTTCATGGCGACTTTTTTTAAATTTTTGGCGGAAGAAATTTTTTTTAATGATTTATAAAAAATATATTTTTAATAATTTAAAAAATATGTACTTTATTGTCAAAAACTTAAAATATTAAGGGCTTTGGCGATTTTAACGATTTTTGGCATTGAATTTGGCGAAGAATGTCAAAATCTATCTGGCACTTAAGTATCACTTTTTCATGCCAATGACACTTTTTGTGACCATCCCTTTGTATCATTTTAACAAAACTTATGACACTTTTTGAAAATAAGTACAAGTTTCCATATTCCTTAAGAAAGTTCTCAAGAATTTTGTGAACTTAGATATAAAAATTTGTAGCATGTCATAACGTCCGGTGTCATAGTGTCCACGAACACTATTTATGTATAAACAAACTTAAAATAGAAACTTGCGAGCCCATGCTTTCCTCTCTCAATTTGCTCGAATTGGAGCTGGAAGAATGCAATCCAAGTGAAGAATTGATTACAAAATATAGAATACGTACATATTTCTAAAAAGTGATAAACATTATTAAAGGTTTTTGTAAAAGAAACTTCTTTTTTTGCTAATATGACTAATATTGGAATGTTCCTGTGAATTGTTTCTTAGTTTTAACATTGATTTATAATTCAAGTATCTATAATTACTTTTATTTTAGTCTAATGTATTTACTTAATACATTCCTATAAACTTGACCCAATTTTATTTTAAAATAACATTTTATTACTTAACTCTTTATTTTAAAAGACACTTTTTCGAAATTTTCAACGGCAACCCTACCCTGATTGATTTAAGTAAAACTAAGAATGAATCAATCTCAAAATCCGCTTGATTAAAAAATTATAAAATTGTTTTAAACCGATATCGTACTTAAAATAATCCGAATATTAGATTGATTTAAGTAAAACTAATATTTAATCAATCTCAAAATGCGCTTGATTTTATCCCAAATTAGAAAGAAAAAATTATTATGATTGTTTTACTTACCCGTATTACACCTTACATACTTGCCAATTTAGAGATTTTCCCGCTAAATCTAGTGTTTTTAAAATGTCTATCGCGGGAAAAAATACGTTTTAGCTGTAAGCGGGAAATCTAGCGATTTTCAAACAACGCTCAGCGGCTCATTTTCGCTACAAAAACCTTTCTCAAATTTAAAATTTACAGATTTTTCTACTTTTTCTTTTTGTTTTTCTGGCTAAAAACTACTTGTTTATGTTCACGGTTTTAATGAATTTCAGTACTTTGGTCATAACTCAGCCATTTTTTAACCGATTTGACAGGTTTATATACCGACGTCTTTTAGAATATTTACGATTTACTTTAGTAATAAAAGATCAATGGTTTCCGAAAACGTGTATTTTTCAAAAAAAATTATATTTTGGTCATAACTTTTTTGTACCTGAATCGATTTTTCCCAGTTTTTCATTAATTATGTTCTACTTAAGATTTTCGATCTTTTGATATATAAGACGTATCCATAGGTTTTTGTACGCGAGGTACCACGCCCACTTATTCAATCCCGCCCACATTTTGTGGGATGCTGTGTATTAATAAACTAAATGTATGTACCGAATTTAGATAATTTGGCCCTTGCCGTTCTCCAGTATAAAGAAAAAATAAATAAAAAACAACAGCAACAACAAGGGATTTTTTTTGTAAAAAAAAAATAGAGGTAGTCGTGGTTTCTTGTTCATATATCAGCCAGTTTTGGACGGATCTGGCTAAACTTCAATAGCAATATTATAATGAACACACCTGACATAAATATATATTCCAACTTAGTTCCCATCGTATCTGAAGGGTTCGGAAAACCCATTTCAACAGACGGACAACCGAATTTGAACTTCCCTTATCATAAAGATCCAGAATAGATACAAGATCAGAATGGCATAGTTAAATAAACCCTTTTACCTTCAGTGAAGGGTATACAATTATAAAGTTTGTGCTTTTTCCAAATTCGAAATTTTTAAAGTTGCGATAGGCAACCTGTACTACTATATTTTACGACTGTATGCGTTGTATGCATTTTACATATGTTGTTTAATTCTCTTCCCCATTGCAGGTTTAAATGGTAAAAATTTTACCTTTCTTTGGTACCATTTTTACAAAAACCCTTTTCTCCATCCATTGACACCTAAGTATTAAATTGTGGGCTTCCACTACAACAATGAAATTGTTGATACTTCAATAGGAAGAGAACAAGTATTAAAAAAGGGAAATCTGGGAAACTTAATTGCTTTCTTTTAATGTTCCTCTCTACATACGGTACTTTTTGACTTCGAGACAGCAGGCTACCGACTTTAATATGTCAAAAATAGAATACAGGTGTGCATATGAACATGGTTATTTTCACGACGACACGGCTACATGGCTGCAGGTTGTTGTCTGTGCTAATTTTGTCGTTGTATTCAAATTAAACTAATTTCTATTCTTGTCCATAAATACATAAAAACAGGCCTCTACAATCAACACAAATTGCGTTATCAAAACAATAATGCAGAAAAGACAGCTATCGAAGAAAAAGACAGGAAAAAACACAATATTTTCTGTCTCGTGACCCCTCTGTGTGCTCTGTGCTCCATAAGCGGCAATTTTGTTTATAAACAAAAGCGATAAGTCAAAAATTAGCCTCATCGTCATAAAAGTCACAAAGTTAAGCGAATCGATGACTGATATTCAAAGTAAATTTGGTGGCGTAGTTCAAGCGTGAAAATGTTCATGGCGATTTGCCTAAGTATACCGATCATAATTGTCAAAAATTTAGCGTAGTATGACAGTTCGTTTCGTTTGAAATCTAACCCTTAAGTTAGTTCTGACGGGCTTAAAGCCCCCTTTGTCCTTAATAATACCCTTTCCACCGAAAGTGAAAAGTATAAAAAAAGCTTTCTTCAAAGCTTGTATTCACTACCTTAACAACATTTATTTGATTCTATTTAATTTCTAATTCCATTTTAATGAATACTTTTGATGGTTTTTTTCCAAAGTGCTTAGTGTTAATTGTATTAAAAATTTGTTTAACTTAAATCAAGGTTAAAATATGATTAAATAGTTTTTCATCTTTTCCATCAAGCTAAAAGTTGTGTAAAACTATTTTAAAGTGCTCTGCTAAAAATAGTCTCTTAAGTGTTTTATGACGTCAAATAAAATTAATTTACTAGGTACCTTCATTTTCTATTTCTGAAAATTTTTTTATTTGATAAAATGATTTTAATATGAAAAAAATCAGATGTCACCAATTTTATCAAACTAAAAATTATCAATTGTACGAGCGAGCACAAACTATCGTCGCTCTTGATTCTTCCTTAAAGAGAAAAGGGTGGCTATATTACTTTATTGATTTTATAAAATAAGAGTATTTTTAAAAACTGAAATTGGAAGCCGGCTTACCAATTTTTTTTTCGTAAACAGGTCGTGTATATTCTTTAATCGGATTTCCGTGATATTTTATTACTTTTAACACCTTTGAAATTCTTATTTAAAGAGGATTCTGCAACTTTAAAGTAAACAGTAAACAGTAGAATTTTATCGTAAAAGAGCTAAATCCAATTTATAGGACTTAGCAATTTTACTTGCCATTGCAAAACAATAAATAAAACCTATAAAGAAGCATTATTTTGTGTGCAAACTATATGTTTTTGTTAACTCTATTGCACTGCGTCAAAAACTGATTTTTTAAAAATCATTATAGCTGAATGTAACGATATAAAACTTTGTTAAAGAAACGTCAAAATCAGGGTTTAAAAAACTGCAATCAAAACCAAAAACTGCCGAACAAAAAACAAAAATTTGCGTACAACTTTTCACTTTTTGAGTTGGTTCGACAGCGACTGTTTGCATTTAACTCATCAGAATTGAAAGCAACCGTTTGTTTTTTTTTTGGCAATGGCAAATGAAGAAGTGAGAGAAATGGCAGTTTTTCTACTCTGACTGCAGTTTTTTAAACGCTGGTCAAAACAATTACTTCCCTTATTGTTTTAGCTCTAGAAAACCCCCATCAGATTAAAGCATTTTAAAAGATTTCTAATTGATACAACCGGTTATCCTCAAAATTTTATAAATAAGAGTATGACCGATTCTATTTTGCAATAAATTTTAAAACCGATCTTTTTTTAAAAGTAAATTTTTTTTAATATTCTTCTTAATACATTGAATCATACAACAATTTGATAACTCTTTGTGTTGTTTAATTTGGATAAATATGGCCTGGCCACCTTAACGTTTAAGTACATCCTAGTATTTTACCGTTTTCTACTGTATAAACGGGTACGTATGTGTGTGCATGTGCTTGTTTTTGTTCTGCTCGTATTCTCTTGAGAGTACCCTGCCTGCATTATTGTGCCCAATAAAAGACTATTTTATTTTATAAAACTTGTGCAAACTTTTTTCTTTAGTATTTTTGATTTTAAATTAAAACAAGTAATTGATTGGAAACATTTTGATACTCGTGTTTGGCGTTAAGCTTATATTTTTTTTTTTTGCTGCAAATTTAAGGGGAAATTGTATTTATTTAATGAGTTGTAACAAAATAAAATTGTGACTAAAAATAAATATAGGTATGTAGGTACCTATAGAAAGAATAAACGACTTGTATGGCAGCTTTCGGATCGATTTCGCATGGTTTTTCGGGGGAAATTTATGTACCGATATGTCTAATAGATTTCTGACTGAATTTATAGAGATGTGTCTAACGAGACTTAGTTTTTTTTTTTTTTTTTTTTTTTTTTTTTTGGTGAAAATAATGACAATTGTCATTAAAGCTGACCACACACTAGTGATTTTTGCGTGCTTGACGTTTTGTTACTTTTTCATGGGGCTGTGCGCGCACAAATCACAAGTAATTGAAAATGTTCAACCCTGCAAATAATAGGACCAGTCCAAACACGCGTGTAAAGAGTAGTCCACAAAGGACCAGGACTAGTCCAAAAGTAACCCAAACGTATGGAAAAAACCTGGTCTATTTAACATTACGATGTCCTAGGAGAGGATCTTATAACCCACCTTTGGACCACTAAGGAGTAGTTTTAAAACTACTCCATGGTATATAACCCACCTTTGGACCACTAAGGAGTAGTTTTAAAACTACTCCATGGTATACTCAAGAGGATTAGTTTTGAAGTCGTTTAAAAACGAAAGCACGTCGTTAAAAAACGAAGACATGTCGTCTCACTACAAACACTTTTTAACAATGACATGGTCCATGCTTGCATTACATCGGACCAGTCCATGGAGTAGTCCATTTTATCAAAATGGGTCAGGTGGTCCAATTTTATTTGCTGGGAATCTCTATAGTGATTTGTTCGATGTGTTAGTGGGCTTGTGTGAAAACATTTAAAACATTTCATTTGAGTACACTCAAACTAAAAAGCATCAACATGTATCCATGTATTGCAGAGTTGATTAGCACACAAAATATTTTGTATCTTGTCATAAATTGTATTCTTTTCTTTAATATATATTTTTTGCTGTTGTGTAAACAAATAAATAATCAAAAGTGCAATTGCATCATCCCCTTTACAATTCATGTTGTCTGTGTTTGAAGTTTAAGGTTATTGTGATTTGTTCGTCATGTGTGTAGAAATGGTACGCTAACAAATCACACGCGCAAATCTCTGGCTCGAAATATAAGCATTTTTATATATAAATAGAAAGGTCGAATAAAAACAACTTTAATTAGTTATTCCCTAATTTTACTTACTTATGCCCGTAAATTTTACAAAAAGAAATCTAGCAGTGCATATTTTAAAGGAAAATTGAAGCTAAAATCACGTAGGCAAAATAAACGTTGAAATAGGTAAAGATAACTGTTAGGAACGAACACGACCTGCTTTCTTTTTGAAGAAATTACGGGCATTAGTCCATTTTGGTTTTGGGGTCTTATTTCATAGCGCCAATGCACACACATTAACTGATATTTGCTGCTTAGAGGCAAGAAATTTAATTTAAGGATATGTTAGGAATTAAACCACACCACACGATTAATGTACATACATACATACATATATACATACATAAATTCTCATAAAACATCAAGGTTAAAGAAACCGAAAGCAGCTATAATCTTGCAAACATATTTTAATATATATGGGTGATTTCATGGCTTTTTTAAAATTTGTTAATTTTTGCTTTGTAAAGTGTTTAAAATGAAAGGGAAGTGTTGCCAATTTAGCCGTTAAGAGACTAGATTTAGCCAATTTCCATCTTGTTTAGCCATGAAAATAATCAATATTTTTAATCAAGCTAAAATTCATTTAATATAATTTTCATTAAATTATTTTAATGAAGAAAGGAATTTAACAACATAAAATGAATTAATTGATAAGTTTTCATTCATGACTGACCGGGGAATTGAACCAACGTTTACGTACATTATTTTTATAAAAAGTTTATTTATTTATATAACTTAATGAGAATATGATTATAGGGTTATGGAATGACCCATACACTTGTTTAACAGCATGTAAACCACATTAATAGAATTTTTTTTAACTTTTTCCTTTCTTCTGTTGCTTTTTGTTAATTTTTTCCATACAAGAAATGTTGCTTTTTACTCTCACCCATAAAATAAGAAAAATTTTCACACATTTTTTTTTTTTTTTTTTTAAACCTACAGAAATAAAACTGTCTTTAGTTAAACATTTTTCTTCACTGTTATTTTCTCTCCTTTTGTGCAACTTAGGTCCTTTGAATCTTGCAGTGTTTTTTTCATTATGTTTTCTAAAGTTTTTTTTTCTCTCCTGCAGTTACAGAACAAAACTAAAGGTTGTTATTAAATTATCTCTGATGCGATAATAACACACTTGAGATATTGCACTTTAAAAAAATCGTCTTATAAAATGTTTTTTTTTTATTTTCACTGTATTTTTATAAGACTATATTAAGTTTGTCATTTTGTGTGTCACACCCCCACACAAATATTAATTTAAGACCTCGTAAGGATACATATTTATATATTCAAATTCCTTGCGATAGAAGTTAGTCGATTAAGTCATTTCAGTTTGCCTGCAGAAAACATGCTCACTTCCGAAAGATTTAACAGTTATTTAAGTGTCGAACTATTACTAGTTCTCCTAAGCTATTTAGGATTAAAATCCAGCCAAATCGGTTCAGTAGAAAAGAAGTTATAAAATAAACCCTAATTAAATGAATGCAACATAATGTCAACATTAATCATATTTTATGTGTATCTAGGCAATATTGTGCTTCTTAAGTTAGGAAATTTAATAATCTCGTTTCAGTAGTTTAGGAGTCTATAGGGAACAAACAAATACAGGTATACTGGCTATAATATTTCTTCAGTATTATATATCGATCGATTATATATCGAGCCCTAACCGCGAAAATAACATAAGCGCCAAAAATCAAATTTTAAGGAGAGTTTTTTTATTTTATTGCATATAAATTTTGTATGAAATTTGTCGCTTACAATAAAATTGTTATTGCTATTAAATCGTAACGGTACCTTCTGTGACCATGACGTTTTAGGAGATGGTGCAATTGTTGCCAATAAAGTCAGTTAGTAAAAAAAAACGAAAATTGAAAATGATGTCGCTTACGTTATTTTCGCGGTTAGGGCTCGATATGCACCCTATGAGGGATATTGCTTTAACTGTAGTTGATGTAGTTTACTATATGAGTGACTCCTACCAAGTTGGAACATTCTCACTATAACAGTTTTTTAGATATGCGATATTTAACATTGGCGTCCTATGAGGGGTACCACTTCCCCTGCTGATTTCTTATTTAAATTTCGGGGCTTACAAGTTGCTACTGTTGCTACGGTTGCCAGATGGCCTGGAATGGCCTAGATTTTCCAGTTTTTTCGGTATTGTCCAGTTTCCAGCTCAAATACGATTTGGAAAAAAGAAGGGAAAAGGTTGGCCTTTGGAAATTTAAATAAGACTAAATTTTGATGGAAGTTGGGAAAATTTTCAATTATATTTGCTTACAACTAAAACAAGAGTTAGTAAATTCAGTAAATCGTAAGCGAGACACAGTAAGAGATTTAAGAAATAAAAGGGAACTTTGGGGACTTTGTAAACGGTTAGTCCGATTGAAATCAAATTCCAGATGCTAATTAAGGACTTCTTTCCAGTTTAAGTAAAGGATTAGGGATCTATAGACATATCAGGAGTATTAATTATTGCAAAAATTAAAAACAATCCAGAATTCTTAAGTTCAGCCCGATTTTAGAAATCTTATCACTGGAATTAACTGGTCCATTTCTACATGTATTGGACAACGATCTAAAATCGTGCACAAATAATTTTGGATTTTCGGAAAAATATTAAGATTATAAGAAAAAATCGTCTCCAGTAAAATTCGTGTTTTTCCCAAAAAAGTAGATTTTGAACTTTTTTAATTTACGCCCTTTTGGATTTAAGGTAACGATATGAAATATGACGTAAAACTGAATTTTTATTGTCAAGTTTAATCGTTTTTTTTTTTAATGTTGTGGTAAAAAAAAAATTATATTGAATTTATTTTTTTTTAACTTTTTAGATTGTCCAGTTATTTGAAAATTGGTTTCTGGCAAACCTAGAGCAGCGGCTCCTATGGAGGGTAGCACTTCCCTGTAGTAGCCTATTTTATTTTGGGTCTCACGTGATGGTACCAGGCTTGCCAGAAGAATTCAAATTAAAAGTGCCAAAATAGACAAAATAAAAGTGCTAAATTGTTTTACAGTAAAAAACAAAAGTACTAGTTTTGTAACATTGATGTTTATGAATATAATAAAAAATTTACATTTAAAATTTTTTTTTACATTTTCATTTAGTTTAAATAAAACAACTGTAGGAAACAGTTTCAAGTTCTCTTGTGAATAAGTTGATGAAAAACATTAAAAACATGTTGCATATTTTACCCTTACTTTTATTTAAGGTGTTCATACTCCTAAACTAAACTAGCACTTAGCACTTTTTTCGAAATTCTTAGTGCTAATTCAAAAAAAATGTGCTAAATCTAGCACTAATAGTGCTAAACTGGCAAGCCTGTTAACCACTGGTTTAATAAAAAGCCTATTTGTTTATTTTATGTGAAATGGACTGAATGGAATCCAGCTTGTTCATTCAGTTACTCAAGAGTATCGAGTACTTAAAAAAATATTAATTCCTATAATATTGATTATTGTTATTGAAATTTTTTAACATTAAATAAGTATACTTAAATGGAGAAAACTACATAAAATTTCTATAAATATTTCTTAGGAAATGAACGAAGACAAGTATAAAAGCTATGTTAAACTTTATTTTATTTTAATTTAGAATTTTTAACGTGAGAAACTTTTTTTTAATTAAGAAAAAAAAAGTTATAATAAAAATAACTACAGCCCTGGGTGAAGAAAAATGTTTCCACATAGAAAGTGTAAAAATATGGCTGGTTTTTATTTCTATTGTACTTTTCCATTCAAATTATATTTCAGTTTTAAAAACTTATCCTATTCAAAATTATTTAACCATAGTGTTTTGTTAGTGTTGGTAAGTGGTAGAATCAAAGACAGCGGCAGCAGCAGTAATTGCAGCCTCAGCAGTAGTAGTGGTAACCCTCTATAGATATTTTCATTTCCCTTTTCCGTTTCTTAAGAAATTTAAACTATTCACACTAACACATGCATACAAATTTAACGGCACATACATACATATATCTATATACATATCTTTTATAGATAAAGATAATGGCGAGATGAGGTTAAGTGCAAGTACTTAACGTTTTTTTTTTTATAAAAATTTTAATATAAAAATGAAAAGTGAAACATGTTTTAATTTAGCTGCAAAGGGGATAGAAGGACTTAATGATGACGTCAATTATTTTGTATGTTTTTTTTTATACACACATACATTTGTATATTTAATAAAAAAATCATAAGATTAAACGTTGTTTTTTGTAAATATGTATGTATGAACATACATTTATGTATACAGAGATATTCTTATACTTAATTGAATTAAGTATGTGTAACCTTCTCCGAGAAAAGGAACCTGGTGTGTCAAAAAACGGGTTTGGACTTAAGAGTGGATTATGGCACCTAAAAGGGTGTAGAACAAGATGAAATGAGTTTTTCTCAAAACTTTATTTTCACACACTAGGACCCTTTTCTGCGAGAAGGTCGCATATATATTTTTCTTGTTTTTTAAGAAATTTATATTATAAAGATTATTTCAAATGGTATTCGAATAGTTGCAAAGGTTAAGGGGGAATAAGACTGATTTTTTGTTATTAGTTTTTGAAATGGATATTATTGGTTGGAAACAATGAATTTTTCCATTTTTTTGTAATATTGATGCGTTTTAATAAAAAAAATCTTAGTAAGACACGTTTTAGCAACTATTTAGCGTTTTAATAGAGAATACAGTAGTTTTGATTATTGTTTAAAATACCATACAAATGCCATTTTTAAGCGCACTTTCCATACGTGCACATTTCAGATAACTGCCCAAAGTTTTTGACATTTTAAAATTATTTTCATACAAAAAATCAAAGTAAGCTGCACTCAAGGCCCATCTATTAGGTCTGCTTACTTGTACAAAAACAAAATACGATTCTTTTTAGTTGTCAAAAATTTACACGTGTGGCATACCATAAACGTATATGTACATGCACATGTAAGCAAAATGTAAACAACTTTTGACAACTAAAAAGAACATAAACAATGATCATCAGGCTTCTTGCACAGACCTTTTCAATGGGCCTTGGCTGCACTTTACTTTGACTTAACTGTCCAAAATACATATTTTCTGTAATTGTTCTTCAAAATCCTTGCTTACGGGCCTTTTGTATACCTGCATATTAATCATATTTTTGGGCAGTTTTCAAATACATATTTTCATATAAAACATCAAAGTTAGCGGCAGAAATTAAAAAATATGGTGTCCAATTTTTCACATAAATATCCAACTTAAGTTGTTTATAAAAACAAAAATCGCAAACAAGACATGCTGGCATCATTATAATTCATTTATTTTGTTTGCATTTACCTACATTTATGCTTATGGTTTGTGGTTACAGCAACTTTATATGAATGATTATTAAAATATATTGTTTTATGCTTTTTAAATATTTAAATTAAATTATCTTAATTTTTATTTTCTTTATTGTTTATTGTTTTATTGTTTAAATTAAATTGTTTTTTGATTACTTATATAAAAATTGTAGTTAGTTATTAAGTTATTAATTAATGAATGATTTAACGTTTAACATATTCTCAGTTCCATGCTGCAAAATAAGACTCTTAGTCTTGTGTATGGAACAATTCAATTAATAAATAAATAAAAATAAATAAATAAATAAAAAGGAATAGCAAATCTTGGCCTGGAACAGAAAAAAGTGGTTGTAGTAGTATTTGAAGCTGACGAATAATCTATAGCGCAACAAAGTTGAAACTTTTGAATTTTGCGCTCCTATTGCAACGACTACTACAACTACGTATTCATTTGACGGCTTGCTATTCTTAACGTTGTACTACAGCGACTATTCTATTCCCCACTTTATTTTTTACCTCGTTCATTTTAAAAATGCATAAAAAATGACTACAGGTTGTTTGAACGTCATTGGCATTATCCATTTATTAATAAAAACGTTGTTTTTCCTCTTTCAAAAGTTTTCGATAGAAACTTATCTACGCGCTTTTTTAAAAAGGCAATTCTCCTGTTCATTATTAAAGCTGTGGCTAATTTGCAAGTTCGGCTATGAAACCACTCATTTTTGCTTCTTTTGTTGTTTTAATTTTTTGCAAAGTTCCTTTACTTTCCAGAACTATTTTTTTAAATTTTGTGTACAAAGCCAAGGTTTGTTTCATCAAGTTAATTTAAAAAAATTGGCTCAAAAAAGGTGAACAACAGCTTTGCATCAACATGAAAGCTTTTACGGCTGGATGGTTTTTTAAAAATCTTTTAACTTCAGGCGGCATCGAGTTAGTACATGACGCAGCATTTCAAACCATTCAAAATCGCAAAATTTAAACATTACTTTCAGATTTGCAGTCTTTTTAGTTATTTTGATTGTAGTAAAATATTTTTTTTTTATATTTGATTTAAATCCGCTGATTTAAATTCAAAATAGTACACTAATTTATGAGAGGTTGTTCACAACAGTCTTGTTTTTTCATGTTATTATTTTAAGACATATGACTTTATGACACCTTGTGAATCCCCCAATTGTAACAAGTAGATCTGTTGCTATAATTCTTATAAGCTTAACAGTTTTATTTGGTTTAATACCTTTAGTTTTTCTAAAATCTTTATGGATGAAGTTCCCTGATGATCTGCCCTAAGCAACCAGTGAAATGCGCATAGGAAAAGCTTATCCCATCAACAATAAATTTCAGTGTTTTTATCAAATAATAAAAATTGGTAATAAAGCACGAATAACAAAATCATTTAAATTAAATTTTGTATTCTCACGAAAATTATTTTGATAATTTTTGCATTCCTTAAATTTAATTTTTTGCCAAATGTTCGGTAGATTTTCAAAATACCCCTATGTGTGCTGTACTGCATGGCATTAAAGTGCCTTTCGTGAGTGAGAGTTAAATAAAGTGTATGGTTCAATGTGGACCGATTGTAATAAAATTTAGTGAGTTTATTTGACAGTTCAAAGCGGTAACTTTTCTCACAAAAATGTTACAGACACACTTTTTCAGTAAATTGGCGATTCATTTCCTTACATGAAATTACATTACAGACACAGTTAAGTGAGAAAAACAGCTGTTTATTTCAATATATGGCATTTTTGTTTCATTTCACACATTTCAATCGAAAAGTTTCTCGACGCTAGAGTTACAGAACATGGGCACTGGTATAGAGTAAAAACACCAGACTTAAGTCAGAAAAATTGATCAAGCTCCAAACGAGCAAAAAACAAAAGCAAAACGAAATGGGTATATAAGTAAAGGAGAGAGACTTACTTTAAAATGCTACTATGTTTTTAGGGAATATTAGAAATTCCCTAAGGTTCTAGTCCATCAAACCTTAAATTTATGTAAAATATAACACATTTTTAAAAATAATATAAAAGCAATTTTAAAAGTTGTGGAAACAAACATTTGTCTACATTGAAATTAAGGCCCTAATTTTGTAAAACACAACGCAACGACAAAGAATTACATTGAAAGCAAAAACAAATTAATAAATATTTTGTAATTTTGTTGTTGCCTCTAACAGAAATTCACATTGGTTTTTAAGATTTCATACGCCTCATTGCTAGTGGCGTTGAAAATTTTAAAATGGTAAATAAATTTCTGTGCAAAGCAACAACAAAATTACAAAATATTTATGAATTTGATTTTGCTTTCAATATAATACTTTGGCGTGCGTTGTGTTTTACAAAATTAGGGCCTAAAGCTATGAAACCATTTTAACGAAAACCGTTTACTTCATGAAAATCCCTTTTGAAAATAAAAAGTTATACCTACCTAAGCGATTACATTTTAAAAATGTATTACAAAATCATACTTTTCAGTAGGGGAAATCACGATGGTCATTGTGCAAATTTGCAATTTGCAGTGCATATTATGATTGATCGGTCAGATAATGAAAAGGTACACATTGAATTACACTAGCCCAATTCACAATATTGTGCAAATGGTCTTGCATCGTAGCATTTGCAAAATGGTATAGTAAATACTGTAGAATACTTTTGGGATTTTATTAAATACTATACCATTTTGCAGATCGGCTTGGTTCACTGAGTGTTAGCTGTCGGTTTGGAATCAAGTGTTGCATTAGTCGAGTAAATATAAACTATTGGTTTTAGGCGTTGCATATTTGCAAAAGAGTAGCAAGTACATTGCTGTATATTTTGTTGGTGTAGAGTAAAAATATACTATACCATTTTACTATAACCCCAAAAGTATGCTATAGTATTTACTATACCATTTTGCAAATGCTAAGATGCAAGACCATTTGCACAAGATTGTGAATTGCGCTACTGTTTATAGGGTAATTCTTCACGTAGAGATTTTGGCTTTTGTGGTTCTCAGGTGTTTACTTTAATATGAGTAATTAAAATTAAAAATTGGCGGTCAAATAGAAAAACACTTGGCCGCTATTTCAAAAAAAGCAACACTGTGCGGCGTACGATATAGACCGTAGGAACGCAATTGCACCGTATGAACGAAGTAGCGTACGACATAAGTACGTTGTCAAATTAAAACGTATAACATTTAATACAAAGGATCTAATTCTATCTCATACGCTGGTTACGACCTTGTTGTCATAGAAAATAATTAGAAATATAAAATGAAATTATTATTGTGTTTTCAAATTATATATTTGATAAGAAAATAAAAGTATCAAGGCGAATTCATTTTTCAGCTGTGCTACTTTTTTTTTCTTAATTAGAGAGAGGAATGTCAAAAGTTACTTGTGTTTTTGACATACCGGCCAACGAAAGCAACAAAAAAATACATTGTTGTGTGTTTGGTTACTTGTTGTAGTATCGACACCACCGTTTACATGAATTCGCCTTGTAAAAGTATTAAAAACAATAATTTTAATGAATTCGGAATTTTTTAATATTATAATAAAAAGGAAACAAAATACGTTTGCGAAGGAATTGTGGGTAAGTGATGCGTGTTTCTAAAAATTTACGTCGTTACGTCCTACGTTCATACGACGTACGACTCAATTGTTTTCCTAGCAAGAATTAAGGCTCAGTTAGCCGGGAGTAACAGTAACAGTAACCTTGCAGTAAAAAAGTAAAGGTCCAACCAGAATATGCATAAACAAGCTTAAGCCTCTCAAATGCATTTAAAAGAACAAAAACAAAATTAAAAAAACTGTTGGTTTCTTGCGGAATATGCGATTAGTTTCCCACTTCACTTAAGCAAATGACAGTTTTATAAAATTTAACAAAAAGTTTATTTAAGTTCAATATGGCTTGGCACATAATATTTACGTGTATTCGCACATTTACCTAAGCAACGTTATGCACAATTCTGGTTGGGCCTTAAGACCAATCTATTTCTTACAGATTGAGACGTAACATCTTACTGCTAACTATAATCGTTCTAATTGCTTTACATACAACAAAATGAATCAGCTGATTTGGAACGTTACTGTTACTCCCGGCTATCTGAGCCTTTGGATATAAGAACAAAGAATATACGCTTTTATGTTTACGCCAGGTATTGTGTGCTTTTTTATAAAATATACGTTTGAATTTGACAACGTATCTACGTTGTACGTTACTACGTTCATACGGTGCAAATGTTTTCCTGCGGTACAGCGTTAAAAAACTAAGTAAATGCTCCCGAATTAAAAATAAATATAAAAAACCATTTAAAAGGAATTAAGGATATGCATATCCTTTTTTTACAACTTTTGCTCCAAACCTTACGAAATTATTATTATGACAATAATCCAAATGTTTCAGCAGAAAAATGAATTTTTCAAAAATTATTTTATAATAACAAAACACCATTGCCGGCTGTACTTAGTGTTAATAAAAACTTAAATTGATTACTAAACACGGCCAGCGCTGCCAGAAGTAAGATTTTACCTTATTTTTTAAGATTTTTTAACCGAAAAAAGATTTTAAGATTTTTTTCCCCAAAAACAAGACTTTTGTTTTGTCTAGACAAAGGTTAGGTTCCATTTAACAATTTTTATACTAAATAATACAATTTAGTATAAGAGAAATTAAATTTTTTGTAGTGTACTTTTTTCCAAAAAAATGAGATATTTTCTTCAAAAATGGTGAAATTAAGATTTTTTGTTGAAAATTTCTGGCAGCCCTGAACACGGCACTAACAAAGGTGCCACTTACGAAATGACATTCGGAATGAAAAGTTACCAGAAATAAAAAAACAAACAATAGAAAGTCTCTGTACACACTAGGTGTGTTGCACAAGATCTCGGGAAAAATCGGACTAATGAGAATAAAATAAAAATTACTCTAAATTTGCTAAAGTTACCAGCGTTGTCAACTCGGTGCGTTTCGCATCATTTTGGGTGCATTTTTAATTTTGTGTGCGAAAAATTCCTTTATTGGTACGTGGTGCGTTTTTTTTTAATTTCGGTGTTTTTTTTAAATTTTTGTCGCACCAAAGCGAATTCCACACAACTTTTTTTCAGTGTGAGAAAAAAATCTTTGTACAATAGAATACACCAGCTTCAACACAATTTCATTCAACAGTGCAAATTTTTAAATAACAATCAGAATGTATTTATAAAATGACCTCAGTTCTACAAAAATCGACATGTATTTTGTTGGTGGAAAGTATTTGGCCAAAACCAGCAAATTCACTTTAAAACATGGCGGCACTATACGTTGTCTCTTAAAATTTGCAAATTAAATGTATATGAAGTTTGACATTTATTATGACAAAAAAAACTGTCAGGTAAACCCCATGTTAAATTCAATAAGGTTTGACGTGTGATTTGCATGTATTCGCACAGTTGTTTGAGCGAGGTTAAGCACATTCTGGTTGGGCCCTATTATGCCGTCCACATTCTGGGTGCACCCCTGACTTCTTGTTTTGTGCCCATTTTCTTTATCTGCAGCATTCTACAAGAGTTTATTTTGAAATAAAGAAAGTTTTTAAAAAATCATGGTTTTCAATGAAAGTAATTGAATGTTCTAAAGAAAAGGGTGCGGTGCGTTCGTAAATGCATCACTGCGCTGCATCAGTGATTTCAAATGGTTATATATTAATCAGTGAAGTAAATGTGGACCGAAAAATTGTGAAATACTCCACAAAAATAACACAAACCCTTCAATTTGCAATACACTCTTACTTTTTTACTAACACACTGACACTTTTTAAATTAACCACGAGATTGCTGTCAATTTCACCTTTCTATTTGTTTGCCAATTTTACTTTCAATTTAAAAGCTGATTACATGTTTGTCTCTATAAATAGTTTTTTGATATCTTGATAGCTGTCAATTTATGTATATGTAAAAGACCATGATACAAATGCACAAGGTAGTTCCACTTCTCTCTCAGAAATTATTTTTTGAAGTTTATCGGAATTATTTGAAGCTTGATACAAATAAAAACTTCAAATAATTCCAATAAACTTCAAAAAATAATTTCTGAGAGAGAAGTGAAACTACCTTGTGTATTTGTATCATGTAAAAGACTATCAAGAAAAACTTGATCGTTGGCCGTAAATAACATATTTTCCATAGCCTACATTAAGGTTGTCTGGAAAAAAATAACTCCGAAAACAACATGTCTGCCACATGACATTTCATTTTGACAGCAGACGTCACTTTGACAGCTTTTTTATCTGGCAACACCGTCATACCTAACCTTCCTTTTTATCATAGTTTCTGTTCGGTGTACACGTGTTTTTCGATATGGCACCCGTTGAAAAAGCTAAAAAAGCCGTTAAATCGGGCAAAAAAGTTAACAAACATCCATTAAATTCTTACCTCCATGGTGGCGTCCTACGTTACTCCAAGAGCCAGGTAAAAATCCCTCAAAAACAAGTGTTCTTTCAAAAAACTTTTTTTAAGCATGCAAATGTGATTGTGTATTCAGGCAAATGTGGGCACAAAAATAAGAGGAAAAAAACATGGCGTAAAGAATGAAAAAATAATAGGAAAATGTAGTTAAAAGTGTGTATAATAAGTTTATTTATTAAACCATAAGTTATAAGCTCAAATACCATAGAAGCTTTATTTGGAATGATTAGTTTATACGATTTAGTGGCAAAATGTGTACCAAAATGACAATTGGAATATTTAGTCAAAGTAATTTCAAGTTGTTTAATAGATTTTCACGTTTGCTTCGAAGATGTTTCACATTTGTTTTGTTTACATTCTAACCATGATTTGCTTATTATGTATATGTTTTTCTATTTATTTCATCAAGATTTATATTGTCTCTTACAGATGTACAAACGCCGTGCTCAATGGCGTTTGAAGGGTACCAAACGTCCAGTCGTCAAGACTGTTAAGACCGAAATTAAGAAGATCAAGAAGATTGGTGGCCCCAAAAACGGAGGAGAGCGTACCGTCTACATGAAGAAACCAAAGGCCAACTACCCCACCAAGAAGTTTGTTGCTAAGCGTCCCGCCAAAGCCACTTTCAGCCAACACAAACGCAATGTTCGTCGCAGTCTTAAGCCCGGTACCGTACTCATTTTATTGGCCGGTCGCCACCAAGGCAAACGTGTTGTTTTGTTAAAATCCTTGTCATCTGGCCTCTTGTTGGTCACTGGTCCTTTCTGCTTAAACTCCTGCCCATTGCGTCGCGTTTCTCAACGTTTCGTCATCGGCACCTCCACCCGTATTAACTTGGGTGACTATCGAGCACCCAAACATTTGGACGACGCCTACTTCCGTCGCTTGAAGATCAAGAAACAAAAGAAATCCGGCGAAGGTGATATTTTTGCTTCCAAGAAAGAACGTTTCGTTCCCAACGAAGCCCGCAAGAAGGACCAAAAAGAAGTCGATGCTGCTGTCCTTAAGGCCATCAAGGCTAACGAAGATGGCAAATTCATCGCCAAATACTTGAAGAGCATGTTCGCCTTGCACTCTTCTCAATATCCCCATCGCATGAAGTTCTAAAGTTTTAAATTAGAATATTAATTTATTTGTGTGGTGGTGTGTGTGTGACCTTGTCCCAACAGGATGGAGAGGAAAAAAGTTGATTCTTTTTTTTTTTAGTATATGCCAAGTAAAATTAAAAAATACTGGAAAAAATCTATTTTGTAAAATAAATTAAAACTTACAAAATATTTAAAAAAAGAAGTTGAAAATTTGTTTTGTTATTTTTACATATTTTAGTTGAATTGGAGGTCATTATTGTTGATTTTTGCTACATATCCATATGTATTGTTTTTACTTTTGGTTGCATCATTAATTTACATCAAGACCAAATCTACTTTAAAGTCGTAAACCATAATACCTACAAAAATTGGGAAATTACAACTCAACCGATAATAAAGGCCTAAGTTTATCGAAAAAAGTGTTTAGGGGGTAAAATAAAAAAAAAAAACAATTTGTACCGTGTATAACGATTTTCGTAATATTTGTTTCTAATAAACGGACGTTTTGTATACTTTATTGAAAGCAAAAAATCCCATTCTTAACAGTTGCTCTCTATTAAAAGCAAAAAGTGTGCATCAAATTTCCCATTTTTTTAATAAATACAACCTCTGTCATCGTTTTAAACGATTGCGAAAATCGTAATACACAGTACAAATTGTTCGAACTCGTAAGTTATTTCTTTCGAATCATAATACGCAGTAACCCCCCTGATTTCACTGCTGGCAACACAACTTCAGTTCAGTTGCCATCCGCAATCGACACGGGTTTTTTGCAATGCCGGCGAAAGGATTTTAAACTAATATGTCGAACACCGGCTTCGCTTAATAAAGTGTTCCTTAATTTTTAACGGTCTATGAGGCAGATTTTATATGAAATTTTTTTTAATAAAACTTTTTTAAACCTGCTGTTTTTTTATAAATAAGGGAGTAAGTAGGTAAAGGCCCCTAATACGATTAAGTTGTTATTTCCTAATTTTTGTATTATGGTTTACAACTGCTAAAAAAAAATAATTCTTTTCTCCAATTTTTCCCCCTTTTACATAAAAGATTCCGATTAGAATTTTAAAAACTAAGATAATTTTTTGCGCATATGCATATTTTCAAGAATATTTAAATTTTGTTTGAACCCGGTAATTGGACTAAAACTAGAGTTTTTTAATTGAAGAAAGCTAATAATGAACAAATGAAACTAAATATAATTTAAATAATTTTCTAAGATTTTCCTATCTTTTTTCTGTTCACCTTTTGATTTTTCTTCAAACATATTTCACATTTTCTATGTTTAAAAAAATTGCGTGATATAAGACATATTGCTAAAGTGAAAAAGCTAAAAAAAATTGAGTTTATAATCTCTTATTTTTGGTATTTCCAAATAAAGTAACGAAATTTAGTAAAACAAGGTCTCCAAGAACTTTTTACCGTCTCTGTATCAGCACTTAAAGTTGTTAATTGTCCCGAACAACCCTTAAACATTGCTAACTGAAAATTATAAAAAACATGTTACATACAAACTTGTAACATTGAGCCAGCGATATGATATGAACATTAAATCATAAACAGTCACAACTTAAAAATTATAACTAAAATTTTTAAATTAAAGCTCTAACCATGATGAAATCACATAAGTATTTCACCATGGATTGAACCAGTGTTTGCTGCTTTATTAAAAAACATTTTTTAAATCAAAATTATTTTTTTGTCCTAAAATGCGTTTCAAACAAAATTTTTACTTTTATTAATTTTAAATAATTTTTAATTCATAATAAGGACTTAATTTTAAATATAAATATTTTTTTTAACATACAAATAAGTACAAATAAATAAAATCGAGCTTTAATTTTAAACCATTTGTTAAAAAATAAATAAAAATTAGGTTTGTTAATAAGAACTATTTAACTTAATATAATTTAATATTTGATTAAAAAAATTAAAATAAACATCTTTTTTTTAAATTACATTTCCAATCAGTCAAAACTAACTTTTTCTATTTAAATGAGAACTTTATACCTGTAACATAATAATTAAAACAATTTAAGACCTTTTTTACAAACAATAGGCAACTTTAAAATTTTTAGAGGCAATCTAATACTTTCGCAAAAAACGTACGCACTTTTTGTTCTTTAAATTAAAAATATTTCATTCGAATTTGTTGAGAATTTAATCCAAACCCAGAGCATATTTGAACTTACGACGTCCCTGTATATACCACATTGTCTCATGATAAGACTTAGGTAAAACTTCCGGAACCACATCGGGCAAAGAGAAAGTATAATAGAACACATTTGAAGTCAATTGAGTACCAGTGGCGGCATCAATTACATCGGCCACAGTCATCATTTGCAAATAGTTAACATCTGTGTACACCACATATGCAGTCATTTTAATGAATGAGTTAACACTCACTGGTTGTTGAAAACTTATGTCACAAATGTGTTCTAATTTGGGACGGCTTTTGCAATAGAGATTGGCTCCGACCCAACTTATTTCCAAAGCATTACGCATAAGAAAACCACCGAAAACTTTATTATGAGCATTACGATTTTCCGGGAAAGAGGCCATCGTATTGGTAACAAATGAATCAGACATCCAACGACATTTAGCGGGCAAAATTCTTTTATTTAATTCCATAGTGGTTTGGGAAGTAGTTCTCTTAAAAAGTTCATACATTAAAGATTGTTCATAATCATTGGGTTCTACTTTGAAAATAGAAGAAGCTTGTAAAATTTGACGGCGTTTTTTACGTTCTACTCCTCCATTCAAAATCTTGGCTTCTTCATCATTGGCAGGCTGGATAGGATTAACGGGAGCCGCTCCGGTATTGGTGGCATTACGGGCAGCCATTAAGAATAAAGCTTTCGTGATTTTTTTCCAAACATTATTATCTTTTTGCTCTAGCCACACCACTATTTCCATGGAACTCTTGCCTACCCATGAAACATGGCCCGATAATCTCACATCTTCAGTGCCTTTAGCCTTTATATCAGAGAAAGTTATTTTGTCTACCAAAATGGTAACAAATGTATAGGGCAAGTGGACATTTTCGGGTAGATTGTTGAGTTTAACATGTTGATGGCACACCCATACTGCAAACATATCCATATCTTCCATCAAACGTCCCACACGTACATTACCCAAAAATGTTATATATTTATCTTGCAACGCTTTATCCACACTCAAGGGCAAGATGGCAGAGGTAAAAGAATCCTGCATAGAACGAGCAGGTAAATCCGATAATTTTGGTTCATATTTCAATAAATGTTCACGAGTTTTGGGTACGGGGGAATATCCTTGTTCCAAGCCTAAGCGGTTCATGATTTCATCTTTAACTAAATTGTAGATATATTTTTTTAATTGAATAATAAACAAATATGATTTATCTACCTTCGGCCATTGTGCCTGCATAGTAGGGATCATTTTGACCATGTTGCAAACCAATATTACGTCTTAATCCTCTAAAAATATTTTCAGAAAAATATCTACATTCACACAATTATATCATATACGCATGTTAAAAAAAAACCCTTTTTTACTTACATAGGAGGCGTTTTTAATTGAATTTCTTTTTGCAGTAATGGTTTCCATGATGCTGTTGCCAAAAATTTTGTATTTTTACCTAAATTTCTTAACATATTTACTTTGATCTTTATAAAGCAAATATTCTGCCGTCTAAATTGAAATCTGTCTTATCTTAATAAAAAAAAATGAATAAGGAAGTAGGTATGTATGTATGTATGTATATTTATTTGCAAACAACATCTTACTTGAAATAATTATTGTTGTTGTAAGATTTTGTACAAAACAGTGACGTAATTGTTTTTATTTTTGTTGTAATATATTTGTTTGCTTATTAAAAAAAAACAACAGCAAAAATAAATAGTAGTTTTCTCTAAACAAAACAAACGATAAGATTGCAAAAAACCTTAATAAAACAGGAAGTGAGGGAATGGAAGTAAAATACCTTTTTACAACACTGTAGACATTAAACTAGTAAATAAAAGAAAAACAAAGAAATTTATAAATTTTATGAATTACCAATAAATAAATTAAATAAAAAATTATATTTTATTTTTTAAATTAAGCTCTAGGTCTTTTAATATTTAATTATTTATTTTCGATATTTCGCTAACCTTTGGTTAGCATCTTCAGGAAATTTAATTTTATTATAAAAAAACAAAAAACAATAACAAAATTATGAAAATTTTTTTCTTTTTTTGTCATTAATTAAATTCAAAAACCTATTTGTCATAAAAACAATTTCAAAAACCATAATCACAAAAATAAAATATAACTAAAGTATAACAATTCACATAAATTGAAAAAATTTCCTATTATAAACCTAATTCAAAAACCATATTTGCAATAATAAAAATATTTTGACTAAAAAGAAAAATTCCTATAACATATAACATTTTTTTTAACTAAACTTATTTTAATTTTACATATTTATAACAGCATACATATCGCTCAAATATCAAAATAAGTTTAGTTAAAAAAAATGTTATATGTTATAGGAATTTTTCTTTTTAGTCAAAATATTTTTATTATTGCAAATATGGTTTTTGAATTAGGTTTATAATAGGAAATTTTTTCAATTTATGTGAATTGTTATACTTTAGTTATATTTTATTTTTGTGATTATGGTTTTTGAAATTGTTTTTATGACAAATAGGTTTTTGAATTTAATTAATGACAAAAAAAGAAAAAATTTTTCATAATTTTGTTATTGTTTTTTGTTTTTTTATAATAAAATTAAATTTCCTGAAGATGCTAACCAAAGGTTAGCGAAATATCGAAAATAAATAATTAAATATTAAAAGACCTAGAGCTTAATTTAAAAAATAAAATATAATCAATTAAACAAGGTCAAATAAAAGTTAAATTTAAATAAAAAATTATACTCAATTAAAAATAATAACTAATAGCGCGAAAAATTGCAAGTTTTTAGATAAATTTATTTAATTTAAGAACATTTTGCGTAAATGTAATGCCTTTTTGTTTGGTTGTATAGCGTTGCCAACTACATATTTGAATAATGCATTGTTTCCTGTTCTAGTAAAATAACCAGGAAAATCAGAACAATGCTCTAAAAAATGTTTTATGCGCATTAAATATGCAGTCAAAACTTGAAAGTATGCTCTAAAACTGTTAAAAATATGCACCAAAAAATTAAAAATGGCTTATTTGAAAACAAAATATTCAACAACTTAATAACAGTTCCATGAAATAAAAACTTATTTACAGACGAATTTTCGAGATAATCGGCTCACATAAACAAAGTTATGTAAAAAGGTTAAAATTCATATCAGAGTTATTTGGCCCGAATATTATCTAGATATTAACATCCATATGAGATGTTTTGTCTTAAAGGGTTTTAAAGGACGGTCGCTAAGTTTTATATTAATGTTAACTTTTTAAAGGAAGTTAAAGCTATTAAAGCTTTATAGATGGAAACTTTGGGAAAATTTGAACTGATTCAAAAATAATTTAATTTGCAGCAAAATATTTTTGGGGCGAATTTACAGCCTATTCATCGATATCGAACGTTAACGTTCGTATAGGAAATTATATTTAAAACAAAATTCGAAAATTTGATCAAATTACCTACCAGACTGCAACAATTACTTTGCGCACAAGATTAACATGAACACAGAACCAGCAAATACGGACGGATGGTCATGTTTAGATTACATAAAAAAGTGATTCTGAGTCGATCAGAGTTTGTACTGAATAACTATTAAAAAGACAAAGTTCTTAAGTCCACGGAAACGTTTTATTCAAATAGATAATGTAAATGTTCAGAAGTGGGCGTGGAAAAATAATTTATGGTGAAGGTTATATTAGATTTGGCTTAGCCGAATATGTATAGCACTCTTACTTGTTGAAAACAAAAACTGTTACTTCATTAAAACTGTTTTTGTACAACATATTTTGTTTTAAATCATACGATTATAATTCATTATTTTTTTTAATTTATGCAATTGATGTCAGAATTTTTATTTTCAAAATTTCTTATGCTTAAAATTATTAAGTTCTTTGAAAATAATTGTTGTTCAAAAAAATGGGTGAAATCTGTAAAACTTTTTAATTATTTCAATCATTTTCATTACAGGTAAATATTTACATATTAATAACAATTTATGCAGTATTAAAAACTATCATTCTGTCCAACTCCTTTTCAGCTCAATAGTTAACCTAAATTTTGGTTTACAAAACGTTCAGCCAAAAAAATCGGGGACAATGAATGAAGGTAATGAGTAAAATGAGTTTTAAAATAATATTTACAATATTTTCAATTAAATATGCAAAAACTCTAAAAAGCAAAAGTAAAAGTAACATTCATAAAACTACATTATTTGCATTAGTAATTAATATCAAAATAAAAATTTTATTTTCTATCTCAGTTAATCTCAAAATAATTCAAAATCTGGGCTTGGGAACTGGTTACATAAGAGAGGCTGAAAAACGTGATCATCTTTTAAAGTACGTACCCACAAGAGAGAAACTGCCACCACGAACTATGACAGATTCCTATGTTGAAGCGCTTATACCCCTAAGCACTTCAGAAGAGATGCAAGTTAAATATGTCAGTCCTGTAGGTACTGTACGCTTAGGACGTATAATGGAACAATTAGATATGTTTGCGGTCTGGATATGTCAACAGCATGTATTTCTACCTACATTACCGCCTAATAAACACTTACCCTATACGTTTGTCACAATTTTGGTAGATAAAATGATGTTTTCAAAGTTATTACCAGCCTACAATCAAGATATACGCCTAACAGGACATGTGTCATGGGTAGGTAAAACTTCAATGGAAATAAGTGTTTGGCTGGAACAAAAACACGAGGAAAACTTTCGTCATATTACACATGCAATATTTTTAATGGCTGCTCGCAATGCCACAAACTCTGAGGCAGCACCTATTAATCCTCTGCAAATAAGCAATGACCAGGAGAAGGATATTTTCCATCTTGGCGAGCTAAGGAAACAAACTAGAAAACGATTGCTTGAAACTTCGATATTTAAAATAAAACCATCAGAAGAAGAACATGCTGTAATGTATGATATTTTTCAAAGTACAACCGATAATTCACACTTGCAATTAAATAACCGATGTTTACCCAAAAATTGCCGTTGGATGAATGATTCGTTTATTGTTAATACTTTTCTCTCATTTCCTGAAAATCGTAATGCTCACAACACCCTTTTCGGAGGGTTTCTAATGCGTCAATCTTATGAAATAAGTTGGATGTGTGCATATTTGTATTGTGGCCATAGGCCAGCCTGCGAACGTTGTTGTGATATAAGTTTTGAGAAACCGGTTAAAATAAGCTCCATTATTAAAATGATTGCTTATATTGTTTATACTGAAGATAAATTTATGCAAATTATGACCTTAGCCGAAGTTTTAGATCCCTGTGGTAAAGGTGCCTTGACCACAAATATATTTTATTATACATTTTCATGTGTGGATAAAGTGATAGAGGTTTTACCTAAAACATACCATGAAACTATCTGGTACATACATGGTAGACGGAAATTTTATTACGCAATGGATAGAGAAAAGTAAAAATAATAAAAAAAAATTTATTTTATAATTGGAAAGTTTTTAAATTTCAGCAATTCTTAAATAAATGTTTTCATTAAAAAAACGAAAGTGGTAGACAGTACAAAGTTGGCATTTATTTTATTTTATTTATTTTATTTATTTATTTCATTTATGCAATATCAAGCCTTAGAGGCCAAAATAACAATATTACATGTTCATATATCCTGAGAAATTAACAACAAATTATATACCTATTTGTACACTAATAAACTAATAATAATAATAATAATAATAAAAAATAATTAAGCTATTATCAAAAAAACAACATATCATAGTTAATGGTTAATGGCTCCCCAGCCGCAATAAAAAAATAACAAAGAGAAAAAAAGAAATGAAAAATATCCTAAAAAAGGTCCAGACAGCAAATGGAAATACAATTTACAAAGTGCTAAAATGTATTTAGTTGAGATATAGAAAATCCTTAAAAAGTAAAATTAGCGAAGAATTCCAGTAGTTTTAAACGAAATACATTATTTGAATGCGAAAATATCCGTAATGGATATGGTAAAAAATCCAAACCCTAGCAATCCTAACTATAAAAGACCTACTAAAAAAAGATGAGGAAATTCTGGGAATCATAATCTGGGGGTTTCTAACAGATCTTGTAAATACAAACGAACTAGACAGGTCAATGGGTCTGCGATGTCGAATTACTCCATAGAACAAAATACCTAATCGATATTTCACATAATTTTCAAACGTGCACCCAAGAAAACGCCGGACCGAAATAGATATATGCTCACGACGCTTAATGTTGTTAGCTTTCACATCGAAATTTGCCCAGACATCAAGTAAATACCCGGTAGAATTCCATCTATACTATTTGCAATTGTTTTTGTAGCAATAGTTTTTGACATTTCTACTATTTTTTACACAAACAAATGCTTTTGTTCTTGACATCTTTATCATTTTTTACACAAACAAAATGCGTGTTGTTTTTTCTATTGTTGTAGTTGCGCGCAGATCTACTAATTGGGCCATGAGATAGTCATGTACTACACACTCTACCTTTTCGACCCCTCGCCCACAAACTTCGTCTGTCCGGCAAAAAATGTCCCTAGTGTAAATTGGGACAAATGATACGAAAAATGTATCTTTCGTAGCCTTATGGCATCACTGACTACAGGTGCCATAAAAAACGATTTTGGCAATGTAATCTATGGTTGGCAAGTCACTTTCTAATTTTTCTGATAGCTGATCGTAAACAAAACAAATTGCAAAAGAAAAAATTAATTTTATGTAAAAAAGTTGCAGTAAAATGTTATAATTATTTAAATGTTAAATAAAACTTCTATGAAATGACTTCTTCATTAGAACGTTGTCCAGGACAATATTGCGGTCGTATACAATTGGAAAATGATACATGGAGTGATTGTGGTCCTTGTCCTAGAGGTTTTCGGGTAAATGAAAGTTATGCTTGTAACCAGTGTGAAGATGAGTTGGATGCATACTCTTGGTTTTATTTGGGATTTATGGCTGCATTGCCCCTAATGATGCATTGTTTCTTTATTGATTTAGATGCAAAGGATAGAAAGTGAGAAGAATTTTATTTTAATCAACTTATGTTTTGACCAATTACTTCTTTCTATTAGATTTTCTCGTAAACAATTGGTTTTAACCACTTGTGCCTGTTTGGAAGTTATTATTTCAGCCATTGCAACCATTTTACTAATGGAGCCTATGGGTGAATTTCGTTTATTTTCCTGCCCTGTACGCAAATTTTCCGATTGGTATACTCTTTTCTATAATCCAGCGCCTAATTATGAAAAATCATTACATTGCACCCAAGAGGCTGTGTATCCGTTGTATGTATTTTAAAAAGAATTTATGATCGTTTATGATTGTTTTGTATTTCTTTTTGGCTTTTAGGCAAACCATAATATTGGTTTTTTATTTTTTGTGTTTGGTCACAATGTTTACTATTAGACCATTAGTGAGCACCATACTGGAAGTAAAGGGAAAGTCTCCAATATATGCAGCTTTATATTTTCTTCCACTGATAACTTTTATTCACGCTTTGGCTTGTGGTTTGATATGTAAGTATAAATTTTTATGTTAAGATTTAAATTCATTGAAATATAATAACACTAGTAAGGAAACTTAAGGCAATATAAAGGTTAACAAATTTAATCCGAGTTTATTGAGTGTGATTTGTTGTTTTTTACTTCTCGATTTCAGATTACTCCTTTCCCTACATGAGCATTGCTATATCCATGATAGCGAATGCTATACATTATTCTATGAAATTAGATCAGTCTTTTAAAGCTCTAGTTAAATCAACCTGTTTGGAAATAAAAAATTTAGTAATAATATGTAAGTTTTATTAAATTTTGAAATATATTGATTTATTTAAGAAAACTAATTTTTAATTTAGGCATACAATGGCTCTTATTGGCCTATGGCATCTTTGCTTTAGGTCATCATTATGGTTTATTGTGTTTAGTGCCCTTTCCTTCTATATTTTATATATTAACTGTGCGTTTTACTGACCCAGCCGAGTTTCGAGAAGTAGAATCACGTAACAGTTAAGGTGAATTTCTATAATTTTGAATTTGTATTTTGTATTTAACAAATTTTCCCATTACAGTTGTACAATATGAAATAAAAAACCTTCAAATCAAAATAAAAATTAAAACTACAATTAAGTTTTGTAATCAATAAAGAAGTTGGTTAAGTTTTTGGGTCAGTTGTGGGTAATCATATTTTGAAAAAACATTTTGTGATTTATGATTATTAAATGTCTGAATTTAATTATGTATGGCAAATTTTTTATAAGGCAGCTTCCATATTAAATTAAAACTTAAAATTTATGTTTTACGAAATATTTTTTCTTTTCCTAAGGATTTGTCTCTGATCTTTATCCGGTAAAAATTGTTGTTTAAAAATCTATTAAGGTAAAATTGTCTCTAACAATAAACATGAATTACCTTAAAAACCGATCTGCTCATTTTTCATAATTTACTGTTTCTAACAATTTCAGGAACTTTTCTATTTCTTCCTGGTTAGATATGTATGTAAGGGTAACAAGAATAAAGTGTTCATGCTTTTAGTAATATCTGTAATATTTGAAAAATTTTCAATTGCAATTCATTTTGCACAAAAAAGCAGACAGCTACATACACTATAAGTTTGACATATAGAAAAGCCTTCCGTTGCTTAAGTAAAATTGAAGAACTTTCATTTAATATACTTCATTATTTCGTCGCTTTTCTTCCTTTACCATGTAGCACCATATTTTCGAAAATGACTTTTTTAGTTTTTATGGTAGAAAATAACATTTGGCATCCGATTGCATTCGCATCTTGACAACTTTGCATGAAAAAAAGTCAAAGCCATTTCTTAAATCTCGAAAGCGCCATACAAAATGGTATTTACATGCAAAATAGAATGGTTTTTTAAATTTAAAGTTGGAAATATTAAAGTATCTCCTTCAAATTTATTTGTTTTTGAGTTTGAAAAAAATGTGGAGTTAAAAAACTATATATCATACAGCTTGAGTCCCCATTGTTTCAATAAAAATGAACTTTTTCTCTGCAAGCCAAATATCTAAACATGGATCCATTACAAAACCCGTTCTGGCCCAAAATTCGCCCTTAGAGGTTAACGAGTGTCCATAGCGGGTTAATTTCTAAGACTGGCAAACATTTCTTGTAAAAGATTCAAAGCTTTATATATGCTCCAAATAGTAGCACCCACATAAACCGTAAAATGTACAAAAAAAATAAATTTGTCCAATTGCGACACATCAAACATAATTTTTTTGTAGTTAAGAGTCATAATCTTGGAGTTATACAAATTAGGGTACCTAATTTAGTTTTTCAACAAAAATAATAAAATTAAACAATTAATTTAATTTGCAAATTGCCGTTTGCGCCAAAACACGTAAGCGACAAATTTCGCTACAGACGGGCATGTTCTAGAAATCGAAATGAAGTGGATTGAAAACCGGGCAAATTTTAAAAACAACCCTGTTATGAAAGTTTATAAAAATATTCCATTTTATCTACTTTAATCTTTAAGGGCCATTATTACAACTTGCCAATAGTTAAAAGTCGGATTTTGTTGGACCGATAAATAGCTTTGCATTATTACAACTTCCATTTTTTATTGCTGTTATTTTCAATAATAATAATATTTAATAGATGAAAACATAATAAATGAAGGTTTTATAATGCAAAGCTATTTATCGGTCCTACAAAATCCGACTTTTAACTATTAGCAAGTTGTTTCAATTTTAGCTTTTAATTTCATCGCTTAAATTTTTCAATTACAGAATACGGCTGCTGATTTGCGAAAAAAAGATGCGAAAGACAAATGCGCAGACGCATTAAAGAGTACCAATCACTAGAATTGCTACCATTTTCTTTCGCATCGCAATAGAGAGTAGCCCCCTGAATTTCATTCATACCTACATATGTACATAAAATAATTAACAAAGTATATGTAGGTATATACCTATGTTAATAAATTATAATCCTGTTTCTTTGACCTTTTTTATTAAATATTAGTCTTTAATAAATTATTTAAGCTTAAGGTCACTTTTTTATAAAATTAATTTGAATATATGCTCATAGAATAAATTCGAAAAATAAAAAAATGATGAAGTAATTTAAATATTTTAATTTGCAATATTTGATTTTTGTTGGAAATCTTCTTCAAAGTGACCTTAAGCTTAAATAATTTATTAAAGAATAATATACAAAGTATGTTAACTAATTATTTTGATGAGGTGTCCCACTTATGGTGTGAGTATCCGTATCTTGAAATCGCTATTTACAATAAAACGCACACTACATTTTTTATTTGTGTATGTTTTTATTTATTTTAATTCTAATTGTTATTATAAATTATTTAAATACATATACATTAATCATACATTTTTAATTCCCATTTCGTTTTATCTTTTTTTTTATCCAAATATTTCTTAATGTTATACACAATATATTGTTTACATATTGTTTTTAAAGTATTTCTTTATTCTTCCCCTCATTTGTATGCGTTTTTTTTGCCATTGAAAAGATTGTTGAAAAAAACGTATTTTCCCCAAAAAAAAAGTTAGTCATAAAAAATAATAATTATGATAGCAAATTAAAAAATATAAAGAAAAATAGAATAGTATACAGTATAATATTAAACATAAACTAATGCAAATAATATTTTAACTTCGTTTAATGCAGAACATTTTAATATTTTTTAATCATAATAAAACATTTTCCAACATAGATAATAAGAAAAACGTATAAAACGTTACCATATATTTAAAAAAACTGTAAAAGTTTTGTTTTATTGTTCGTAATGAAATTAAAACGTTTTTCAGTCCAACTCCAGAAGTGTTTTCGAGTTGTAGTTGTTAAGTAAAGATTGTAGAATGGAGCCTTAACACTTGTTTAAAGTTTTTAATCTGTAGACGTTTTATTTTGTTCTTCAAGAAATTTTAAGCGTCTTTTACGCAACTCGTTCATATGTTCTGATGTACTGTCTATTGTAGTTGCCGGAGTGGTAGTTAAATTCGCAACAGTTGAAGGCGTTAAAGATGATGTAGAGGCTGGTATATCTATGTGATCTTCACCACCCAAATCTTCTATAGTTACTTGATTATGTTTGGCAACTGATGTATCTATAGCAGTATTGTCAGTAACTTCAGCTTTCGGTGTTGTTTTTAATAAAGCTGCTGCTGCAGCCGCCGCTGACGTTGTGGGTAATTCTTCCTTCTTTTTTGTATCAATGTTTGATTCACCAGAGACTACTTCAGAAACGGTTGATGACGTTGAGGGAGCGTTTGCTGTAGCACCATCTGTAGCTTCTGCTGGTATTGTACCAGCCGTTGTGGGATTTAAGGTCTGCGTACGGGCAGCTACTATTTGATAGTTGTTCATTAAGATGTTAGCTGCATCTAGCATTAATTGTATGTTGCGCAAAAGCTAAAAAAAAAAAATTTAAAATTTTTTGTTATCCTGAATAAATATCTTTCATCACCTTTATACGTTCTTCTATACTCTTTCTTTCATTGCCTTCTAATGCTCTAAGCTCTTCATCAGTAAAATTGGTTAGATCTGGTGGCATAGGTGGTGGTGGTACTGCATATGGTGCAATAAATGGAAATGGTGGTGGCATCATGAAAGGTGGTGGCATCATCGGAAGGCCAGTAAAGTTTCCTCCCAAACCAGCTAAATTGGGTATGGGATTATTAATTCCAGCTGTAATGTTAAACGTAAGAAAGTACAATTTTTTGTCTCCAGAAACATATTTTTCCAATTTTACAATATTTTCCAAATTCGTCTTTTCAAAAATGTTTTGCCAAGAAACTTTCTCTTATGTACTTACCAAACTGCTCGAAAACATTTCCGTTACCCTGAACATTTGGATTATCATTGCCCGCAGCATTTGGCACTTGGGCATTTGCCCCCGTTGCACCGCCTGCATTACCAGCGGCTACTGCAGCTGCTCCAACCGCTCCATTTACATTGGCATTATTGTCATCGGGGCGTGGCAAAGCCGTCGAATTCGTGGCTGGTGCACGCAATATATTTAAACGACAAGTAGGACAAGTTTGTTGTCTTTGAAACCACGATCTTAAGCAAATTGTATGAAATATATGGCCACAGGGTAATTTCTTTGAATGATTAACCATATCCTCACGACAAATAATGCAAATATTATCTGATAATCTTAATTCCTCGGGGGTAGCATCTGGATACAAGGTATTCATATTTCGTATAGCACGTCTTGACATTATGACGTCACTGAGAGCCTTTTTAAAGTTTCTAATTGTAAAGAACATTGGTCGGAATACAAACATGGGCAGAGCATAAAATTTCGCCATTATAACCACAAATAGCACGTATAAAATAACTTTGATAAAACCAATAAAAAGTTCAGTGTACAGTAGAAAGACGGCTTTATTTTCCCAAGGGGTATCGGTACGCATTTCAGCGGCATGTAAAACATATTTTATAGCTGTGCTAGCAACAACCGTTAGAAGTATAGCATACTCAAAACCAAATACTAGTTGCACAGTGGGGCCACGGGCTAAAGTTGAATTATAGGCATGCATGAGAAGCATGTAATCAAGAGAACCCAAGACCATAAGTAAACTGGCTACACGTATGTGGAAAAGCCAGCCTAAAACGGGAGAACGCTCCATCTAAAAGTAGAAGTATTTAAAGATTCAATATTTTTTTTAAAGTTAGTTATGTATATGTTTTAAAAAACATATGGCAATTTTGATTTTTAATCTAACTTAAAATTAAATAGTGTTGAAATAAAAAAATTAGATGACGATTTTATATTTACATATCTGTCTTTAGAACATATACATACATACATCTATTTGTTTGCCTTAATATTTTCGTATATGTATACTAAATAAAAAAATAAACAAAAAGTAATAAAAAAATAATAAAAAATAAATAAAACTTGTACAGCCTCAATTGTCATATCGAGTTATCTTATAGAATATTTAAATCAGCTAAACAAATCTTATAGAAAATTTAAAACTCTTTGAAACCCAATTTTAATTAACTGCCGGCCCACAATGTGGAAGAACACGTCTTTGTTATATTTACATATATTGAAAACAATAATAAAAAACTAAAATTTGTTTTTATTTTCAATATAAATGCACGAAAGAAATGATATTGTCGATATTGTGGGTCAGGCAGTAAACTTATACAACAGTATATATAAAGATTTAGGTCCAAACTCGTACTACCTTTGGTAGTTACGCCTTTTATGAAAAGAATATTATGATTTTTTTAGTTCAGTAAGTCTTTGTGTATTAAATCTGAGGTCTTCTAAACTTTCCTAAAATTGTTAGTTCTTTCTTTATTCTCTCGCAGTCCTATCGTCTTCTAAAGTTCCAATGAAACTTAAATTGTGATCATTTTACATTACATTTACATATCTATATGCGCGCACAGAATTCGACGCGCAATTCCCCAGATCGACAATAAAAAAAAATTCATAAAATACATAACTTTTTCTAGAAAATTGAACAGCGAAATTTTAACTAAACATTAGCTTTTTTATGCATTTATTTTCACATTTTTATTTTCCTATAATTGGTGAGTCTTCTAGGTTCATACAATTCGTACCAATGTTGCTGTTATCCTTGCAGTATGTTTTTGGCGTTAATGGCTTTTTGTTAATTTTATATTTCTCACGATTACGCCCACCTACCAAATTTTCTCTTCTTAGACACGCTCACTCACGAATCTTTCAAAAAGGCCTACAATATGACTAAAAATCTTGCTACTTAAATTTGGGACAGAGCAATTGATAGTAAAGTTTTCAATACTTTTTAAGAAATGTATGAGTCAGTGAGAAATCTTGTTTAATTTTAAAAGTAAAATTACGCACGAAAGTTTTATATTGCATTTTCGAAAGTAATCACAATCACGACTTACTGACACAAGAAATTTACGTCACGCGCACACCTTAAATAATAAATGAAAAAATAAGCTTCCTCTAGAAAAAGATAAAATGTTTCCTACAAAATATTGAAAACTAAATAAAAAGAAGGTTTTCATAGAAACCGTTTTTGGGGTTTTACAAAAATTATATACTTACAAAATCCACACGTTCTTCGGCAAGCCAATGGAATGATTTAAGAAACAATAAAACCGTAAATAAAGCCACAAACCGTGGATTGAAATCGTCACGAAAAACGGTAAAAGCCAAACAGGTTTCTGTTATGGCATACCAAAAACGTTCCAATAAGTGCTCAAATTCAGCTGCTCTTAAAGTACCCAAAAAAATCTAAAAGCAATACTTTAGAAAAGTGTTTTTATGCAAAACAACCTCACTTACCTTGCGCAGTAATTTTCCGAACATAAAAACAATTGCAAAGAATTGTATGTAAATCACCTGAAATGTTTGTAATTACAAAAACACATATTAATTTATGAGGTCATCATTTCTGCAACATCTGTCCAAAGACACATACTAAGAAGATTTTCTTACTTACCGCCATGGAGGCATTTGATTTAGTGATATACACAACAGCTGGATAGAATTGTTTCTTTTGATACCAGGCATTACCGATAACGGCACTGGTAAGGCCCAGACATATTGTGGACAGCAAAAGCTGCATTATGTTGCTGCTGTTGACACGTACAGCCCACTGGCTGATTGTCACCAAGAAAATATTAATTTTGCTTTCAAGTTATTTTTTAGTTTTTTTAAGGAGCAAAAGTAACTCAAATTTGTTTTGCAACTGTCCTACTTATTTATACTGCCTTTCACATACACACACATCGACACCAGTTAATTGTGGAAAAATTAAAAATTTTAAATAAAAAAAAGTATATACATATATGTATTAAAAACAAAAATAAATTTAATATTTTTTTTCTATTTTTGCGAGACTTCGTCAAGCTCAAAAAATCAAATTGCTAATTTATCACCGTTATAAGGTTACAAATTATTGACGGTTTTCTTTAAACTGCCTTTAAGTTTTTGTATTTTTAAATTATGCCGTTTGTAAATTTGATATTAATAGGATAATTTATATATTTAAACGCCGAAAAAATTCTAAATAATTAATAAAGAAAATTTTTTAGAGTACACGTACGTCGTTTTTTGTCTTTTGCTTTTATATCTTTTACACTCATTCGTACGTATTCCAAAATGTCAAAATAAAAGTAAGAAACTGAATGCGCGGGTTGCCAATGTGAATAATTTTTTTGGCATAACACTGATAAAAAAATTTATTTCAAATAATATTACATTTTTTTTGTTAATGGTTTTGTTAGAGATTCTAATTTTTTCTGATAAGACATTGCAGCGCAACATGGGATCTCACCTGACAAGAATTTGTAGCGCAACATGGGATCATCACCTGACAATTTCTTGTTATATCAAACGTCAGTCTATACAAAAAACTAATATTTTTGTCAGCGTTTTTTTTTTAATAAAGTTTGACGTTTATTATGCCAAAAAATTGTCACGTGAAGACCCCATGTAAGGCCCGGAATAGACGGAACTCCAAAGAAACTGCCACTTCTAGTTATTTTTGAGTTTTATTTCAGTTTATTCCATAGACTCTTTTAAGAGACCATACATGACGTGAAGTGCAGGAAACTCGTGTTTGCGTTT
This sequence comes from Pollenia labialis, assembly GCA_949318255.1. Taxonomy (NCBI): domain Eukaryota; kingdom Metazoa; phylum Arthropoda; class Insecta; order Diptera; family Polleniidae; genus Pollenia; species Pollenia labialis. Next base: position 12,709,298 of record OX439139.1, read on the forward strand.
CGTATGTTCTCAAAGAAGACCGAATTAATGTGCTAATTACAACACATTTTGGTACTATTTATGTTGCGAGGTGTGTAGAAAACGATTTAAACTTGTTTCAAGCTAATAATTAAAAAAAAGGTTTCGTGGCAGAAGTGATGCTAATTAAGATATTAAGTGGATAGATTTAGCCATTTTTCATCAAGTCTAGTCATACAAATTCAATTTAGCCTTTAGCCACTTTTTTAACCAATTTTTATTTAAGTCCCAATTTACACTAGGGTCATTTATTTTCGGACAGACGAAGTTTGACGGCGAGGGGTCGAAAAGGTAAAATGTGTAGTGCATGACTATCTTTACTGGACATTTTTTCATTTCTTTTTCTCACTTTTCGTAGTTTACATACAAGCAAGGCGAATTGAGTAGATGGTGAGGTCAACTCTACAACAACACTGCTTCTGTGGTCGGGTTGTCAAAAATATTGCTAGTAAAAAAAATAGGTTTGTTTACATAAAAAACTATTTTGTATACAAACTTTGATAAGTCGACCACAGAAAAAAACACCATATGTTGACTTGACCCCACCTTCTGGTCAATTCGCCTTGACATACAAGTATTAATTTCTGGCTGACTTCTAATGTTTCATATGTAAACGCTTTACCCCATTTAAGGCAGGGTAAAAAAAGTAAGCAGCAAAAGTTGAAGCGTGTTAACCTAGACTTAACGTCAATTCACAACATTTTGTATGTCTGTTTTGGCGTTTTTTTTAAAGAAAAAAAATAATTTTGTATAAAAAACTCTCAGTTAGAATTTATTTATTTTTACATTTTGTTTGGTCCAACCATTAAGTCTATATAAACGACAACAATAGAAAAAAACAACACCCATTTTGTTTGTGAAAAACATGGTAAAGATGTCAAAAACAATTGCACTGAAAAAAAACTTCAAAAATTCGGCTGTCAATAGATTATATTTTTGAGAAATTAAATTGTGAGTGATAACTTTCATAAAAATATGTAGTTCGCCACAAACAAAACAAAGCAAAACATATTCCGTCACTGAAGTACTACCACCTCGTAGAAGTACCCATACATTTGCAATATTATTCAGTACTTTATTGCTATTGCTGTTCGATTTTATCCACATTATATAATAGGCTGGGAAATATAAAAAGAAATATATAGAAGGGGAAAACAGAAGGCCATTGTGAATGATATAGTTTAGTCTATTGGTTTCAAAATCAAAACAAGTGTAAAACCGTTAACAATAAATCATTTGTAACCATATATAAAAATAATTATTCACTTTAATAATTAAATTAAATAAATCTAATAAAGTGGTCAATCTGTGCAGTTACAATTTCAAAGAAATAACCTTACAGCTAATAACCAGGTATTCCATGTTATTTCTCAACGTCTTAAGGCCCAACCATAATGGGCTTAAGTCGGCTTAAGCAAATGTGCGAATACATGTTAATTATATGAGGCAACCCATATTGAACTTAAGGAAACTTTTTGCTAAGTTTAATGAAACTGGCATTTGCCAAAAGTTTAGCATCATTTCCCTGCAGATATTTCCATTGACCGATGACACCTCAAATTTGGACCTCTTTATATTTAAAACAGTTCTTTTTAAAATTCTCCAAGTGCATATAATAATCGTTGACAATTTTTCCGAATGTTGCACTTTTTACAACTCTATGAGAAAAAGTATTAAACAATTATACACAAATTAGCAACTGTGTTCAAATTATTTCGGTAAGAGAAGAAATTTTGCAAATTCCCGAAAAGTGTCGATATAAAAATTCTGTGCACAGAAGAAAAGACTTTTTGGGGATAATTAATACAAAAAATACATTACAAATATATCAAATCAATAAATAACGTAAGATAACAACATAATTAATAAAAATTTTGTTAAGAACTACATTAAATATTAAACAAATTGATAAGCAAAGAATTGCATTACGACAAAGAAAAAATGTAAGGTGAATGAAGTAAGCAGTGCTAGCAAAAAGGAAGAAGGAGAAAAGAAACGGAATGAATAAAAGCAATACAGTCAAAGGAGAAATATATATTTTTTTTAAACGAAATAATACGAGCAAAAAAGGTCGCCATTTTGTCTGCGCCCGGCTGGATTATTTTTAAATTAAAAAAAATTATAAATTCTAAAAGTTTTACTTATTGTGCTTGAATAATAAAACAAAAAATATATTTTTCAAAACTTAAGGTAAAAATTATTAAAGCGTCGCTACAAAAAATTTGTGTGAAATATAAAAGTCCGAAAAACAAAAAGTCAATCTAAAAAAAGAGCAAAACCTTTAAGAAAAGAGAAAATAAAATTAAATGCTCATTGGGCGGATGCAAAAAAAAAACATCGGTGAGTTTTTCGGAAAAATAAAGTGCAGAAGAAAATATAATAGCGAAAAAGAAAGAAAAGGAGAAAAGAAAAAATTGCATTAAACGAAAGTATTAAAAAAAGAATAACGTAAAAAAGAAAAATTGCAATTCGTTTTGTGGCAGACGGTGTTTAAAATTTTTAATTTGCAAAAAAAAATCATTAATTAAATGAAAGAAAGAAAATTATAAAACAAATAGAAAAAACTAAAATTATAAATACAATTAATTTATTTTAAAACAAGTGCGTAAATTAATCGTATGTGTAGTTTGTGCAAAAATACAATAACGAAGAAACATTTTTACGTACAATTTTCATTTTCTAGTTAGTGGCTGAGACGGCTGAATTTTTCTTTTGTGTTGTATGAAAATCGATAATAAATCGTTGTCTTCGTTTTTATTAAAATATTTTTTTATGGTGTTTGTTGGCTGGTTGGCTTCCGCAACTGAGTGTTAAAGGATTTATGTGAAAATTCAGAAATTAGACATTAAATTCTAAAAAATAGTTTTTTAGTTTATAAAAACCAATATTTTATCAACATAAAAACGGTTTTTTTAACCGTGATATTTTTATAACAACATCGGATTTTTTTTTGCTCTAGAATTTTAGTAAAACATGATCCAAAATTGATTCTTCTTAATTTTTAAAGTTTTCAAATATTTTTTTTTAATTTTGTGTTCTTTTTTGCATTTAAAAAGAAATTTTCCAAAATGAAAAATTAATTTAAAACTCAATGAATAATTCACATCGTGCTTGGCAGGTCGTGTGGGAAATATTCAGCATATCCCATTGTAGGTACCTATTTCTTTTGCAATTTTCTTGTAAGGATTAAAGAACAATTTTTAGATAAAAAAGTTGAACAGATACAGAAAGGGTATGTGATCTAAATTAACTATAGATTTCTTTGTAAAAGTAACCTCTAAAAAGTTGAATTTTAAATGTTTTTAAAACACTACGTTTAAACATTTTAAAGTTAAAAACATTTTATTACATAAAAGTAGAATAATAACAATTCAAATCATACTAGAATTAGCAGTCATATTTAATATTCCGTATTTGTACCTATTTCCTTGACAACGAGTTAAGATAAATAAGAAGGTACTTTTAAAAAAATTTTTAAGCGAAAAGTTCTTTTAATAATTTCAGGTATATTAATTTTGTTTCCTTATGTCAGTTTTTACCAGTGCGCAACATTTTAAAAGTAGGTATAATTTGTAGTGTTAGAAATAGAAGTTAACCCGTTTTAATTAATTCATAAATGAATTTATTTATATAACGACTGCATTAGATCACAAGTTTTCAAGCCAATGTAATTTTTTCCCTTGTGAAAAACAAATGTCAAACAATCCCTTTTCTCCCTTTAATGTTGGGGTTATTTTTAACATGTCACTGATTTTATTTGCTTTAACCTGGTTAGAAATTCACTATTTTCTGCCAAGTGTCTTTTAAGTGATCTCCAAGTCTAAAAACCTTTTCGGGCAAACTTTTCATGTCAAGTGACCCAAATTTTAAATCGATGTCTTCCGATTTCGATGCACCAAGTTTAGTAGTTTAGATACAAATTTTCAACAAGATCAGTTAAAAAGTTTCTGAGATAGAGGGGGTCAAAGTTTGACATTTTTGCTATACAGGTGTTCTTTCTCATCCATGTAACTTATTACCTATTGGTGCTAGACAAATTTGTCCCAAGTAGCTTAGATAGCTATTTGATCAATCTATTTAAAAAAAAATTTTTTTTTTTTTTTTAAATTTAAAACTTGTTTATTTTTTTTTAGCGGGAATGTTTTTTTTTTCTTAAAAGAAAGCTTACCTATGTCTTTTCCTTTAATGCAGTTTTGGTCGCTTTTTGGGCTGCGATTAGGTTAGGTATAAAAAACAATAATTTTCAATTTTTAGCATATGCAATAGGACTGACCTTGGTGCATATTTCATCCAAATCGGAAGACATCGATTTAAAAATTGGGTCACTTGACATGAAATCCCACATACATATATAAAAGTCATTAAGGCTAAAATCGGCATTAAAGGCTGAATTCTTTATTATAATATAAATTCAATAGTTAGGTACATAATAAAAATTATTCTCTACCTTGGTATAAAAAATAAACTAAACAATCATATGGACATAAAAAAATGTTCTTGCGCTTCCACGACACTGACTCGTGATAAAACTTATTCACCCCTATCGTGAATAAAAACTCCATGGGAGTTTTTTCCCTTTTCCCATTTTAACAAGGGTGTTCATTTCAGTTTTTTTATATGTTGGAAAAATGGAAAAGTGGAAAAATGTAATTTTTGTTACAACAATCACAAGAAAAAAAATTTCACCAAAAGTTACATTTTTGTCAAACTATAACCAAGTGTAAAAAAGTCAGGATAAAAAGATGTAATTTTCCACTATAAACGTCAAGCGAAATGATGTTGCCATTCATAAAAAATTGCTAATTTTTAATACAAAGTACGAAAAATTACATCTCTTTTAAAAACTCTCGAATTGTACAACTCTGATTTTAAAAATTATTTTTTATAACTTCCAAGGTATATTTACACAAGGTAGACTCATTTGGGAGTGTAGACATGCTGCTCTATAAAAATAACCGAGTGGAACGGAATTGTCAAAATTGTCTTCATATAAATTTAACGCACACATGTACAAATTTTGGCTCATATACACGGAATTTGACATTGGTGTTCCAACTTAGGTAAACAGCTGACAAACATATGGGCCAACGAGTTTACCTTGTGTAAATATACCTTGATAACTTCTTTCTCATTTAACTTTCAAAAAGAACAAACACATATTAAGAATGAGTTCAATAAAAAAGTTATTAAAAAAGAATTTAAAAAAAGAAATGAAGTAAACATTTCTGCAATTTCATATTTCAAAGTTTATATTGTATTGTTTTCATGAAAATGTATCTTTACACCCTTATTTTCGTAAATATTATCAATTTTAGTTAATGATGTGACAATTAAATAAATTAATTAATTCACTTTTTACACTTATTTGGCATATTGAAAATATAAATTACTTCCACGAATTATTTGGCAGATTTTTTTTGACAGTTTGTACTTTTTACAAAAAAGAAATAAAAAAACCCGTTCACGTCAATAAGAATAAAAAAGTCAGGATAAAAAGATGTAATTTTCCACTATAAACGTCAAGCGAAATGATGTTGCCATTCATAAAAAATTGCTAATTTTTAATACAAAGTACGAAAAATTACATCTCTTTTAAAAACTCTCGAATTGTACAACTCTGATTTTAAAAATTATTTTTTATAACTTCCAAGGTATATTTACACAAGGTAGACTCATTTGGGAGTGTAGACATGCTGCTCTATAAAAATAACCGAGTGGAACGGAATTGTCAAAATTGTCTTCATATAAATTTAACGCACACATGTACAAATTTTGGCTCATATACACGGAATTTGACATTGGTGTTCCAACTTAGGTAAACAGCTGACAAACATATGGGCCAACGAGTTTACCTTGTGTAAATATACCTTGATAACTTCTTTCTCATTTAACTTTCAAAAAGAACAAACACATATTAAGAATGAGTTCAATAAAAAAGTTATTAAAAAAGAATTTAAAAAAAGAAATGAAGTAAACATTTCTGCAATTTCATATTTCAAAGTTTATATTGTATTGTTTTCATGAAAATGTATTTTTACACCCTTATTTTCGTAAATATTATCAATTTTAGTTAATGATGTGACAATTAAATAAATTAATTAATTCACTTTTTACACTTATTTGGCATATTGAAAATATAAATTACTTCCACGAATTATTTGGCAGATTTTTTTTGACAGTTTGTACTTTTTACAAAAAAGAAATAAAAAAACCCGTTCACGTCAATAAGAGTGTAATTTTTCTTTTTTCCATTTTTCCAACCAAAAAAACTTTGAAATGAATACCCTTAACAATTGAATTTGCATAGGAAAAATGGAAAAAGGGAAAAAACTCCCAATGAATTTTTATTTACGATAGGGGTGATTGATAAATATGTTTAAAAACGCTTTGATAAAAATGTTTTCTTGTGTCTTCATAATCCGAAATTCTAAATAAATATTTGGTCAACTGGATAATTATATCGCATTTTTTAATCACGTTGTCACCTGCGTTTAATATTACAAATTTTACTTGGTTGTATCATGTAGGTTACATGGGCATTTAAAGGATAAACTTTAATTTTTTGCTAATTACTCATCATATTTATCTAAATAGTTGACATTTCGACGACATTGTTATTATCCCATACAAACTCTAATGCCGTCTTACCTACATAACCATACAACAAACAGTGTTTATTAAACATGTATTTCCTACTCTTCACTACCCGTTTTTTGTCCTAAACAAACTTTAATAAATATGCAAATAAAATTATAAAGCATTTATTTCTTCATTTGAAAATTTTTATAAAAAATAAAATAATGACATCACAACAATAAAAACCCCTTCTTTTTCTTAAATAAATTAAAATTAAAACACTAAACAATTAAAAGAAACTATATTTATAAACATATATGTATATAAAGTGAATAATTAATAATAAAAAAGTGCTATAATTTTATCTTCAAAGACATAAACACTTACTATCCTACGTGTTTAATTAAAAGTAATTAAAGTGAAAACAAATATTTATTTATAAATTTGATTTCGATAAGCAAGCAAAAGACAAACAACAAAATCGGTTTCAAATTTTCCAAAAACAACAATACCAAACGATTTGAAAACTTTAACTAATAAAAAATTTATACTGCTATGTACCTATAAATTATTGATTTCTTTGAGTCGATTTTCAGTCATTAGTTGTATAAAATTAATATGTCATAGTCATGTCTTAGGAATATGTATCTTTAATTATATATACATATGCAACATTTTTGTTAAATAGATTTTTTATATTATGTATTTTATTATTATTATTTTATTTTTAATATTATTAAAAAAAATTGCTATTTATTATGGATGATTTGTTTTTCTTTGGTTTAATATTCCTTGTAATTTTTTTTTATCAACACACACAGTTGCACCATATTTTGTACTTTTTTTTTGCTATTTTATATGTGGATTGTTCCATAGAAGAAAGAATTTTTTTAAAATAAAATGTTTGTATGAATTTTTTATGTGATAAATTTCATTATTTTTTTTAAATGAAAAAGCAAATAATATTTTATTTATTTTATTTATTTATTCATTTATTTACGTAATATTAAGCCATTTAGGCCAAAAATCAATATTACAAGTAATATATGCTCAAGCTACATATACATGTGTATATAAAATTCATTAATCAATAATTATAATTCATAATAAAAACTAATAAAATGAAAATTGAAAATAATATACAAATATAAGAATAATATACATACATACTAATACCTCAAATTAAGGCTCCCCAGCCACATTTTAAATATAAATATTTATAGATATAGAGAGTTATTCACAAGTAATAATCGAACGTGGCAATGCGTAAAAACTTGTGTTGATTTGATAGGACTTTCTAATTAAAACTTTTCAAATTAATTTTTAACTGTGATGCAAGTTTTAGCTAGTTTAACATGATATTCGTGTTCGGAGTTATATTGTGTCGGATTTTTTGCCTCAAACTGCACTAATATTGTAGAAACAGCTAAAGTAGGGAATAGCAAATCAATTTCGATTCCAATCGAAAATCAAGTAGGTACTACATTTGTTAATTTCAAGTACCTACTACATATGTAAGGTTTCTTCAACATTGATTACATGTTTAAGAGTGTTGTTTATATATGCCATTTACAAACCTCAATATATTTGGTAATGTACACTCTCCGTATGGTTTCCTCGATATATATTCCTTACAAGGCTTTCTGAGATAACATCCCAATGTTTAAATTGTTGTTGTTTTAAAGTTATTTTGCAAGTAGCCGAGAAAGCTTTGGGCAGAGTTTTGGAATTTTTTAATAACACACACTGTAGTTTTCCGTAATGTAGCAGCTTAGTAATCTACTCTCCAACACATGATTATGTGGATTTGCTGATGATGCAATAAACATTTTTTTTAAACGTAGGGTAAAATAAACAAAACAAAAATACCTTTTTCTGATTGTGAATGGTGTGATTTTTTTCAATTTTTCAGGGATTGCCAATAGCGATTATTTTTAAAATTTAAAATAAATAAACAATGAATACACCAAGTTAATCGGTTATAAATGGACTTCATTTAAATGCATTCATGTTTATTTGTGAAGTTTTATTAGAAAACTCAACGTTTCCGATTAATTTCTGAGAGTCATTTATTCTTGATATGAAATAAAAATTATTTTTGAGTTTTATATTTTGCTTAGAAAATAAAAGTTTTTTTTTGAGCTTTATTTATTTTTCAGAAATAAAAACTATTTTTAAGTTTTATTTTTTGCTTAGAAAAAAGGGGTTTTTTTTAATTTTCTTAACGCAAGGTGAAGTGAACAACAAAATTACCCCCTTAGTCTTCAAAAATAAACGTTGTTTCTTGATTTTAATTATTTTTTATTCCTCAGAAATAAAAGTATTTTTTTTTTAATTTTAGTTTTTGCTTTAAAAAAAAGTAATTTTTAAATAAAATAAAAATTAATTTAATTCCAAAATTTGCGTTTAAATCGGTGTATCTTAATTTTTGCGAAAAAAATTACTTTTTCATAGTTAATTATTATTAATGAAATTCAATTATTTCTGAGAAATAAAATAAAAATCAATAAATAACTATTATTTCTGGGAAATAAATAAAACTCAAGGAATAACTTTTATTTCTGAGGAATAAATAAAAGTCAGAAAATAACTTTTATTTTCTAAGCGAAAAATAAAATAATGATTAAAAAGTAATTTTTAAAATAAAACTTATAACCGTTACCGTCTCTGGAATATTTTTTTAGAAATTTAAATTTAAAATAAACTGAAAGAACTAAGAACTACTACAAAAAATTATGGAGTAACCCATATACATACACATAGTATTTAGTTTTGTAATGTTTTTTGTTCTGTTTTTGTCTATCCAATTTTCTACATCAATCTGTTTTCTTCATTTATTTTCTTTTTCGATTCTATTTGCAGTTTTATGGATTTTTTGCATTTTTGTTTTAGCCAGTATGTGGAAAATGTAAAAACGTATGCTTAGGAACTATTTGTTGTTCCTTCTGCTGAAACAGAGCAAAAGAAAAAAAAACATAAATTGTGTCTCTAATTATTTTGTATTAATCAAATCGTAGCCAAATAATTTAACAACAGATAAATAAACGCAAGAAAACAAACAAACAAACCCATTAAAAATATACCTACAGCAAAAAAGTATAAAAATAACAAGAACACACTAGACGAATCTTCAAAAGTTTTCAACAAAACTGAAGATTGAAAAGTTTGCAGGCTGAAATCCAAAACATTTTCGTTTGTTTTTATAGTTTTTATTTTTTTTGTCAAAGCAGCACGAAAAAACAATAAACAAGAAAACTGTAGTTATTTAAGGAATTTAAGTTTTGGTTACTTTTTGCGTTTTAAACGACCAGCTGCCACTTTACAACCACACACACAATGACTGATACGCGCGGTCGTGGCCAGTCATCTGGCAGTGGCAGTAGTGGTGGCGGAGGAGGTGGTGGTGGCAATAGCAGTGGCGGTGGCAGTAGCGGTAGTATTGGTAATGATAACTCATCAACTACAAGTACATCATCTAATACAACTTCATCGTCGTCTACTCTGGTGGGGGTGGGAGGTGGCAGTGGTAGTGCTACAACACTCGAGTCATCATCATCTTCTACTAACTTAACTACGCAAAATCCTACAGAGTCAACAACTATTTCGGCCACTATAAATCCCTTAACAGAGTTGTCTGGCGCCTCTGTGTCGGCAGCAACGGATAATGTGTAAGTAACTAAATACATGTATTCAACTAAAAAAAAGTATTACAAATTATGCATTTTGTATACAAAGTAATTTTTTACACTTTTCATATGTTTAAAGCTTTAAAACTTATTTGAGAAACTTGTTTTTTTTTTACAGAGTATGTTGAGGTAGAATATTGAATTAAATCGCGTGTTAATTTGCTTATAAAAACTTTTTTTGTTGTAGTTTTTATTATTTGTTCCCTTTTTTAGACTTTCTTTTCGTCTTAATTCTAAACACACTCTTTTATTTCTGTGTATTGGCAAACAAACATACCATATCTACATAAGTACATACGTAATGCTGGGTATACACGTTACTTTATTTCGTACTACACTTATTATAAGTTGTAGTACGGTTTTGAGATACCCCTTACTATAAAAATCTTACTAATTCATTTGAAAGATACATTTTAGACAACACAAACGCGTCAAAATGAATGATGTGGTAGATTTACTAAAAATAAGCGAAGAGCTTGTTGAAAAGAATGAAACAAATTAAAAAAGAAGATCACCAGGGAATGGTTTAAAGAAAAATTAGGAATTAGGAATTGGCATTTTAATAAAATTTAAAAAAGTTTTTCTTTTTTTAATTCAAATAACCATAACATAATGCGAATTTTAAAAATCAGTCGCAAAAAACCGCGTTTTAAAAAATTTCTTATGTATACTTCATGATTACGGCAGTATGTTCATAAGTACGTCAGTTTGATAATCGTTACTAAAGGCTAGTTTACACTATTATACTTCCTATTGAGACATAATCCCATACGACTTCACCTTTTTTTTGAATTTTTCTATGCAAAAACACTTAATTTGATCAGAGTTGCATTTTAACAAAAGCGTGTCCATACGTGATAGTGCAAATACAAACTGTAATGTTAAATTAGATGGCAGTCGCAACAAAACTAATTCGATTTCCATCTTACAAAGTATTTTATATGTAATTTGTAAGACTTGTAGGATAGTGTAAATCGCCCCTACAAGAAGACTACCGGTCATTTTACTAGTTATATGGCCGGTAGTGTTGACCAATATAGTAATATAGTAATAGTAATTTTTTTAGTTTTGGTTATGCATTTCTTGTAGGGACGATTAATTGTGTGCTTGTATGATTTGTAGCAACGTGTATACTAGGGATGCCAATCGGGATTGGTTTTCGCAAATCCCGGGATTCGGGATTACAAAAAATCAAATCCCAGGATGCCGGGATTTTTCGGGATCCCGGGATTTTACGGTATATCGGGATCTTTCGGGATTCGTTATTTTTGAAAATTAAGAGATAAATGCTTTTTATAGATATTTATTTAAAAAAAATGTCTTTAAAAGAAGTTTACAAACGCAGGTTTTATAATTAATTTATTATTTTAAAGTTAAATATTACTTAAATTTATAAAAACTTTAAATTGTGACTTTTCTTATTTAATGACTAATTTAATAAAAAATATGATAAAAAAAAGAACGTACGATTTTAAACAATGTGTTACTTGATTCAATAAAAAATAATTACCATAAAAGCTATATTTGATTTAATTACCTCAGTTCATTCAAGCTAAATAAAAAAAATAATTAATATTCTAATTGAACAACGCAACATAGAAGTTGATTCTATTAAAATTTTATTAAATGAATTAAAAAAAATAATTGAAATTTGAATTCGAAATTAACTAAAAAAATCAATTTAATTAGTTATGTAGTGTATAAAATACATTACTTAATATTGTGCAATCGCTCCATTAATTACCGTAGGTTCGATGTCAACTCTCGGAAAACACTTTAATAATCTTAACCCTGTAAAGAGTAAAGTTTAAATTTTGTATTTGGTGCACCAGTGAATTGTTTTGTGCATTTCAAAATCATTTTTTTCTTTAATAAATTTTCTTGTTTAATTATTTTCAGCACTTCCCACGTTAAAATTTTTTTATAATTATTGGACACGCTTGAAAAGAATAACAAAGTGTAACTAGTTTCTTACATTTTCAATGACAGTATTAACAGAATTAATCAAATAAATATTAAAGATCAATATTGTGTTCCCTATCCTCTCATGGGGAATGTCATAATGAATTTCTTTTTATAAAAAAAGTTTAAAAAATTAAGTTAACAATTTCGGGATTGACAAAATCCCAAAAATCCCGGGATTAAAAAAATTTAAATCCCGGGATTTCGGTATTGGCATCCCTAGTGTATACTATATATAGTATGTATTGTTTAAATAAAAGTTTTCTTAAACAAACAACAATTTTGTGCGTTTTAATTTTTTTGGTCTATAAATTGTGCATTTAATATAGTATACAATTTTTTGTTTTGTTTTCCTTCTTCTAAAGTATTTGTATGTGTCGGATTTATTTTTCCTTTTATTTTGGGAGTGTCTCACGTCATTTCATTCGAATTAAAATGATTTTTCTGTTTGCGGTGAATTTAGCTATTTTTTTAGACAACTTACTTAAGCTGCAGTTCATTATTATACACCTACATCTAAAAGTTAGTGTTTTTGTTGTGATCAAATTTTATTAATTTTTCTTATTTTACACTTTTTCCAATAAAATTTTTGAAAAATTCAACATGTATGTGTGTATGTACGTATACAGGGTGTCATGGAAATCGAACACGTAAAATGAAGGAATTTGGCAGTTCTTTTTATTAAACTTTTAATCTAATTTTTACAATTTTCGTTAAAGAATTCTGTTTAATAGAGCCATTATTTGTATAATAATTGTCAAAAAAATTTTTTATTATAAAAATCTTATTGAAGAATGACTCTTAAAATCCTTTGTTTTACGTTTTCGATTTCCATGATTGTTTTTCATATTTCAAAACAAAAATTTTCCTCTTTAAAAATTCAATCAAAATTTCTAAAATTTCAAAATAGTTTTTCCTGTTTTTAAGAGTACCAATTATCTGGTACTCAAGGCATAAAGTATGCACATATATAAAAAGAAATATTTTTCTGAACTTTCTTTACAAGCTTTGTTAAAACTTGTATTAATCTTAAATCCATTTCATTTCGTGTTATAGAACATGCCCGTAAGTGTTTTAAAGTGTTTTAAAAGTAAATTTTTCATTAAAAACTTAAAAAAAAACAGCGACGGATTGTATTTTGCATTGTTTTTTTTTTGTCGAATTACATACATACATACATATTTAAATTATTTTCAAAATAATTTCACAAACCCATATAAAAATAAATTAATTCAAGCTCAGAGTTGTCCTTAAAAATATTTTCTCGCTCTCTCTCTAAAAAAAGACGTCAAACTACATATAAAAAATGTTGTCAGGATAAAAATTTTAAACGGATAACATGGGTAGATCTAATTTAAATTTTTTAAATTTAATTTGCAATGAAAATACGATAAATTTTTTTTGTAATTTTATTGTTTATATACATACCCCCGCATTTATAAAAGATTATTAAATTTAACAAACGTTTATTAAGGAAAATTTTCATACAAAATTTGTTTTGTAAACCTTTATTAAATTTAAAATAATTTTATATAAATACGGACGATAATATGTACCCATTTTTACACTTTACAACAAGAATTTAGAAAGTTTTATAATTTTTATTTGATATTAAAAGATTTTTCTATTTTTTAAGGATATCTTAAAAATATCCGAACCATGTTAATTGTAGAAATTATATTCCATTTAAATATTACGAAATAAAAGTACAAGGGAATTTTACATTAAGGGTAATCATAATGGTAATTGTGAAAATTTGCAATTTGTAAGCACAGAGTTTATTCATAAAAAACTTTTGTCCAACTGCTAACTTTTAAAAAATCAACTCTGAATTTTAATGATAGCACGTTATATTATTTAAAAATGCAACACTTTTGCATTAATCATCGCTGGTTTTGTCATTTATTTGATGTGTGTGAAGTTAAATTTTAAAATTTATAACCCTAGACACATTCTGGTATGTTTACAGAGCAATGTTAACCACTTAACAGAACTTATGTTAACGCTGTTATGATGCATGTTTCCAGATTTCTGGAAAAGGAGTCAACGTGGGCTATAAAAAATGATTAGGATTTGTGGACAATACTATTCTCCATCGTTCTCCATTCCCAGAATTTTTAACAGAGCGAGTTGGAGCGACTTATGGCCAATTTACTCTTTTGAATTCTCTAGGAGATGAGTCCAGATTTCTGGAAAAGGAGTCAACGTGGGCGATAAAAAATGATTAGGATTTGTGGACAATACTATTCTCCATCGCTCCAACTCGCTCTGTTAAAAATTCTGAGGATGGAGAACGATGGAGAATAGTATTGTCCACAAATCCTAATCATTTTTTATCGCCCACGTTGACTCCTTTTCCAGAAATCTGGACTCAACTCCTAGAGAATTCAAAAGTCACGTTTCTGAAATAATTTTGGAATGTGAGAAAATTAATTTTGAAAAAGTCATATTTATTGGAAATTTCTGGAGATGATCAATGACCATTTTGGACAAATATGTGTTTGCATATATCGTATTTAGAACCCTCTGTGCAAAATGAGCGATGCGTGCAAACAATCGTTCGGTCTGTTCTCGGGAACGATTTTTTGCACGCATCGCTCATTTTGTCCGGAAAACCATTTACTTTTAGAATATATACAGTTTATACCGTGCAAAAGTGTGTGTTGCATGGGAAATATCAGCAACGCTTTTTACTGACCATTTTGAATGAACCTAAATATATCGGAAACGATTTTTTGCACGCATCGCTAATTTTGTTCCTAAAAGTGTTTTTTTTTTATTTTTTTTCAAAAATATTAGTTATTTTTACTTCCCCTTTTTAAATTTTAAATTCGACGCTAACATTTTTGTCCAATTTTGAAAATCCGCATAAATTCTTAAATCACCATAATTTGGGTATTTTGTTTTCCCTGTTCTTAAATTCCCAAATTCAACGCTATTTCGTCGACGCTATCTTGACCCACGTTCATAATTTTACTTTAGAAATTCGCAAATTTTCCGTCTGAATATTCCATTATGTTTCCTAACAATTTTAAATAATATATTAATATATAATAAAAAATTTATTAAATTTTATTCAAACTTAATGCAGTTGTTCTTTTTTTTTTTGTAATTGTTGTTTTGTAAGCAGATGTTTACAAACCAGGGATGGCAACATCGATACAACTGCAATGTTTTGGTTAAAGCTAATTGTTTTATTTCATTTAAAAGTACAAATGTACTATTTAATGTTTTAATACATAAATAATAGATAAAGCAAATGTAATTTTGGTACAATAAAGTAAAATTTTAGTAGCCAGTTGGTGCAATTTAAAAATTTGGGTTTGCCATCCCTTGTATGGGCGCTGATTGGCGACTGTGATCGGCGCACAAGTGGCCGATAAAAATCGGTAAATATTAAATAATTCGATTGATCCACATTGTGCAAAAGAGCGTTCACATTATCGGCGCAACAAGGTTAATTTTGATTGTCAACAGTCGGCACAGATTGTCGCATTTTTAAAAATGTTGACCTTTCACACTATCGGCACATGTAATACGACAAAAATTGGTACATTGCGCCGCTAATGGAATCTTAGCTTAATGTACATATGTGCATATATCGCACATCGTATTTTTTTTCATAAGCCAATTCACAACTCAAATCTATAGCGCCCAAAAAAATTTCGTGTCAATATCTTCTTTAACTCTTCTTCTTTTACATTTGAAAAACTCATTTTGATTAAAAAATTGCAACCATGTTTTTGAAGCCAGTGTTCTGCCTCTCCCAAACATCTTTGAATTTTGAGTTGTGTCTGTTTATGATTTAGTGTGAGATATCATTTAAAAACCTTGAGGCATTATAATTTTTTTCTATTTTGAACTTGACTTAAAAAAAACAAAGAACAATTACATTTTACATTATATAGCTTAATATGTACATATGTATGTATGTATGTATATGACATTCTTAGATTATGAAATCTGTTTTTATTAATTACTATTTTTTTATATTTGTTGTTTCTGTGTATATTTCTAAGATTAAATTATCAATTTTATTCTGTATATTTTTTGTATTTGCATACTATATGTACTTCAACGTCATCAAAATTAATAAATACACATTTGTATGTATTTTATTTTATTAAAGGCTAACAAAGCTTAAGAAGTTAGTAATTAAAACGTACCAAAAATATAAGAAAAAAAATTAAATGCAAAATATTGGCAATAAAACCATAATACTGAATATAACTTTACCCACAAACTGATAAATTTGCGAAAGTCTTTGTTTGAATTTTGTTATTAAATCCACAGTGCCACAGGTAAAGGAGTAAAATGCGTTTATGCTGATGGGTGTAACAATTTAAAAAATATGTTGTGTTTCCAATTAGATTAAATTTGACCGAAAAATATTCTAATGCAATTTATTTTATTAGCCGATATTTTTGGAATCTGTTCATGTTTGATCATAGCTCCCATACGAAAACCACTCCCGAAAATTGCTTTAAATGCCATAACTTTTTTATAGATGTAAAATAAAATAAAATAAAATTAAATATAAAGATATTAAATAACAACATTTTTTATTTTTCGAATTTATTCTATGAGCTAAATTTCAGTTATGTATTTTATAAAGCTTTTTTGTAATAGTCATATTCCTTCAATTTTTCAGAAATGACTTTATACACTATCAGACTATTATATTGGTACAATAAATAAATTGAAGGAATATGACTATTACAAAAAAGCTTTATAAAATACATAACTGAAATTTAGCTCATAGAATAAATTCGAAAAATAAAAAATGTTGAATATAATATAAAGTAACCTTCGGAAGGAAATAATTCCCAGTTTGATATTAAATAACTATTTTGTACTGTTTTTTTACTTACTCTTTTCTATGGGAATAAAATGCTAGGGTATTTAGTTGATAAGTTTTGAATATTATGTATATATTTTTGGTACTACTCAGACATTATTGCTATGTAATATATTTTTGGCCTTTGGGCTTCTTATTACAAAATGAACTCTTAAATAATAAATAATAATGTAAGAAAAGATAAACTCACTGTTTATTGTTGGTCTTTTGTTTTGGCTTTGATATTGTTACAAGTAAGACTTTGAGTGTTTATAAGTCTTATTCGCTTTAGGGTTTTATTTGTATAATATTTTTGGCCTTTCTAAAGTCTTTGGAAAAGGTATCCTGATGAGCTGGCCTAAGCAACCAGTGAAATGCGCATAGAAGCTAGCTTTCCCTCAACAATAAATTTCAGTGTATTTCAGTTATGTTATGTATTTTATAAAGCTTTTTTGTAATAGTCCTATTCCTTCAATTTTTCAGAAATGAAAAAAGCTTTATAAAATACATAACTGAAATTTAGCTCATAGAATAAATTCGAAAAATAAAAAATGTTGAATATAATATAAAGTAACCTTCGGAAGGAAATAATTCCCAGTTTCTAATTATAATAATTGTCATAAAATTTTTTTATTACAGAAACCTTATTAAAAACGAATCTTAAAATTCTTTTGTTTTACGTTTTCGATTTTCATGAAACCTCTGTATATTTATATTCCAAAATAAATATTTTTTATGTAAATTATAAAACTTTTAAATATATAATTATAAAAATACTTTTTATAATTAAACCAAAATCTTAAATTTTGCTTAAAAATTCACGGAAATGAAAGGATTTAGTATGTTTACAATATTTTCTTTTAGTTCAAGACGAATTTTTGTTTTTGATCTGATATTTTTAATTAACATCTATTAGATAACTGTCTACTTCTTAATAATAAAATAAATCATAATTACAAAACTGTTTGCTATTTTTTATTTGTAATTTTAGTTCTCCTGAGAAATTGATTGCGTCATTTCCATCCCTAAAACTTAGATCATTAACACAAAAAATTTCAAATCCAAGATGGGTTGTACCCGTACTGCCTGAACAGGAATTGGAGGTATTATTAAATGCTGCCATTCAGCTAACTGCGGCTGGTAAGTTTAAACATTAAGAATTAAATGGCTAAAATTAAAAAAAAAAAAAAAAAAAAAAACACAATTTTCTTTCCAATTTCTCTTCCGTTAGGTGTGGATCATGAATGTGAAAACTGTGTAGAATTTTATCATAGTGCTTTAACAACATCATTTACGAAAATTCTTACCGATGAGGCTGTCAACTCGTGGAAATATAATATTCATCATTGTATTTTGATCTCTTGTGGCAAATTGTTACATTTGATTGCTATTCATATGACCCGTGATAATCCCTACTTATTGGATTTGCTAGCAATTGTTTTCGATCCCGACAATAAATTCAATACATTCAATGCAGCACGACAACCAGAATGCTTCTCGCCGCCCGAACATCTTTGGGGTGTTTTGGATGGCAATAAAATGTTTGCCAAGCCACCACCCGAACCTAAAAATCCTCGTGGTTGGTTGGTCGATCTAATTAATCGTTTTGGTCAATTGGGTGGCTTCGATAATCTGCAAGAACGTTTTAATCGCGGCCTAAAATTGCTGCGCAGACAACAGGAACAGGCTGCTGCCGCTGTGGCCTCAGGTTGTGCCAAGCCTGCTGGATCCAGAGCCATGCTGCAACCCGATCCTGAACAAAAGAATAAACTAACACTAGCTCTTATATATAGTCTTTTAAGGCCTTTTGGACAGTGCTACGAACTCTTGACACCCGCAACAATTTCTAAATATTTTATGCCAATTTGGAATGTGGTTTTGGATTTGCTCGATAGTTTTTCGGATGAAGAACTAAAGCGTGAAGCAAAGCCCGAGGGTCGCAATGACTATATAAATGGTATTGTAAAGTCTGCCCGTTATTTAGCTAGTCGTTTGCCTGGACAAGAAGAACTAATACGAAATTTGGAAATGTTTCGCTTAAAGATGATCTTGCGTCTGTTGCAAGTGTCCAGTTTTAATGGCAAAATGAATGCTCTTAACGAAATCAATAAGGTTTTAACTTCGGTGTCATATTATGCTCATAGAACTCCACAATTACCACATTGCATGTCGGATGATGATTTAGATTGGTTGACAGCGGAAAGGATGGCGGTGAGTTTTTTTTAAAAGTAATGCAGAAACTATATACATATTTTCTATGCGAACGTTGACTTTCGAAATCATTAAACAGGCAGTTGACTTTCGAAATCGATAAACAGGCAGATAATAAAATTTTGATATCCAACAATTATAAAGCTAGAAAAAAGTTATCCTCAGGGCTGTAATGAATTCGCCTTAGTTTTAAGGAACATTTTGTATTCGATGTAAAAGTTGTGGAAATTTTTATAAAACTAAAAGTTTTTTGAATGTTATTTGAAAGAAAAGATCTTTTTATTCGGATTTTTCACAACGTTTAGAGCCACTTTTTGGATTAGAGATTAGCGATTAAATTAACTTTAATCTCCGTATTTACTTTTTGAGTTGTGTTTTTTTAAACTTTATTTGCTAGTTTAAGCGGCCAATGGTGGTGGTTTAAACCTAAACGTAAAATGTCAACATACACATATTTATCATAAACAGCTTTTGCAAAAATATAAACAAGAAATAATTTTAAAAAAATTAATACATATTGACATACACTTTTATATAACTTACATTTCTACCTTGTAAACAATATCAAATTTGCGCATTTTCTTCTTCTTCTTTGAAAACTTCCATATTGCTTTGATAATAAGTTGACATTTGCAAAAAAAATGTCGCCATTTATTTGTGCTCAGTATGGTAACACTACAAGGCTTAAGCCACCACCCAATTGATTCTAGATTAACCTAATTCTCAGATAAGCTACTACTGATTTAGAAAAATATGTTTTGCTGTAACTTCGGTTCAGATTTGAAATATCACACTGATTTTGTTTTTAACATATAAAGAAGGTATGAAGGAGCACTTTTGCTTAAGTAACTCCAAATTTTTGAGTTATGAACTGGGCTGTGGAATCGTCAAGAAAAAGTGAGAACTCCGACTCCATCCGATGAAATTTTTTAAGTATAGTTATTAACATATGAGTAGGTAAGATGCAAAACTCGTTCGTAACACTTTATTCGAATTTTGGGAAAATGCATAAAACATATAACGCCCGATTAATTTTGCCAAATTAGTTGAACTATTTGATTCTAAAGTGTTATGCAATTCTTGATTAACAACTCAACAGTTGAAAAATTTAAACCAACTGAAATTTAGAAAAAAATAAATTTAATTTTCGAACTAAACTGTTTTGTTACTAAGTTTCGAAAGAAAGAAACGAGTTTTGCTATAATCCATAGGGGATCGAACTTGTTTAGCAATACACTATAGACCACCAAGAAAATTATTCATTTAGCTTAAGTATATTTTGAAAGTTCTATTAATTTATTAAAATTTTGCAAACGGTGCTAATAAATGTAACAATAGTTCTGTAGGGGAGGGATAAACTACACCAATTCACATCTTTTTCAAAATACGTTTTTTAAACTGTTGGAATCAGAATTTTTCCTCTATGGATGTGTAAATTTCCATAAGTCTTATCTAATGTAGTTTTCGAGATAGAAAAGTTGAAAACAACACCAACTCCAACTTGCTTAGACGTAAATTGCATCAAATTTATTTAGTGTGGTTTGCCGCTGAATTTGCAGACAGCTTTTATTTAAAAATGCAGATGCATGTTCAGTTTTTACTTGAATAATTTGTATAAATTGTTCTAAGACTTGTATTATTTTTGGGAAATCGCAAACCTTTGTTGTTGGAGTAAGTACGGTTTGTTTCAAGGGATTGAACAGTACCAATATCATCATGGGAGGTAAAGAACACCAATTATAATTCAATAAGTAAAGGCAACTTCTTAATACAGGAATCGAAGTATTTGTGATTTTCAGCATGTTTTTGCTGTCTGCTCTAAAGTTTTCAAATATAAGCAAACTTGTTTACAAATTTACATTTTTGAATTCCCTAATTCGACTCTATTTCATCAAAAATACCTTGGCGCTTATCAAAGTTATTTTCGGGAATACAAAATTCATTATTAATACGATTTCCGTATGACGTGCTAAATTCCCAGTTTTTCATATTTGATAAATACACTGAAATTTATTGTTGAGGGAAAGCTAGCATCTATGCGCATTTCACTGGTTGCTTAGGCCAGCTCATCAGGAAACCTTTTCCAAAGATTTTAGAAAAGCCAAAAATATTATACAAATAAAACCCTAAAGCGAATAAGAATTATAAACACTCAAAGTCTTACTCGTAACAATATCAAAGCTTAAACAAAACACCAACAATAAACAGTGATTTTATCTTTTCTTACATTCCCCTACAATTGTTCTTCCCGACTCGCACTTCAAACAGAACAGTTAAAACAGTGAACCAGTGGGTTTTGTTACAGAAAATGCAAAGAGATTGTTTTGAAAATGTCTGGTGAGTGGATCGAACCAGTTTTGTTATCAACTGCACACATAAAAACATAGAAAAGGACATGCTTCGATAAAATCTAAATATTTATTCTTATAAAGTGTTAAAAGATTTGTTAAAATCAATTGTTATCTCAATTTTTGAAACTCACCTTAGTTCCTTAATAACTGAAGGTAACGAATTGTAAAAATATTTTTTACTCAAAAATTGTTTACTAAGAAAATTATTAACAAATTAATTGATAGAACGATTCTACCAAAAAATTTGTATCGTTTTATTTGCACTAACTCCTTTTTACCAATTTTTTTTTTATCCAAAAAATTTGTTAAGATTATTTTTTTAACCGATTTGTTGATTCTCATTTTTTTGCCAAAACTTTGTTTAAATGTTTTCTATTACAGTATAAATTAAAAAATGCTCTTTTTTGAAATAGGCCTGGATCAAGGAATCCGATGTGTTAGGCATCGTCCTAAAGGACTCTCTACATCAACCCCAATATGTAGAAAAGTTAGAAAAAATCATAAGATTTTTAATTAAGGAGCATGCATTATCCTTAGAAGACTTAGATGCCGTATGGAGAGCTCAAGCTGGTAAACATGAAGCCATCGTTAAAAATGTACATGATTTATTAGCCAAATTAGCCTGGGATTTTACGCCCGAACAGTTGGATCATTTATTCGAATCATTCCAGGTAACATAAGAGACAAAACGAAAACTTATCAAACATTATTAATTATGTTTTTTTTTAAATAACAGGCCAGCATGACAACTGCAAACAAACGCCAAAGAGAGAGGCTTCTAGAATTGATACGTCGTTTAGCAGAGGACGACAAAAATGGTGTAATGGCCCAAAAAGTGTTGAGGCTCTTTTGGACTTTAGCACACAGTTCAGAAATACCGCCCGAGGTACTCGATCAAGCTTTGGCGGCTCATGTGAAAATCTTAGATTATAGTTGCTCACAAGAACGTGATGCCCAAAAAATCGTTTGGCTGGATAAATGTGTGGTGGAATTAAAAAACGGCGAAACTTGGGTATTGCCCGCATTGCGTTTAATCCGCGAAATATGTTGCCTTTATGAATCCTCACCCAGTCATGCACCCCGCTCTCAGCAATCATTGAATCGTCAACAGGTTATCGAAAGACTGCAAAACGATCACTCTTTAGTCATTTTAGTTACTAACAGTTTAACATCGTACATGGATAAAATACGTATCATGATAGCGGATATGTCGAATGTAGATCCCGCCGCGTTGTGCATAGATGGTCGCTATCCTCACAACATGCAAATATCGGAGCGTTTAGATTTCCTTAAGTTTTTGTTGAAAGATGGCCAACTTTGGCTGTGTGCCGATCAAGCTAAACAAATCTGGCATTGTTTGGCTGTCAATGCTGTTTTTCCTTCGGATCGTGAAGAATGTTTCCGCTGGTTCGGTAAACTGATGGGCGAAGAGCCAGATCTTGATCCTGGCATTAATAAAGACTTTTTTGAAAATAATATACTCCAATTGGATCCACATCTCCTTACCGAAAGTGGCATCAAATGTTTTGAACGTTTTTTTAAGGCTGTCAATTCCAAAGAGGATAAACTCAAGGCCATACACAGGGGCTATATACTAGACAATGAGGACTTAATAGGTAAAGATTATCTATGGCGTGTTATAACTACAGGCGGTGAGGAAATAGCTAACAAGGCTATTGATTTACTTAAGGAAGTGTCAACAGCTTTGGGTCCCCGTTTGCAGGAAAATATCAGCGATTTCCATGAAATGTTTATAGGCGAATGTTGTGAACGATTAAGGACCCACTACACTAACATTATGATACTGGGAAAGTCTTTGGGTAGCAATAATGTTGTTCCTGTAGTTACCGATGATGCCAACCAGGCTGATCAAAATGATTCAAAGGATTCAAAAATGCGTTTCATAGAAGCCGAAAAAATGTGTCGTATATTAAAAGTTCTGCAAGAATACATAAAAGAATGTGATCGCTCCTTTAACGGTGATCGCTATTTATTGCCTTTGGTTCGAGCCACACGCGGTAAATTTACTAGTCTATATATACGTTTCCAAAACCCTGGACGACCAATCGATGACATAGAAATTACTACCCATAATAATGAAATGGTTTCCTCATTCAAGCGCAACTTACTTAAACGCATAAAAGGCACCTCAACGGCCAACATTAAAGTCGATCTCTATTACAACAATGGCGAACTGATTGATATAGGCGATGAGATAAATCCTTTGTCCCAATATTCAATTAGAGACAAAATGATTCTAACTGCCAAACTCACACCCATAGGAGTTGGCTTAGCTAGCAGTCCAGATACCTCCAGTGATTCTAGTACTGGATCGCCACCCAGACCCTGTCCCGATATGCAACGCGTAGAATCGGAAAGCACTTTGCCGGGAGTGATTATTTCTCAAAGTTTCCATTATATAGAGTTTTTTCTAAAACTCTATCAATTGGGCAGTGATTTGGAACATGGTCGCTTAAGGGAAAGTGCTAAAATGTTATTACATTTATTGCCCTGTGATCGTCAAACGGTGAAAATGCTGCAAATCATGTGTGGCATGTCGGCGGCCCAACAATTGCAACAGCAACTGCAAAACATTGGAAATGTGGCAAATGTAACCAAAGATGGGGAAGAGGAAAATAGTACATCAAATTTGGTAGGTGGTGGACCTCAGCAAACACAACAGCAAAGCAGTTCCACCGTTGAACCGGTTAGTATTATTTTGCTAATAATATTTTCCTATTCAATTTTATTTTATTATGAAAACAACTTTTAGATTAACCCTACTGATTGTACACCAGAAATGCTTTTCTTACATCCCACCCCGGCACAGGTACATTACAATTTGTGTGTACTTAATAGCCTTTTAATACCCGCTCTCGATCCGTATGGCGAAAATGCTTTGCAAATACAGTCTTCATGGCTGCATTCAGGATGTGCCCATTTCATACTTGAATTGTTGACAAAAAATAACTTCTTACCTAACGCCGATATGCACACCAAACGTGCATCATTCCAATGTGTATTAAGGCTAGCTAAACTTTTTCTTTACATAGTAGGATGTGTGCTATCACGAGTTGGCGATGAACCAATGCTGTGCGATTTTGACATGGACTCGAGGTCCCAGGTGGAAATACTTAAACAAATACTGACCTCCATACCAAATAACTCAGAGAATACTTTAAGAGCCATTTCACAAAAGTTGGCTGAGAACTTGGCTCAAGAAATGTTATCTGCGAGTCCTGAAGGTGAGGTTTGTCGCTTGCTGTTTGCTTCGACTTTACAGTGGTCCTGTCCTGATATATCCACTATCAAATCGGTAGTCCAATTAGCTTGGGCTTCTTCGTGTGGCAATTTACAGGCTTTGGGCACGAAAAATGATTTTGCCGACGACACTTCTATGCCGGATAGTCAAGATTTTATGGTTTGCAAAGAGGCTTTAGAGGTGCTGACTATCTCTTTAGTCTTAAATCCAAGTGCTAATGAAGCCCTGAGCGCTGACCCCTTGTGGAATAAATTCATAACATCATTAATTCTTAAAAATCAATCACGTCATGTTAGACAAGTGGCAGCCGAACAACTATTTCTAACTTGTACTTATTGTGCCGGTGATCGCAGACCCTTTGCCTACATGGTTAACTTACTTGTTAGCTCACTAAAGACTCTAGTGCTTCAACATGAAGCAACATGTGCTGATTTTTTCCAACTTCTGTGTCGTACGCTCTCCTATGGCTGTGTTGTCAATTGGCCTTTGAATATAGGCGAAGGCCTGTTGTCCGAAGAAATCAAATGGTTACAAAAAATTCGCGAAAACGTCACAAATACTGGAGATATACAAGTGCACGAGGACTTGTTAGAAGGTCATTTATGCTTGGCCAAGGAATTGATGTTTTTCCTATTGCCCGAAACAAAAGCTCATCTTAACGATTTAATACATGAGCTGATTGATGCTTTTCTGTTTACCGCTTCCAGAGAATATTTGCATTTACGTAAAAATGGTAAATTAAAAACTGAAACTGCCCCTCCACCAGTGTGTCGTAGTCCTCATACAATTGCAGCTGCCTGTGAGTTATTAATATCATTATGTCAGAACTGCGTTCCTAATATGAAGGTGCTAACAAACACCATAACGGATTTTGTTTGCACAGGTAAGTGGATGCACGGATTATCACATTGTCAGATTCTTGAAATATATAATTATTTGGTCTATGTTTTAAGATACTGATCCTTTACGTGATTGGGACTATTTGCCACCAGTTGGCGCTAGACCGATCAAAGGATTTTGTGGTTTGAAAAATGCCGGTGCCACTTGTTATATGAATTCAGTGCTACAACAACTTTATATGGTACCCTCGATACGGGTGGGTATACTTAAAGCCGATGGAGCAGCCACAAATGAAAATGAAGATTTTAGTGGTGAACCCGAAGCCAATGCCTTGGGTTCAGCCCTATTCAATTCAAATGATGATAATAATGATGTTAGGAAAAACTATCATGTGGTCATATTAAAACATGTGCAGGCCATTTTTGCCCACTTAGGACATAGTGCTTTGCAATTCTATGTGCCACGAGGACTGTGGACACATTTCAAGTTAGATTACTTTTTATTTAATTCCCAGGATAATAGTTATTTCTTCATTATGTTTTTTTAAATTAGACTTCAAGGAGAACCCGTTAATTTACGTGAACAACAAGATGCTGTTGAATTTTTCATGTCCTTGTTCGAGAGTTTAGATGAAGGTCTTAAAGCTTTAGGTCATACACAATTAATGAATAACACCTTAGGTGGCTCATTCAGTGATCAGAAAATTTGCCAAGAATGTCCACATCGTTATTCAAAAGAGGAACCATTTAGTGTTTTTAGTGTTGATATACGAAATCATAGCTCATTAACTGAATCTCTAGAACAGTACGTCAAAGGTGAACTCTTGGAGGGCGCTGATGCATACCATTGTGATAAATGTGATAAAAAAGTAGGTTGATTTTTTTAACGAATTTGATTAATATTAAAAATGTTAATTAAAAAAATTTTTAAGGTAGTAACAATTAAGCGGTTGTGTGTTAAGAAATTACCGCCCGTATTAGCCATACAATTAAAACGTTTTGAATATGATTATGAACGTGTTTGTGCGATTAAATTCAATGATTATTTTGAATTTCCACGACTATTGGATATGGAGCCTTATACAGGTTAGTAAATTATTTAACTTTTTAATGAATTTTTTAATTTAAGTCAAAAAAGTATTGTGTAACAGAAACTTTTAAATATTTGGTTGGAAAAAACAAGTTTTTCTTTGAAATCTTAATTTAATTTAAAACATACGTACTTAAAAATAGCCTTTCGAACTATTAAAAGTGTCAGAAACACATACAAATTGTACTTATATATGGAGGGCTCAGAGCTGAACCAAACCAAGTCATAAATTATATCACGTATATGTATTTGAAATCTGGTGCGAAAATCTCCGCAAAATTTAACTCAATCCAGTTCCGTTAAGGGGGTAAATCAAAAACAGTTTCGTTCCTAAGGTAACGGTAATAAACCCAAGTCAGTGGCTCCAGTAATTAATGGCAATTTACTTACTCAAACTCAATATATTTTCGAATTTTCTTTTTTGACTTGGTTCGCTTCAGCTCTGAGCCCTCCATATAACAAAAATATATGTATGTATATATGTATGTCAAACCAAGTTAACCAAAATGGTACATAAAACTTTTCTAGATATAAAAATTAACCAAATAAATATGTGTACATACTTTATTATTAATATGGCTTCTTTCTATAATTATTAACCGAATAAAAAGCAAACTAAAATTTAAGTAAAATTAAAGTTGAATAAAAAATTTATAACAATATGGTGCTCATAATGAACTAAATTCGCAGTCGAATTAGCTGATCGTACGAATTTTCAGTTGGAATTTTGGCGCACATTCGATCAAAAAGTACTATTGTGATTAAGCTTTCGTCACAGTTGTACATTTCTATCAGCTGGCACTTTAAATAAATAATTTTTGTAAAGATTTTGACTTACTTTTTTACAGGTTGAACTTTTATGCAAATACTTTTTGCCAAAAAAGAATATTGTTCCTTAAGGAAAACGAGATTTTCTTATAAGTATGTAGCTGTTTACGATCAAAGATATGCAAACAATTAACAAAAATAACACTGGTCTATAATTTGGAAAAAATGGACTGCAGAAACAAAGCGTTGCGCTTAATTCGAATCTGGCATAAACATTGGTCTATCACGTCTAGTTAATTTTTTTTTCGGATGCTGGCAATACTGTAAAACAGACAGTACTGACACCACAATTTCACAATTATTACTTTGACAGAAGCCCACATTCATTCTTAATCTGATAATAGTAGCGTTTAAGCATGTCAGGGAGATCGTGTGTTACTGATTTAAGCTATTTTTGATTTGTGTGTAGTGAATATTTGATTGGAAAAAAATAATATCCAATAATGCCAGAATCATTAAAATATGCATGCATATTTACATAATTTTGGTTTTGCAGTCAGAAAATTGGACAAATTGTGGACACCATGCACATGTTGTGCATTTTCTTCCTCCGTATTTAGATTTTTTCAACAAATCCTAGGTGCAGTGAGCGACGAACAAGGGGAGCGTGCTCACCAAGATTTAATGAAAATGAAAGGGATACTATTGCTGGACTCTAATACGTGAAACCAAACCAACAATATACAAACGACGTTCAAAAAACGCCATTCACTTTTGAAAATTCATTGATTTTTAAATAAACTAGTGATTTTTCATGTAAAAAAACGAATTAAACAATATTTTGTATCTCGAAAACCTGATGTGATAGAGAAAAAGCATTTACAGATTCGAATTCAGCCCACCAAAATACTCTAGGAAAGATATTTGGTTGATCCAGTCCAAAGCCTTGTAGACCAGTGTACGAAAACAAAAAAAAAGTTCACATTTTCAAAAAAATTTGTAAATATATTTGCAGCATCGAAAGTTATTGTTCGATGCACAACGAAATTTTCGACAGTACTGTACTCTTAAGGGCTTGACTATCAAGGAGACTACCAAATAATTAGCCATCAAATAAAAAAATCAAAACTTTTTAATGTTCATCAAGCTTTTCCGACAACGCTTATGTGTAGCCGAAAAATAATGACTGCACGCACATAACTATGTAATTGTTGTGCTTATTTGATAGTCTCCAGGGCGTTTAATACACAATTTACAATCGATTGTCGATGTTTGATAGCCAGGGAAAATCGATGGTCGAATGCAACTCATAATATAGTCTGATTATAATTTTTAAGTTTTGATTTAATATATTATTTTCTTTCTGTACTTTTATATTTCCTCCTTTAACAGTGTCTGGCTTAGCCAAATTAGAGGGTGAGGTTATTGAAGTTGGTGATAATTGTCAAGCGAACGATGAATGTACCAAATATGAATTGACTGGTATTGTTGTACATAGTGGTCAAGCTTCTGGTGGTCATTATTTCAGTTATATACGTTCGAAGTAAGTTCGAAAATGTTCTATTTTATCATACGTACTAATCTTTTCGATTTCCATCAGTAATCCCTCCACTGGCAAAGAACAATGGTATAAATTTGATGATGGCGATGTAACCGAATGTAAGATGAACGAAGATGAAGAAATGAAAGCACAATGTTTTGGCGGCGATTATATGGGTGAAATCTACGATAGCAATTTAAAACGTATGCAATATCGTCGCCAAAAACGTTGGTGGAATGCCTATATGCTGTTCTATACACGTTGTGACCAAAAGCCCATACAATTTGAGGCGAGTGTAGAACAACTTTCGTTGGCCGAAAGTCGTAATTTTGTATTGCCATTGCCAAAACCAATAGAAAAAAGTGTTAGGTAAGTTTGTATTACTTTGAAACTTTTTTGTTTTAAAGCCATGCTCTGGAAATCTAGTTCAATTGATAATGAAATCGAACATTGCCTTTAATTTTTTTTTATTTAAAAAAAAATTTTTTTTTTCCTTAAATTTCAGAAATCAAAATATACGTTTTCTCCATTCAAAGAGTATATTTTCTGTAGAATTTTTTAATTTTATAAAAAAATTGGTTAGCTGCAATATTCCTTCAACGAGAGCTGAAATGGTAAGTTATTTTCCTTTACAGAGTTCCAGAGGTCAGAATTTTTCATATACAAGCGCTTATAGTTACTAATTGATGAATTTGCCAACCAAAAAATTGTTACTTTTCACAGTCGTAAACGAACCGTAAATTTTTCGTCCAATCATTCATGAGTACGAAGAATAATAATTTAAAAATAATTAAAAGAAGTGTACGTATGTACATATTTTGTTTGTGTGAAAAATAACTAAACAAACACTGCAAATAATGCTCCATACTACTCCATAAACGCATGTATACCCCATAAGGGATTAGGAAAGAACATGATATATTTAACATTACGATGTCCTAGGGCAGGACCATATAACCAGCTTTGCATTACAAGTAGTCTTAAAACTACATAAATGCAAATGAGACCGTAAGCGTAATTGTAGGGTAAGAAGATGTGTTTTATTGTTGTATAAATTAAACTAAAAGGGTTTTCACGATGGGTAGTGCAAACGATGCAAATGTGTGCAAAAATACACATTGGCACTAGCCAACAACAAACTTAGGTATGTATTTGCAATTTGGTTTATTTAA
Organism: Pollenia labialis; assembly: GCA_949318255.1. Classification (NCBI taxonomy): domain Eukaryota; kingdom Metazoa; phylum Arthropoda; class Insecta; order Diptera; family Polleniidae; genus Pollenia; species Pollenia labialis. Next base: position 12,739,610 of record OX439139.1, read on the forward strand.
CTTCGTTTGCACTAAAAAAATAACATTTGACATATTTAGCGCCACATTGTTTGTTAAGGAACTTTAAAAATTTAAAATTGTTGCGGGTTTTAATAAAAAAATATAGATAATTTATTTTATTTAAAAAGAAAACAATTATTTTAATACGGTGGTATTTGATCATACACAAATGCAGATTTTTGACAGTGCTGCCAGAAGTTTTTTGTGTTGCCATCTCATTACATACAAAAACAAAATAAAAACATCATCACTGTTGGTGCGTGAACTTTTTTTGATGCCAACGAAAAGAGATATTATGTCAAATTTCATATTTGCAAAACATATTTAATTAACAAGATTTTGTTTGCCGTGCTTAATTTTTATTCTTGTTGATGGGATAAGCTATTCATATGCGCATTTCACTGGTTGCTTATGCCAGATCATCAGGAAACTTAATCCAAAGATTTAAGAAAAACTTAAAAATTGTACAAAGTTATAGCCCTAATATACACAAAACACACACAGGCTATTCGTGAAAAACGTTCACACGCTCATAAGTGAATAATGAGTACCCTGCTTAACATACAATATGTAAATGTTAAATGTTATCGATAACTAATACATAAAGAAATAAAAAAACCAATAACGTCTGTAGAAAAGTATTTAAAACTTAAAAGTAACTTTTAATGAAAATTTTAACAAATCGATAATTTGTCTAAGGAAAAATTTACAAATCGAAATCTGCTTTAGAAATAAAAATAAAACCAATAACGTCTGTAGAAAATTATTTAAAACTTAAAAGTAACTTTTAATGAAAATTTGAACAAATCTATAAAAAACTAACAAATCGATAACTTATCTAAAGAAAAATGTACAAATCAAAATCTTTGCTTTAGAAATTTTCCAAATCGTGTAAAAAAAATTGTTTTTGAAATAAATAATTTTCCTTTTTTTTGAATTTCAGACACCCGCCGCCGAAGAGCTTTCTTTATTAGGTGTTCAATTGGCTTCACAATTTCTATTTCATACCGGATTTCGTACCAAAAAATCTCTGCGGGGACCAGTTATTGAATGGTAAGTCCAAACTCAAAATAAATATTAAACATACAATTATTTTAAATTGGTTATGTTGTCATCTAGGTATGATACACTATCACATCATATACGTGTAATATCATCGGTTAGAAAATGGTTTGCTAGCAATGCATTATTGAGTCCACCTACTCGATTGGGTGAATATATTTTAATGGCACCATCACCGGAAATTCGTACTGTGTTTGTTAAATTAGTTGTATTCTTTTGTCATTTTGCCATCAATGATGAGCCGCTGGCTGGCCATGATGGCAATAATTTATGTGAACAAATTCTGATAAGTGTTCTTAAGTTATTAAAATGTGAAGTAGCAGATCATGGTAAACATTTGCCAAACTATTTTAGTTTATTTAGCATGTATGTGGGCTTAGGCATACAGGAGAAACAACAACTTTTAAAGGTTAAATATCTTCACCTAAATATAAATTTTGTGTATCTGCAATTAAAATTAAATTCTTTTGCAGTTAAATGTTCCCGTAATATTTATGCAAGTGGCTTTGGATGAGGGACCAGGTCCTTCAATAAAATATCAATATCCAGAATTAAGTAGATTACATCAAGTTGTATCGCATTTGATACGTTGCAGTGATGTCTCGGACAGATGTCAATCTTCTAATCAAAATGGTAGACCTTTACCTAATCCCTATAAAGATCCCAGTATTAGATATGAAGATTTAATGCCTTTATCGCCAGAATGTGTTGATATTTTATTTAATAGAACGGGGTATGTTTGGAAAACCTTTTTGGTTTTGTTAAATTTTTGAATTTTCTTTTTTAAGCAGGTACATTAAAAAACTAATTGAGGATACAAATGTGGGCGAGGAAGGCCTAAAACTCTTACAGTATTGCAGTTGGGAAAATCCTCACTTTTCACGTGCCGTTCTTACCGAACTATTGTGGCAGTGCGGTTATGCATACTGTCATGATATGCGCCATCATACTGAGCTTTTATTACACATTTTACTAATTGAAGATTCGTGGCAACATCATCGCATCCATAACGCTCTCAATGGTGTGGCGGAGGAACGTGAAGGCTTATTGGAGACAATACAAAGATCTAAAACTCACTATCAGAAACGGGCCTATCAAATCATTAAGTGTCTCACACAATTATTCCATAAATCGCCTGTTGCATTGCAAATGTTGAATTCAAATCCTACTATTGGTAGACATTGGATTATAGCAGTTGAGTGGCTGCAGGACGAATTGGATCGTCAGCGTGGAATTGGTTGTCAGTATAATTCATATTCGTGGTCACCACCGGCACAAAGTAATGACACAACAAATGGCTATATGTTAGAAAGATCACATTCCGCCAAGAATACGTGGTCGATGGCATATGAATTATGCCCTGAAGAGGTAATTTTTTTTTATTACTTTTCTCCTTTTTAATAAGATTTTCTCTTATGAAAACTACTTGAGATTTTTTAAACCTAACCTCAAACTTAATTTATCAAGTTCTAAGTTTTGGACAGCTTAAACTAAAATTACATTTAAAGATACTTTAAACTATGTAATTGCAATTAGAGATGTAAACGATACATTGTCATCAAAACTAAAAAACATCGACATTGTCTATTTGATATTTTGCATTTGTTTAATTTTTTTTTAATATTTTTACCATTTAAAAATTTCAAAAATATAAAAAAGTGTATTTCAAAGCGTAGCCTTACAAAGTACGTACATATGTACTTATGTATGTACATTAAACCGACTCAAAATAAAATTTGTTGATGTCCCCCTAAAAATTAAGGCCCAGGCCCACGATGTCGACAAGAACATTTCTTTCGTATATTTGTATTGAAAACAAAAACCAAATTTAGTTTTTTATTATTGTTTTCCATATAATTGGCCTAGGAGGCTTTTATATATTACTGTGAATGAAATAAATAAATAAATAAAATATAAATATGCGAAAGAAATGTTCTTGTCGACATCGTGGGTCTGGCTGTTAATTGCGAAATTTTTTTAAATGTCCTCAAAAAATTGTTGGTCATGAACGGGTTAATTTAATAGTACCTAAATATATTATTAAAACGTGTTTCCTGTACAAAGATATGCTTTTTGTGGTTAAAAAATGAGTTTTAAATGATATCTGAGTGAATGATTTAAAAAGTAAGACAGTTCAGTTAAGGGTTAATTTTTGACGAAAATCCCATGCAGTGGTCAACACATTTCTAACGACGTATTCGAAATGGAAATCGGACAAAAAAATGTTTAAGGCCCGTTTTCACAACTTACCGATAGCTAAAGGTAGGATTTTATCGGCCGTATAAAAAGTTGTCCATTATTACAACTTTACATTAACCTACCAGGTAGGATTAAAGTAAATTTTTAATAATGTAGCACTTTTTATAATGCCGGTTAAAGTCTACTTTTAGCTATTGGTATGTTGTGAAAACGGGCCTAAGTTGTTTAAATTTTCATTAATATCGAATTGAAAATCATAAAAAAACTATCATAAACATCTCTTTATGTCGAGTCTTTGGTCAGAATTTTCAAATGGTTTAATGCAGAATCAAAGAATTCTTACAAATCTATTATGGTCATTCATTGTACAAAAAAATTTACTGAACTTCTTATTTATGAAAAATACCATTTTTGGACCCTTTTTTGATGCGATTTAGCTCACTGGAGATTATCGCTCGAGCAAAAATATTTTGGGAATCATAATACAAAATTTCAAAGTTTATTTTCAGGGGAGTGCAATTTTAACTTTTTTTTCATACAAGGTGAGTCGGCCTAATGTACATATATGTATACATACATGCACACTATGCATTGTATAAGGGGCAACCCGGTTTATAAAATAAAAAAATGCTAAAACAATTTTAGAGACTGTGAAGGCCCAACTATATATAATATGCTTAAGTTGGCTTAAGCAGCTGCGCAAATACATGTAAATCATGTCGCTCCATTTTTGCAACATAGTCATATCTCAACAAAATTTGAACTTGGCCAAATTCGATTAAAGTTTTTAAAATGTACCTTTATATACAGATATAAAATAAAATATATTTTGATATAACTTTGGTTCAGGTTCAGATATAATACTGATTTTTTTACATATAAAGAATGTATGAAGAACCACTTTTGCTAAAAATTAAACTAAAATTTCTGAGATATGACTATGTTGCAACAAAGGAGCGATATGCGTCAAACCATATAGCACTTCAGAAAACTTTTTGTTAAGCTTTTTGAATCTGATATTTGCTTAAGCAAAGTGCGAAACTGATCGCACTTTCCGTATGCAATCAAATGTTTTTTGATTTTTGTTTTTGTGCTTTTAAATGCATTTGAGAGGCTTTTTGGTAATTTTTGACAGAAGCTTAAGCAAGCTTATGTATATTATAGTTGGGTCTTTAGATTTTCAGTAGCAAAAAAAAAAAAATTGAGCAGTTCGTAAGTATAAATGCAAAGTAGTTGTTGAAACATCCCTAATTGAAATTACTCTTTTTAAACTTAAACTTAACCCTAACCTTAATGTTAATGTTAATGTTAATTTTTTTTTAATTTGTATATAAAACTTGATTGGTATTAACATAATTTTGTGCAAAATTTTTTAAATTTTTTTTTAATTGTCACCTCACCAGGAACAAGAAGAAATCAATGAATCAGATGCTGAGCCCAGCGATGAAACCCAAAGACAGCAGCAGCAACAGCCCAATACAGCTGCAACAACCACGACAAAGGAACTGCAAAAAGAACAACAAAAGCTTAACCGTATTGCCGACTTAATACGAAATAATATGACTGCCGAGGAATCATCACAGCAACAGCAGCAGCAAACAGGTGAAACTTTAAACTTTTCAAATGTTCCTCCACATAAATCAACAATTATTGTTGGTCTAGCTCCTGGTTCATCAATAGACTGGAAAGCCAATACATTTGTTAGTGATTCGTCAACGATTAAAACACCGTTTACCTCGACTGCAAATACCTCCTCCTCGTCTAACACAGTTGGTTCATCATCCACACCATCATCATCTACAGTTGTCATGACTGAATCACAAAATGAAACCAATTTAAATGGTTTGACTAGTAATCTAAAGCAGATGACTCTATCACCAAAAGCGGTAAGTTTCTTTGATGTTTTACTATTTTGTTCGTCTTTTTTGCTCCCTCTCTTTTTATCTGATAAAACACAACTTTAGGGTTATATTGGTTTATAACTATTTATTTTGTATTTGTTGTTATTGAAACGAAACTAAAGAAACAAATCTTTAAAAAACTTTTTGGCTCTTCTTTTCCCCATAAACCTTCTTCTTATACTTTTTTCTTCTAAAACAAAAAAAAAACCAAAATCGAACTTTTTTTCTATTGTGTTGTTTTAAAATTGTTTATTTGTTGTGGTAAAAATCAAAAACAAATATTGATTAACAAAAAAAAGCGTTTAATGGGCAACAGTAAACAGCAACAACTCCAACAACATCTTCATCAACAACAATTACAGCAACATCAACAACAACTACTCCAACAGCAACAAAAACAACAAAGGGGTAACACTTCAAGCCGTTTAGTATGATTTGCTGCCAAGTTAGTTTTTTATTGGTTTCAAAATTATTATTTTTTTTATAATTTTAAAAATTGTCCCTTAACAGATTATTCTTTCTTTTTTTTACACATTTTTTTTTTTGTTTTTGCCTTCTTAATTCAAAGATTCCTTTTAAATAATTTTAATGTAAAAAAAGTTTTTTATTCTAATTTAGCTAAATGATTTTATACAAAAGCTAAGCTTGTAACTAATAGAGTGTATTTGTTAAATCGATGATCCATTAGCAATAGCAATTTTTGCACAAATTTGTCTTCTTATTTAGTAGTTATTGTGATATTCAAACATCATTTGTTAAATGCAATATTTTTGTTTTGTTTATGCAAACATTTTCTTTGAGCGCATAAATTTTTGTTTAAAACTATTCGTTCAAGAGAAAGTTTTTTTATCACGTTAAAAGTAGGCTTAAGACTACACTAAGGACAAGACTGGACTATAGACTAAAGAGTAGACGGGACTATAGACTAGATTGAACTAAAGGCTAGATTGAACTAAAGGCTAGACTGAACTTAAGGCTAGACTGAACTATACACAAGGGTATAAACTAAACTATATACATATGTATGTACACACTTGATTATCTTATCTATTGGTTTTTTATATTGTATCAAGATTTTAATGATATGTATGTATATAGTTATGCTTATTTATTCATTTATTGATTTTTTTTTTGTGCAAAAAAACAACAACAGTTTTTTACGTGTAAATTAATATTTATATTTGTACTAATTATTGTACACTCAAATAATGGAACCAAGTAGTTAAAAGAAAAAATTACTTCAACTCAATTGGAAGTTCATAGTCAGAAGCTTCATTATTATTAATTTTATAAACTAAAGGACCTAAATTTTCTTAATATTTAATTTAGTGTGTAGTATGCAATTTCTTTTTAAAAATATTTGGTTTCTTTTATTGTCACATTATTTTTTAAGCAACAACAAAATCTTGCAACGGCTTGAAAATGTATTAGTTTTATATATATGTACATATATACATTTATGTATATATGTACATATAAATATATATATACATATATATATATTTATATAGAATTATACTTACAAATTACACTGCAAACAAAATTTACACAAAACCCGTACACTTTAATGATAAAAATTAATGATTCAAAACGCTTTACCAAATTTCACCCAAAGTCATAATTTTTTGTTTTCAAATAAAATCGCTTTTTCACTGTTGCGCTTGGCATTTTTATTAAAAAAAAAAAAAAATAATAATAAGACATGTATTAAGTTTGAAATATATTTAATTATTTACTAAAGTTTACATACTGAAACTTTTCATTATCTTTTTTTCTTCTTCTAACATTTAGTCCGCCAGCGGCGTCACTAGTTCGGAAATGCCACCAATAATATTTACTGGAAACACAAGAAAGGACAATGATTTAAATATTTTAAATAAATATCTTTTAAATTATGGAACAACAACGATGACAGCAACAAAAACTACATTAGGCAATATAACTGCTGATATACAACAACAATCTGTAAATACTACAACAACAATAAATGTTGCCAATCCAACAACCACGACTACAAATGACCAACACATTTTATTGGATACTACCCCGACTTCTACTTTGGAAACCCAACAACAACAACAACAGCAACTTAATACAACAACAAAAACGTAGATGAAGTTAAAAAATATTGAAATATTATTTAAATTATATAAAAAAAGAAAGAAAAAACGAAAAAAAATAAAGAAAACAATAAACTCTTTTTAAAATAAAAATAATACATAATACAAAAAAAAAAAAAACAAAAAAATAAAATTTAAAAATAATGTTCTTTTTTCACACTAAAGAATTAATTAATAACAAAAAAAAAAATGAAAACAAACAATTAAAAAAATAATATTATTAAATAATTATTATTAATTTATAAAATTACATGAAAACTACAACAAAAAAGAAAATATACATAATAAAAAAACAATAAAAAAAAGAAAAAAACATGATAAAATTATAAATTTATTTTTTTTTTCATTTGAATTTTCTATTTAAATGTTTTTATTAAATTCTTTAAAACAATTTAAAAAAAACTTTCCTACCTAAAAAAATCTCATTTTATACCTTCACCACAATAGTGGAGAGGGCATTATGTATTTGGGCTGATGTGTGTAACACCTTAAAATATGGGTCTTTAAACCCCCCACCTTATAGTATACCGATCGGCTCGGAATCACTTTCTGAATCGATCTAAAGGTGTCCGTCTGGCTGGCTGACTGTCCATGTAACCTTGTGCGCAAAGTACAGGTCGCAATTTAGGAGATCATTTGATAAAATTTTCCACGTAGCTTCTTATTGGTCCAAGGACCAAGCTTATTGAAAATGGGCCAAATTTCTGCCTCTCAAAAACTATCAAACCGATTTTAATGAAATTTAAAACATTTATAGATCCATATTTATATGGACACATAATCATGATTCGCCATGGGTCCCGAATAGGGTGCACTCTAGAAAATGTGTTTTTATGCACTGTGGTGTAGGGTATCATATGGTTGGGCTTGACCGACTAAACTTTCTTACTTGTTTAACTTTAAAAAATGTTTTAAAATTTGTATTAATGAAAATTGATACATATCGCTTAAAATTCGCGTTTTCGATTGGAAAACGCCAAGGTGTTTTGACAAAAGAAAACGCTAGAAATTCGTCGTTTTAAAACCGCTATTGTATTCTGCAACGATCTGGGGTCTAAACACGGCATTCGATAGCGAGTGAACTATCGTGTCGAAAAAATATTTCGATACGTGTCAAGTATGCAATTCATCGCATACGATATGTTTCGAATCCTAATTTTTGGCAAAATTAAATAATTGTGTTTTTTTTTTATTAATCAGACGAAGAAGGAAGTTGTGTTATACGTACTAAAATAAGAATCCCATCCCATCAACAATAAATTTCAGTGTTTTTATCAAATAATAAAAAATGGGAATTAAGCACGAATAACAAAATCATTTAAAGATAAGAAAAATACTTTTTAAACTTGATCATTTGTATTTGTTGGACAGCTCATCCAATAACTTATTTGCTACTGTTGTTCCTTGACCACAATTTTGTTGTAAAATATTATTGACCATTTGTGGAGGCCAAGCCGTAAATTAGGCCATTAATTATTTTTGTATCGCTTTTATTTTGTATATATTAACTTGTTAAAAATTTAATTTTTTTTATATTTTTGCCACAATATTTTTAGTTCTTATACCTACGATAGCCACTAAAATCGATTAGTTTTTATTTAAACTGGGGTCTAATTAAATTGTTCGAAATTTTTTGTTATTTTGGTATGACACTCGATATCGTATGAAATGTATCGTAATTTGAGATGATAGCAACCGATTCGAGAAACCAAAGACATTTTTTCTCTCGAGTGTTAATTCGATACGTCAGTGTCTACCGTATGCTAAAAAAATAACAAAAATAACTTAGGCCCCTATTACGGTTTACAACTCAACTCAGGGGCCATATAGTCAATTAAATGTTTTCTTTTTATTTTATTTTTTACGATTTTTTTGTTAGTCGATTACGGGTGGCTACACAACTGAAGCTGTGTTTAAATAAAAAGCCATGAATAGACTACAAACTTAGTGTAGTCGGTAGTCTGGTGTTTAAACTAAATAGACTAGACTAAAGGCAAATCTACATATATGTAGGCTTGATAATATACTACACTTGACATTAAGGGCTTAACTAAAGCCTAGACTATAGGCTAAAATAAACAGACTGAAGACCAGAATAAATGTTTGACTATAAACTACACAATGGACTAAAATTTAGAATAGACTTTATAATAATTTGCAGATTATCATTGCAAATAATATTGGACCACCTGATCCATTTAGATAAAATCGACTACTCCCTGGACAGGTCCAATCTAATGCAAGCATGGACCATGTCATTGTTGAAAAGTGTTGGTAGTGAGGCGACATGTCTTCGTTTCGTAACGACATGTGTTCGTTTTTAAACGACTTCAAAACTAATCGTCTTAAGTATACCATGCAGTAGTTTTAAGACTACTCCCTTTGTAATCCAAAGCTGGGTTATATGGTCCTGCGCTAGGACAGCGTATTGTTAAATAGCCCATGTTTTTTCCATACGTTTGGGTTACTTCTGAACTAGTCCTAGTCCCTTGTGGGCTACATTTGACACGCATGTTTGGACTAGTCCTAAATTTGCAGGGATTATATACACACACACATACATATATACAAATACATATATAGTACTATAGGTGAAGTTCCAAAACAGCATAATCGACCCTATAAATGAATAAAAATTCCCCGGATGTTTTTTTCCCTTCTCCCTTTTTTCTATTTAAATTCAATTTTAAAAATGAGAAAAGGGAAAACAACTCCCGGGGAGTTTAAATTAATAATTGGGCTGAATGTCTTGCAGTCAAAGTCAAAAATGTAACATCTATGTTGTTTGATTATTGCGTACGCATCGATAACTTTTGTGGACTTTGGGACAGTTAACATTGTAAAATTCTATGCGGTAGCTTTGTAGAATGCATTTAAAAAAGCGAGTTGCTTTGCGTTGTACTATACAAATACAAAAAATAACTGTACCCCGTCTTAATACTAGACTACACATAACTTTTTAATATAGTGTTTAGCCCAGAGTCCAGAATTCTAGTTTGGACCAAAGAATTGGATTGGAATTTTTCGAAATTAATCAACCTATGCAATCAGTGATGTTAACAGTACGGTAATTACCCTTTTTTACGGTAATGTTGGGCTGCAATAGGTAGCTAGGTTAAACCCTTAAACACTTTTAAATTTTATATAAATTGTTAATAAATACTGCTTGTATCTGCTGTTTCCAAATGACAGGCGATGGACTGAGTGCTTTTCATATAAATTTTACTTCACAATCAATCGCCTGTCATTTGGAAACAGCACATTAATGCTTTGATTAAAACCCTTTGCGTACGGTAATTTCGTCTCAAAAACGGTAATTTGTAGTGGGCCGTAAGGCAATGAAAAAATAAAAGTTAACAACACTGTATGCAATAGTTATACGGGGTAAAAGGCACAATAAAAGCCAAAGGAGCATCTATTTATGTATGTATGTATGTTTGTATATTTTAGAACCATGTGAAAATCAGATTATTGAGTTGTAGTCTTATCTTAATTTAACCACATGGCCGAATATGAATATCTTGCTTTCCGTTGGTTTTTAGTAAAAAATTCACAAAAATTTAATTTAAATGATTTTGTTATTCGTGCTTAATTCACAATTTTTTTTATTTGATAAAAACACTGAAATTTATTATTGATGGGATAAGCTATTCCTATGCGCATTTCACTGGTTGCTTAGGCCAGATCATCAGGAAACGTCATCCAAAAAGATTTTAGAAAAACTAAAGATCACTTCACAAAAATGTTTTTTAAATGAGAAACAAAATTTTTTATTAATGAGATTTCTGTATAACGTGCTAAATTCCCAATTTTATTTCCAATTGTTCATGACAACATTACGATATTAACTAAAAAAATTTACTTGAATCTTAAATTTTTTTTTCGTTACTAAAAAAAGTTTTAAACCAAAGTAAGATTTTTTTTTAACTATTTAACAGGCCTGGCACACATGGCGATCGAAATGATTTTTATTTCGTAGTTGCAATTCTAATCGAATTTGTTTTAGCTTTTTTAATTAAAGTTTCGTTTTTTTTTTCTTTTTGAGAAGCAAATACGGAATTATGCACTTCAAATTTCGACCGGAATTGATTTCTGTGACAGGCCTAAATATAGTTGGTTTTTTTTTAATTAATTTCTAGTTTCAGTTTTTGTATAAAATAAAATTAAGATTTTCTGTTGTTCGTTTTCTTAAAAATTTATTTAAAATTTTCGTTTAAACCAGGCGGTTTTTATTTTTTTTTTATTAAACTTTTTGTGTCAGTTCTTAAAAAAGGTTTAAAAGATTCATTAAAAAACTTGAAACAAAGTTTTTCAAAATTGCTTTTTTGATGCTATGTATGATTATAAAAAACCAACATGCAGTTAAAGTACATATGTATGTATATACATACATAATGCAAAAATTGGAAACTAATTAAACAGTTTGTTAACTCGTGCAAAATTTAAAACGCTAACGACCTTATTCGACCTAAAAATAAGGAATGAAAGAGTAACTTTTTCCAAATCTTTGATAAAAAATTAGTACTTATGTGATTTGGATTATAATTAAAAAAAAAAATTATAAAAGTTTGACCTAAAAATATTTAAAAAACCATAATTTTTTTCTTTTAATAAAACCTTTTAAGTGCATGTTATATTGCATGTAAATTAAGCTAAAATATTTCTAAACTGAATTCTATTTTATAAGTATAAACAATTTTAATTTTATATACACACTTTAAAAACATTTTATATAAAAAAAACTTTAAAATTTAAAACAATAAACTAACTAATTTATGTACGAATTATTATTTAATATATTTAAAAATATATATATAAAAACTTAAAACAAAAATTTTTATTATTTTTTATAAATATAATATTTAAACAAAAAACATTAATAAAAACGTACATTATTATAATTTATTAATTATGTTAAAAAAATAAATTTACATGAAATGAAATAAATAAAAAAAAAAACCAAAATGATTATGACTACGCTTTATAAAAGGAAAAAAATAATAATAAAACACTTAATATTAAATAAAACGAGAATAAAACAAAAATCATAAAGAAACGATAAGAAGGAAAACAAATAAATGTTATAAATAAAAAAACCATCAAGTGTTTTGTTTTTTAACAAAAATTTTTTAATTATGATTCTTTTCAAAGCTTTTTAACCAAATGTAATTAAAATTTCTTGTTTATCAAAAAAAACATTAAAATTTTACAATACATATACCGTTATTTTTTATTAAATGCCATATTTTGTTATGATCCTTTTTCTTGACGCGATGGCATCACTGTTTTTGTTTGTTGGCTTCACTCGCGTTTTGTTACAGGATTAAATTATTTTGCTTTGCTGTCTTTTGATTAAAACGATTTTAAATTAAAAAAATGTTACAAAATTTTTTCAATCATTGGGGATATGGTGGTAAGTTTATCAATAAGTTTTATTCCACAGTTATTACCTAATAAGCAATTTTGCTGGAAATCAAGTGCAAAACAATTGGTATGTACATATTCGTTTTCGAATATCAAGTTTCAAGACCTGAAATATATGTACTTTTGTTGCAATTTGTTTTAACAGCATTCTTTAGTAAAATGGGAATTTGAAATCAAGTGAATAATAGTAAAATATATTGAAACTTAAATTGCATTTAAAAATACTCTACAGGAAATGTACTAGTGAATCTGTACTGATTCACTATTGACACAGTCACCAGTACTATGTAGTGACTTATTATACCCCAGACAATGTTATTTACTATAGACATTTAACATTTGCGTGTCATTGAAAATCTACTACTGACGTTGGTACTATTGTCTGTGTAGTTCTTTTGGGAACATATGTAGACATTGGAACCAGAGAATCACATGAACATTTTAGTAAATCTACACTTTTGGTACGAACATGAATTAATAACAATCTTTTTTATTTATTGCTTTAGCTTTTAAAAGAATTTTACTTCTCAGTTGTAATTTATATAATTTTTTCGTATTAAAGCCAAGATAAGTGGCATACGTAGTGTAGTGTAGATACTGCGTTGACGATGACACGAAAATAGTCGACAAAACTGGTGTCTTGGAGGCAATTGCACCCAGATTTTCTTCAGGGTACATTTGAACTCAAGTTTATTTAAGCACTTGAAATTTTATTTTTGAGGGCTTATTTGGTATACTCTCCACCGCTAGTGGTGAATTATGGTACCTACTAAGTTTGTGAAACTTTTTTAATATCCATCTAATACCCCATAAAGTATGTAAGTTTGAAACACATGTATTATTGATGTGTATGCTTAATTAATGCATGCTAATTAATAGCGGCTTAAATCTAGTTTACCAACGCAACTCCAAACAAAACAAAACTTACATTAGTATGTTCTAACATACATAAACATGTGAACTTCAACAAAATTTTATTTTTTTTAAAATTACTATAAACAGTCGGCTTTGAGCCCTAAACTTTAAAAATGCAATATTACCAAATTAAACTAAAATAAATGCAATTTTTCATTCTGGTACTAAGTAGTTTTACTCTAGCTTCGCAGCCATACACAATCTATTTGTCTGCCTTTTCTGCTTTGTTTTCCTCAAAAGTAATGACAGCAGTACCCTTGGCTACATTGGAACCCACAGCACCGCCGATAGACTTAACAACAGCATCCTTAGGGGCCTTCAAAATATGTTCCATTTTCATAGCTATCAAAACAGCCAAACTATCACCCTTTTTAACTTGATCGCCAGGCTTAACCAAAACTTTTTCCAAAACACCCGGCATGGGAGCTATAACTTTAGAGCCAGAACTGCCTATTTGATCAGAGGCATCATTAAGAAATTTAGGTTGCACCAGTTCGAAAGTCTTTTTGCCGTCTTCTAAGAAAATTGTAATTTCGGATCCATCAATGTGAGCATTATAGGTGGAAATGCTGCTAGAGATATTTGACCTGATCTTTAAACGTTCACCATCTAAGATACGATCAGCCTTGACATTATACCAAGAACCATTATCGATTTTAATTTCTATATTTGCATCATTGCTATATTTTAATGAAACATTGTAAACGTTTTCATTGGACGTCAATTGATATTGTCTAATCAAGTCATAGTTGAGGCGTAAATTGGGGGAAGCGGTAAAGGGGTCGGTTTTGTTAATGCTGTTGACTTGGGAAGCTTGTAATTCGTTAAAGACTATGGATAAAGCAGCTTTGCATAAATCATCATCATTGATTTCCAAAGCGGGGAATAAAGTATCAAAATGTTGATCAATAAAGCCGGTATGCACATTAGCGGCTCGAAATTCAGAATGACGGGCCAAGTCAATAAGGAAATTGATATTGGTTTCCAAACCAGTGATCTAAAAATAAATTAAAACTTAGTAATTTACTTAAAACAAAATTTTTTTGTTAAAAGACTAACATGATATTCTCCTAAGCGAGTAATCAAACTGTTCAAAGCCTGAGTACGATTTTCGCCCCAAACAACTAATTTGGCAATCATAGGATCATAATGTACTGATACTTCATCGCCTTCTCTAACACCAGTTTCCACACGCACTAAACCTTCACTTGGCTGAGGTGTAGCCAAATAGCGTAGAGGCCCAGCACCGGGCAAGAAACCGCCACGTGGATTTTCAGCATAAATACGTGCCTCAAATGCATGACCTTTGCGTATAATTTGTTCTTGTGTCAGAGGCAAAGGTTCTCCGGCAGCAATACGTATTTGCCATTCTACCAAATCAGTACCAGTTATCATTTCAGAAATGGGATGCTCTACTTGTAGACGAGTATTCATTTCCATGAAGTGAAAACTAAGATCCTCTTTGTCCATAATAAATTCTACAGTACCAGCACCTACATAACCAACAGCTTTGGCAGCACGTACAGCGGCTTCGCCCAACTCGCGACGTAGTTCTTCAGATAAACCAGGCTAAAATTAAGTTTAAAAATATAAAGATGAAATTAGCTGTTTTTTTCTATTTAAGATCAACATAGTTTGGTTCTAGTCTAAAGGCCTTATTCAAAAACAATATTCCATGCTTATAACAGGTTTATAAGACGAATTTTATATGAAAATTTGTTTTTAAATCAGTTTGCGTTTAATTATAAAGGCCCAATCATAATGTGCTCAAGTTGGCTTAAGCAAATGTACGAATACATGTTAATCATATGAGGCAAACCATATTGAACTTAATGTAACTTTTTGTTAAATATTATGAAACTGTCATTAAGCAAAGTGCGAAACTGATCCCACATTCCGTACGCCATCAAATGTTTGTTGATTTTATTTTTGTTTTTTAAATACATTTGAGAGACTTTTTGTTAATTTTTGACAGTAGGTTAAGCAAGGCTATGTATGTTATGATTGGGCCTTAGGGCAGCTCTAGTTTTGTTCTATCTTAATTAAATTTCACTTATACATAGTTAAAACTGTTCGGTTCTAGTTTAGTTTCAGCTCATATTTGCTTAAGTTGTTGTTACAACAGGTTTCCTGTCGTCGAAAATTCTTTCATGGAAAACTACTTTTAATTGATACAGGATGTAAATCCTTTGGCCGAGCGAAGATCGAATTGTTGCGGGAATGTTTTAGTTGTAATACGGTTTGGTTAAATCGTAGTTCAGTACTAATTTCAACAAGATCTTATTATAATCTCTTAAATCCTTCAAGCATTTCTACTTACTGCAGGAGCCTCTTCAATAATTTTTTGATGACGTCTTTGCACAGAACAATCTCTTTCCCACAAATATACGGCATTACCATATTGATCAGCAAATACTTGTACTTCTACGTGACGTGGTGATCTAACATAACGTTCCAACAATACGGAGCTATCACCAAAAGATTTTTGCGATTCATTACGAGCGGAATTTAAAGCAGTCATGAAATCTTCTTCCTTATCAGCAATGCGCATACCCTTGCCACCGCCACCACGTACAGCCTTAATCATCAAAGGGAAACCAATCTTTTTTGCTTCGGCCTGTAAACGTTCATCTGATTGTTCATCACCATGATAACCATTAATAATTGGGACGCCAGCAGCATCCATAATATGTTTACTAGTACTCTTTATACCCATGTCACGAATAGCAGAACTAGGTGGGCCCATAAACACTACACCTTCCTTTTGGCATAATTCCGCAAACTCCACTGACTCGGAAAGGAAACCATACCCAGGGTGAATAGCTTGACAGCCGCACTTTTTGGCAATTTCTATAATACGATCAGCACGCAAATAGGAAGAAGCTGAAGCAGCTTCGCCTACACGATAGGCCTCATCGGCATATTGGGTGTGCAATGAATTCTCATCGGGATCGGAGTAAACAGCAACAGTGCGTACACCTAATTTGCGTGCAGTTTTAATAACACGACAAGCGATTTCACCACGATTCGCTATTAAAATCTTGTTAATGGGTCGTACAGCGGTAGCCGATTCGGTTGCGTGTGTAGCATAATATCTGAAATAATGAGATTTTTTCTTTATTTATAACATACATAATTGTTGTTGTTTATAAATTGCTCTGTTTATGTAACAAACATAATAAGTTTCTTCAATTTCATTATTTTTGGTGTTTGGGCCATTTTATTGAGACCAAATTAGCGGTTTTAGAATCGGATTGTTAGACCTCACCTTATATTTCTTAATAATACAGTAAACATTTTAAAGAACAACTAATTTTAAACAAAAAATGTGAATAAAAATTTAAATTTTATTGCACACTTGCGAAAATGCCACACACATACTGAATTTTTTGTGTTGTGTTCTTATCAGCATATGACAAAGTTATGTATGGATGTACATACATATGTATATTGATTTGGTACTATTTCTATAGTGCTTAAAAATACAACACTGAAGATCGTGGGTTATACGTATAATTACTTGCATGTAGAAACGTAGGGTGGTTAAAATTTAATTTTTTCACTTTTTTGAAAAAAAATCCACGTAATATTTATGTTTACCCGCTGTAAAAATGTGCTATTTTGTCAACTTCTTGGTAATGAAACGCATGGCCTAAAAATTCTTTTTCTTATGCCTTTAATGTTAAATTAAAAATTGTGTTGCCTCTACTGAAAATTTTTAATTATTGAGTTTATACCTACCTATCCTATTGTTGATCAAGTGCGATATATTAATTTTCAGCAATTTTTTATCTTAATTTTTCTTTACAAATTTTCATATTATTCGAATGTGTATTCTAAGTCAAATATACAAACAAAAATTCTGATAGTGCATACAAAATATTCCTGGAAAATATTGAAGGAAAAAGACTATTAAAGTTTAAAAGCTTTTGAGGATTGTAATTTGACTTAGAATACACATTCGAATAGTATGAAAATTTGTATAATAAATGTTACTCAACATGAGAAATTAATTCCCAGATTCTATTTGTCTAAATTGTTTTTCAAAAATTTTTACAACTAAATTTGTTGCTTTTTTATAAAATATTTTTTTTCACATGACTTTATTCATCTTTTCAAAACTCACATTCACAAGATAGACAACTACACCGCAAATTGTTGAACCGCTTATGTTATCGGGCATGTTCTGACAATCGCAAAGCCCTTTCCAATTGCGATTCTAACTTGAAGTCAGATAATAGGTGTTCTGTAAATCGCAAGAAGTTTGGCGGCTCCAATTTGCAATAGTATGCTCATGGGAACTAAAAAAGTTTTAAGAAACTTTGGAAGATCTTGATCCAAAGAACGCAAAAGTCTCAGAAAACTATAAAATCTGGGGGGCTACTCTCTATTGCGATGCGAAATAAAATGGTAGCAAATCTAACGATTGCTACTCTTTAATGCGTTTGCGCAGTTGTCTTTCAAATCTATTAACTTTTTTCTTTCGCAAATCATCACTAATTTTTTTATTTTAATTTAAATATTTTAACATATTTTAGCATTTCATTACTGGCAATCTGCGCCATCTTTCATTTTTGTTGGCAGTATTGCTCCATTTACAAAACATTTTGCGAAAGTGATGGAGAGTACCAAGTTGGCATATAGCTTTCGTATCGAAATTATTTTCGCATCGCAATAGAGAGTAGCCCCCTGGCTTTTTGCGATTTTAAATCGTGCGATTTAATTTTTGAAACAAACTTTATCTTTAATACGTTTGTATAATGGCCGCAGAAACTAGCTCCATAAAACTTACGATTTTTGTTTTTGTAGTCACTAATATGAACTTGAATAAATTTTCTTTTTTAGGCCATTTTCAAAAATGAACGCGCCCAGTTAAATTTGATACAAATAATATTCTTTAAAGATGGTAACAACAATTTTTATTTTTTACTTAAAAATAAGAAAAACATGGGACCCAAATTATTTTTTTTTTTAATTTTCATTGAAAAATCCATTTGCTCACTTTTTTGTTCTATTTAATAGCAACGTTTCTTATTGGTATTTAAAGTTCTAATTTAATATTTGATACAAAAATATTCTGGCTTTTATCAGCTTAATAAATACATAACTACATGTTATTTTATCCTATAGAGAGAGTGTGTGTTCCACTTATAAAATAAAAAAAATATAATAAGAAAATAATCTACTTAAAAGTCCTAATCCTAAAATTACAATAAAAAACATTACAATTACATATTTAATTTAAACGAGTATAAAAGCAATTATTGACAGTTTTTAGAACAGTGTTAGTTTTTAACTTCATTCATTTCCAAGACGTTATGCACCTGTTCCGGACACTTCAATTTGTGATTCATGGGCTTTAGTTGGTCCATAACAGAAATGATATTTCTCATCTCTGTAACGATTTTCATGTTTAACGGAATGTGAATTAGTACGACACTTAAATACGCATAATTCGAATTGATTGTTCACTTGTGCATATAACATTGCCTGGCGGCCCTTTATAATTTCCATTGCTAGCCCCAGTATTTGTCTCTTTTCGGGGTGCAAACAACAAGATACACAATACTCATAGACACCGCAGCAATATGTAGTATTATCACAACTCTCACAGGTGTAATATTTTGTCGTTGATTTCTGTACATTGCAGCAACCATTGGAAAGTATGTCCAAGGCATTGCAAACAAAGCCCCGATCGTCAGTTAAAAAATATTTTCCTTGTATGGTATTTTGACAACGAATATCGGGCGGATTCGTACGATATTGAGGTTCATCCAGTATGACATGTTCGCTTAAAGTACGCCATATTAGAGGTTTGGTACGTTCCACTGTGAAATCCTTCGATTCTAAAAGATGACGATTAGGACGCTTGAATAAAAAAAGAGTTATTATTAATGATCAATATATTAAAAGAACATCCTACTAATGTTTTAATTTACCTTGTGGAATACTTTTGTTACCGTATACACTAGTAATATAATTGCTATAACAATATAAATGAGACGTCTTTTTAGCAGGCGTGTTAACGCCGCTGGCCACATTGTTTGCGTTCACTTATATTTAGCAAGTTGTTCCCATATACGTACTCTTTTGGCCATTAAATTGCAATAAATTTTAATTTAAGACTATTGGTAAAACTAAAATTCTGATTTGGAAGGGACAGGAAAATATCGTTTCTATTTAAAAAATAAAAATTGAACAAATAATAACAATCAACAGCTGTTGTTTATCAACAAATTCCACATGTAAGCACGGTTGCTAAAAGTAGAAGTAATTTTTAATGTCATTAATATTGTAGTACTATGAGTACACTTGAAGAAATTATAACAAATAATTATTTTAAAAGTTCGTAGAAAGATTTCATGGATTTTCAAAGCAAATCAATGTATAGTGCTGATAACGTGAGACAACACGGCCATTGAGTTTGTCGCGCAAAAGATCCATTGTTTCGTTAACCGTATGGCAAGTGCCTCCGTTCTGTTGAAACCACATATCGTCTACATCCATATCTTCCAATTCGGGCCATAAGAAGTTCGTTATCATCTCACGATAGCGAACACAATTCAAAGTAATTGCCTGTCCGGCCTAAGTAATTTTTTTGGGTGCACTAGTTTTTCGACAATCACAATCAATCTTGGAGTAATTATGCTTATTGACGAATTCACTGAGGTGAAAATGTGCCTCAGCACTGAATCACGAAGTGCACGATATGGATTTTGATTTGAACGCCCATATTTATAATAAGCGTGAATACCTTTAACGCGTTGCTCGATTGTGTATCTTTCCATGGTTCAAATTGAGTTAGTCTGAAATTGAGAAATGTCAAATGAAATGCAAAAAAGCTTGACGTTTATGTGTGTTTCACATTCTACATCGGCCCTTAAAAAACCATTTTGCACAATAATATTGAAAATGTTTTTAAATTTTTAAATATTGGCTTAATAGTTAGCATAGAATTGGAATTTTTTGCGCCATCAGTTGTTCTTCAATTTTAGAACATTAGTCCTTCATATTGCTCATGTGATCAATATATGTACATATATATATTTTTTTTAATTTACGAGATTGTATGCTATAAATAGAAACTACTAATCTCAAAGTTTGGCAATTCTATTAATAGTAGGTAGAGAAGTATACAAGAGTTCCAAGTGTCTATAAAAAATTAATTTCTAGAAACTATTTCGTTCTAAAAGTGTAATTTCTTAGTATAAAAGAATTGTGGGTCTTGCATTAAAGCTATGGCAATTGGCAATTCTATTAATAGTAGGTAGAGAAGTATACAAGAGTTCCAAGTGTCTATAAAAATTTAATTTCTAGAAACTATTTCGTTCTAAAAGTGTAATTTCTTAGTATTAAAGAATTGTGGGTCTTGCATTAAAGCTATGAAAAATATTGACCGAATCAAGAATACATATGCATGCAGCCTTGTTGCAATGCTACCCGATATTTATAGCTATCAGATTTGTCGTGATTGTCAGTTAATTGAAATTAAAGTTTAGTATAAAAACCGTGTTTTAGAATCAATTTAAAGTACATTAAACTTTGCAGGTATTTCTTAGACAGACTAAATGAACATTTATGCTTCTTGTTAAACATTTTAAATCGTGCTTTTTGCTTTCCAAAAGCATGGCTCATGATATTAAAGTTTCGTTTTTAACTCTTTATATTAAAAACACACCTTTTGCCAAATTTAAATATAAGTAAGATAGGTAGGTATGTTTTAGCTAAAAGCTTTAGCTAACTACCTAAGTAAATCATTTGTATTTAAATGAGGGCGCCTTGAAAACGAAGACAATATTTTTGTAATAAAACTGTTCATATGAATATAAAAAAAACAAAAAAGAAACGAACACCTTTCCAGTTGTTGGGATTTTGAAAAACGATCATAAGAGAACTGAAGTCAGAGAAAAAAACGTTGATTTTTCTCACCAAGTTTTTGGATGGCAATACCACAAAGGTGGTGGCGTAAGCGTAAAAACACACGCAATTAAATAGTTTAATAGTTTGTGGTGGTCTGGCTGTTTAGAGCTGGTTTTTAGCTTTGTTATGACTGAGCTAATCAAAGAGTCTTTAGTTTTAAAACAAACGTTTAAGAATCTACTTGGTTAATAGATTGAAACAAAAAGCGGTAAAGCGGCGTTTAAACGTTAATTCAGCTTAAAAAATTTCGCCAAAAAAACCAGTGAGAGGGTAAAATATAAATAAATAAATCATATTATGTATGTGGCTTACAAAATTAATAAAACCGATTGGTAGATAAATGAATTAAAAAAAAACAAAAAAATAGCATACAAGAAAAATACAAAAAATCACACTGCATTTTGGAGTAACCTTCGAAATTAATTAACAAGCCATACAAATTATAACAATTGTAACTATAAAATATTTATGCTTAAAAATTTCGAAAGATTGGGCTGCTACCTCAAATTAATAATAAAATTTTATAAATCAAATAGGTACCTAGTAGGTACCATATAAAAAAAGAAAAAGTTTGCCGTAAAAAGTGAAATTTCTTTAAAAAGTTTTAAAAAACAAACAAACAAACAAACAAACACTTAGTACCTATGATGCTAATTAAAAGAAAAAAAGTGTTAAAAATACCTAAATAAACATACCTACCAACATAGTTACATACCTATTTACCTACTTACCATGTACCTATCTATCTTAGGCAAACATTCAAACGAAAATACCTACAAAGGTACCTATATACATACATAGGTACTATGTAAATACATATGTATGTAAATCGTATTGTTGTTAAACATTTTGTTGTAAATTATGAAATGTATAATTACTTTAACTTTAATTTACCACTTAAGAATAACTACTACCCCTTAATAATAAAAAAAACTCACCTGTAACGCATGAATTAATCATCATCAACACATTGCTGCTGTTGGTTTTTATGTTGTTAACAAACAGGGGTGCCAGAGATATACAATTTTTTCAGCGATTTTTGCTTATGAAGTAAAATGTTTATTTTTCCAATATTATGAGTTTTAAAGAGAAGCATGTAAAAACTTCAGTAAAGTACTTTATTTAAATTGCATTATTAAAAATTAGTGGCTCGTGCTAATCAATCGTTATAACCTTTACATCAAATACATAGTTCAAACTTAAGTCACATAGATAAATTAGAATTAAGCTACTGGATGTTCACGAACCAGCAGGAGAATTCAACAAGGGATCCAACTCAAATCTTAGTAATTAAATTATCAAGAAAATAACATTTTGTTACAATCAGAGGAAATCGAAATTTCTTAAATCACATCTTATCTCACAGCTTCAATTAAAATTTTTTTAGCATCTTAATCAGTTTAAGCAAGTGATAGCCACTCCATAGCCTCTTGAAGCAGTCAATAATCGTATTTTTCACAAAGAGACGGTCGGCAATTCACATATATGCAACAACTTTGTTCGTTTCAAAACATTAGTCTATCATCAGTCGCTGCTCAAGCTTTGTGAAAGCAACACCACGCACACAAGTACATAATATCTTTGTGTGCGTAGGTTATCACTGGTTTAAGCATATGGCATAGTTAGAATATTTTGCATATATATTTTACAACATTTTCAATCACTTGTGTTGTGAAAATAGCACATACAGTAAAATTTTTCGTAAGCAATTTCCGATTCGAAAGTTAAACCGTACTGCGTAACTCGCTCGAAACGATAACAGAATTGTACATATTTATAAACAAATGGGAAATTTGATTAAAAGTTGGTAGCACTGCTATTAAAATAACAAAATGGACGAAAATATCCAAAAAAAAAAAAAAAATATTGAATACTATTCAATGTGTGAAAAATATTATAATTGTTTTGTTTTAATAAAAATTTATTGTATTTCCCTGTGGTTTGAAGAATCAAAAGAAAAGCCAACCATTACTTAATTCTGATTTTAAATGTAATTTTTTTTAAATAATTTTTTAAAATTTCAAGACCACAAATGTAAAAACATTTTCAATAAAACATTTATTTTATATTAAATCTAATATTATTAGGTTTAATATTTTTGTTTTACACTTTTATTTATCTTGAACTTTGTCACTAATAAAATAGTTTTCAAATAATTTCCTAACGCTTGTTTTCGTAACACAGAATTGGAGTTTCGAAAGGGATTTTTATTGCTCGTAATAGAGAGTTGCCGATACGAAAGGGACTGTTTGGTTTTGGAAAGGTATAAACAACTTCCGTTCATTCGAAACAAATAGTGTGAAAATCGTAATACACAGTAAAATTGTTCGAACTCGTAAATTATTTCTTTCGAATCGAAATACGCGTTAACCCCCCTGAAAATTGAAAACGCAAAACACAAGAATTTTAGACGTCGTTTTGTAATAAGATTTATGTAGTAAAAGAATTTTATGACAAATGTTATACAAATATTTACCTATTAAACAGAATTTTATAACACAAATTATGTAATATAGATTAATTAAAAAGTCAAATATCACTTGAAATGCCAGACAAATATGGAAAAAACAGAGCTCGATAAATCCAAATTTACCATAAACAGATATTGTTTTATCCGGCTTATACATTAAACTAGTTTATAACTGTTTTATTATATCTATGAAAAATATGCTATTTGATAACTCAAATGTTAATTTATTATTAGCAAAAAATATGCTAAAAGGCAACGCTGGGTGTTCATGCAGTAGAATTTTGATCGTTGCAAATTGACTTAGTTTATTTAAACTCTTATACAAAATTCCAAATTGAGCGGGGTTAGAAAACATCTTCAATTTTAAAATTGAACATTAAAAAATTATAAAAATATAATTTTATTGATTTAAAATCACTAAAAATCCAATAAAATTATTAGAGTCCAATATCAAAATGCCTATTTTAAACGCAAAAAATTGTTAATATCCAATAAAATCAATCTGGCAGCCTTGTAGTCATACCTCATATCACAACAGCAAAAATATACCGTTGAAGTGTCCACTTTTACTTTAACGAAAAAGACAATAACAACAACAAAAGGCATACAAATTTATAAATGAAAATAAAATGTTAAAGAGAGAGTAATATGTATGTACATACCTATGTAGGTATATAAATATTATTTGGTATTTATTTTGCTTACACCGGTTCTGCTTGGATTTTTTCTTAATAATTGTTGGTGGTAAATATTAATTCCACCTGTGCGGTTGTTGTTAATAATTTACATACCTATTAACCATTTTGTAAACAAATCTTAAAGCTCGTGTTTTTTCATACATACATACCTACATATGTATGTACATACATTCATACTAAGTATGAACCAATTGCGGTATTCTTGTTTGTTAAACTAGAAATAGTTACATACATACATACATAGGTACATATTAAATAATACATATGTAGGTAGGTAGGTACCTACATATGTCGATATTAAGATTTGTATGTTTAACTAGGTAGGTACCTAGGTATTATGTACGATATTTTTTTCTCCGGTAGAAAATAAATTTTGCTTTTATGTAAAAAAAAAACATTTTTGTTGTGATTCATGTGTTTTAATCATTTTAACAATTTGGCAAACTTACACATTTGTAGCGTAGAAAAACAGAGAATCGAATAAAAACAAAATTAAAAAAAAAAAAAAAAAACATTTAAACGGACGGCTAAAAAATTTAACAACAAACTACCTATAAACCAATATGAATTTCATTGTGATTGGCATGTTAATAATGCAGGCTGCAAGTAAGTAATTTTTTTTATTATTTTTGTTTTATTTTAACATCCTACCTTTTCACGGGCTTTTAACTTTTATTTTTAAATAAAACTACAGTTATTTTTAAATTAAGCTGTAAATATTTAAGCTTTTTTAAAATCGTGTGCCTTTGTATTTTTTTACTTAATTTAAAAATGTTGCAAATATGTACAAAGGTACACACTTACACACAGTCATGGACATTAAATTAGCACAAAACTTTGTCATAAAAACAATAATATTTTTTATTGTACTTAAGTTCTAGTTACAAAATCTGTTAACTTAAAAACTTGAAATTTATATTCTTCATGATAAAAAAAACAAAAACTTGGACGAAATTGCCAATCGTGGGCTCATTAAGGCCGGCAACATATTATAGGCCAGATTTTAGCTGGAAAGTAAAATAGCACAAGTTAAAAATTCTGAAATAAAAATAATCTATTTTAATAAATAATAAAAAAATAATGTTTTTAGTTAACTTGATTAATATTTTGTAGTGTAGCCTTTATTTTCAAGCACCGCGTGGCATCTACGGGACATGCTTTGAATCAATTTCTGGCAATGCTCAATGGGAATCGAGTACCAAGCAGCCTGTATTCCAGTCCACAAATCATCCATGTTTTTGTACTTTTGGTGAGCAATCGATATTTTAACATCATGCCAGAGGTTTTCAAATGGGTTCAAGTCGGGACTTTGGCCGGCCAGTCTAAAACGGGGATGTGTTCTTTAGAAAACCAATCTTTTACAAGCTTCGACGTGTGTTTGGGGTCATTATCGTGCATAAATGTGAATGAAACTGGCATGTGTTCAAAAGTACCTATAAGGTTCCATTTGGTTCTTAAGAATGTCCAAATACTGATAACGGTCCATTTTTCCATTAATTTTCACAATCGGGCCCACACCATGCCATGAAAATGATCCCCACACCATTATACTTCCTCCATCATGCGTCACGGTAGCGTGGATTCAATGCCTGGCGTTTTGGTCGATGAACAAACACTCTACCATCCGGTCCCATACGATTGACCTTCGTTTCATCACTCCAAAGTATTTTTTTCCAGAATGAGAGGTCTTTATACTTGTGGGTACGAGCAAACAATAAACGCTTGCCTATATTTTTTTTTGATAGAAGTGGCTTCTTCCGGCTTGCGCGTCCAAACAGCTGACCGTCATTCAGACGTCGTCGTATTAGCCTGTCTGATAAATTAAACCCAAATTGAAAGTTTATTTCGTTCGCAATATCGCGTGAGGACATGAAAGGGTCCATCTTCTATTTCCGAACAATATCACGGTATTGATAAACCCAGCGGGAAAAACAAGTTGTAAAGAGGCCATCTAAAAAGCTTTTTTTTACAGACATAAGGCGTACCAGGCGCATTCAAATTTAATTTCTAATTTCAAAGGCGTGTCATGGCTCGCATCTAAACCGTGTTAATTAGAAACAAAGTTGGAATGCGGCTGGGAGGCCTTATGTCTGCAAAAAGGCCTTTTATAAGACCTATTTACTTCTTCATTTTACCCCTGGGAATGGTCCATGCAAACTTTAATGTGAATTATTTCAAATTTCTCCTATCAGACTAATTCACAGATGCATTTTATTGTTTGCTCACTCCTCATGAGTGAGGAAATTCAAGATATGTATTTAAATTCCTCACCCCCATGAGGATGAATTAGCAACAACATTTTTATACGTTCACATTCGCTCATGACTGAAAAATGAGTGAACGTTTCGGTACTCTGAAAAAAACAACAACCAAGGTTTATCCTAGGTTTTACCTAGGGTGATCGTTCGAATAGTATTCGACCGGTTTTAACCGGTTATTTTAGTTTTGCCCAAGTCGAATATTTTAAAATGTCCATTTTTCGAATATCGAATATACCGGTTATTTTAGTAAAATAACCCGGTTATTTTAGTAATGTGTAATTTAACTTAAAATATATTATAAAAAAATGTCAAAACAAAATGAAACAAAAGTCAAAAAAAACATTATGAGCAATGTAAATACAAATCGCTTATATAAGCGTGAGGTCTTGTAACAAAAACCAAAAACAATTCAAAATACTACAAAAAAAGTTCAGCTTAAAAAGTAATTAGCAATTTGACAGTATTATAAATACTATATACATATGTATATCTTTATAAAGATGTCATCTCTGCTGATAATATCGAACTGACTTAAAAGACAATGGTGCTTAAACGGCCCTAAAAATGATAAGTTGCAAAGGTTCTTCAACGTCACGACTTATTAATCACTTTAAATTAGTCAACAAGCTTGATATACGCCGAGTAAAACTTGACCCTGTTCCAAGTAGTTTTTAAGAGACTGCAATTAATACTTTACTAAAATATGCTGACAATAATTAATGAAAAACTCTTAAGTAGTTCTAGCATATCTTCATGCTTAAAACAAGATCATACCGGCGGAATCAACGTTATGGGAAAATGTTTCAGTTTTATTTATTAAAATACCAAGAACTTAAAACAAAATTGAAGGAATCAAAAATGTCCTGGAAGGGTTTAAATTGTGTGATCGACGAATTGAAAGATATTTCATAAAAAAAACATGTTCATATTAGTATTGTTTCTATATCGCCGAAACAAAAAAAAATTGAAATATATAATTCTGGATAAGAGGTTTTGTTTGATACTTTTCAAAAATATGGCATTTACAATAAATTTGGGAAAATATGTCAAATAATAAATTTATTAAATTCCTATATTTTTAAAACCAAAGTTTTTCAAAAATTCTAAAGCTATGTTCACACCTATTTAATATTTGACTCCTAACGTAAACACTAGTTTTTTTAAAGAATTGTTTGCTTTTGCAAAACGTTTGGATAGAGCAAACATTATTAATCGGTTTCTTAACTACATTATACATAAATACAATTATCAGCTTAGACATAAGTTTAGCAAATAACTTACTGGTCACGCTTTTTTTAGATTTTATCGTCAAATATTTGTGGTGTGAACATACCTTAAGTCATATCTATGTATTGAGGCCCTATGCCCCTTATAGGATCGGCGGGAAGATATATATATATATATATATATATGTATTTTGTTGGTTCCTTACCTTCGTGATTTGTTTTGTTTTTATTCCAATTAACTTTTTATTACAAAAACTAATTTGATTTTTGTATTTTTATGTATTCAAATTAAAACCGGTTAACCGGGTTTTTTTAAAATGCTTAACCGAAAACAGGGTTTTTAAAAATAGCAACTATTCGGAATATTCGAAAACCGGTTTTTGAAAAAAGTCGAATAATCGATCACCCTAGTAATACCTATGATGTTTTGTTATTTGGTACAAGCCAATTAGAATAATATATATGTAAAGCAGAATTGAACCGAATCCACTTCGAGGGTTATGAATAAATCCAATAAGCAACTTGGAGCCTGAAATATTTGTTTTTCCAGATTTTTTTTATTGGAGTTGGTTGGTTTTTAATTTATGTAATGATTTTCAGCTTCTTTGCAAACACTTTGCCTTGAAACTAATAAAAATACAAAACAATAATGTAACTAACTTTAAGCGAAGCTTAAGAAAAAATGATTTAATATTTATGATTTAATGTTATTTAATGAATAAGAAAAAATAAAAAGTGTGAAATTTTTCATTAGAGAGCATAACAAAAGTAGCAATCTCCATCTTTGTTTCAATTAGCACGGAATGTAAAAAGAAACATGCGCATAACCATTATGTTTTGTGTAGATTTTCACATTCCGTGTATTCTGGGCTTTAGAATAAATGCGTTCGCAAAATGTTTCATTTAACAGGCGTTGTTTGACATTTAATACCTAGCGGTTTTGTAACATGTTCCTAATGTTGAAGAAAATGTATTAATAGCAAAATTTCCTTAAAGAAAATGTACTGATAACAAAATAAACACAAATTTATAATACAAATCTTCAATATATCAGGCCTGCCACAGAAATCAATTCCGATCGAAAGTGATTTCGTTAGATGTGAAGCGAGACACGAAACCTTTTCCACTTTCGATCGGAATTGATTTCTGTGACAGGCCTATATATATAAATTGTAACGTTACTGACTGACTGACTAACTGATTCATCATAGCACAGCCTAAACGCCTGGAGCTAATAAGTTAAAATTTGAATCGGATATTGGTCTCTCGCCAATCGATCCACTCAAACGGGATATTCAGAAATTCGAATCCTAAAGGGGTAAAAATAAGGCAAAAACGTGTAACTTCACTAACCTCATATCTCCTATACTAAAAGAGGTACAAAAAAATCGAATACTTATCGTTGTTCGTTAAAAAAATAAGCGTACAGGTGTCTGGTACTTTTTTGAAATTTGGCCCTTTTGGGAAATAAAGGGGGAAAACCTGTATTCGGGAACTTTTTTGTCGCCCCATCTGTCTTTCAAACCAATAATCATAGAAATACAAATTATATCACATTCGTCAATTATGTAAAAAACAAAAATATAAAATTGACACTTGTTCAAAACTTGAACGTTTAACTGAGCTACCTAAATAAGAGCTGCAAGCGTCTGTTTTATGTCAAAACTTTTAATTTTCACACAATTTATACGAAACAAACCTGAATAACGCGAATTTAACACCACCCGGCTGAAAAATCTTATTTGATGGATGGCTTGGTCGGTTTATTTTATTGAAAATGTATTGACAATAGAATTTTCATGTTTAAAAAAAACGATTGCCGCTCTTGTTTAGGTAGCTCAGTAAGGGGTAAAAATCGTACCTATTTCAGGACTTTTTTGTACAAAACATTTTCTCCATTCATTGAAGATACGTATTAAATTATGGGGCTCCTACCACAATATATAAATTATCACCAGACCTGTCTACTGCCATTGTCAAACTCCTTTTTTTATATAATTCCCATTACAAAATACATATAATCCCCGAAAAACAACTTCTTTTGACACTCTTCCTCCTCCTGTCATAATTTGCATATAATTTTCTCTATTTTTTTTTAAATATTAACTGCAAATGCCACCATCTAACTTAATGCTATTATCCCATTCTAAACAGATTACAGTCTATAAAACCAGTCTCTTCTTTTTAAGTCTGTTGACTTCTACTATGCAAATGTTGTAATACTTTAAATAGTCACTAACGAGATTTTTGCTTTTTTTTAAAGTGCATATTTAATTTAATGCTTGCATGACACAAATGATTGGAGTAGAATGTTTTTATTACTTAAAGTTTAATTTTCATTAAGTTTAATTTTACGCATCTGTAAATAAAAATTTTCTTTTAAAATTGGGCAAACAAAAAAAAAACTGTGTTAAAACAGAGATTAAGAAAACAAAACTATTGTGCTTGATTGCATTGAAATATAATAGTTTTTTTTTAACTGGCTTTTTGCTCTGCTGTTTAAAAATATGTATGTATGTTTAAATTTTTTTTGTATTTTGATTTTTATTGTAAAGGGTGGTCCAACCATAATGCACGATGTTAATTGTGAGTCATACCTTAACGTCAAGGTTTTTACCAACATTTCTTTGTTTTAGTGTTTGACAAATTCAAATATGGAGAGGTAACCAATTAAGCAGCGCGTAAAGATTGTTGAAGCGTTTTATGAATATGAGCATTCAAATCAAAATGCATTTCGTGCACTTCGTTGTTTTTTTAGTCAGCATAGTCGACCAAATGTGTTCACAATCGGAAGAATTTTGCGCAAATTTCAGCAAACCGGGTCTGTAGGATATCTGAAAACACCAGCGCATGCTCAACCAAGGTGGCTGCGTCAACAGGCCGCACTTTTAAGAAGATAAGTAGTTACCGTGAATGGAGTTAACTATCGCGATTTGTGGTTCAAACAGGATATTGCCACTTGCCACACAGCCAACGAAACAATCAGCCTAATTACGCTTGCCGTTGTTTTCAACGACTGTGTCGTTTCTTATAGACCACAGTTTGTGTGCTACTTTAATTAATTACAAAAAAACGGCACAGTCGTTGACGAAACCGACAAACGTAATAAGGCTGAATGGTTTATTTGCGCGAGAAATTCAATGGTTGTGTTATCTCACGTCGTGGCGATGTTAATTGGCCGTCACCGTCATGTGATTTGACACCGTTGGACTTATTTCTTAAGGGATATTTAAAAGAAAAAGTGTACATCAATAAGCCAACAACAATTCAAGAGCTTAAGGATGAGATAATTCGGCACATCACATTGAACCTTAATTATGTCCTTAAGTCATTGAATATATGGACCATTGGATAGAGATATGCCATCGAAGCCGTGGCGAACATTTGGCCGTTATTTTGTTTCACACATAATTGTCATAGATCCTTTTATAAAAATAAAAAAATATAAAGATAATTCTCTGAAAACTTTTTGTTTAATTTAAAATTAACATCGTGCGTTTTGGTTGGACCACGCTTTTTTAACAGCTTTAATTAAGTACAAATTGGTTTGGTAATTTACTATAACTCAATTTTTGTTGTTTAAAAGTTTTAGTTGTTTCAGTCTAAAGTTAAAAACAAACAAACAACAATTTAAAATGTTGCCAAACTTTAAGGCTAGTTTACACTAAAGGTATTCACGTCAAAAGTTGCACTCTTGCGAAAAAGCAAAAGAGCAAAAACATAACAAAAACCACATTTATTTCGCACAAACGATGCAGAGTTGTCAAGGTCTAAGTAAAAGCATAAAAATGTTGCAACTTTTTATGGCATTGCCAAATCGAAAAAATGCTTAAAAAGTACTCATAAAATCAACTCCTCACAAAACAACAACGCAGGAATACAATTTTAACATAATTTTTTTTTTCTTTAAATTAAAAAACATTATAAATTGTAGTGTTAAATGATGAACTTTGTAGAAAACAACAATTAAGAAAAATAAATACAATAAAATTACTGGAATAATTGTCAAACAAAAAAAATTTTGAGGTGGATAAGCTTTAAATTCGGCTTGTAAATACTTAAAATTAATAATTTTGTGTATTTTTTAAGAAACTTACGGTTAAAATTTATTGAATTTTTTTAAAAATAATTGCAAGTCAAATGCGTTGTTAAAAAAAAAAAAAATTCGGAAAAGCTGAAAATTGAAGGTGCAAACAAAATGTGATGCTCACGACAAATAAGTGCAACTATGCTATTTTGCACAGTTGCAAGGGTAAACAAATTGACGTGAATACCTCTACTGTTACACTTTGTATTAATACATACATGTCAAAAGCTCAAGCTATATGAGAAAGTTTGATAGTTAGGAATGTTAGCAGAGCTTGTTGATACCGATGATTATGCCATTAAAAAAACGAAAAGGAATATTTTATTTAAATAACTTCAGAAGTCAATTAGCATTTGTATATTCAAATTACGGATATATTGGTGAAACAATAACCTTAAATAAAATCCAAATGTTGTTGTTTTTTTCAAATATTTTTGATCTGATAAGGAATCAAAGTGGGGTCTGAAAATAAATTTTTTTTAAATGCACTGGCATTCTTCAAGTACATGACAAAGTTTTACTTTAAATTAAACAATACGTTTTTATTTAAACAAACAAAAATTTAAATTATGGCGTTTTCTTTTCTAAACAAAAAGTGTTGCATAAGTGTTACATGTGACTTGCCAACATTTTTAAATGCTCCCCTAATTTTTAAGAAGTGTTGCATATTTTACGTTTACAAAAGAACACAAATTTCGGCATAGAACAATTCGCCTTGATCTAGTGCTGCACTCATGCCCGTTTAATTAAAATTAGTGTTGAACATGTAGCTGTTTTTTTAATTTAAAGGGAACAGTATCAGAAAAGAACGCTTGACACTTTTAAATTAACACATGTTTTTCAGAAAAGAACATGAACAAATGTAAAAGGCAGAAGAAATGCAGAATTTTACCCAGAAAAGAAAACCATTGGTAAAGCTATGATCACACGTATAAAATATTTGACGTCCTATACGTAACCATTAGTTTTATTAAAAAATTATTTGCTTTTGCTAAACGTTTGGCTAGATCAAACATGCTTTAACAGTTTCTAAATAACATTATAAAATTATCTTACAAATATTTTTAGTAAATCAATAGAAATCGTTAAAAATAAAGCTTAAGTTTGATCAAAATTTACTGGTCACGTTTTTTTTTTTGGATTTTTTATTCAAATAAAGGTCTGAACATACATACCTTTATTTAAGCTTTTTAAAGATATTTGAATAATAATAGCAGGGCTGTGGAGTTGAAGAGTCGGAGTTGAGGTTTTTGTACCAAAGTCGGAGTCGTAGTACCCAAAAAACTCGCGACTCCGACTCCAAAATTTTTCGGCATAAAAACTTTTCTAATATCTTTCAAAATAAAAAAATTTTAAGAGGTTCTGCTTTAAAAATTTTAAAGTTATGAGAAGGTGAGTTTTAAAAATTGAGATAACAATTGGTTTTGACAAAACGTTTAGCACTTTATGAGAATAAATATATAGATCGTATCAAAGCAGGGATGATAAATGACATTTTTTTAAAAGTACATACTTTATTAGGTAAAAATTGTACTTTTTTGACCCCTATTGTACTAAAAATATTTTTTACTTGTTTTATTATTAAAATAACAGAAAATATACGTACATATGTAAATTAAAATTCACTTGTACTAGACTTTTATACACATACATACGTATTTGAAATACCCCTTTGGCAATTAACAAAAAAAAAAAAAAAAAACATTAAGTTAAAACGTTATAAGGAATTTAGAAGACTTTTTTATCTAGCCTTTTTAGAGTTGATAGTGAAACAGGGTATAAATACGTTCAACCCAGTAATAAGCTCAAAAGATATTGTCTAACGACCCTTATGCGGCCCCTACACGTTGTAATTGGTCGTACAATTGAGTTGAATAGACCAGTTGGTCGTTCGCAGCACATGCTACAATTTTTTTACCCAACTTTTCATTAAGCTTTATTAACAAATTTTTTTAATAGAGTCAACATGAGTTTCGATTATTTTAGCACTAGTGGCGATAACTAAAGTGGAGGTAGAAGAGGAGTAAGAAAAGAAAATAAATAATAGTTCCGGTAGTTTGTATATTCTTTAAAAAAATTGTGTATTGGAATTTCGTATAAGTTTTCTAAAATATTATTTACTTTGCACGCTGTTGCTAAATAGTTTAACTAATTTGGTCCATCAAATCGGGCGCTATATGTTTGTTGCATTTTCCCAAAATTCGAATCACGTGTAACGAAGGAGTTTTGCATCTCACCTACTCATATGTAAATAACTATATAATAGCTCAATGCGGCACGTGTTAAAATTGAAATATCGATTTTAAATTTTTATAGAACCTTTTGTTTTTGTTGCTATATTTAACCATTTAAAATGAACTTCATTAAAAAAAGAGTTTAAAGTCAAATAAGGACCAGTCTCATATACACTGCAAATCAAAGGAGTCGGAGTCGCACTTAAAAAATTTCATCGGATGGAGTCGGAGTGAGTTATCACTTTTTCTTGACGACTCCACAGCCCTGAATAATGGACTGAATTTTTTATATTTTTGCTTTTAGTAAAATTAAGAAACGATTTTTATGGAAATTTTTCAAGTTTTTCCAAGGACATGCTGTACTGTTTGTTTGTCCGTTTAACACTGGATACATATGTGAAATTAAGTCAAACAAAATTTAATCTTTAATAACATTTAAAAGTATATCCATCAAGTGCCCGTATGAATCAATTAAAAATGCAACAATAACAAAATTCCTTGACATTTTTTTCAAGTTTTAAGTTTTCAAAATTTCATATATTTTAATGATACTGCTAATAAATTATTAACACGATTTTTTTAAGGTAATTAACACAAACAAATATTTATTTTTTTTACGATTTCTTGTTCGCCAAACTAATTAAAAAAAAAAAACATTTAAATAACCTTTTTTAAAATTTTACATTAATATATTTCTATTTTTTAAACAAATAAAAAACTAATCTGATAATTTGTATGCAAACTCATAAATTTCTCTCAACAACCTTTAACGCTAAAAAATACTATCTTAAACTTTCTTGATTAAATAAAACGCAAAAGAAAATACTTAAATATAAAACGAAAGTCCATTAAAATGTCAATAACTTGTACCTGATAGGTACTCACTCAATTTACAAATATTTTAACTCTATCGAAAGTGAAAAGATGATTTTTTTAGACAAATTTTGCATAGAAAAACATAAAATAGTTTTCACTAAATGCTGAAATAAATATTTTATTGATTTTTCTACAAAAAAAAAAAAAAAAATTTCTCATGTCATTAACATGATATACAGAAAAAGAAAAAAATTTTAAAGAAAAATAACTATTGGATATTTGTCATTAAACACATGACAAAGCAGAAAATAAACTTGAATGTGAAGACATTTCAAAAAATTAAATGCTTGACAACTTGAAGTAAATAATTAATAAAAAATATGAAGTTTTTGTCAAGTATTTTTTTTTTTTTTGAAAATTTGAACATTAAATTCGAAATTTTGTATTTTGAAAAACCTTTTAAATTTTGCAGTTTTGCCACGAAATGGCTCAATTCAGGTTCTTTATATCTTTTTGGGCAAAAAAAAATAAATTTAACCGTTGGCCGTTTATTTTGGCATTTTGCAATGAGTTGGCAACACTGTTTGTTTTAATAACTATAAATAGACAATCCTTTTTTTTTAACATTTTGTGTGAACCACAGTATAATATGTACCAGGTATGGTCAGTAGGGAGAGTTGTCATTTGGTGCGTTTGAGTACTTTTACAGTAAAATGCACTGTTGCCAATTTAGAGATTTTTTAGCGTTTTTGAAATGTCAATCGCGGGGAAAAATACGTTTTAGCGGTAAGCGGGAAATCTAGCGATTTTCAAATATCTCTCAGCAGCTTATTTCCGCTACAAAAACATTTCTCCATACATATTTAAATTTACAGATTCTATACTTTTTCTTATTAAGATTTTTTGGTTTTTCTGGTTAAAAACTACTTACTTGTTTATTTTCACGGTTTTACTTACTTTTGTAGTTTTAGTTAACTAAGCATTGTACATTGTGCTTACCAATTTGAAACAAAAGGTAAGGTATTGATCTAAATTGTTTCGGTAGATCCCAATCAATAAAATTCACTTACTTCCATCTAACTAATTTTATCTAATTGCTTAAAACGGCAAATAATTGCCAAAAAATAGCGTAAATGTTATTAACTTTTTTGCGTTTTAAATATAGGAATTTGTATACCCTCCACCACAACTAGTCGCGATGAGGGTTACTAAGTTTGTCATTCCATTTGAAACTGTTTCAAAATTCATCAAGGGTTCCAAAAAATTTATTTGAGTTATTCTGAGTCGATTTAGCCATGTCCGTCTGTCTATCTGTCTATTGAAATCACGCTCACTTTCAAACGAATCTAAAGAAAAGATAAATAAATATTGGTATCAAATTGTTTATAGTCTCCCTAAACAGTTTGGGATTGAAATCCAGAAAATTGGTTCAGAAGGAAAAGAGTTAAGAATTTAAATGTAGAACAACCACCCTAAAACATTTATTATTTTTTTTACAAAAACTAGCTTAACTAGTGGTGGAATGCACATACAGTGCACTCGCGATAATAAAAACACCCTAATATATGAACACCCCAAAATATGAACACTTATTTTCTTCCATTTACTACTCTAAAATATGAACTTGTTCAAAACTTTAAAATATGAACAACTTATTATTGAATTTTTAACGGGTTTCAATTACCTTCACAGTGTTAAAATCAATTTTGACTCAACTGCATAGTAACTTGGGGATTTCCCTAACTATCTGCTTTAAAATTGTCTTCAGTTGTTAATCAAAATGTTTTACATGCACGTTTTAGTTAGTGCTCACATTAACATGAAATTCTATAAACATCTTTAAATATAATTTTAACGTGAAAAGTTCTTAAATATGAATTTAAAAAAACATAAGCTTTGAACTTTCAATAGAAAAATCACAAATTAGTTCATATTATCGCGAGTGCACTGTATTGATACAAGATTTATCACAAATTCGTTCAATATGACTAAAAATCATACTAATAAACCTTTAGTACTCCTAAAACCGTAACAAATAATGCTATTGTAATAAATTTTTGGTCTGTCACAGTTTTATATGACTAGAAATTACACTCTCAACTTTAGTGCAGATCGGTCCATAACTTACCATTGGCCCCATATAAAGCTTCTCGCGGAAAAAACCTTTCTTTCTTTCTGCCGATACCGAATAAATCGATTTTATTTTTTCAGTGTTGTAAAGCATTTATTTGAGTTTTCACAAGAAAAAATAGTTTCGATTCGTTTAATATCGACTAAAAAAAAATTGCTTCCGAATCGAAAAAGTAATCGATCACGACTGCAAGAATTAGGCCCCTGTGTTTTATTAAAATGAAATTTGGTCAGTCATATAAAATACTTGTTCAAATTTCGAAATATTCTAACTGTAGGTGGAGGGTATCAAAGATTCGGCACAGCCCAATTCCTCACTCAAACTTTTTTTTGGGGAATTAAATAGCTAGGGATGTTAGAAGCCTTAGAATGTAACGTAGTTGAGATTCATATATCCTTGAAAAAACAGCTTATATCTAGATTTACATAAAACCTTTAAAACATTTTTTAGGTTTTAGCGGTATCTTTAAAAAAAATCCCGCTAAATTAAATATTTAGCGGTTTTTAGCGGGTTTTAAGGCCGATTTGGCGGAAAATTTTCAAAAAAAGTTGGCAACAGTAATAAAATGCAGTAACTGAGAAAATTGTACAATTTGCTCTCACAAAAAGCTGTTGTCCAAAAATGTACGCGAACGCAAAATTTGTAAAAATTCGTAAAATAAAGGCAACAGCTGATGGCAAATAATTGAAGTGTTGAAAAATGTTTACACTTTTGACTATTTAACTCGTTTTCTTATCGGTACTCTATAAAATAGTTTTTATAACACGAACATGTTTGGAAAATACAAACAAATTGTTTCCTGTAATCTTTCATATGTCAAATGTATTTATTTAATTTTTGGCGCTTGTTTTAATTTATTTCAAAATTTTCTTTTGTTTGACGTTATATGGGTTTTGAAATTGGTAATAAAATTTCTAATGACTGACTATACATTTCACTTATTTTACCATGGTGGGTGTATGAAAATTCGAAATTCTTAAAAAAAAGTCGCCCATGTTGTTCTGTTTTTGTGAATTGGAATTGGTTTCCATATTTTTATATTTTGTCCGAACAAACTTGAACTGAGTTCCCAATACCTTTGATTTCACCATACTTAATTTTCCGAAATGAGTTAATAAAAAAATTAAACTGAAAATATCCATCGATATCAATTTTGACTTTCATACCCTGATCGTTTTTATTTTTTTTGGCGCAATTTTTAACAACAGCTGACTTTAATTATTTAAAATCAGTGTTGTTAACGCTTATTGGAATTCAAAGAAAATTGAATGTTAAAAATTGCTAAAACCGTGGTGAATATCGCTTATTAGTACAAACTTTCATTCATTATTTACCACGCTTAATACACATTAGTGCTAAGTGTTTTTGTTTCATTGTAACCCTCTCCTAAACATTTTTGAATTTTAAGTTGT
Source organism: Pollenia labialis (assembly GCA_949318255.1). Taxonomy (NCBI): domain Eukaryota; kingdom Metazoa; phylum Arthropoda; class Insecta; order Diptera; family Polleniidae; genus Pollenia; species Pollenia labialis. The sequence continues at coordinate 12,778,486 of OX439139.1, forward strand.
GCCTGTTTATGATTTATGGCATACGTGTTTGATGTGACTTGGCAACATTTTTAAATGCTCCGCTAATTTTTAAGAAGTGTTTCTTTCATATTTTACGTTTACAAAAGAACACAAATTTCGGCATAAAACAATAAAGTACAATTAGCGCGCAAGGTAAATTCAATTACAGGTGTTGGCAAGACTATAACAATTCAAAGCGAACAGAAACAACAGATGTTTTTTGTATTGCATTGTTGGTGTTTACGGCTCAAAACTTGCCACCACCTTGTACTGAATTCGCCTTGATCTAGTGCTGCACTCATGCCCCTTTAATTAAAAGGAGTGTTGAACATGTAGCATTTATTTTAATTTTAAAGGGAACATCATCATTTTATTTTTAATTTTACTTAGAAAAGAAATTGCCATTAGTGTGTGATATGTTCCAAATTTGTATGTTCGTTTCAAAACTGTTAACTTTTGTGTTCAGTACTTTCTTCATTTAAAAAGTGTTACATGTACATAATGTAACATATTTTTCTCTAAAAAGAAATCGACATTAATAACCAAAATTTGAGCTTTTTGAACTAATTAAAGCATAGCTCCGAAAATTTTTAACTTTATTTCAAAAAATTTTTATGTATATGATTTCAAAATATTTTATCGTCCTAAAATTTTCGATGAAAAAACTGGTAAGTTTGAAATTGTTACTTGTTCCAATGAATTTGACGCTCAAGGCTGTTTGTAAATAACATATGTAACAATTATTTAAAAAAATTTCTTGTGGAAAATACATTTAATTGAGACTTTATTACGATTTTGAACAAAAAGTAAGGAAACTTTTAAAAACAAAGAAAAAACATACATAAGTATATGTATGTTCATATACATATGTATGCATTTCTTAATAATCTACAATCAATAGCATTAAATTTGATTCGTCACAGTTAAGCTCACTTATTAATCTTGAAAGGAAATTTTTTTAGCATCGATTATTTACAAAGTGTATTGGTAATTAAGGAAATTATTTATCCCCACAATAATCTTAAAATGTTGCCTCAACACTAAAAATGGCCAGAGTTCAAAACAATAAATATAGTTTTTAATAAACTTAAGTTTTATTTTTAAACAAAGTGACCACTTTCTTAAGACATATTAATTAAAAATAACAAGATTTAAATGAAAAATAAATAACGCCCTTTAAATACATATGTATAAAAAGGCCTTAATAATGGGCCCACTTATCTATTATATTTTGAAATGTTTTAATTTTCATATTTAACTTTTTAAATGTTTATTCTTTTGTTTTTACTTAAGTTTAAAGAAACTGGTCACTCCTGTCTTAACAATGACTATCCGAATTTGTTTTTGAAAAAAAAAATCTTAGATTCCACTTATTGGGGTGTTGGTTGGTAGCTTAAAGACCTGTTTTTGTTTTAGTGTTTCTTTTTTTTGAACAGACTATAGAAATTGTTTCAACAATTACATAAAAACCATAAACTATAATGAAATATAAAAAAAAAAATTACAAGTTGGTAGAATGAATGCAACTTGTGCGATTTGAATTTATTGCCTTCATGATGTAGCATTTTGTTGTTTGAATTACATAAACAATGATTTTTTAATTTATTTAAAATCAATAAGTTTTTTTTTAATAATTAAAATCTTAATGTACTGGTTTATACAACTTACATTATAACGAATTTTTGATTTCTAATTTTGAAAGTTTTTAAGGTTAAAATTCTTAATTGGCATTTAAAAAAGACCAACAGTTTTATTAATTTTTAATAAAATTTTCTAATGTTCTGTTTTCACATAGAAGTGATTTAAGACAACTTAAACAACTGTGTGTTTTTCATACAAATTTTACTTCCGGTTCACATAAGTTTGTTTCTATAAATTTAATGAATTTGGTGAAATTTTGTCAAAAACTTATTCAAACCTAATTGTTTTTTACGGAAATTTTCAAAATTCATCAAACTTTAATTTGAAATTAACGTAGTTTTGTAAATTTTTTGTCTTCAACTGTAAAATACTTAATAATTTTTAGGGTATTTTATAATTGTTATCTTTCGAATTTCAAAATTTTTCTTAGGTTACGTCAGGTTAGGTTCCATTGGCTGCCGTTATCAAGCACACCTCACGTCAGTCCATTTATTAGTTCCCGTTGTGTTACCATTTCGCACCGTCTCCTAAGGGCCCTATGTTACCTGGCTCCTAATATTCGCACTCAGCCACCCAGTCGATTCAATAAAGGAGTGGATTCTGTTTAATTCAATATAAGAGAGACATGTTTTGTCTCCAAGGGTGTTTGGACCAAACAGTCTAAGTCTTAGATCTCCAAATGCTGGGCAATGACAAATAAGATGTTCCCTTGACTCCTTCTCCTCCTCGCCGCTGCAACTTCTACATAGCTGCAACTTCTACAAGGGAGCCCTAGCCTTTGGGCGTGCCTCCTAATGGGCCAGTGGCCAGTTATAACCGCAATAAGGTTTCTAAGGTGATCTATTGACTGCTGTAATACCCTATTTCCTTATTCATCTATTACGTCCCAGATTTTTCTAGTTTCCCCACCGGTGGTTTCATCAAGCCATCTCTGACAGGCAATAATGTGAAACAATAAGTTGCTTACTCCTTGGGAGTGAAACACCTATTTAATATGTTGAATCGTTTTGATTCAAAGTAGTGCCTCCATGCGCCAACGAATCCGCCATACAGTTTCCATGCACATACCTGTGTCCGGTAACAACTTTGGTAACAACTAAGAAAATTAATAAATTTATTGGTTAAAATAGATTTTAATTGTTCGAATTTATAAACTTTAATTTTGTTTGGTTCTAGCTTTTCGATGATGCAACAAATTTTTTTTGTAATATCTTATGAAAATATAAATAAAATTTTATAATTTTAGGATAATCTCGAATATTCGAACATAGTTTTGAAAATTCGAACTTAATTTCGAAAAAATTACAAGTTTTGTATTTTGTTTTTCTTTTCATGTTAAAATCGAAATTTTAATAAATTTTTCCTATTTTCAGCAGATTTTTAAAATTTCTCGCTTTTCTTTGTTTTTCTTCTTTATTAAAAATTAAGAAAATTTAATATAACTTATAAATTTCTTCTGTAAATATAAACTATTAATTGTTTAGGGTAATTTCGAAAATTCGAATTTAGCTTCGAAAACAAATCTATAAAAATAAAATTTTTAATTTTTGAAATGTGTTAAAAAACGCTTTTTATAGATTTTGTTTTATAAAAGTTTAGTGATTTCAAGAAAATATCGTTAGATAAAATGCAAAAACGCGTAACTTACAAAAATATAATTTAACAGGAGAAGCAAAAAACTTTGTAAAATGAAAAATATAAACATGTCAGAAAAATATGCATTGATAAGTCGTCCATGGAATTCTTAAAAAAAACCATTTAATTACATTTTGATAGCAAAAAATTTATTACTACGTCGTTTTGCGTTTTTAAAATAAATCCTCTTGCAATTACCTACGTCTCTTTGTTTTTTGTTAATAAAAGTGTCAGTTTGGATCGCAGAAGTGTAAAATTTTCTAAAGACTTGGCATTCATAATAATTAATCAAAAACTCGATTTTAAATTCTTTATTTTTGCTTTTAAGCTAACGATATGTATGTAGTTTAGGACGACTTTCGACAAATTGATGAATGCTTTTTATTGATTTATTTTAGTTTCAAAATTTTGGTTCCTCGATAGACAGTTAAAGTGTAAGCTAATCGATTAGTTGTGTAAGCTAGATTAGTGTAAGAGTTGTGCGTTTGATTCTCGCCGGAATATCTGACCTGTTTTACTGCAACGGGCTCGGAAAATTATGTAAGAATATAATTCGTATATGTTACATATTATAAATAAATAATTAAATTAAATTATTAAATAAACATTTATACTGTTTTGAATTCTCCAAGAATTTTTACCGTTTTTAAATTTTTACTTTAAAATTGTTTGAATTAAATAAATGTCCCATAAACATGACGTATAATTTCCCCTCTTCACATTCACTTTTTTTATTGCGGATTTGTTTAATCAGTGAATCTTTTGAAGACAATCGCTATAAATTATATTATTTTTCATTCATCAAAATATCGGTCAAGTTCATGCTAATAATAAATATTTTAATAAATTGCCAAAAGTTTGGCTAAACATCTTAAAAAAATAGTGCACGAAAAAAATTTGCGGGTTTTAGAAACAAGCAGCGACAAAAGCCACTTAATTTGTTGACAAGAAAAAAAAACTTAAAACAATTTAAATACACGCTAAAATTGCATAAATTAGCATAAAACTAATTAATAAGATACATTGTACTATTAATTTTATAAACAGCATTCATTGGTGCATCACTAAAGCAAAAATACAGCTGGACAGACAGACAGTATAATAGTTTGACTGTCATACAAAAATTTCATTAAGCGTAAAGCGAAATATTTATGATTCATACTTTATTTGGCAAACGATGAGGGCGCTTCAATGCTTAAAAATATACTTCCTTGTCAACATTTTAATGCCCAAAAAAAAAAAAAAGAAACAACGAAAATTCCAAAATAAACGTGAATCACAAACATCTTTAATCCCCAAAAGATGCATGACATCTCTCCTCTGAGCCAAATGGTTTGAACTGAAACAAAAAAAGTGAAAGGTTTTCATGATTTATATAATATGTATGTACAGGTAACACTCGATTTACGCGGTCTGTTGGGACCGAAGAAAGCACGTGTAAATCAAATTCGCGTAAAACAAGGTTCTGGACTGGTACAAATTCCGTTTATGGGACCAGAAATTTAACATATTGCGTAAATCAAAACATGAGATACATACAAAATTTCATTTTGGTTCCCTGAAACCGCGTTAAATCAAGAACATAAAACGATATATATTTTACTTTTAAAAAATTAAAGAATATTTTTTTATAACGATATGCATAAAGCTTTGTTTTTTTATTTTTATAATATTGAATTAAAAAAGAATAAAAAAAATAATTGAAATATACGTATGTAGTTGAATATTTAAAATCAAAAATAATAAAAGATCTTTTTTAAGTGCAACTCACCCCAAAGCTACTTTCCAAAATTAAAACTTAATTAATAATTTTCTTTAAAAATGGAAATTTCAAAATTTCTAGCTAAATTTACTAACTGTCTGTTCAACGATTTCGAACGTTAACGTTCGTATAGAATTTTATTTGGAAAATGTTTTTAAAACTGAGTGTTTTTCATACAAATTTTCTATGCGAACGATAACGTTCGAAATCGTTGAACAGGCAGTTATTTCGAAAATTCGAAACTTATTAAGAAAATTCAGAAGTTTGGTTTTTTTTAACAAAAATTGTTTTATATTTTTGAGGGATTCACAAGGTGTCATATGTCTTAAAATAATAACAGGAAAAAATACGACTGTTGTGAACAACGCCTCATAATTCAGTGTGCTTTATTGAATTTAAATCAGCTGACTTAAAACAAATATAAAAAATAAATATTTACCTAAAATAAAAATATTTTTTAATTCTAATCCATGAATTAATAAATTAAATTAGATGTTACCTGACTATTTTCCATTTTTCAGACGCAAATCACAAATAAATTTTATTTTGTTTGCTTACTGCCCGTCTATACCAGAGATAAATATTGCGGCATTTATTGCCGTAAATGTCAAAATTATGTTATCTTTAATGTAGACGGAACTTTTTTGTACTTATTTATTGCCGGAAATTTAAGTTGGTCCATTTTCGTTGACAATTAGTTCTAACATAAAACGTCAAATTTGGTTGTCAAATGAAAAAAAAGAAGCAAAAAAGGAAAAAAAATGGAAGCAAAATGTGTAGGTAAGAAATTAAAAAATTCCTAGCCGCATGTTAAATTCGGTTGTTAGCTGGATAAAATAATACCATCAATGGCGACGGCTTACAAAAACTAATGCGGCTCGGCTCAGTCGCACAATAAACATAGAAGCAATGTTTTATTAATTTAAGACTCTTTTTGTTTACAAAGCAACAACAATATTTTTGAACCACACCTTGTGAATACCCCTTATATATTTTTAATACAACTAAAGATTTTATTTAGATTTTTCCACTTTATTAATATTTCGAACTTGTAAAATTTTTAATTATCTGTATTTTTTTGAACTTTAGAATTTAAAACACTTTTCATATCATTTTTTTATTGACGTCTTTTTGCATTTATAAACAAAGAAATTTTAACATTTAATAGGATTTTCGAAATTTACTTGCGTAAGTTGTTAAAAAAAACTATTTAAAAAAAAAAAAAATTATCTACAGCAAAACAAATAAAGATATTTATCTGAAACTCATAAATTACACAAAGTTTGCCACACATGGCAATAGCCCACAGTAATTAAAATATTTCAAATTTTACAACCAGACAGATATTGTGAGAAAAACAAAAGCTTAAATTTTTTAAATTTAAATTTTTAAATTTTTAAAAAAAAGTTTTAGGATTGTTGACTTCCATAAAAATACAATGTATTGCATCAAAGTTTTTCTTGGGATGCAAAAATTAATTAACAAGGTTTATTTTAAATGTGCTCAATTCCCATTTCATACTATTGGTAAACTGAAATTTATTGTTGATGGGATAAGCTTGCAATTTAATTTGAACAATTTTTCGAAAAAATCAATATACCTTTTTGTTAAGTTCAAGAAGATCTATCTCACTATAAATATATATTTTAATTAAACATTTGCTGTTGTAAAAGTGTTTTCTAGGAACTATGGAAACCAAATAAATAATTAAAATTCTTTTATCTAAAGGCCAGCTTTGAAGTTATTAAAATAACAAATTGGGAAATGTTACCTTTTAACCCGGCATATCGTATTTATTTCATTTTGATATGAACAACTATGAAAATGTTTTGTTTTGTTAAGAACTACGTTTGAAACTACATTTTGGCTTTTTCAAAATTAAATTGAATTGCAAAAGCTTTAAAACGGCAGTCTTTTTTACTGTTATTGAAAATGCGTCTTCTTTGCCATGATTTTTTTTCCCCCAAAACGAGTGTTTTTTCTCTTCGGTGTTCAGTTAAAAAAAAAGTGGACAACTTTAATTAAATGCTCTAGTTTTAGAATTAACTAATAATAAAATCAAAAAAGCGGGTAGGTAAGCTGGTAGTCCCTGTTCCTGCAGACAAGCGTAGAGCTTCGCGGGATTAGCTTAGGGAATTAAAATAAAAAAAATGAGCCTTAGCGCTCACGTAAAGCTTATTTTATTCCATTGCCATTACTGACATAGAGACGGGAAGAACTGTGTAACTTCACAGTATGAAGTTTACACGTACGGAATGTTTAAAGATTCTATTCAACCTCCTAAACAAATTTACAAAAAACAAACATAAGTTGGCGGCGGTATGCGGAATTTAATGAAAATTTTAACAAATTCGTTTTATATGTCTATCAATCGCACCACTAAATTTCTTGAAGATTGGTCAATTATTTACCTTGTGAGGTAAATAATGGTCTATAGACCCCATTCGAAGACCATTCTCGGAAATCATGTTAGTATGGCTAAAACCGTAACGAATAATGCTTTTGTGCATTAATTTTACATATACCCTATTAAAACTTGTTTCCAAATTAAACTTTTTGTGTCCGAAACCATCTTATTAAGTTGGTATTTATATTAAATTCGCCCCAAAAATATTTTACTGCAAATTAAATTATTTTCGAATCAGTTCACATTTGCCGAAAACTGCCATCTATAAAAATGTTAATATTAATAAACGATTTAGGGACCGTCACTAAAATCCTTTTAAGACAACAAATCTCATATGAACAAATAACTCTTGTATGAATTTTAACCTCTTAACATAACTTTGGTTTATTTTGAGCCGATGACTACTCATCGTTTCCAAATATTGTAAAACCTCGAAAATTCGTTTGTAAATACCGGTTATAATTTTAGGATTGTTTTTATTAAATGGAACTGTTATTAAATTGTTGAATATTTTGTTTTTAAACTAGCAATTTTTGAATTTTTTGGGGCATATTTTTAACAATTTTCAGTGCATATTTTCAAGTTTTTACTGCATATTTAATGCGCATAAAACGTGTTTTTTAGAGCATATTTCTGGTTTCCCTGGTAATTACACACAGATTGGCAACACGGCTTATGTTCGCATTAATTTTTTTGTCCATATTTGCGATTATATCGTAAGCGACAAAAGCAAATTTCACAGGCGAAGGGTATTAATATTATTTTTTTTTCTTAAGCAGTGCAATAATTAATTTGCAAGAAAACTAAATTTCGATAAATTGTCGGTTACGATATACATAATCGCAAATAGGACTCGATATGTTCTATTTAAATCTTAGATTTGTGTTAAATGTTTTTTAAGGTTGTTTGCTTTAACTTTGTATACCCTCTTCACAACTAATTGTGGTGGAGAGGGTATACTAAGTTTGTCATTCCGGGTGGAAATTTTTTTTATTATTCATCTCAGACTTCATAACGTATACATATTCTGGCTCCTTGAGTAATTCTAAGTCGATTTAGCCATGTCCGTCTGAACAATGGTGTCAAATTGCTTGTAGTTATTCCAAGCAGTTTGGGATTGAAATCAAGCAAAATCGCTTCAGACGGACCAGAGCTATGAATCAAAATGTTGAACCACCACCTTAAAAATGTGATAATTTTGTTACAAAAAATAATTTTGTTACAAAGAATAAAAATTCGTTTTATTCGACTGGAAAATTTCGTGAAGATCCGTCCATAATTTACCCTAGGCCCCATATAAACACTACTCCCGCAAAACAGTTTAGTACGCCTAAAACCATAAAAAATAATGCCATCATAACATATAATTTGGTACGTATTGATTGATTGATAATTAAAATAATTAAAATTACTTTGTTTCTTGGTGTTACTACTAATGCCCGTAATTTCTGCAAACAGATATTTAGCTGTGTATAGATATCTATGGTGTACCGAATTTTTGATAATTTAAACATGTTTGTCTTACCCACTGGTTGCACTGTAGTGTATTTTACACTATCGATATTTGACGGGTAATTAAAAATATTAATAAAAATACAAATGTTGCCATATTTTAAAAGAAAACTTAAAGGAAAAAACACGTAGGAAAAATTAACGTTGAAATTACCAAACTATTTTTACCGGATAGGTAAAGATAACTGTTAGATACGAACACGACCAGATATCTCTTTGTTGAAATTACGGGCATAAGTATCTCGAAGTTTTTAATTTCATAAACATGCAAATGTGTTATTTAGACCACAAACACAATTATTTCTGTGTATTAAATTACACCGAAACTATTGACCTTTGAGATGTTTTATAACAAAGGCTACATATTTCCATAGATTTTTGTATACAGAATTGAATTCTGTCGAAAATACAAAAGAACTTAACAAGTGTTTTTAATCGTTTCTTTATTAAAAGCCTTAAATAATTTGTATATTGTTTTACTTAAAAAAGATGTTTTAAATTTTTTACATTAAAGTTGTGATTTATTGTGTATTGAAATTCTCACCTACATATTTATGTTTAATGTTTTCATATAATTTTTTATAGGCTATTAACAAACCGACCGTTTTACACACTATCTTTTTTCTGTGACCTTAGTTGTAAAAAAGCTTTAAATTCATTTGTATGCGTTTTTTTTTATTAAAATTAGATTTAAAAGCTGAAAAACAAAACAATTACTACTCATATGCTAAATCTATTAAAATTTTGTAAATTTATCTTTGGAAATAAAAACCACCATCCATTATTTTAGCCATCAATTACCATCTGAAAGGTACACATTTTGTTTATATTAAAATTATAAATATTCAATGTTTTGCGGAAACTTTTAAGACAATTTATATCTTTATGATTTGATCTTATTTTTTTTTTATATTTTAATGATATTAATTTATTTCTTAATAGTATTTATGTTAAATTTTAATGAAACATTGATTTTGTTTTTGTTAAAAGATAATCTGTAAACAGAAACTCCACTCATTTATATTAAAGACGATCCGTAACCTGTACTAGGGATGCGGCGAATATTCGGTTAAACATTTGGATTCGCGATATATTTGCTTATTCGCATTCGTATGTGGATATTTAAAGCGAATATCTAATGATGGCAATATTAATAATATCTGGAAACTTTTTTGACAAAATAATTTGTAGCATACGTCAAAAAGCTTATTTTATTAACGATTCTCAACGCACTACTCTTAAGAGTGATAAAGCATCAAAACTTATGCTTTTAAAATACCAGGTGAGCTACCGCATAAATATTTCGATTTGAAGAGCAAAGTTTTTCGAAAGCAATTTCCGATTCACTTGACTTTAGGTGTGGTTCACATTCAACATCGGCCCTCAGGTTAGGTTAGGTTAGGTTAGGTTAAGAAGGGTTATGTGCCCAAGGGCACATTTCCACTCGGAGACCAATGCGGTCCATTGTGAATCCCTTCAGTGATAGCAAGAGAAAAGTTAAGAAAAGAAAAGAAGGATGAGGTGGATAGAAAGTTAGATAGAAAGTTAGAATGTAAGTAGGTACCATGTAGAACTATACCCTCTCTACAGTCCCCTCAACAGAAACAACCGCAATATTTCTCTGACAAACCCCAGTAGATCAGCCGGACTACATCCAGCGATGCACCCCAGTTCGTCGGGAAATCTATATCCTAGCCACTTCTGTCTGAGACCCTGAGGACAATGGCACAATACATGCTCGATTGTCTCCAGCTCCTCAGAATCTTCGCACAACCTGCAGAAGTCCGGTATGGTGTTGTCCCATTTGCCCGTAAAAGCCCTAACAGGACAATGACCCGTCAATAACCGTATAAGCGTTCTAAGACCACTCCTGTCCGTTCCCAGTAGAACCCTGGTTGCCCCGCGTCTAATCTGGGCCATAGTGCCCTAAACATCCTGCAATCCGTTCTGTTCCCCCAGGATTCGAACCCCCTCTCGCGAGTTCGTCCGCCACCTCATTTCCATCAACCATGCAGTGTCCAGGTACACAACACAGCCTTACATTGAATGACTCCATGAGTTCCCTAAGAGCATTCCTACACCGAGCGACCAGGCACGATCGCACCGTATAATTTGTCAACGCCTAACATCGGCCCTTAACATTTAACCACCCTTTATAATAATATTTTGTTTTGGCAGATTTTTTTATTGTTTAATTTTTTTACTTTTATCATTTTTATAAAATATAAGAATTTTTTTTAAAGCTCGCTTGCAAACAACAAATTCGCATTTTGCATTATTTGGCATGGCCGACGGTTGTATTTTCGCCGTCGTCGTTCAAAATTTTTCATTTTTAGTAAATTTTGGTCGCCGTCAACGATATGTGTGCCTGGCGTTCTCAACACCTGTAATGTCACATCGGCGTTTTCGAGTACAATTTTATGATATTTATAATGTAACGACGTAATCTCTTTGGATAGTTTTCGACTTGAGTTACAGACACACATTCTTCTCACTTTTCGAGAAACGATGGAATATCTTGTTTCACATCTTTTCGATGCGAGCAGTTCTCACTGAAGTTACAGAACATGGGTACAGATTAGGAAATTATAGTTTTCTAATTTTTGTGTTTTAATCTTGTCTTTCTCATCTGCTTTTAATATTTTATGTACACATAAATATAAAACCACCTACCAGCCAAGGCGAATTAACTACAGGTGGTGTCGAAACGCCTTTTGATTTTGACAGTTCGAGCCTATTTGTTTTGATTTGTTAGTGTTTTGCTAAGAATGGTTGACATATCGAGCCGTAAACACTAACAGCCGTATTCATAAAAAATAAAATAAGTTTGAAATCTGTTTTAAGGCAAAATTTTCATACAAATTTTTCTTAAAATGCATTTCAAATCTATTTTAATTATTTATGAATACGGCAGTAACAATGCAATGCAAAACCCCCTATGCTGTTTCTGTTGTTTTTGGATTGTTGTAGTTGCGACACCACCTGTAGTTGAATTCGCCTTGCTACCAGCCAATTTCAAGTTAAAAACTGTGAATACACCATTGTCGAACAAGAGCAAAATAGATTAATTGCTTGCTTTGTAATTATCCCAAATTATTTATTTCTCGGAATATAAACTACAGACGTTAACCCTTAAACATCTAATGTTAATTTGTACGATAAAGTAGCCATAATATTAATATAAATTTTGAAGTGCTTACAAATGATTTTTAAACTCTAGACTGTAGACTAATAAACTTGTAATAAAAACACATGAAGTTTTTTTGAAAAAAAAAAAAAATTGTTTTTGGTTTTAACAAAAATTAAATCAATTCAATTGTCAACTGAGTCTTTCAACTGAATTGATGCTTGGCCACACACTTCATCAACTGAATTGAAAGATTTTAAATTCATTTTAATTTTAAAATACTTAACTTTTGTTTTGCAAAAGAAAAATACAAACATTAATTTTGAAACCGACCAAGAGACTCGAGTACAATCGATTTGGACAACAACCGACTCAGTTGACAATTGAATTGAATCGTGTATGGGCTGCTTTAAACATTTTATTTTAAAATATATGTACAAAACATGATTGCATTTTGATTGTTTTTTTATTAAAAGAGTTTGGTAGAAAAAATCATACAACTTTGCTTTAGAAAAAACAAGAATTCTTTTGTTAAATGATTTTTTTAATCGTTCTAATAAAACAATAAATATATTTGTTTGAATTTATAATAAAATCCGTAAATTTGCACGCTTTTTATTATAATTAATTCAAAGTCGGTTTAAAAAATAAAATTTTTTTTTAAGATTTCTTTATTTCACTACTCTATACAAGTCTTCACCTTATTTTCAAGTTCAACTACTTTGTATTTAGTTTTTTATGCAAACATTTAAAAATATTATTATAAAACAATTCTTAGTTGTTGTTGTTGTTGTTGTTGTTGTTTTTTAACTTAGAAATAATAAATAATTGGCATGTTGTAATTAAATAGGGGTTTAAACTAATTTTCAATTTAGCAGTTCTTTTTTTTCAAGTAAGAAAACTTGTTGGCTTTTCAAATCAAAAAATCTATGCCTAGTTCAAGGTATTTTCAAAATTTAATTGCTTTCAAAGATCAACTTTGATTATTGTATTAGTTTTAACAGTCTTTTTGTTGTTGCTCTTTTTTTTAGCGATCACAATGAAACAGAAAAAAAGAAGCCAAAGCTATTTACATAATAATGCGTGCGTGCATAGGTTAAAATTTGATGTCTCTTGCATATTTGAAATAGTTTTATAATAGTTAACTATTAGGACCATCTGTTGCTTTGAAAAGCAAAAAAAGAAAAAAAAACATATAAAATACTTGTTAACAAACACTTATAAATTACATAAAGCTTTACTGATAAAGGCCTACTTAAGTACAGGGTAGCGCAGAATGAGCTGCGCAGTGTTCTTAACAGGGTTTAAAAAACTGTCGAACAAAAAACCAAAATTTGTTAACAACTTTTCGCTTCTTGAGTTAGTTTGACAGCGACTGTTTACATTTTATGAATTAGAAGCAACAGTTTTTTTTTTGGCCTGTGACAAATGAAGAAGTTTTTCTACCTTGACCGCAGTTTTTTAAACGCTGTTCTTAACAAAATGCTGGAAAAAACAAGAAAACAAAAAGTAACTAAAAAAAGTTTGTAAAGAGTTTAAACCATTTGGTACATTATGCGCCACCCTGTATAAGCATTACCCAGCAAACACGAAGTCCAACCTTTTGTAATAAATGGCGTTATCATTTGATTCGAATTTTATACAACGGCCATATGTGAATGATTGAAATTCTTAAATTTGGCTGCAGTGCCTAGCATGCCCCTAGATGGGTAAAATGTATGACCAACCCCACTTTATTTTTAATCTCAATCATATATTTCTAACATACCTACCCACTATCTCCATTCTTTAAGGGGGCTCCCACATAAAAAAGGCAATACAGATTATAAATATATTTAAGAACAATCCACATAACTGCCAAGAGCACCACTCGATTCAGTGTACTTGAATTAGGTTAAAACGCCAGGTGCCCAGCTTGTCTAAAAAAAAGTGTCAATTTCTTTCACAGTGTAATTATTGTAATTTTCTCCCCACTATTCAACAAGTTGCGCTATATAAAAAAAATATATGGCGCAATTTTAAGCTCAAATTTATTTTTTATTTAATAAAACATTGGAACTTGCATCTTAAGTTTTAAAATCTCAAGAATGTTCACACTTTTTATATTATAAAGCTTAAAAACAAATGTCAAAGAAATTAAAATCAAATTTGTCAGATCATGATAAACATGCTATTCTTCTCTCTCCTCTCACCATTAAACTCAGACTTTCTAAAAGAAAACGTTCATAGTTAGTGTAATCCCAGACCTAGCAACACAAATGTTTTTATTAAGTTCCCTAAGATAATTTAGCGAAGCTCTACGCTTGTCTGGAGGAAAGAAACCAGACTCTCTGGCGGGAATAGAACCCGCCACCCCGCCGCTGATAGACTAGCTCACTTGCAGATGTAAATTGAAAAAAGTATGGGTGTTAAAAACAATCCACAGTTAAAAAACATTTGAAAAAAAATGTGGGTTTCAAAATATCTTCCAATAATTTTTTTAACGGTTGTCGTTTTAATAAAAGCGTCACGAGACAGAAAATATTTCGTTTTTTTTCTGTCGTTTTCTTCAAAAACTGCCCTTTTTGCGTTTTTGTTTTGATCACGCAATTTGTGTTGGTTGTAGCCGCCTGTTTTTACACATTGCCACTTCACTACGAAAAAACGCTTTCTTTCTCTTTCTTCGAAAGCTGCCCTCGCAAATGATTTGGGCATTTTTCTTACGTCACTTTTTCATTTCTGTATGCTTTGTGATTTGAAATCAAACCTCGTTGTTTGTTGGGTACTGTTGATATTTAACATATTTAATCATATGTAAAATAGTTATAACTGTTACACAGATAACACGTTGTTGACAATGCAGAACGCATCAGGAAATAAACAGGCGACATGGCATTTCTACTACTGATGACGATTTTTTACTCATGTATTGTTTGGTTATTTTTTTAAACCATTTGTTTAATTTTTAAATAAAATTAAAGACTATATTGACCACAATGAAATAATAATTGGCTAAAAATTTATTTAATTCATAACGTTCGGTGGCACAGTTAATTTTTTCTTAAAAAATGTTTTTTGACGTATTCGGAGACAAATTTCCATTTTTGTTGTAATCAAGGCCCATTGAAAAGGTGTGCGCAAGAAGCCTGATGATCATTGTTTTTGTTCTTTTTAGTTGTCAAAAGTTGTTTACATTTTGCTTACATGTGCATGTATACGTTGGTTTACGTTAATGGTATGTCATACATATGTACACGTTTTTTCCTTTTGCTTTGTATATGTGGTAGCACATTTTTGACAACTAAAAAGAATCGTTTTTTGTTTTTGTACAAGTAAGCAGACCTGATAGATGGGCCTTGGTTGTAATGTAGTTTATGTTGCTCTAGTGCTGCCACCTGTATTATTTCACCGTGGCACATTGTGGAGAACTGACCAGTCAGTCAACTTTGTTGCACAATGTTAAATTCACTCTTGTTTGTTAACAACAACCAAACACTGCTCAAAAGAGTGATATTAACAATAAGCATTTTATTGGTAATTAATGTCTTCAGGGTTCCCAGTTTTATTTTATAGCTAAACCCCAATTTTCGATTTACATTGCCACAGATCCATAAAAATAAAAACGTATTATTGGGTGTGTTCTAGAATCTCGAAAGTGGATATTTTCAGCATTTTTGGTTTTCTGCATTTCACATCCACATGTTTTTATTCGTTTTCAATTAGAGTAGTAAGGGGCTGGTGCAAGAAAAACGAATCGACTTTTTTTTCTAATATGTGATACCAGGTCCTGGACTTTTATGCAGTTAAAATCGCGATTTATGCGCATAAAAAAATGCAAATAAAAATAGAAATATACGCGCTAAAAATTTTAAAATATGCAATTAAAATTATCTTAAATGTTTTATAAGTGATAAAAAACAACATAAAAATAACAAGATAAAAAAAAATAGCATGAAGAACGTTAAACTTCAGTCTCATAAACGTAAGTAAGGCACAATAACCACAAAAGTAGAAGTTAAAATAAAGTAAAACACAAATATATAAAGAAAAATTAAGAGAATCATGTAAATAAAGTCACTTGTAAAGTCCCAACTATAATATACATAAGCTGGCTTGAGCAACTGTGCGAATACATGTTAATCATAAGTGTCCAACTATATTCAACTTAAGAAAACTTTTTGTTAAATTTTTTTAAAACTGTCATTTGCTTAAGCAAAGCGCTAAGCTACATTTTTTCAAAATAAAAGTTTAATGTCTGTTTTTCAAAACAAAATAAAACGGAAGTGATAGGTGCATGATTAAATGCTGATAGCTTTTCACTGTTGAGTCCGTTTACAACATCTTTGAATTAGAAAAAGTTTTCAGCATAATACATATTTGCTTTCAACCACGTCCCGTATCTGGTTGTGAAAGGCTGTAGAGGAAGACATTTATCCGGACAGTTCTTTTTATATGCGGCAACACGTGAAGGTGCTTTACCAAACATTTTTCCAATACGAAATCAATAAATAAATATTATCGAACTTGTCTTTTACCTCTTCTGCGGATGGGTGCATTGCAAAATAAAGCAATTAAAACAAGTTTTTTTTCAAAATATGCAACAAAAATATGCAATATTAGCAAAAGATGCAAAAATATGCATTCAAAGCAAATTATGCAAAAATATGCACTAACAAATCAATGACCATTTTACTGAAAATTTCTTGATTCGAAAAGATATTTTGTATATGGTAATCTCCGACTGACGAGAAGAAATATGCATTTGCATTGGTGATAACATTGTTTACAAAAAAATTTTTGTTTTTAATTTAGATTGTTCTTTATCCAATTTAATCAAAAATATATCGTTACCTAAAACGCAAAGTTTTTAACGCTTTTTATATAATTTTCCGAAAATTTGTTTTTTATAATCGATTTAGCGACCTCAAATTATTTTTTGGGTTTGTTTAAAATTTTGCAATTTTTCGCAAATTAATAAAAAAAAATTTATAAAAGCGATTTGCTCCTGTAAGTTTTCTGATTCTATACAGCTTTAACGATTTATAATAAATAGTAGACTTTGCTTTCATGTCGCTGTTAGCAAAATTTATGCGACTTTCCGCTAATTTAGCAATTTTTACCGAATTTTGGCCCAGAATTAACGAAGGAGTTTCGTTTATACTTTCGTTATAACTTTTTATTTAAGAAATATTTATTAATTTTTTTTAATACAGTATATAAATGGGGAATATTTTTAGTTTAGTTATGAAAATTAATATTTTGCAAGTGGTGGCCATTTTCTGCTTCGCAAATTCGAGCTCTTTCCAACACATTTTCATAACCTTTCGCTAAACTTCAGGTGTAATATTGTTTATTTCGTCGCGCATATTGCTCTTTAATTGCTGGATGATTCTTGGCTTATTAATGTAGACTTTTCCTTTCAAATTACCCCAAAGAAAACAGTCTGGGGCGGTTAAATCCGGTGAACGCGGAGGCCAATTAAATTCACTGAGTCACAATCACGCTTAGTCAAAACAATGGATCGTTGATTTGAAAAATGAAGTTCATTTTAAATTCCCCAAGTCTTCTTTACAAATTACTGAAAAAAAGAGCAAAAAATTATAATAAAAAAGTTATAAGCAATTCAAACCCCTTCGGTAATTTTGGGCCACCCTATAGTTAAAGGGGCTTTTAATCAATAATATGGCTTGTTTGAAATATTAAAAATTTTCGTGAATTTTCGCTATTTTTGCAATTTTAATTTTTTTTTTATTTTTCGAAATTTTGTTTTTTTAACCCGTTTAGCGATTTCAAATTAATCTTAGTGTTTGATTAAAAGTTTGCAATTTTTCGCGATAGAAGCGATTTTTCATGTGATTCTTTCAGCTTTCACTATTTTTAATAAACATTAGACTTTTTTTCATGCTGCAACTAATGTTTTTTCGAACGAAAAATTGGAATACACAAAAAGATGCGGACTTAAGAACGACACCAATTTATGAATTATCCGTTTTCATAAAAATTTTCGTTTTCAATTTGAGTCGAAACCTAGAACATACCTGTTTGCCAAAGAAAAAATATGCATACATTTATTTATTAACGTATTTATTTGAATCTATTTGTGTAATATTTTTAAAACTAATTTTATTTGTACTTTGAGATCTACAAGTAGATACCTACACTCACAATATTATTACTTACAGTAACGGACTGTAGTTTATTTAAGAAGTTTTCCGTTCAGTCATTTTAAAACTGTCAAAAATTCAACCGCGAATTCTGTAAAAACAAATTCAGTAATTTTTAATAATTTAACTACCAAAAATAAATTTTTAGTTATCCATAAAAAACGTTTTGCTTGTTTTGTGTTACAAATTCCCATTTTCTATTTGTTAAAATAATTTAGTTAAATACATCAAATTTTTAAAGTAAAATAATTGCGAAGCCATATTGGTCATGCTGCTGGTGTCTTATAATTAAGAGTTCTTCTGTAAACAACGGGGTCAGTACAACAAAAGTATAACAAACGCGTGTAACGGAATAAGTAAATAATAATATTCTCTCTTTCTCATTAGAAAAACAAGCGGGCACTTGTCTGTCTGGTATTTTTTAGGAATTCGGCTCTTTTGTGGAGTAAACGAAAATTACTGAATTTAATAAAATAACTGAATATTCCTTTGTTTTTACGGAACATGGGATTGAATTTTTGACAGTAAAAATTAAATGAACTTTAAAAATAAAATGAAAAATAAGTAGACCGGTTTTTAACTGAATTTTCATTTATTTTGTATTACAAGGTCAGTTAATATTACGTACAGAATATTGTGAGTGCATGAAAAACTTTGACGCAAAAAGGACTTTAATTTGTACCCACATCTTAACCAAATCGGTCTTGAGGAAATCCCCAACTAAAAAAATCTCCTGGGGATTTTCACGATTTTTATGCCCAATTACCAAAAAGAAATCCCCTATTTGGGGACAAACCCCCAAAACCGAGAACACTGAATATCTCAAATATTAAACTTAAATTATAATTTGCTTAGATTCGCAAAACTTTAAATGTTTAATAGTCTTAAAGATTTAATAGATTTATTAACTTTGCTAAAGAACATTTAATTGCTTCAAGAGCAATCTATTTTTTTCTTAATACATACACCCATATCGTCACCTAAAATACAAAACAACGCATCATAAAAAAAATTTTAAATTGACTTTTTGATTGATTTTTCTTAATTTTTCTATTTTTCTACATGTTCACAACTTTAGACCCCTGCGATCAAAAATGTCGACTTTATTAAAGAAATTCAAACGTCAAGTACACCTTGTTGCTATTGATTCTGTAAAGTTGTTTGCTTCTCCTGCAAACTAAAAAAAAGTGTTGTTACGTTATTTTGTATTTTAGATGACGATATGTTGATGTATTTTGTCTGATTTGTATTTCTAAACAGCAATTATATGTTTTGAAGTAAATTTGTTTTTATTATAAATGTTTTTTTTAAACATAAGTAACTGCCTGTTTTTAGAATGCAAGCACAAAAGTGACTGGCCAAACTCACATTTAAAACACAAACATATTTTGAAATTTTGTTTTTGTTTTAAATGTTCGTTTAACAAGTCACTTTTGCACTCGCGATCTAAAAACAGGCAGTACATAAATGTGTTTTAAAATATTCTGTTTTTAATACATACATATGTATGTAGATTTAACTAATAACTTTTCCCCGGGAAAGAGGGATTTATTTTTGATTTTTCTGGGAAATTACCGCGCAGTAGAAAACGAAAAAATTGTATTCGATTTAATTTATTTAAACAAAAATTGAAGAAAAATGAATTTAAACTTTATATTTAATGCAAATCCAACAAACAGCCTTGATATAAAACCAAAAAAGTTAAATTTTTTAAACAACTTATTACAAAATATTTCTTTGAATATATGATTTTAGTACAGAATATGCATTTACAGTACCGGTTGGCAACCTATTTCTAATTTTAATCACGAAGAGTCCTGTGTATAGCCTGGTAAACTGGTCAACAATTCACGTGAAATGCTGTCAAAACCCATATAAAAAAACTATTTGCGCAATATCTATAAAATAATGTTGATAGCAATGTACTTTGATAATTTTGTGAAAAAATTCCGAAATGTTTCAAGAAAAAATTTTTTTACAATTGCGAAAAAATCACCCCCATCGTAAATAATTTTTCCCCTTTTCACATATTTGCGATCATGAAAAACTTCCATGAAAAAAGGTAATTCAAAGGAGAATAAAAACGAGAAAAAATTTTTACGGGAAAAAGTTACCCTTATTGTGAAAAGTTTTTTCCCTCGTAATTTGTTCACGTTTCCCTTAGATTTTCTCACTTTATTTTGGCTAGGGAACAAAACATGTTTATAAGTAGTTTCATTTTACAGAGAGTCGTAAAAGGTTCATTCGATGATGATTTGACGAAAGATAAACGAAGTGTAAAATGTTGTTTTAGTATGTACTCTGAAATTAATCAAAGATTTTCTTAAGACTTGCACATTACAGCCGTACATAAACAAAAGCGGCACGCGTTTTCTAATTTTTGAATAGAGCGGCCTGAACGCTTTGCAATTAGAAAACCCGATTTTGACAGCTCGTTTAATAGTGAATAGTAGGGATACCAAACGGGATCGGGATTTCCACGATCCTGTATCCCGGTATTTTCGGGATCAATTTGTTTATTAAATATGTATATAACTTTTTTAAATAAACAACACTTTATTTATTTATGTTTGAATTTTCAAAAAAGAAAACTTAACAAAACAATTCATAAGCAACTTTTTTTTTAATTAACTAAATTTTATTAATTTTTGAATTTTGAAAAAAGAAAAAGATGATTATTAAATTTAACAACGTTTATTAACCTTTATTTAGTTTTAGAAATTTTTATGAATACAGTCATAAATCTGTAATATTTGTCAATGACCAAAAAATAAAATACATGACTATACAAAATAAAAAACATGTCGTAAACATGACATAAATCATTTGAACGCCAATTCATGTTTAAAGACGAAAAAGGAAGAATCATGTCAATAGGACATGAGCCGTATGAACTCAGACTTACTTAATGTCAACATAAATTTATTGGACCGTTAAAGTGTCGGTTAACGATTTTGGGTTTCTCAATATACCGACAAAAAACATTGTTTTCAATTGGCAACACCTCTCAAAATACATATAAAAGTTGGGAGCCAGCTGATTGAATTTATCTGTACGGCAAATACATAAAAGGAAAATAAATAATTGGCAGATGCGTGCTGGTTAGATTTGCAACATAATAGAAGCAAATTAGACATTGGGAAAACCAAATTTCTTTAATGTGCAGTTTTTCGTTGTAATGAGAAAACGGCCATAAGACAATGAATAATTAGAAAGTATAAAAATTCAATAAAAACGAAAATTTTTTTACATATAAAAATTGTTCATACATAAAAGTTGTAAAAATTCAAAATCCCGGGATTCATAAAAATAAATCCCGGGATTAGAGATTTGTCAGTCCCGAAAAATCCCTAGTGAAAAGTGAATAATAATGGCAATTTAGCTACTTTTCGGTCAATCTAGCGTTTTTATCTTTATTTTTATTTATAATTTGTACGGCTGTTAAGCATTCAAAGTTTAAAAACGAAATTGTCCGAAAATTTAATGTTTTATTCAGACTTTGGAGACTGAAAAAATCGTCACTTATTAAAAAAAAATCTGAAAATCGGCACTTTGCTAATTTCTGAACAAAAAACGTCAAAATGACGATAAATCGTCAAATATGGCAGCCCTGCATGCAAGTAAAATAAATGAACAATTAAAAATTTTAACTTTTTTTCTAATATTATTTATGAACAAAAACGAGAGTGCAAGAGAGTATTTAGTTAGTTATGGCTCATATTTATTTAACTGCTTTCACTGCCACATTTATGCTAACAAAATTTTGCATGTATGTAGGTATGTTTATGATAAATATAATGTTGACAACAAAAATATTTATTCATACGTAAAAATTACAGCAACAAAAAAATTTTAAGACTGATTGTCTATTAAACGAACGATATTTTTCTATTTATAGGGAATATGTTTTCAAGAAAAGTATTGTACTAATATAAATATTTTGAGAAAAATTATTATTTTTTTAACATTTCTTTAAATTTACACTTTCTTTAAAGGAATTCTTAATAAACCAAAATATATACATACATACATTTGTATATAAATTTCCTTTAATAAATTTTATAACCTTTCCCTTTTTTAAGCATGATGTGGTTATGAATTAAAAGTGGGTCAATTGAAGAATTTCATTTGACAAGCTGAATTTATTGCTTTTGTCAATGGATGGTAGACAAGATCTGCAGTAAATTTGATAGACATTTTGGGTTTTAAAAATTTTAAATTTTTTTGCTTCTCTGTGGTTTCTTTTCTTTTTTGTTTTTTTTTTTTTTTAATTTTTAGCAATTTGTTTGTAAATTATACGCATGTCTACTTCTCTCTGGTTTATTCAAGCTTTTTGTTTTGTTAATTTGGCTTTAACTACCGCCTCTTTAAAAACAAAAGACAGCCAGACAAGCCGACAGACCGATCGACGAAATCTCAAAGTTGAATATTGTCGCGTACGAACAAAACAACCGGCTTTTAATTAAGAAACCTTAACCTTTCATCATTCATAAGGTAATTTTTGTTACTAATTTATTTTTCATTTGTTCATTTCACAGAATGTTGGTTTGTAGACTGATTTAAAAAATTAATTTTGTCACCTTTTGTTAACAATAATATTTTGTTAGCTGTGAATAAAAGAGAAAAACCTACTTGAAATAGAATTATACAATTTTTAATTATAAAATTTGATATGTACGTTGTAGAGGCCTGCCCAATTCCAGTTGGACACGCATTCAAATCATTGATAATTTTTCAAACTCTATTCCGTAGTGTCGCTTTCACAAACAAATACTGAAGAGAAGTGTAGACGGCAAAATAACGTCAGCTTGTGAACGTGTAGAAGCAATAAACAATTGCTTTAGTATCCAGCGAAGAAAACTGCAAGCACTTTCACTTTTCAGTACCCATGTTCTGTAACTTTAGTGAGAACTGCTTGCATCGAAAATATGTGAAACAATATATTCCATCGTTTCTCGAAAAGTGTGAGAGAAAAAAGTCTGTCTGTAACTCATGTCGAAAACTATTAAAAGAGATTACGTCGTTACGTTATAAATGTCATAGTATTCTACTCGAAGACGATGTGACATAGCAGACGTTGATAACACCAGTCACACATATCGGTGACGGCGACCAAAATTTACAAAAATTTAAAATTTTTCGACGACGGTGGCGAAAATACAACCGTCGGCTATACTAAATAATGTAATATGATATTTTAATGTTTGTTGTTTGCTAACGAGCTTTGAAAAAGAAGTGTACTCTTTGATGTCACCACTAACTGCGAAAAAGGGCGGACCCATTCAAACCAAAATTAAAGGTTAATTTGGGGATAGTCTGTAGATGGTTTATGTGAAGTTTGCACGAAATCGGCCCAGTGGTACGGGAATATGGCTTTTAGATTTCCCTTTATATTATTCCCATACAAACATCAACAAAATGCTTTTTATTTTCCATATTATGATTTTTTATTTGCACTTGAAAAGTTACCAAACCATATATCGTAATGTCTTATGTGTACAATGACATTCGGAATAGAACTTAATGTATATTTCATATCGCTAGGAGGCAAAACGGGTAAAAGATCCCCTCCCAATATCTTCTTAACTACTCTACCGTTTTTCTTGAAATTTGGCAGACACATAGTGCAACATCTGGAAGGAACTACAGCCTATAATTTTAATAGTTAGGGCAAGATTGTTAAACGCCCCCCCTCCCTATATCTTCTTAACCTATCAACCGGTTTTCTTGAAATTTTGCATGCAGGCACTGTAATATCTAAAGGAAATTTTAGATATACATTTTTTGGAAATTCCAACCATTAGGGCAGGGCGTAAAAAATGGGAAAAGGGGCAAAACCTCCCTCTACCCATGTATTCTTAATTAATTATCCGATTGTAGTTTCAAGCCTTGAAGGAACTAAAGGCTATAAATTTTAACATTTACGGCCTAAAATAAAGCAAAAAGGGTTAAAACACCCTATTAAAGCACTATACCTTCTTAATTAATTAACCGATTCTTTTGAAAGGTTTATTTATTTTTTTGAAAAATTTTTTTCTTCGGTTATTCTACCTCGGCTATGCACGAACTCCGATGATTGCCACAGACTTCCCAATTGAATTAAAACCAGCGTTACTGTTGTGACACTAAAGTATCAATTTTACCCTTTTTCGACGGTCTTGATACACTTTATGACCCTTTTTTTAGTTTACCCTTTTGTATCATTTTTAACTATTTTGTGCCACTTTTTGACCCTTTTTGGAAATACCATTCACATTTTGTTTTTTGTCAACACTGCTGAACAGAGTTCTTCAGCTAAACAAATGTTTTCGAAATAAGTATTGCTTAAAAATAAACTTTGTACCAGTCCCAAATTTGACACTTACAATTCCATGCTTTCTTCAAAGCGGAGATGGAGGAATGGAGTTCAAGTCAAGATTTTATAACAAAGTATAGAACGCACATTCCTAAAAAGTTGTTAGTATTCGCAAAAAGTTTGTGTAAAAAAATTTTTTACTACTTCTAAATTGGATTTTTGTTATTTAACAAATGCAATTTGTTGTTCGTTTCTTCAAAAAGTTTTGCTCTCCAAAAGGGCAATGTTTTATTCTACTTCTACATCGACAGTGTTGAAAGTGCCCTGTTAAATAGGTGAAACAAATATATTTTTTTTGTTTATTAAAAACTTGGTCTTATTATATTCTTTAAAATCGGAAATACTGCTTATTGAAACCTTGACCCTTTTTAAGTTGAAATACCCTTTTTGTGAACCTTTTCGAAAATATCTAACGGTAACCCTGATTAAAACGCGTTAATTTTCCTATTTGATTGGCAATTGAAATGACAAACAATAAGTCGTAAGGCCAAAAGAAAGAAAAAAAACACAGAAAATTCAAATTTAATTATATTTTAAGCAACAACAATTATGCTGAGATAAAGCTTAAATTCTTACTTGTTTTTTGAAGGTATTCTAGAAGCCCTCAAAGTAAATGTTAGAAGTCAAGTTCTTGGTACCCAATGACACGCCGTGTAAATGAGAAATATGTTTGGAATGTGGCTGGGATTCCGTATGTCTGCAATAAAAGCATTTTAGAAGACCGCTATTCCACTTCTTTTTTACGCTGGGTATAAAGAAAGTTCGGGTATAAAAAACACACAGCAATGAGGATGCAAACAAAAAATACACACATTCTTTATATATTACGATGTGATATGTTTAATATATGTTTTGTATGTTTAATTCTTTAATAATATTGCAACAACAATTCTTTGCATGCGTAGGCCACATACGACACACAAGTAAGTAAGCATTACAAATTCTTTGTAGGCGTCCGCTACAAACGACAGATAACTAAGCATTAAAAATGTAGCTTTAGGTAATTTTGAAATACTATGAGTTTAAGTAAATATGTTATAGTTACTGTATTGAAAGGTTTTGAAAGAAACAAGTACTGTCTGGAGTGTATTTCTTTGATTTCTTGTGAGAGTACAACACTTTTTATACCCTTCACCAATGATAAAAGGGTGTATATAACTTTGTCATTCCGCTTATAACTTCCACAATATTGATCCTAGATCCTATAAAGTATATATATTCTGGATCTTTATGAGAAGAGAAGTTCAAATCAGGTTGACCGTCTGTGCGTCTGTCTGTTAAAATTAATTTTCGAACACCCTAAATATGATGGGGACTTGGACATATTTATTACAGATATGCTAATCAGAATTTTACTATTAAGATAAAATTCCTTGTTAATATAAAAAAGGTGTAACTCAATATAGCACGAATCTAGCACTCTTAATTGTTTGATTTAACATTCCGATTTAGTAACTATCTGAATACTTACTCAAATTATTTAATGCCATTTCGTGACATTTAATTTTAGCAACTTTCATACCTTCAATAAATTATTATTATCCAACACTGCAATTATCAATGCTTTATAATTATTTAATTTTTATTATAAAATATTAATAAAATTTTGTATAACATAAAAACACAGAAGGGATTTTTTTTTAAACGCCATTATTAATTACTCAAGCACAAAGTTTAAACATAATTGTATTTTCTCGTACATAGTTTTTTCTATGATTGTAACAACAATTAATTTGTTGTTATGTTATAACAAACACCATGTCACTTGTCAAAATAACTTAAGAAAGAGTTTGCACTTTAATGGCGAGATTGGGCTGGGACAGGCACTCCTCTCGATATTAAAAACAAATCGCGCAAAAGATGACATAAAATTCCAATTAAACTTTGTACTGTTTTTTTTATTATGAATTAATGTATATTTTTTTATTTGTAAAATATTTGTTGTATGTTAAACCTTCAAAGGTCTCTAGTTTTTCAAAAACGTACATTTGTACGAGTAATAAAACTAATAACACAATTTCTAGTGCAGGCACTTGTATTAGTGTTGGTAAACTGGGTACAATTTTATCTTTTCTGGCACTATTTGATTTCCAACAGTACACTTGTGTTTCAATTATTAGTTAAGTGCAGTTAGAAAAAAACATTTTTTCATTATGCAAGAGATCGGGAAGTTGCCGTAATTTCCAAAATAACTAACTTGACTTCCGATTTATTATCGTTGTTGTTGTAGCAGCGAGACAAAGAGGTGTAGCTGGTTTGACAAACCTCGGTCCGTGTTCGTTAATCTCCGAGCCGTTTGCGTGCGTATAACGAATTGTTGTGGGAACGAGCTATTATCGTCTCGTCATCAGCTTAATATGTTGACACAATTTTGGACAATAGGCTATGCTTCGATCAGGATAATTTCATAAATTAGTTGTTCGTTCAGTTTTCTTTTACAAGGTTATTAACCCGAGACAAGTTTTTCAGAAAAGCAAGTTACAAGAAGATTCGTTGCAGGAAATTGCGAAAAGCTGAGATTAACAGTCGTTTATACAAACTTGTGCAAAACATAAAAAATCACTGAGGCTACATAAAAGAATTCGGTCGAGTCTACCTGTTATGAAATTGTGTTGCTGCACACATAACCAAAATTGCCGGTATTTTAATTTAAAATTGTCAAGTTTTTCATTACAAAAATATAATTCTTTTACCAAAAACAAAATCCCTAATTTCCAAAATTAAAACTTACGCAAAATTACATGTGACTTGAAAAGATGACAAGTAGTTCTCGGTTTCAAAATAGTGTTGCTGCCATCTCGAATGTTTTTTTTTAAATATGTATGAGGATACCAATTTAGGAAATACTAATGAAACGTTTGTTATATACATAAGTATGTATGTAAATATATAATTTTTATAAAATGGTTAAATACACATATGAATATGTATACATATACAGTACTTCACGGATAAGTACTTCACTCTTAAGTGAGTTTCACGCTTAAATAATTCTAAAATAAAACATTTTCCCTGATTCATTTAATTTGTGTTAATATTTTTTTCTTAATTGCATCCCACTTAACTACGTAATACGCATAAATGGGTCATATATTTCGTAAAAAAATTTAATTTCAAACAATATTTTACGGTTAATTGCGCGAACGAATTTCTTGATTTTTTTGTAACTTTTAAGGAATTTTACTTTTCTTTGTGTTTTTAATAAAAATTAGCCAGTTGCCAAAGTGTTCAATTGTGTCATATTAGTTGTAAGTACAGTGTTACTTTGGTGAACGCAACCAATAGAAATGTTGGGCTGTTGCGATAACTTTAACGGAAGTTGTTTGTAGGATAGAAAGGAGTTTACCTAAAACAAAATTTTTAAACTACAGAATTAAAAAAAAACGAAAGCAATAATTAAACCTCTGGTACAAACCATTTCTCGAAAAATTCTAGTCATCCAAGAGTTTTTGTTGGCTTTGTTAACAATTGGCATATTGACAAATCCTTTAAAAGCCGTAGGGTTTTGGGCTTTACCAATTACAAAAGGCTTAACTTCGTGTGTTCCTGTTGCATTGGTGCAAGCGAGAAATGTAATTCGTTTTTGCTTATCGTTCATAGAATAACGGTAAATCAAAAAGACTATTTATTGCACTTAAGCATAATAAGATTTTACATACACACGTTTTAGTTTTGAATTTATTTATCAAAAACCAAACAAAAAAAGCCTTACTTGTTTTGTTGCTTTTGCAAAGTTGCGTTAATTGAGGCTTTGTTTTTTGAAAAGTTGCGTTTACAGAGGGTTAAGAGTTGAGTTTGCAATATCTTCACATGAAATAATAACCACTTCATGAAACACCTGATTGACTATGCATTAGGGATATTAAGGAAAAACTTACGATATTGTCTTATAACGTTGTTGCAGCTAATGAGCGGTATAAGCATTAAAGTTTCATTTAAATAATTGCTTTGTGAACGCAATTAAGGGACAATTCTGTAAAATGCGTTAGTAAAGCAATCAACCAAGATTCGTTTTAATGCGCGAGTAATGCATTAATCCGAGATTCGTTTAAATGCGCGAGTAATGCATTGAAACGAGATTCGCTTAAATGCGTTTCTCGGTTTAAAGCGTTTGGTTTTAGGCATTTTTCATAAACCCATTTATCCGTAAATTTAATATTCAAATTATTACTACTTTTTTGTTTTTCACATTAATTGTATTCCCACGAAAATTATTTTGATAATAAACTGGCAAGTGCACGGCCTAAAAAAACTGACTGACAGCACTCTTTATATTTTGTTTGCGAAAACAATAAAGCGAGTTGTTTTTGTTTTTATTTTGTTTTTTCTTAACCTACTTACAACTACAATTAATGTTGGAAGAATTCCAATCAGTTGTAGTGGGGAATGTAAGGAGAGATAAACTCACTGTTTATTGTTGTTGATTTTGTTTACACTTTGATATTGTTACAAGTAGAACTGTTGCTGTAATTCTTATACGCTTAACAGTTTTATTTGGTTTAATATCTTTAGCTTTTCTAAAATCTTTATGGATGAAGTTTCCTGACGATCTGGCCAAAGCAACCAGTGAAATGCGCATAGGAATAGCTTATCCCTTTAACAATAAATTTCAGTGTTTTTATCAATAATAAAAATTGGAAATTTAGCACGACTAACAAAATCTTGAAAATTTAAATATGTATTAGAAATTTTATGTTTTAATCTTAGCGAACGTACTTTTAGCATATTTTTCTTATTTTACGACAGCAGATTTTTTTTTTTAAATTTTAACATATTTTCATCAATAAGTTATAGCAACACTGGTGTGAGATTTTGGCGAGTGAGTCGTTATTTTGTAATATATTAAAGTAACACACAACCTGTGTTCTTTAATATATTACAGAAATCGGCTTAGACGTTAACGATAACGCCTTAAGCCTGGTACTCTGTTCAACATTTCACGTGAAATGCTGTCAAAACTCATTTGAAAAAAAAAATTGTGCGGAATATCTATGAAATAATTTTGATAGATTTGTACTCTGTTCATTTTGTGAAAAAGTTGCGAAATGTTTCTTGTAACATGATTTTACAACTGCGAAATAATGTAAGCTGCACTTTTTTCATGTGGAATTTTAAGCAAAAGCCAAAAAGTATGAACCATGGTGAAATTACTAGAAGGTGGCAGCACTAGGAGTTGTTGTGCAACAATACAACAAAAACAGGCAAATTTGTTTGTGTAAAATAGTCCATTATGTCAAAAATATGGATTTTCACCACACCAAAATATATTGTTTTTATTCATTCTGATATATTATAACAAATAAATTACGATTTCTACTTAGTTGAAACACGGGTACGTTTGTTCCAAGAAAAGTTTACTCCATAATTCTTAACACGTTCCTTTTTGGGGTTTTCGTCAGCCTCGACAAACCAACGCCAACAATTTCTTTCATCTACTAAAATGTATTTAAGTGACATAACCTCAAAAAAAACAAATAATTTTGACATAAAGGAAGTTTACCATGCATTGAGCAAAAAATAATTGATTCTGTAGTGCTGCCACCTTCTAATTATTTCACCATGGTATGAACTGATTATTAAATAAAAAATTCAAATAACTGGGAATCTCACAGAGTGTTTTTGATCGTCGACGAGCTCATTTTTTAATTGTAGACGATTCCTCGCACGGGAGAAACTGTTACACGTGCTGATTCGTATGAGAGATTCTTCCATAACGCAGCGAAAGACGCTTTTATTAATCATAAAGGGAATCGTTTATGATGCATGTAGGGATTATCTAACGAGTCTTTCAAAAGGCATGCAAAGAGTCATATGAGACTCAGCTTGGGATTATTTTACAACTCGTAAAATGCTCAGCCATATAACTGAGCTACATAAATAAGGGCATCATGTCAAAACTTCTAGGCTTCATACAATTTATATAAAACAAACCTTTAGGTCGCGAAATTAACACCATCCAGTCGGAAAAATCCTTTTTTAGAGGTCCTTAGGCCGGTTTGTTTTATTGAAATTGTATGGATATTAAAATTTTCATTTTTCAAAAACGCTCTTATTTAGGTAGCTCGACTCTTACAGGTTCATTCCAAGATTAAAAGACGGGCGTGTCAAAAAATAAATAAAAAAATAATAAATAAAAAAATAATAAATAAAAAAAAATTTAGATGTTTTTGTTACTCGTCAGATAATCATCAGAAGATTCTTTTGGGAGTTGTGTATTAAACATAATCGTCAAACAAACAGCCTTTGCTAGCTGGGAACCGTTAATAGTTTTTTTTATACATATTTACTTTCTTTTTTATTACGTATTTTATTAAAAAAAAACAATTTTTAGTTAAATACTTGTGGGATTTGTTTACATACGCAAAACAATGTCGTATACTTTGCAGGAATAAAAACGTCAAATTGTACAATTGATACATGTCAAAATTTTCGTGTGAAATAATTAATGTTGCTCATACTTTTTTTACAAATTTGAACAGAGTACTAGGCTTTGCACAATAAGGCCTATTAACTTCAGCCGGCTAATGATTCCGTCAATAGTAGACTACCTAGCATAGATAGATAGATAGGC
This sequence comes from Pollenia labialis, assembly GCA_949318255.1. Taxonomy (NCBI): domain Eukaryota; kingdom Metazoa; phylum Arthropoda; class Insecta; order Diptera; family Polleniidae; genus Pollenia; species Pollenia labialis. The sequence goes on from OX439139.1 coordinate 12,809,639, forward strand.
ATAGATTTCTGACTACATATTATTTCCTAATAAAAACAGCTGATGTTAGATGGTTTGTCAGAAGAAAATCACGCTCTAAATAAAATTGTATCTGAAGACTTTCCGTCTGACTTTTACAGAATCAATGTTATAAAGGTAACACACGACATGTATTTATTTTCCAGTTTGACAAGTCAGACGTAAAAACATGTCGTGTATGACATGCCTGCAATTTGTTACAGTGTATTTATTTTCTACTTTTTTTTTTTTTGTATAAACTTTGATGTGTAGAAAAATTATTGGCTAATTTTTATTGTTGGAGTTGTTGTTATTTCAAATTAATTATAATAAGCATGTAATTTATTATTAGCTTTTTTTGTTGTTGCTACTTAATGTTTATGTGCACGTTTTGTTGTTGTTATTAATTGCACTCAAATGTGTTAGGGTTTGTATGTTTGTGTGTGTGTGTGTGTGCCATGAATCTTTCACTGTCAAGTGTACAGCTCATAATTGACATCATTATCTTACAAAAATTAACGATGTTTATTTTGTTTTATTTTTTTGTTTAACGCTTTTTCTTAAAAATATAGAGGAAATCATAAATTTATTTAATGTATTTTTAAGTGTCTGTCCATCCGTCTATCTTTTGGTATAATATTGTTTTTAATTTGGAGTTATTTTTGTTATTTTTACTTAGTTTGAATAAAAAGAAATCAAATAATGATATTTAGCTTTTAATTCACTGTCTTAATTAGGTTATTAGTAGTGTTGATGTGTGAAATAACTTTATTAGGTTTTGTTTATATTCAACATTTTATAATTAATGTATTGTTTTAATTGAAATTAAACTGGAAAAGGAAGTGTCAGTTTTTAAAAATGAGGTAAATTTTGATTTCTTTTCAATTTATAATTTCAAAAAGGTAATTGGACAGGTCAAGTGGTTTAAAAAGTTTTCACAAAATCAAATTAGTTTTTAAAAGTGTGAAATGTAAAAGGTATGCTACTTTTTAAAGGGTACACGAGTTGCTATTGCTTTTTTGAGACTTGGCAACACTGCGGATTAAAAGGTACCATTTGCCGCACAGATTATTAAAATTGACTAAAAGTTAGAATTAATTCATAAGCTAAACTTGATCCTTCATGTTTGGTATGGAATGAAAGTAAATAAAATTCTACATCTTTAATTGCTAAAATTACTGCGTTCTCTTTATTATTTATTTAAGATTCTTTAATTTGGGCCTTAAATTTTATTGCGGAATTTCAATTTTTTTAGTTTGTTTATGTTGTGCAACCTCCTCCATTTTCGAAATAACGGTATATCCCGAGCTAATCTAAAAAAACGGCACCGCTAAATTCAGCGTGCCCGAATTACTATAAACTATTTTAATGTTACCAATTTTTTTATATCTTTAAAAACAAAGACACAACTTGCTGCACACTGGTATAAAAAATTTCTATAATTTCTTTTCCAAATAAACGTACTAGAAAGTTACATCTCGCGGAGAAATTAACTTATTTTGTTATTTTTTTCAAATCAAAGATCAGTGTTACGCAAATGAAGTTGCGTAGACGTTAAACTATAGCAACTGGCAGTGAACCCGAAATAAAAAAATTAATGAAAGTTTTATTTTTTCAAATAAATACTACAGCCACATAATTAAATGTGCAAGACTTCTTTATATATAATTAAGAGAAGTAATGAAAAAACAGGGAATTTTTTTTTTGGAGATTACGAGAGCAAACAAATTATAATATTTTTCTTGACATTAAAAAAAATAATTCTTTTAATCTCCAAATGAAATATTTATTTATATGCATATGAGAAAATCGTATTCCCAGCAAACACAGAAATACACCCTATGTATTGGCAAACGTATTGCCTGGATGAAAAATTTTATTGCGGCAATAATCGATTTCGTATTGCGGAAGATACTTCCTTCGGGAAGAAACGTGTCTCGATAGCAATACTCCTTAGCAATACGAAAGCGATTCTGCAAGATGATAAACTGGCAATATCGCCAGATAACCACATATAAGAAAATAAGAAGATATCGCCAAAATATCATTGGGATGATGAAAAGAAGATTTTGCATTTTGAAAAACATTAATTTTATTTTACATACATTTTTTTATAACAAACATACATATAAGTAAATTATACTTACAAATAAAATAAAGTAAAATAAAAATAATTTTGTAATTTCCAACAAATTCCTTTAAATTTGCATCCATTATGAGGGTTGAATAATATCTGGATAAAGTTGAAAAGGAAACAGATTAGTATATTACAGATTTATTTAATTTATATATTTACCTTCTGCAGAATATTTTAGATTTAATATTTCTTATTTTTTTATTTATGACGTACAAATATTTTATAAATTTTTTTTCTACACAAAATAAAAAATTGCTTTGATTATTTCCTTTTAGATGACAATTTGGGGATATTGCTAAACTATTGCCTTAGGGGATATCTTCCACATGTTTGCAGGGTTTAATAGAAATTTGTGTACACATTCTTTTAGTTGTAAAATAAAAGTTGTATATGGTTGTTTCCACAAAAAATGACTCCTTATAGCTCAAAAATTAAATTATTATTTTGAATTTTTTTTCCCCGATAATATTATAAAAAATAAATGTATCTGTAATTTTCCGAACGATTAACTTTAATTTTCGTTATACTAACAAAAATATGCTACTTTAAGTTACCCATAATAAATAAATTCAAACACAAAAACTGTTTACTTTTTAAAATGTAACGACCGTTACTTTTAAAAAAAATTTTTTTTTTTTTGTAACTAATTTCTTTGTTTTGTAAATAAATCCATTCCTTAAACAAAACATTTCAAAGAATTTAATCAGATATTTTACTTGACATATCCTGCGCAAAATTTTATAATACATGATGTTTGTTTCCAATGTTTGACAACAGTACATTTATAAAGTAACGACCGTTACTTTTTTACTGGTCAAAAAAAAAGTATTGAAATTAATTTTTTTATAAATTCTTTTGGTTGTTTGAACTTTCGTTAGTCCAAAATGGAGCAATCCTCGTGGCATATTTGGATAGGTTGGAATTTTATTAAAAAAATCTCCGAAAATCGGTAACGACCGTTACTTTGGAAATACTCATATACATACATTTGTACATATCTGTGGCGTTTTGACAAAACATCTTAAGTCGAGATAATTGCTATCTTAGGTTTTAAGAAAAAACTCGATGAAAAAATCAGTTTTATCAAATAATTAAATAAACCAAAATTAAAGAAAAATTTCGTTTATATTAAAAAATCTTTAAAACGTAAATAACAATGTTTTCTGAATAAAAATTCGTCCGATTAACAACCTTTTTTTAAACTTTTTTTAACTCGGCTTAAGATGTTTTGTCATAATGCCACATATATTTATGTTTATTAATAAAGGATTGCGTTGTGTTACCCTAATCTTTTGTCAACAATTGGACACGACGAGGTATTGACACCACCAGTTATTCAGGACAAACAAATACAGTTTTGTCCCATTTAGCAAAAATAGCATTTTTCAGTTTTTATATTTCCCATAGAACCTCGATGGGATTGAGGTCTGAACTCATTCTGTGTCCAAGCTCTTTATTTGTTAATTCAGTTCCACGCAGCATTTTCCTAAAAACAAAGACAAACAATTTTTTCTTTTCATCACACAAATATCACAAAAATTTTAAGTTGTTTGAAGAAAATGCTTTCTTGTTCTAATTATTGTTAAAAAATTGCAAAAACCATAAAAACAACTTATCATAAAAGGGTTGTATTTTCCTCGAAATACGCAAGACTTATGTGATAGTGTGAAATGACCCTAAGAAATCGTTTTCTCGGTTTTATGTGCTGATAAACATGTATATTGACTTATAAAAATTTCATACGGGACTTGTAAATTATATTATTCAAAATAACGTTACTATGAATGCAGTGCAGATTAACACCCTGTTTTTATAAAATGAAAACAAGTGAGTGAGTGAGAAATTATATTGAAATCAACAATAAAAAACGAAAATTTGTTTTTGTTTGTAATATAATTTCTCACTCACTCCCCCCTTGTTTTCATTTTGTAAAAACAGACAGATAACAAAGACAGATTAACAAATGATAAAGTAATCGAAAGTGAATGTACACAACAAAACTCAGTGTTGCCAGTTAGCCACGAAAAAATCCATTTAGCCGTTGGCCATTTTTTAAGCGAAATTCTTTTAAGTTCTTAAACATTTTAGACCAAACAATGTTATTAATGCTGCATTAGTTTTGTTGTAACGTTGAAATTAACTTTTGTAGTTAATGCGAATAAATGTTGCAATAAAAAAAATCAATTTAATCGATAACTTGAGTTTGTCATTATTCAAAATTTGCTTATGCTTATTTTATTGCTACAATTTTAGTGCACTAAATAAGTTTTGTAAGTATTTTATTAATATTGATGTGTTCTTTACTAAAATTTATTGATATTTTCTTAAGTTGTATCTTTATTCGACCTTAAAAATTTAATATTAAATTAAAATTGCCAAGCTCGAGGTATGTTGTTTCCGATATTTCGATATTCTATATCTCGATATTCTATATCAGGGAATGCTTAATTAAAATTTACATAAGCCACACGTTTAAATTTTTATTAAACCTTTCCTGATGATGATATTCAAAGAATTTCGAAATATCGGAAACAAATAAAGAACAACTTTGCCTACAAAAGACCTCGAGCTTTTGCATTTTAATTCAAAAATTTATTAATAATATTTACTTACAATTTAGAAATTTTGGCACAACTGCCAATTACCACTTCTGTATTGTTAGTAGAAAATATACAGAAAAAAATAATTGATTCCTTTAATTTGTTTACTGTACAAATTTAATTAATTTTTTAATTAATATCACAAATTTTTAATTTAAATTAATTTTTTATATTTCCTGTGTAAGACACAAAGAAAAGCAATTTTGCACATATAATTTTTTGAGTACCTTATTTAGGATTCATATTTGCAATAAAATTAAAAAAAAAACATAACATATGTACATTAGGGTGGTCCTTATTTAAGAAATGTTCGAATTTTTCTTCACGATCATTTAAAATAGGAACCTATTTAGAACAAAAGTGTAGACAAATTCAAAGTTTTCCTAAATAAGGACCACCCTAATGTACATATAAAACATCAAATAATTAAGCACTCACATACATATGTATGTTAAGACGATAATTTAAAATTTCAAACTGTAATATTTATATTTAGGCAATTCACAAAATAAAACATAAATTGCTTGTATTAATCTGCTTTATTTCTATTAATGCCACGTACAAAAAATTACTATTTTGTAAATACATATTGTTTTTTTTTTTAAGTTTTAATATAATTGTACATAAAAAAAAGGAAAAAAACAAAACACAGAAAACATTTTACACCCCATCCATTAAAACGATTATTTTTTCACCCCACCCACCCCCTTACATCTTCTCACTTTTCCAACGTCATAGTAATGAAGAAGTCTTTATCCCGTAGGGACCTCTTCCTACTTTCTTTGTAAATCAAAATCTAAAGGAATCCCCAAAACTTTTTCGTATCTAGCTTGCAAAACAAAAATATCTAAAACATCCTATAATTTTCTGTGTTTGTTTTTTAATTCTATTTTTAGGATTGGCTTGCGGGACATGTGTATTAGAATCCGATTTTGGTTTTATACTGAATTGTAACTTCAAAAAATCTGGACTATTTCGTGTAAGAAATTTGGGAGGCCTTAAAGCGCACTTTGGTTTAGGTAAATGATGTATAAAAATAAATTAATAATGTGCTAAATTTAAAAAACACTTAAAAGTATTTTACTAACTTGTAATAGTATTTAATAATGGTTATGGTATTTTTCTTATTTTTTTTTTAAATATATTTTTAAACATTTTTAATTGGCTAGATTTATGACAATTTTCTCAATGTATCGACAAACTGCCTGTTACTAAATGTCGATATAAGTGTATTAAGCCGATAAACAGTCCGATAAAGATTTTGGTTTTCTCAATATATCGACAAAAAACGTTGTTTTCAGTTGGCAACACCTCTCAAAATACATGTAAAAGTTGAAAGGCAGCTGATTGAATTTATCTGTATGGCAAATAAATAATTGTCAGATGAGTGCCGGTTAGCTTTGTCTGCTTTCACACGTTTCATCTTTTGATGCTCAACTCTCATGTTTTTAGGTGAGAGAAGAAAGAAGAAAGGGGGTTAGTACGGAGATGCCTGTACTCGGTCAGTACGCTTTGTGTTTTTATTCGTTGGTATATGCACAACGATGGCTGCATGTAATTTTTTTTCTTTTCTTTTTCTCTTTGATTCGCTATTAATAAAATTGTTGTTGTTTTGTACCGAAAAAAGTTGAAACCGATTGCTGTGTGTGAATATATTGGCATCTTTAAAAGGGAATTAAAAAGAAGTTGAGCATTAAAAGATGAAACGTGTAAATTCAGACTTTCCGACAGAGTAGAAGCTAATGAGACATTGGGAACACCAAATTTCTTGAATGTGCAGTTTTTCGTTGGGAAAAAAGATAATCGCCTTAAACTAACGGCCATTAGTTTGTCGTGCTTAATTCCTTTTATTCTTGATAAAAACACTGAAATGTGTTGTTGCTTAGGCCAGATCATCAGGAAACTTCATCCAAAGATTAAAAAAAACTTAAGATATTTGGGGGATTCACAAGGTTGTCATAAAGTTGTAAAGTCATATGTCTTAAAATAATTACAAGAAATATATATGACTGCTGTGGGCAACCGCTTATAATTTAAATTTCTACTGTATAGTTATGACGAATTAATGAACACAGCATTATTTTTAAACAATTGTTAAATATTATTTAGGACATTATGACGATATGACTTGATAGCACACCTTGTGAATCCCCCAATTATACAAATAAAACTGTTAACAACAGTTTTACTTGTAACAATATCAAAGCTTAACACACAACAACAATAAACAGTGAGTTTATCTTTTGTTTATCTTTTGGAAGTCTCCCAACATTAATTGTAGTTGTAAGTATGTTAAGAAAAAACAAAAACAACTTGCTTTATTGTTTTCGCAAAAAATAAAGCAGGTTGCCAGTTTAGTTTTTTAAGCCGTGCTTGCCAGTTAATTACACTGTGCTAAATGAAAAAACAGACAAGCCGGGCACATGGCGTTTTAAGATAATTCGGGTACGCTGAATCCAATGGTGCTAACCGTTTTTTTAGGTTAGCAATTGTTTTCGAGATATACCATTATTTCGAAAATGGAGAATGTTGCACAACATATGTATGTTCCCGTAACTCAAAAACTCTTTAGCTTATAGAAAAAACTAAAAAAAAAACCTAAATTCCACAAAAAAATTTCCTTTACACAGAAAAAAAAATCAAGTTAATTTTTCGGTGTTGATTTTGCTTCATACGTTTTTCATGTTAAATCAACCTGATTTTACAATAACTTGCGAACAACATTTTTTTTAATTTTAAAATAACTATAATTCATGTCAATTTAACATTGCAGTAAAGTTAGAGCAAAATGTCATTTAAATTGAAATAACAATCCGAATCACGTTGAATGAAAGTTATTTCAAGTTGAAACAACGTGAATTTCATGTAGAATCAAATTGGTTTAAGTGTGTTATCACAGTGTGAAGAAGCTTCAGAGACAACATATGCATTTATTTAAGAATAATTCAAAACACTTACCCCGTCTTTCCCCACATTATCGGCGCATCAAGGTTAATTTTGATTGTCCACAGTCAGCACAATATCGGCAGGTTGTCGCATATTAAAAAATTTTGACCGTTCTCACTGTCGGCACATGAAATACGACAAAAATTGGTGCATTGCGCCGATAGTGGGATCTAATAAATAAAACTTCTACGAATAATCACACCTGCCCCTTCGTATGTTAAAAACTCAAATATGTATTCACAAGGATCAAAAATGTGCCATTAGTTAAAACTATGATTACGAAATCTGCAGTAAAATACTTCAAAAGGCTCGAATTGCATCCGAACCCACTAGCTCGAAACATTTTAAATGATAGCGGCCATACTCGCTTAAGAAGAAGAGACACTGCAGCACTTACCCATTAAGATGAGCGATTAACAGCTTTACATGTGAACATAGCCCGTGATTAAGAAAATTGGTTTCTGCCACTGGCAGGACATAAAATAAAGTATTAGGATAAGATTTGATTAATAATTGTTAGTTTATATTTAATATATGAAGATTCAATAAATAAATAATAAACAAAAATAAAATAAAAAAATAATAAAGGACAAACATGATATAAGATCGCTTAATTACATAAAAACATTCTTAAATATTTTGATTTAATATACGCAAACTTTAAATTATGTATTTTTAAACATTTTTTTTTTTTTTGCATTTGAAAAAAGTTGCAACAATGGGAAAACTTGACAAATGGCAACGCTTCTTATACACACGACAATAATTCAACTTTTAATGTGTTGAATAACGGTTTAACTTTTGTGAGAGTGTATGTGTATCGTCTGTTAATAGAAATTATTTAAAATTATTAAGTAGTTATTAGTTTTACATATTTAGTAGCAATTTCATAGTTTTTATTCTGTGGCATTTTTTACAAAACATCTTAAGTCGTGATAGATGGCAAAAACGTTTAAAAAAAACTCGGTGAAAAAATAATTTTTATAAAATAACTATCTTTTTGGTCCCGGCACTTGTCATGCTGTCATATTATTTTTGTTTAGTTTTGTTTGGCATTTCATAATGGAAAGACTTACGCCTGAACGACTTTTACAAATCGTTCAATTTTATTACGAAAATTCACGTTCTGTGAGGAATCTGTTTCGTGCACTTGGCTCAACTTATGGCCAACATAATCGGCCTACTGACCGTACTATTCGCAACACCATCACCCATTTTAAGACCCAGCATTCATTATTGGATAATATTCGACCGAATAGACTACGTTCAGCACGTTGTGAAGAAAATATAGCGGCCGTATCTGAGAGTGGAATCGTCGGTCCATATTTCTTTAAAAATTATGCCGGTGCGAACGTAACCGTCAATGGCGACTGTTATCGTGCCATCATAACCGACTATTTGATGTCTGAAATTGAAGCTCGTGATCTCGGCGACATTTGGTTTCAGCAAGACGGCGCCGCTTCCCACACATCGCATCAATCAATGGATTTATTGAGAGAACACTTTGGTGAGCACATCATTTCACGTTTTGGGCCGGTTGATTGGCCACCAAGATCGTGTGATAGATCGTGTTAATGCGGACAAACCCGCTTCGATTCAGGCCTTGGAGGAAAACATCACGCGTGTCATTCGCCAATTACCAGTAGAAATGCTCGAACGAGTCATCGAAAATTGGACTCGACCGATGGACCATCTGCGACGTAGCAACGGCCAACATTTGATAGACATAATCTTCAAAAAAATAAATGCCAAAGAATGTTCTTTCAAATGATATTAAACACTCCCCATTAAATTTTAATTTTCTGTGTACTGTGAAGTACATTCATTAATTTTGTTAATAACTTGACCCCCTTCACACTCGGCAAGTTACTTGCGCAAGTCTCTTGCGCAACTCTTGGCTTGTAGATGTTAGCGGTAAGGTCGTGGTAAGGAAAAAAAATTTTGTACAGACTTTGTTGGTTGTCGGCAAGTAACTTGCGCAAGTTACTTGACGAGTGTGAAAGGGGTCTAACTTGACCCCAGCGCTATTTACCGGGTCAAAATTTTATCAGGAAACTTATTTTGGTTTAATAAATATATTTTGTTTACTTCAACCAAATAAAAAAAAAATAAAAAAAAATTTAAATATCTCGTCAACAGCGCGAAAGGTGGATTAGACTTAAGAGAAACCTGGCTCCCGACTAAAATAATTTATTGTCCAAGTTTGGTGGCAATATAAACCAAAATTTAAGAAAAATTTCGTTTATAATACAAAATTGTAAAAACGGAAATAAAAACCTTTTTTAATTAGACTTAAGATGTTTTGCCAAAATGGCACAGAATTGCTTTATGGGTTTGCTTTTGGTTTTTTTTTTAATTCAGTACAAACTCGATTACTGCAACTAATAGAAATTCGGGTAGTTGCGATAACCGCGGTAGTTGCGTTAACCGAGTCACAAAATTTTAATGCTTTTTCCTCCTATTTTTCACGTATTTCCAATATGTGTTCAAATATTTATTAAAAAAAACTATTTATTTAGTATATTTATTCGCTTATACTTTTTATTTAGTAGTAAAAAAAAACTTAAAAAATTCATATTTGTTAATATTGATACTTATTATACATATTGAGAGATCCAATGTAATCTATACTAACTTAAAACCAAAACATATACATAGATACATATGGTTTTTTAAAACATCTAAAACATATGTATTTACTTTTTAAAAAAATCAGAAATTTTTGACTGTGTTTTTGGCTGATATATTTTTCTGCACAGCAGATTCGCGATGATTTTGAAGCACAAGAATATCTTTAAGATCCATTTCATTTTCTTCAGCCCATCGAATGCAATTGTTATATGAATCAATAGCAGTCTGATGTGCAATTCTGGAAAGTTTTGGAATTTCAACGACATTTTCATCAGAATTATCGATTTCTTCCACTTCATCTAGATTTTTACAACAATAGTTCGAACCGTTATCAACGTTTTCAAATATCCATTCATTGATTTCGTCATTAGAAATTGTTTCCTCTGGCATAATTTCTTGAAAATAGTCGGATACAGATAACAATAATGAATTTTCTCTTTCGACTTCTGCTCTTATTACACTCAGTGGTAAATTATCTTCATCTGTCCAGTAGGATACATAATCTTCTTCCAGCACTTCTTAATCATATCGGAAGGCAATTGATCCCATGCATTTGAAAGGAGACAAACTGCATTACGTAAAGTAAAAGCCTTAATTTTTTCTTCAATATTTGAGCCTTTACTTCCAATTAAATGCGCTAAGAGGCTTTTCTTATAGTACAACTTTGTTATGTTAATGACATTTTGATCCATTGGCTGAATAAGAGCTGTACAATTTGGTGGAAAACACATGACTGTTATTAACCCGTCATCACTTTTTAACTCGCCATCCTTAGGATGGCAGGGTGCATTGTCCAGCAGCAATAACGCCATCTTTGGAAGTCCTTTAGATTGAAGATATGACCTTACCTAAAAAAACACTCTTTCTATTTTGCCACTTACATATTTTTTAATGTTTACTTACCTCAGGAACAAACGTATCATGGAACCATTGCTCAAAGAATGCCAACGTCATCCATGCATTTTTGTTAGCCCTGTAAACTACGGGATTGTTTTCAAAACCTTTGAAAGCTCTAGGATTTAATGCTTTACCAATGACAAATATTTTAACCTTGTGCAAACCAGATGCGTTGGTGCAGGCTAAAAATGTAATGCGCTCCTTGCTTACTTTTCGACCAGGAGCAGATGTTTCATTAAAGTTAACCAGTGTTCTGTTCGGCATAATTTTATGATCCAGACTCATCGGCGTTATAGATTTGTTCCGGTGTTAATTAAAGCTCTAATACTTTGTCATGAAATTTTTCCAAAAATGGATCAATAAGTGTTGGTTTATTTGAAAGTTTTTCGCCACAAATTTTAAGCATCTGAATACCATGACGTTTTTTAAAATTTGAACACCATCCATTGCTTGCATGAAAATCACCACGACTTTCATTAATTTTGTTATGTAGCTGAATAGCCTTTGACTTTAAGATTTCAGCCGAAACAGGCAAATTTAATTCTCTTTGTTTTAAAAACCATTTATACAGAGCTTTTTCCATTACTGGATACTCACAGGCTCTAATTACTTTACGCTTTCCTGGGCCGGATTCAGCATTTGTAACAAATTTAATTAATTTTGATTTATTTTGCTTAATTCTAGTTATTGTTGATTTATGCACATTGTATTCCTGGCATAATGCTTTGACCGATAAGTTTTTATCAAGTTTATTCAAAATTTCACTCTTTTGTTTAATTGTTAATTTACTGCACTTTGTCACCTTCACCATTTTTATGCGTTGTTTTTAATAATGGTTCTGATCGCGAAAATCTTTTCACCAAACTGATAAAAAAACAACAGACGCGTGCTGTTTGTCTGTTTTTTTATGAAAACTATTCCAAGAAATTACGGTAAAATAAATCAAAAACTATCCAGGAACAAAAAAACAGAGTTAAAAAAAATAGTTGCGTTTATAGAGGTACATTTTTTAAAAAAGTTGCGTTGACAGAGTTAAAAAAAATAGTTGCGTTTATAGAGGTACATTTTTTAAAAAAGTTGCGTTGACTGAGTCTACAATGCATTTGATTCAGGTGTTGCGTTAATCGAGTTGTTGCGCATAACGAGAGTTGCAGTAATCGAGTAAGCACTATGGTTCTTATTATCTGGACATTGTCTTAAAAAAACATAACGAAAATTTCTTTATTTTATTTTAATTTAATTTTTTTTTTGTTTGTTTTTAAACAGGTTTCAGTCTTGGGGATGAATTGGGTTTTCCTGAGTCCTTAGGAAATGTGGAGGGTGGACGGAGACGTTCGATTGGTTATAAAAATGGTCCACCACCAAATGCTATTGGTGTTATACCAGGAAATCAACAGGTGAGTCTTAAAGTTTTCAAAATAAAAAAATTGTGTTTTATGAGATTTTCAATAGCAAATTAAAAAATTTTTAATTTTTGAATAAAGTTATTTGGCCTTATTTCGGTTTGAGTTCTCGTAAACGACAAAATCTTTTTTTGTAGTAGATAAAAGAACACAGGTTAATCTATTACAAAAATAACCCAGTCGTTTACGAAATCGAGAACCTAAATAAGCTGAATTACTTTGCATTAAAAAAAAATAATAAATTTTCTTAAAACCTTTTAAATTTTTCTCATTTCTTAGGTCACCCAACAATCCCTAAATGACAAACGCATTATATCGCGATCTCCCATGGTTATTAGCCCCGAATTAAGAGAATCTTTAACAAAACAAGCCAAAGCTGCTGCAGCGGCTGAAATGTTAGCAAAACAAAATGGCGCTTCACACATGACTGCAAAACAAGCCGCCATGGTTGAATTGGCAGCCCGAAAGGCAGCTCTGACTGAAATGCAAGCACACAGAGCTAGACAAGGTCCTTTAATGACAGAAGCTCGTCCGCTTCCGTTAGGGGTGCCTGTATTTAAACCCATTCCCCAAAAGCAAACAGCCCAAAGAAGAACAAATATTGCCGTCGATACACCCAACTCAAAAATGAGCGTAAACAATAGACTGGTCGATTTGTATACTCAGCAAATCAACGCAAATCGTACTTTCCATGCCCACAATCCCATTGTTTCACAGCCAATAGCAGTGCCAGCTTTCCAGGCAATGCCCAATTCGGTTAATAAGATAACAGCTGTGCTAAAACCGCAGCCAGCTGCTCCAGTCCAACAATTTTCTCTACCCTCCAATATTCATCCGAATTATTTGCAATTCGAAGAACCTAAATTTGATTTAAAGGACATATCGGTGGAGGAATTGGCTAGTGCAGCGAATGTTAGTGTAGACACTATAAAGCATGCAATTTATGTGAGAGAACAACATATGAAAGCGGAGCATCGAGCGATGTTGGCAGCTAAATTAAGAGAGGAATTTATAAGGACCTCGACTAGCACTACGACTTCAACCACTACCACTACAACGACGACTACAACACCCCGGCCAGTGTTGCAATATTTTGAGAATACAGTCGCTGAAAACAAAATGTCAAAGGTATTTATTTAACAAAATAAATTAAAAGTTTTTGATTAGTATTTTAATAGGAAAACAAATGTATTATTTTTGCATACAGTGGATCCGAGGCCCATCTATCAGGTCTGCTTACTTGAACAAAAACAAAATACGATTCTTTTTAGTTGTCAAAAATTTACTACCGCATATAGGTACAAAGCAAAAGGAAAAAACGTGTTCATATGTGTGGCATACCATTAACGTAAACCAACGTATACATGCACATGTAAGCAAAATGTAAACAACTTTTGACAACTAAAAAGAACATAAACAATGATCATCAGGCTTCTTGCACAGACCTTTTCAATGGGCCTTGAGTGGATCAAAGTCGTCGGACAAAAATAAATATTGCGATAATTTAAAAATTGTTCATTAAAAAAAGCCCTTCATAACCGCTTCTTGGAATCTACTCCCCAAAGATTTCTTTATACAGAGAGTACAGTTTTCGTCCATTCGTCCTTTATCGCTTTTACTAGATCATTTCTGTAAAAAATCGCATGTTTTTTAAATCAGTTTCTAAATGTGACGATGGATGCTCAATAACAGTGACGTACGGAGACTGCGGTGGCACTTTGAGAGCATATGTACTGCTATACAAGTGCCACATACGTGCAGAATGTGCCTTTTGTTTTGGATCGTTGTCCTTGTGCACGAAGAAGAGGAATAACACAACTTGTTTCATTCGACTCAAGGTACATTAACACAAGGTAGACTACTCATTTTGGAGTGTAGACATGCTGCTCTATAAAAATAACCGATTTGTTAAAATTGTTTTCATATAAAACAAATTTTGGCTCATGCACACGAAATTTGACAATTGGATTTTAACAGTTTTAGTTGTACCATGATTCGACTTATTTATATTTCTCTAAAATTAATTCTTTTCGTTGTTTTGACACTTAGTGTTCATGCTTTGCCACTGCACTTATTCTTCTCGAATACAAATATACATATTTGTGCAGACCTCTACTTTGAACTATTTATTTTAACTATTCTGCGCGTCCTCCGGTTGGTAAACGATACACAATTGTAAATGACAAACCCATGAATTAAAGAAACAAGATTGCGCAGGTCCGTTAATTTTTGTGTGTGACGAAGAAATAGACTTTGTGTATTCGCATTTGTTTGTGTCTTACATTTATTACAGCAAACACTCATATTTAGTCTATGATGACGTAGACGCGCAAAAGAAAGTTTTTTTTTGTACGTATGAGCGAGTAATCCTGTTTCTTTAATTCATGTGATTAACCGTTTGCTAAATAAATGACACTTTAGATGACTGACATTTAACAGCTGACAGCCTTGCCAGACCGGCAGTTTTGAAACCAATCACCATTAACGTGGTTGACGAATTTAAAATACGCCTCCGACTGTTTGGCAACAGTTTAAAGAGGACGTGAACTTATTTCCTCTAAGCTAGTATTTTAAATTCACCCTGTGTAACGTAAATACTCTATAAAAAAATTTTCGATAACTGAAATTTTCTACAGATAACTTTCCGATAACTGAAAATACATATTTGAAAAAAAAAAGTGAACTTATTTCCTCTAAGCTAGTATTTTAAATTCACCCTGTATAACGTAAATTCTCTATAAAAAAAATTTTCGATAACTGAAATTTTCTACAGATAACATTCCGATAACGGAAAATACATATATGAAAAAAAAAAAGTGAACTTATTTCCTCTAAGCTAGTATTTTAAATTCACCCTGTGTAACGTAAATTCTCTATAAAAAAAATTTTCGATAACTGAAATTTTCTACAGATAACTTTCCGATAACTGAAAATACATATTTGAAAAAAAAAAGTGAACTTATTTCCTCTAAGCTAGTATTTTAAATTCACCCTGTGTAACGTAAATTCTCGAATTCGATAACTGAAAATACATATTTGAAAAAAAAATTATCGACAATTGGTCGCTTACAGAAATTTCCTACAAAAAAATGTGTACAATTTTTTGCTTTTTTTTATATATTTTAGGTTATGAACGCTCCTAAAGAATATTATCCCGTTGGCTATGACAAAAACTTCGATGACAACTTTAAATCGAAAGTGGATTTGCCACCCACAACATTTTCTTGCGCCAAACAAAAACACTTTCCTGGTCTTTATGCCGATACGGATTTGGGTTGTATGGTAAGTAATAAAAAGTCATTCTACAAAAAGTAATTTTTAACTTGAAACAAACTTCCTTCTTTTACAGGTCTTTCATGTTTGCGCGCTTACCGATGATGGCATGGTACGAAAATCCTTCCTGTGCCCGGAAAACACTCTATTCGATCAGACTATTCTCAAATGTAATTGGTGGTTTTATGTGGACTGCTCTTCCTCAAAAAGTGTTTATGATTCGAACATACCCATCTCGAAAAGTTATCAACTAATGAAATCCCTAACATATTTCTCCAAATTCACAAAAAACAAGGAAGGCGATTCAAACAATGATGGTGGTTTAAATATACAAACTCTAAAGGAATCTATGGATAATATAGATCGTAAATCGATAGATCGTGTAGAGGATGAAGATCCTACCGCCGAAGACGAGCATCAACAGCTTAATGAGTCATAAGTTTCTCTAGTTTAGTTAAATTTAGTTTTACCCTAACTTTAAGATAGTACTCGTATAAATGTCTCTCTTTTGTGTCAAAAAACAAAAAAAAAAAACAAAGAAAAGAAAATCGAATCAAATTTCATTTTAGTCATTTGTTTTTAGTAGCATTTTTTGCTAGTGGTGAACATTTTGTTTTTATTTTTAATAATATGTAATGTTTTCGCCAAGATTCCTAAGTTTTGTGTTTAAGATCGTTTTATGTTTGTTTTTAGTTAAATGTTTGTACAATTTGTTCAATATATCATATATTTTTTGTAATAGTTTTTAGAAGCAATTGATTATCGTTTTTTATGGATATTTTTAAATTATTTATTAAACATTTCGCTCCTGATCATAAAGAGAGTATTAACTCAAAATTTAAAAAAAAAATTTCAGTAAAATGAAAGCAAAACAATAAAAACTACTCCCATCAAAATATTACCATATTTTTTATTTCGTTTTGTGAATGATTCCCATAACAAATTGTTTGGGAATGAATTCGCAAACTTAAAAAATTTGGCATCGGCAATGTTTACTCCCGCGAATTTTTTTACTAAATAAATTCCCAACAAGTGTTAATGTGAACGAGAAGGGAGCATGTAAATTTTAATTTATTCACAATAGAGACTTTTGTTTATAAAGCACTGACAAATAATGCACAATAGAAATTTTTACTCCCAAAATATTTGCGATACCGATTTGTTGGGGATGGGAATATACATATGTAGGTTTGCTCCCATATAACATATTCCCATAAAATTCGCGATAGGGGTGATTATTAAATTTAATTTTAAAGACATATTAAAAAGGATTTTTAAACCAACCAAAAGGTAGACAAAAAACGATATTTTTAAAGCGGGAAGATGTGTCGATTTTATCGAAAAAGTGAGAGTATACAAATTTTGTGTTGATAACCTCTTTATGATCAAGTGAGATTTATTATTTTAATAGTAAAACAAATAATAAAAAATGAATATTTAAATAAGTGTATGTGTTTCCTTTGCAATAAAAACAAGTAAGAAAGTGTAGTCGGTCAAGCCCGACAATATGATACCCTACACCACAGTATTTAAAAACACATCATGCCTATGTGACCACATAAATATGGCGCATATGTTGCCTACAAGCGCATTCGAAGTTTTGTTTACCATGTGCGCAAAGTAAAGGGTGGTTAAATGTTAAGGGCCGATGTTGATTTTGAATAAAACGCAAATTATTTAGGAAATTATTGTCATTTCTTTTTATTATGATAATACTGGCGTGGTTCAATTATGTATGGAACAAAATATCGGCAAAATGGCACACCTCTATCCGATGGTCCAAATTGTCGATGACGCTGAGGCATAATTGAGGTTCTATGCCGTTAATGTGTCGAATTATCTCATCCTTTAGCTCTTGAATTGTTGGTGGCTTATCGACGTACACCTTTTCTTTTAAACAACCCCAAAGAAAGAAGTCCAACGGTGTCAAATCACATGAACTTGGCGGCCAATTGACATCGCCACCACGTGAGACAACACGGCCATTGAACCATTGCTTCGTTAGCTGTGTGGCAAGTGGCACCGTCCTGTTGAAACCGCATATCGTCCACATCCATATCTTCCAATTCAGGCCATAATTAGTTCGTTATCATCTCACGACAGCGAACACCATTCATAATAACTGCCTGACCGGCCTCATTTTGGAAAAAATACGGCTCGATGATGCCGCCAGCCTATAAACCGCACCAAACTGTCACTCTTTGTGGGTGCATTGGTTTTTCGACAATCACTCTTGGATTATCATTCGCCCAAACGCGACAATTCTGCTTATTGACAAATACACTGAGGTGAAAATGTGCCTCATCACTGAAGATGATTTTCTTCGAAAATTGATCATCCACTGTTGCCATTGCTTGTCACCATTCTGACCATGGACAACGTTTGAAATGGTCAAGAGGCTTGAGTTCTTGAGTCAAATGCACCTTGTAAGCGTGCAAATGCAAGTCCTTATGCATAATGTTCATCAACGACGAGCGTGAGAGGTGCAATTGTAGGGCACGACGACGAGTTGAGTTGGACGGCTCTTCCGCCACACTATCGCGAACAGCAGCAATATTTTCTGTAGTACGAGCTGTACGAGCTTCGCTGATGTTTTCACATCTCCTAAAGACCGAATTGACCGAAAAAATCACGAAGTGCACGATATGCATTTTGATTTGAACGCCTGAATAACTTTAACGCGCGGCTCGATTGTGTATCTTTCCATGGTTCAAATTGAGTTAGTCTGAAATTGAGAAATGTCAAATGAAATGCAGAAAAAAACCACCCTTTACATGCCTTTAATTTATAACAACCAATTTTACCAAGTTCAGTTGTAACTAAAACTTCGAAGAGACGGTGGTCAGATCTTACAATATTGTCATTAAAATTGCCTAAAAATGTCTTGCAACTGTGTGAACATTGTGAGCTCATTTTCATTTGGTCGATGTGTAAATTTAATGCATCTGACAACGGCACCATTGTCAAAAAAATGACAACATTGTAAGATCCGACCACCGTCAGTACGAAGCTTTACTTTACATTAACTTCCAGTTAACAATATGTTTTTGACAGTTGTACAGAGGTGTTCTGGAAATCGAAAACGCAATAATTTGGAAGTTGTTTTTAATGCACTTTTAATCGAATTTTTATAAAATTCCGTTAAATAGAAAAAAATTATTTTATTACAGAAATCTTTTTCGAAAACGACGTTTAAAAATTCTTGCGTTTTCGATTTAGATTCCCAGAACACCCCTAATAACTGACGCATAATTAATTATAACTGATCTTGATGGAATTGGCCGTTAGTGTTACAAATTTATATATAAACTTATTATACCTGTTACCAAGGTTTAGGGTATTTACATACAAACAATCTCTTTTAAAAAATATGTTACTTTTTAAAAGTATAAACATGGTCAGTATAAAGATATCTTAAACAAATTAGTGCAAAACAGCAAGTCATGAAGCAAACATCAAAAGATATGAATTAAAATTTAACACTTTTTTGAAAATATGTAGTAACAATTTAAAAAAAACAAAACAATGGGAAAATCCCCTTTAAGAGATTTATCTAGACAATCATAAAAACCTCTTACAACAAAAGTCCACAATTAAAATTGCTTGAAATGCATAATTTTGTTTATTGTAACATATTTATTTTAATTTCTTTCTTTAATTTTCTACTTAACTGCAGATCGATTTAAAGAAAATGCATTTAAAAACATATTTCTTGCCATTAAACAAAATTTAACATCCGGTTTTGCTACTGTCTCTGTTTCTGCAGGCGCTGGTTGGTTGGTCTTTTTCATTTGGCAGTTAGCTGAAAGTGGTTTTTCCGGTAAAATTTTTTTTATTTATCAGTATTACGTGAAAATTGCACTCATATGAAAAGTAAAAGCGTTTTGTAAGTTTTTCTTTGTGTTATTGTTGGATTTGTTGAAAATATTTGCTTTAAATTTCTGTAATTTTTCTAACACACAACCTCGAATCTTGTTCACTGACATTGAATTTTTATTTATTTTTTCTTCATCCACAGCATTTCCAATGACAACCTGTTGGCTGATTTTATGGTTTGGGAACCAAATCCAGTATATTGCCATACAGTGCAACCTTTTTCTTAGACAGAAGTGGTTGGCATTTCGAGCTGAAAGGACGTTTTTTATTTCGTAAAGTTTGTAACGGCGATTTTCCCTTAAAAAAAGGTTGCGAAAAGTGAAAATTTAATTTTATATTAGTAAATTATTATAAATATTTTCCTAAATATCTAAAATTTAAAGTGATTTTAAAACGAATTTAAAATACAGTACATGTACAAAACTGTAATTCAAAACAAAATGAAAAAATTATTAAAACTATTTTTTTTTATGCAAAATATCTTTACCTTCAATGTCTAAAAGACATTTATCGATAACGTAAAATTTGTATTAAAAATTTATCAAAAACATAAAATTTCTATACAAAAATTTTCAATAACATAAAATGTCTAAAGAAAATTTATCGATAGCATAAAATATCAATAGAAAAATTATTATTAACGTAAAATTTCTACAGAGAAATCATCAATAACGTATAATTTCTAACGATAACGTAAAATGTATAATATAAATTTATTGAAAATAAAATTTCTACAATAAATTTATCGATAACATAGTAAATTCGTTGATAACGTGAAGTTTCAAATTAAAATTTATTCATAACATAAAATGTTGAAGACAATTTATCGACAACTTAAAATTTTTATAAAAAAAATTATCGATAACGAAAAATGTCTTATAAAACTTTATCGCAAACTTAAAATTTGTGTAGAAAATTTAACGATAACAAAGAATTCCTATGGAAAATTTATCAACAACATAAAATTTCTATAAAAAAAATATTTTATTGATAACATAAAATTGTTACTAAAAATTTGTCGAAAACATAAATTTTGTATAGAAAATTTAGCGATAGTAATATTTCTATAGAAAACCTATGGATGACGTAAAATTTCAAAAGAAAATTTATTGATAATGCAAAATTTCAATTAAAAATGTATCGAAAACATCATATTTCTATAGAAAATTTGTCAATAAAAAAATCTTTACAGAAAATTTATTGATAACGTAAAATTTTTATTAAAAATTAATCGATAACAAAAAATTTTATAGAAAATTTATCGAAAACATTAAATGTGCCTAGAAATCGATAAAAATAGAAAAAATTTTACAGAACATTTATCGATAACTTAAAATATATACTTTAAATTCATTGATAATATGAAAAAAAATTATTGAAAATATAAAATTTTTATTGAAAATTTATCGATAATATATCTACAGAAAACTCATCGATTACATAAAATTTCAATTTTAAATATATAGATAACATAAAAGTTCTATAGGAATTTATCGATAACATAAAAAACTTTTCGATAGCATAAAATTTCATTAGAAAATGAATCGATGATTTAAAATATCTATAGAAAGATTATCGATAACGTAAGATTTCATTTTTAAAAAATATCGAAAACAATTCTCTAGAAATCATTTCTAAAACATACAATTTCTGTATAAAATTTCTCGATACCAATAAATTTATTTAGAAAATGTATCGATAACATAAAATTTCTATAGAGAATTTAGTCTATTAGAGAGAATATTAAAGCTTTCGATAGCATTTCTCTAGAAAAAAAATTTATCAAAAACTTGTCAATAGGAGCAAAAACATTTTTTAGAAAAACAAAGTTTTCGATAACTCTTATAAAAAAAAATATTTATCAATTTTTAGAAAATCCAAGCATTATCAAATTCAAATTTTTATCAAACAACAAAGTGATCGATATTTTTGTTATTTAAATTAAATTTATCGATAACTTTATCAGCAAATTTTAACAAGTATAATTTATCATATCCTAATTTATTTTTTTTACATTTGCCTTATTATTTCTTTTAGACCATGTCTTTTAAATATTTTATCATTCTGATACTTTTAATACGTAAGTGTTTCTTATCGTACTTGATTTGTTTTTTGATACAGCAACTAAAAATTTTCATAAAATGGTTCGATTAACTTTTCCATCTGTTTATTTTCATCGCCAGCATCTTTCACTTTGGCTCGCAAAGTAAAAAGGAAAGGTCATTATGTTTTAGCCCACCCACCACATGTACCAGCACAATCACATCCTCCTTTGCATCACAGTACGCCAGCTTCTGACCCACCACCATATCACTTCGAGCAGGTGCGTTTGGACGATTATTTGCCACAACCGAAAAATTATGCACACGATCGCTATGGCCAACAAGACAGTTATACGCCGCATGATAACTACGGACAACACACCATCATTAGTGGAACTTACTTAATCGATAACGGTCTGCGTAGTATCGCAAAAGGTTCCGCTGACCAAGCCAATTCAGCGGTTATATTACAAAATGCAGCTGGCAAACAGGCAGCTTATGAAGCCAAAAGTTCATTGGCCAAAGCGGCAACACAAGCAGCTGGCACAGCTGTAGCCGTACTCAAGGGCAAAGAAGTCCTCATGCAACGTTTAGATGAACAAAATGCCGAAACACACAAGGTCATGCAAGGTGAACTGCAACAACTACAACAAGCCAAACGTTCAGCCAAGGCAGCCCAATATGCCGCACAACAAGCACTCAATCACGTTTCCATTTTAACGGCAACTCTTAACAATGCCCAATCAGCCTCAGAGTTGGCTCAAAAGGCAGCATCTGAAGCAGCCGCCGAATTGGCCTCACAAATCGACATGGTTGCACAAGCCAAGACAAAATTGGAACAAATAGAAACTCAACTGTATACCGCACGCTTAGACTATGAGGAAACCAAAGATTCAGCCGAAAAAGCAACACTCTCCGCACAAGAGGCACAACTCAATGCCAACGATGCTGCTCTGCATGCGAATGTTGAATTGCAAAGTGAATCTCAAGCCGCAACGCCACACATCGCTGCTGTGCATCTGACAGAAGCGGCAAATGATGAACATGAGGCCCATTCAATTGTTAAGAGACGTTTTAAAAATAATGAGAAGGTCAAAAAGCCATAATTTTCTTTTTTTGTTTAAAGTTTTTCTGTATGTCGTGGACATAATCATCATCATCATATTTTTTAATTTTTTTTGAAGATTTTTTTTTCTTCTCTCGTTGTTATAAATTTTAGTTATGTAATATTATTTTATAAACTTTTTGGTAAACTTCGCAAATAGTTTTAAGATCTTTTGTGTTTTACTAAAGATGAGTAAAATGTTTGTTAATTTATTGAATAAAAAAAAATCATAAAGAAACAAATCACGTTTAAAATTGTTTTTTTCTTATTTTTTTGCGAATACGAGTGTTTGTCATTTATATGTACATATGTATGTATAAAAGAAGGTAAAATGTTTTCTTGATTTCCATTGTTAACATGAATTTCTTCAGTTTAACAATTTTTAAATAATAACTTGTAAGGAAAAAGAATAATTATCATAATTATGGCATCTGTTACTTGTTCCGAAGGTCCGTATGAAGTATTTGGAAAAATGTAGAGTTTTCATATAATGTTTTTTTTCATTAATAGATTTTTAACAAATAGAATCTGGGAATTCATATACATACATACAAAATTCTGATAGTGCATAGAAAATATTCCTTGAAAATATTGAAGGAATTAGAAAGACTATTAAAGTATAAAAGCTTTTAACGATTGTAATTTGACTTAGAATACACTTTCGAATAATATGAACATTTCTATAATAAATGTACTCACCATGAGAAATAAATTCCCAGATTCTATTTGTTAAAATAATTAGTTTAAATACATAAAAATTTAAAATAGACACTATCCAGTTATAAGATACAAAGAATGCTGACGAAGGCCGTAGCGGGCCAGAAAATGCATTACATTCTGCTGGTATCTAAAAGTTGTATTCATTTTCTGTACAATTTACTTCATTGCTATCCAAAGGATAGCTAATAGCAATATGTAGTATGAAATGGGAATTTAGCGCATTTGAAAGAAACCTTGTGAATTAATTTTTGAATCCCAAGAAAAACTTTGATAACTAATATGCATGTGGCAGAGTAAATAAACTGAACTGGCAAAATATAATAAAGTAATTTGTTTTTATTTTTATTTTTTCTTTACCCACAACTACAGGATGGCCCAAAATTACCGAAGGGGGTTTTTTTTTTTTCTTTTCACTATTTTGTAAAGAAGACTTGGGGAATTTAAAATGAAGCAGTACTCAATTGAACAACGTGCCCAAATTGTTGAGCTTTATTTTTCAAATCAACGATCCATTGTTTTGACGAATTATTTTGCGTACAAGTGATTTTAATTGGCCTCCGCGTTCACCGGATTTAACCGCCCCAGACTGTTTTTTTGGGGCAATTTGAAAGGAAAAGTCTACATTAATAAGCCTAGAACCATCCAGCAATTAGAGAGCAATATGCGCGACGAAATAAACAATATTACACCTGAAGTTTTGCGAAAGTTTATGGAAAATGTGTAAAAGAGCACGAATTTGCGTAGCAGAAAATGGTCACCACTTGCGAGATATTATTTTTCATAACTAAACTAAAAATATTCCCCATTTGTATACTGTAAACAAAACAAAAAAAAAATTAATCACCCCTATTCTGACTTTCGATAAAGTCTCCGCATTCAGTCACGCTACGATCGAAAATTGGTATTCCAAACTAAAACTGAATCGAAAGAACAATAAGAAGACAACAATGTTTACAAAACCAATTTGTTTACTATGGAATGTGGAATAGAAACAAAGAAATTAGCAAGTTTGTTACTCACCCCAATTCTGACTTTCGATTCGAATCGAAACTTTCTCCGTTTGGAAACTTTGGTATTCAGAAGTCTAATCACCGCATACGATATCGAGCAAAATTGATCAAAATTATTTGTTTTGGTATCATGAATCTCGATATAGAATGAATTTATTGAATTTGAAATAATATCATTCGATATCGAGTAACTCGACATTACATTTCTCGAGTTTTCATTCGATACGTCAGTGTCTATCGTATGCAAAAACATTCGATAGTTTATTCGATACGATAGCATCGAATGCGGTGATTACACCCCAGATTTTCGATTCCGCTCCGTTTCTTGCGATTGTAGGTATTCTGTATTACGATCGTAGTAAAGTTTTTCTACGCTTATATTTTAGCAACGGAATTTTTTTCGATTGTGTGTTTTATAAACTTAAAAAGTGTTTAATTTATAAAATGTACGAAAAGATTAATCTTTTTTTACTTGGTTTAAGAATTTTGTACTTATTTTAAGAAATTCCGTTAATGATTTTCGAAAGTAATCCCATTTCGGATTGTTTTACGTACGTTTTAGTTTTATTCGAACTTGAATTTTTGATCACGACCCGTACTTAAAGTAAAAGTGTATAAAAAACTTAATTTATTCGAATGTTTTTCATTCTGTGCACCTGGGGGGTTACCGCGAATTTCAATTCGAAAGAAATAATTTAAGTGTTCGAACAATTTGTACTGTGTATTAAGATTTTCGCAATCGTTCGAAACGATGACAGAGCTTGTATTTTTAAAAAAATGGGAATTTTATGAAAACTTTTTGTTCGTAATAGAGAGTGGCTGTTAAGCACAAAGCATACAGAGATGAAAAAAGTGACGTATGAAAAATGCCCCAATCATTTGCGAGAGCAGCTTTCGAAGAAAGAGAAAGAAAATGTTTTTTGGTAGTAAAGTGGCAATGTGTAAAAACAGACCGCTACTATCAACACGAATTGCGTAATCAAAACAAAATATTCAAAAAGGGCAGCTTTCGAAGAAAAAGACAGAAAAAATTACAATATTTTCTGTCTCGTGACGCCTCTGTATGCTCTGTGCTGTTAAGAAAGGGATTTTTTGTTTTCACTAAAGTATAAAAAACGTCCGTTTATTCGAAACAAATATTACGAAAATCGTAATACACAGTACAAATTGTTCGAATCCGTAAATGATTTCTTTCGAATCGAAATACGCGGTAATCCCCCTGATTAAAACGATTTCCTTTATACGCTTTAGGTTCTAAACTGAATATTTTTTTGTTTTATGTTTTTTAAAAGCATTCAAAAGGAGTTTGTATTATGTATATTGATTAAATCTCTAGAAAATAATGACAAATATCTTTGCATATCAATAAATAATAGAAAATAACCGTCTCCCAAAACCATTAAAACCCCAAATCCTTTTTAATAATACGGTTGTCTGGCCAAACGTTGACGCAGTCGTTGTTCCAGCAACTGTTGTCTTTGTTGAGGCGTCAGAAACCAGTTTGCCATGTGTCTTCTAGCTCGCTGTGCATTGACTTTAGCTTCTTGAGCAGCACATGCAGCTTTATAGGCCGCCTGTTTTGTAGTGGTGAAATCAGCGCGAGCCCCATTTAATTGACGCAACAATTGTTCAACACGGCACTTGGCCGCTTCCATTAGTTGATTTTTCTCGGCCAGCTCTTGTTGAGCCCCAGCGGCTGCCTGTTCTGAATTGCCCACATTTGAGTGGGCGACTTGAACGGCCTCCGTTAAAGTTTTTAGTTGAGCTTTAGCCTGTTGAAAAGCCTGCACAGCAGCTTGAACATTTTGTTGGGCATTTTGCAAGGAAGCAGATTGTTCTTGTACTACAGCTTCGGCTTCGTGTACCTCCTGGTCGAGTTGTTCAACGATTTGTTGTTTTCCGGCCAAAGCAGCTTCCGCAGCTTTTGCGGCCTGCAAGGCTTTTTCCGCCAACTGCATTTTTACTTGATGGGAAGCAGCTTGACCAGCTTCCTGTTGAGCTTCTGAAGCAGCTTTAGCTTCTTGTGCTGCCTTTTGGGCTATATTTGTAGCTTTTTGTTTTGGGTTGCCTTGGATTACATCGGCATTACAAGAGTTGTAACCACGTCCAGAGTTGCCACCGTCATTACCACCACCACCAACTCCTCCCGTATCATCGGCAAGAGCGAAATCGTTATAAAGAGAGGGAGCCATGCGTTTGACCTGTTTTTTTTAGAATCCAGAGACTTATTTAGGAGAAATGTTTGGTTTTGTCTTACATATATAAAAATATTTACCAGATATCCTTGTGCAGTTAATATAACATTGCTTATTTGATAAATTATTAAAAATATAAAGAGTTTCATTTTGAAAATAATAAAATATTTCTGTATATTTTTTATGTTTGTCAAAGATTTAAAACAAAATTCAGGAAAAGGAATTTCGTTTTTATAAATTAGAGACAAGTTACTATCGATTAGTTTATATTCGAGTCTTGAACTTTTCTTTAAAATGTATTAACTTGTAAATTAATGGGCGTTCAAATCAAAATGCATTTCGTGATTTTTTGGTACACAATCGGGGAAATGTGTGAATGTTCGCCCAGTTCGTTCTGGACAGGCGGCGTCATCAGCAAAGCAGTTTCCGTAAATGGCGTTCGCTATCGCGAAATGATACCAGACTTCTTGTGGCCAGAAATTGAGGATTTTGAGGCCGGGACGATATGCGGTTCCAACAAGATGGTGCCACTTGCCACACAGCCAACGAAATAACGGCTCTTTTATGCGAGAAATTCAGTGGTCGTGTTATTTCACGTCGTGACGATGTTAACTTGCCGTCACAATCATGTGATTTGACACCGTTGGACTCCTTTCTTTGGGGATATTTAAAATAAAAAGTGTATGTCAATAAACCAAGAACAATTCGGGAGCTAAGGGATGAGTTAATTCGGCACATAAACAACATTGAACCACAATTATGTCTCGGAGTCATTGAAAATATAAACCATCGGATTGAGGTATGCCACCGAAGCCATGGCGAGAATTTGGCCGATATTTTGTTTCATACTTAACTGTCATAGATCCTTCTTTAATAATAAAAAAAAACATTAAGAAAATTCTCTGAACAATTTTTGTTTTGTATTTACAATTAACATCGTTCGTTTTGGTTGGACCACCCTTTAAATTCAAGGAACGGAAAACTGATTTAATCTTATAATTTATTTGATATGTAATACATTTTTGCGACCAAATTGTGTCTCTCTTAAATACTGAAAACATTGAATACTCTCACAATTTCCTAAATAATAAAATCCTCTCTCCCTTCTCGCAACGACAAAAATCGTATAAAGTAAATGGGGACTCAGAGACAAAAATCTAATAATGTAAACGGGCACTTATTTATTTCGAGAGATTTTCGGTTTAAGTTCGGCTCTCGGTAAAATATTAACCACACCATGATACAAATACACAAGGTAGTTCCACTTCTCTCTCAGAAATTATTTTTTGAAGTTTATCGGAATTATTTGAAGCTTGATACAAATAAAAACTTCAAATAATTCCAATAAAATTCAAAAAATAATTTCTAAGAGAGAAGTGGAACTACCTTGTGTATTTGTATCATGAACCACACTTTGTACATAAAATGTTGTACAAATCGTTGGTGTGTACTTTGTAGTTTGCCGCCTGACACATTTTTGTCTAATTATAAATAATAGAATTTTTTAATGATAACTTTATTTTTTTTTTTTTGAAACGACCAAAGAGATTTAAAATCGTTTAAATTAATCAAAAGGAATTTACTTACATAAGACGTTCATTCATCTTTAGAGAAAGAACATGAAGACTCGGCGCCATACTTACATGATCCAAAAATGCATGAAAATATTGTTAAAAACAAAATTACAATTTATTTGACAGAGCCTTTAAGTTCTAAAAACTCAAAAATAGATGGATACTGGAGTTCTTTTTTTTTTTTTTAATTTCCTAAGCTAATCCCGCGAAGCTCTTCGCTTGTCTGCAGGAGAGAATGCAGAGTCTCTGGCGGGAATCGAACCCGCAACCCCGGCGCTGATAGACTAGCTCACTACCAGCTAGCCTACCGGGGCACTCTAGTGCATTTATGATCCTTAAGGCAGTAACATACAAGTATCTATTAGTGCGCAGCTATTTTGTGTCACTGGACAACTTTATTCTGACCGAAGAAATAATTTACAAGGCATAAAAAATTCTTTTAAGCCGGGGTTAGGTTTTGGTTTTTTTTAAAGTTACGAAAAAGAAATACATTTTTTTTATTTTTGTTTAAATGTTTTTTTATTGTTGTTGTTTTTTTTTATTACATTTATATAAGTTAAGGTTTAAAATTTTCTTTAATAGTTTTTTTTTTGTTTAAGTCAAGTTCTTATTTTTTTTTTAATAATTAATTAATTGGTGTAATAATAATTTGTTTTTTAATTTAATTTGTTTCTTAATAAATTTTTATTTTTTCTTTTTAATTACGAATATCTCAAAAAACTTTATACAATTTAGACAAAAATAAAACATTTTTTTTTGTAGTTTATATGTATAAATAAATGATGAAACTTACTTAAAAATTTAAATAAAATACCAAAAAAAAATGTTAAAATAATATTTAATGATTTTAATTAATTTTTGTAATAAATATTTGTTTTTTTTTTCATAAAAGACAAGAAGGACAAATTAAAATTAATGTTTTATTTTAAATATAAAGTTTAACAAAAAACTTTTAAATATTTTTCTTTAGGGAATAAAAAATTTTTAATACAAAAAAATTCCATTGAGAAACTAAATCTTGGTTTTTTTTTAGAAAATAAAAAGTATTTTAAGCAAGTGATGTTTGTTTTTCTTTGTATTTTAGTTGTTGTTTTTTTTTTTTTTTTAAGAAAGTTTTTTAACAAAATTTTTTTAAATATTTATAAATTTTTAGTATTTTTATACTTAATTTATATATAAAAATAATAATAATATAATTTTTAATTAAATATTTTGTTTTATATACAAGCAAATTTTTTATTATTCTTTTTTGTTTTTAAACCCCTGTAAAACTTTTTTAAATTATTACTTTTTTTATAATAAAAAAATTTAAATGATTTTTTTTAAATTATAATTAATAACATTTTTAAATATAAAAAATATTTTAAAGATAAATTATAAATTAAAAAAGTTAAGCATTTTTTATAATTTGCACTTTTTTTTGATTTTTCTTACAGTTTTTTTTTATATAATTGTTAGTTGTCAATGAAATATTTAATATAATAATAAAAAAACATTTTACAATGTTAATTAAATATTAATCATGATTTAAATTAACTGTTTACACAAAAATTTATATATATGTATATATATACATATACATACATATGTATATACATATCCATATACATACATATGTATATATAATATCAATATAAATGTGTAAGGAAGAGCTATACATACAAGCTTTCTTTTTTTGTTATTTACTTATTTTACTAAACATAAAATATTTAAACTTAATAACAATTAATTATTTTTTTAATTTAATTTATTATTTTAATAGTTAATAATAATATTATAAATTTTTTTATTGTGTTGTGTTGTATATTTTAGAGTTTTGTTTTAAATTTATTAAATATTTCCTTTATTAAGCTTATTTTATTTACGATTTAATTTAGTTTATAGTTGCTTTTTTTTAAAATAATTAATAAAAAAATACAAGTTTTTTTTTGTTATATTCTCATAATATAATGAATACTGTTTTTTAAAAAATTTACTTAATAAAACTTTTTTCCAATTTCTAATATCATCACGTTTTAATAGTGTTATATATATAAATATATAAAAAAGAAAAATACTATAAAGGAAAAAATAGAATAAATTGTTACTTCTTTTTTATTAAAAAAAAATAAAAAAAGGAAATTTAGATTCAAAGAATTTTAGGAAAGTAAGCGAAAAAACAAAAACTTCAACGCTCAAATAGAAAATAAATCATCTTGAAAACATGCTAAAAAAACACCTTTTGAAAGTTAATAACAATCGTTAGTCAAATTACGGCAAGCGATGTCATTCTTTTGGACATATCTTTTAAAGTGTAATATAATTTTTATTTATTTTTTTTTTTTTTATTTATTTATTTGTGGTACAATTTCGCTAGATTTTTAATTTTTCTGCAAAAGCCAAAAACAAATTTTATATTTTTTTGTATTATTTTATTGAAATGTGTCTTTTAGCCAGTTTCACAATGGAAACTCTTTCTGATTGATTTTCATTTCTATATGATTCGTAAAAATTGTACCTTGCAATAAAAAAAGTAACGTCTGAACGTATACGAGTTTTCGAAGGAAACCCAAAAGAAATACGACTATTGTTGCAGGAATGTGTCGCATAGTCTGAAACAGGTAAATATTACCTATCAATTATTTTTCCCAAAACATATTCAACCGAATTTTAAATTAAAATACCCTTTATCCATTTTCTTCATTATTATTAAATGGGTGAAGAAAAAAATCATTGTGAAAATATTTATTTATTTATTAACAGAATTTTTCAACATATCCAACATTTCTAAAATCCGAACAAGTTCCAGTCAGTAGGTCTTCGTAACTCTACAACAATACAAAAAACAATGGGCATTCTGTTTGTGTGGAATTTCTTTGACTTTGTCAAAAGCATTCATTGATGAGTGGCAAAAACTTAAAGAAAAACATACATGTACATACAAGCAAAATATAAACAACTTTTGACATCTTCAAAGAATAAACAAAACTAAGCATCTGGTCACTTGCGCAGACCTTCTAAAATAGACCATGAACACGAAGTTAGAAACAAATTTTTAAGCTTCGTTCACAATCACAGTTACATTTTCACTTGCAAATTTTACCCACAACAATATTATGCATTTATTATTATTTTTTAAAACATTATGTTAAAATTTTCATTCAAAACTGAATAAAATTTTTTTTAACGTCAGAAACAATTTCATACAAATTGTTGCTGAAGTTCTAGTTGACTCAACTTTAGTTACATTCAAGGCCCATTGAAAAGGTCTGTGCAAGAAGCCTGATGATCATTGTTTATGTTCTTTTTAGTTGTCAAAAGTTGTTTACATGTGCATGTATACGTTTATGGTATGCCACACATACACGTTTTTTCCTTTTGCTTTGTATATGAGGTAGTAAATTTTTGACAACTAAAAAGAATCTTATTTTGTTTTTGTACAAGTAAGCAGACCTGATAGATGGGCCTTGGTTACATTTTTAAAAAAAATTTTAGTTACATTTTTGTTCGAAAAATGAAAGGAAAATATATGAAATACTTTGGAAAGAAAAGATAGAAGAAAAAACGAAATTGTTTCTTTGATTGTGAACAAAGCTTAAAACAATAAAAAAATATATTTTAAAAAATTACAAAAAAATTTATAGAATCTGAGAATTTATTTCTCATGTTACGTAACATTTTTATTATACAAATTTTCATATTATTCGAATGTGTATTCGTAGTCTAATTACAATCCTCAAAAGCTTTTATACTTTAATAGTCGTATTCCTTCAATATATTCCAGGAATATTCTGTATGCACTATCAGAATTTTTGTTGTGTATATTTCTGTTACGAGGCTTATGTGCTGTTTTCACAACACAAGTGACTGAACGTGTAGTAAAATTTATATGGAAAACACTCAAAAAACTGAGTGCTTTTCATATAAATTTTACTACTCGTTCAGTCACTTGTGTTGTAAAAACAGCACATTACTTTAGCTATCCTTTGGCTAGCAATGAAGTAAATTGCAAAGAAAATTTATACAACTATTAGATACCAGCAGAATGTAAGGAATAAGAATATTAAAGTATAAAAGCTTTTGAGGATTGTAATTTGACTTAGAATACACATTCGAATAATATGAAAATTTGTATAAAAAAAAATATATTTAAACTTAATGAATAGTTTGTTTTACAACTTCAAGAAATCTCTTTGAAAGTTTTAGTTTTTTTTTAAATTTCCCTAAAAATCTTTAAACCTTCCCCTTTTTAGAGTAAATTGATATAGCAAATTTAAAAAAAAAGATTCTTTAAATAGATACTTTAAATATTCGTTGACATATTTCTTGCAATTTGTTTTGTTTGTAGCTTCTTTATATTCAATTTTGTTTAATAAATATAGTATTTTATTTTAGATTTTTTTAGGTTATTTTTTATTCTTTTTTTAACTTTTTTTGCCGGTTTAAACCAATAGTAGGTAGTCGTTGCTATTGTTGTTATATAGTAGTAGATATAATAAAGGGTATTATTAATAATTACAATATTAAACTATGAGTATATAATAATTACACACATAAAAATGTTTCGCTCCAAAATAATCATAAAAAATCACTATTTCTTTTTTTTTTTTTAATAAATCACTTTATGCTTTCTTTCCGATAATCTTCCATTCTCAAAATACCTTAAAGATTTCTTGAACTTTTTACCTCAATTTAAGTACTTGCGACATCTTTTAGAACCACATGAGCAGGGTATTTTCTCATCTTCAAAGGGAAATTTATAATCATAAGTCAATTCCTCCCCTTGGACAATGCGTCGCAGGGCGAAAATGATAATATGCTTATGACCCAAAATATCAACAACTTTGGAATAGCAATTAGGCTGTTAGAAAGAGAGAGTGAGAAAAGAATATATTTATGATCTGATTCATGTTGAAAAGAGAGTTTGGTTTAACTAACCTCACAAGAATGATTTATAAATCGAGCTGCATTGCCACGCATTGTTGCATCCACTACCAGGTGTTCATCGATTTTAAACATATAACAGCCAATACCACGACTATTATAATAACGTTCACGTTGATCGGTTAAAGTCGAACGTATTAATTCGCCAGCATATTCAATAACCATTTCACCTGGAAATACATATACAAATATTAAATAAATATGGATATATCGCTCATTTGCTGCCACATCGTCATAAATAAAATTAAAATTAATATTTACATATTATGTAAAACATAATGGAATAACAAAATTTAATTCTTCTCTCAAAAGAAATGATTAACTATGTTTCAGTAATATTAAGTCAAAATTTTAAATTTGAAATTTTTGACTTATAACGTTGTTGCAGCAAATGAGTGATACGTACATACATAAATTTTTTCATGAGAAATAAAGAAAAAACCAACATTCTAGTCGGACACTTACCAGCTTCAATATCCTTTGTACAGTATAAACCTCGACCATGTATATGAGAACGGAATACACCCACATAATCCTTATAAGTTTCCTTTAAAGTGCGATACTTCATAGCCATGGGTAAATTGCTGCCCGTGCCACGTCTTTAAAAAAGAAAAAAAATTTCAATATAAATTCTCTATACAAAAAACTTTAATCATCATTAGGTCATACCTTGGCACTAATTCCGTGTCAGATGGTTGTACAAACACTTGTACCGGTTGTTTGCGATGTCTCGAGGCCAACCAACTGAACATATCATATTCCGAACGTTTGGTATATGGTTCACAGCGGGCAGAATCATAGAGATTTTCCGATAAATCCTCTTGATCAGAAGCATAATCCATACTACTGCTATCGGCATCCAGAGAGGCGCTCACCGAAGCATTACCGTTCATGGAGGATGACGAGGACACCGAACTGCTTGATGCTGTGTAAGATGAGCAATTCGATACATTGCGTCTATGATATTTTGGTGTATATTTATTACATTTCTCCACACCTGGTAATTGTTCAATGAGATATTTCAAAGCATTTGTTTTCAAGCCAATCATTTGCACACCACTCATATCGGCTAAAGGGCCTTCGGGTAAAGGAGCTAAGCCATTGGCTCTACGAGCCACTTGCACAGACTCAAATACTTTTTCCCATATTTCTGTTATTGAGGATGATTTGTAAGTAAAACCATCTTCACTTTGTATTTCATAAAGCAAATGAGGTCCTGTTACTCGTTTGGGATCCCTTGATGTAGGTAGTGGTGCTGGATTTGCTGACAAGGTTAAAGGAGCTGCAAGATGAGCGGATTGCGTCTGTTGTTGCTGCTGCATTGCATTTAAATTCGAGGCGGGTTGCAAGTTATTTTGACAAGTTTGTATATAATTTGTATTGAGGGAATTTTCCACTTCCTCTTGTAACTTAGAGGAGTTTTGGGCTTCCATTATACTGTTAAAGTTGTCGACGGCGGACTGATGTTCCTTCATATTTTCCACGGCCAATTGTGCTGCTATAAATGCTGATGTTTCTTCGGTAGTGGGTGTATAGTATTCATTAGCTTCTTGTGGCGTAAGTTGGGGTTGTTCATTGTGATTAGCAATTTCTAGATTCTCAGTGGTTAGAGAAGCATTTAAATATTGATTTTTACAGGCAATTTCTACTTGAGCTTCCAAAGTGGTGGACGTGTTTAAGGAATCATTACAATCTTCATTGGTTAAATTGTCTAAAATTTTACTAATTTTTTCTTTAACAGCAGGCTCATCACTATCCATTGATAGAGTATCGGATCCATCTGCCGAAGGCATTTTCAAACTGAAACCATCGTCTTCTTCCTCATCTTGTTGAGGCCCATCATTGGCTTCATCTTCTTCAACATTGGCGGAACTTAAGGCTTCTTCTTCATTTTCACAGCAATCGGTGCCAAGTATTACCTCACCTTCTGGTGGAAACTTGGGATCTGTTATCAAACATCCGTCTTCGGTGGCGTTATTAACGAATTCCGACATTGTATTGTGCACATAATTTATATCATGCAAACACATTTTTGGGCCGGTCTCCTCCGGCTTTTCTCCAATGTCATAGGATAAGGGCGGGGGAGACGATTTAGACAAATTGTTTTGTATACTCTGTTGCTGCTGAACATGCATAATTTGTTGTTGCTGCTGCTGTTGTAGTTGCTGTGTAACTTGCTGAGCCTCATGTTGCGGTTGTGGTGAGTGTAGTAACATTTGTTTCACCTCTGCCTCATAAGCTACTTTATTTATGTTTACCTTAATGGATGATTGTTGTCCTGCAGCCACCGTTGACGTGTTTTGATTTTCTGAGATCTGCGAATTTGTCGTAGTTGTATGGGTAAATTGAGTTGCAACTGCTGCTGCTTGTGTTGAGGTTGAGGATGTTGTACTGCAGGTGGTCTGCGAATGTTGCTCATATTGCCGTTGTTGCATGGGCAAAACACGATTGGTGGGCCGTGTTATTGTAGTTGTAGTAGTTGAGGTTGAAGTGGTCAAGGTATTTGATGCTGAATACTGTTGCAAAGGATTCACTATATTAATATTGGTGTACTGAGGCATTCTTTGTATTGTGGGCAATATATTGCTGACATTATCGGTTGTATTGTGTTGCCCCGGTGCTGTAGGTTGTTGTACTGATTCGAAATTTGTTGTATTTGAAAAGCTGCAGTGAGAGAGATTTTGTTGAGCCATTTGCGAAGTATCATCCAGCAGTAAAGCATCGGCTACATTGTAATGTTGCTGATGGGTATTTGCAACATGTTGCAAATTTAAAAACTCTGTATTTTCTGATGTTTCGGCTAAATTTGCAAGTGGTATTATGGCGTTTGGGTCTTCGGGTATTGTTAGATTTGCCGTTGTTTGGGAATTCGTAATAGGTTGTTGTTGCTGTTGTTCCTCTACCGCTTGTTGCTGTTGTTGTGGTTTTAGTACAATCATTTTATTGGGATTCGTAGCAGCTGTTGTTTGTAATTGAGCTAACGGCGGGTTCGCTATTTTTACAATATTGTTAGCAGTTGTCTTGGTCACTACCGTGGCTGTGGCGGTTTTCATAACTTTGGGTTTCACCTCAACTTTGTGTAAAGGCCTGATCATGTTGGTTTTCTTATTTGTGACCGTAGATGGGGTTGTATTTATTGAAGCTGTTGCGATTATTGCTGCCGTTGTAGTTGCTATTTGCGGCGGTTTGTTAAGCTCATTCATACTACCTACCGCTTGCGGCGTTACGGTTATGGTAGCTGGAATTTGTGGCTGTTGCTGTATTATACTGTTACCATTTGGAATATTAAGCTGTTTCAAATTTGCTGCCGGCAACGACTGCGCCATCTGGGAGGTTTGCAGTTTTGTCTTTTGAGGCTGTGGTTGGCTCGATATTTGCACGACATTAGGCATTACTTTATTGACGACCTGGGGTTGTACTTTGGTTACTGTGGCCACCGGTGTTAATGTTTTGGTCCTTTTAACTTGGGATACAGGCGCCACCTTAGCACTAACTAAATGCACATTTTGTTGTTGATTTGTAGCCTCTACAAATTGTGTTTGGTTAGTGGGAATAGGGGCTACTTGCGGTTGTTGGGTTACCAGAATTTGTGGTTGCGGCTGTTGTTGTGTTTGAGATGTTGAATGCAATTGAAAGCCTTGAGCCGTCGTTACAGGTGGAGTTTGCAAACGGTAAACATTGTTTTGAGCCTGTTGCTGTTCGGCCAAAGCTTGAGCCTGTTGCTGCAAAGCGGCTTGTATAAAAGTATTTTGCGTAGCTTGCTGTTGTGCCGCATTGTTAGCTGCCGTAGTAGCCTGTTGTGTTTGCATAAGAGCATTATTAGCATCCACATTATTTAGCAAAACATAGCCGGCAGGTATATCGACCAAAGGTTCTATTTTGCTGGCCTGGAATACTTGGGTTGTTGTAGCAGAAAAGCTGGCATTTTGGCTTAACACTCCCGGCATGGCGGTAGAGACAAATTGTTGTGAAGACATTACCGTATTTTGAACAATAGTCTCTAGCCCATAGTACATGGGTTGGGTAGTGGTTGCCAATATAACTTGTGGTGTTGTAGCTGCCGTCAACATTTCCAAATTGTTGGTTCCTGCTGCGTGATTGCCACTAATAATGACTTGTTGCTGTTGTGCCTGGTTTGTTCCCTGCTGTGGTATACCTCCTTCGGCTGTAGCCGTCGTGGTGGTGGTTATAACATTTCCTCCCTGCAGTTGCAAAGTTTGAGGCTGAATCAATGTGCCTATAACCTGGGGACCTTGAGGCGTTGTTATTATCTGTAAAGGAGCTGGAGCTTGTGGTGCCGCATTTGTTAAAACTAAATTGCCACTAGCATCTGTTTGCAAGTATGCCGATTGTAGTAAAGGCTGCGTATTTGCTGTAGTAAAGAGAGAAGCTTGTGTCTGCGGCTTAAACTCTGTAGCTTGTTGGCTCACTGGCAAAGTTACGTACTGCAGTTGAGGTTGTTGTGTGCCATCATTTGTTGTGGTTACAAAAGAGATAATGTTCTGTGGTTGTTGCATGATAATTTGTGGATGGTGTTGTTGGGGTTGGGCTGTTTGGAAAAGCAATTGTGGTTGATTGGAGTTCTGTTGGGCCTGTTGCTGCAGTTGCTGTAGAATTTGTTGATTTAAAAGATGTGTAGCATTCACTGTTTGTGGTTGTGTTATGTGGTTATTGGCGGTAGATGTTGTCACGTTCATTTTTGACTGTATGGGTTTTACCGTTGTTGAGGCTTTTAATTTATTTTTGGCGGCCGCTTGCTGGGCCGCCTTGGTTGCCATTGTTTTTAAGGGTTTTCCCTGTGTTACGGGAAGTACTATTTTTTTATCTGAGTTTGTTGCTTGTAAAGTTTGATATGTAGCTGGTGCTGGTTGGTGAGCTGGAGTTGCCCCTGAGGGCAATTGTATTATTTGTTGCGTACCATCTGGATTGGTTGAGACTGCTATTATTTGGGGTTGCTGATTCTGTTGTAATTGAGGGGTATTTGTGTACTGAGGTGCAGCAGGTTGTAATGTAAAAGTGCCATTTAAATTAGCTGTCAAACCTTGTAAGGTGTTGGCGTACAATTGCAGATCCGTAGAGTTTTGGTTCATTTCGGGTTGAGCAGTAGAAATAAAAAAGTTTCCTCCCAAAGCCTGGGGCTGTGTTAACTGTTGAATGTTGTGCAAATTTTGTAGATTTTGCAAGCTTTGTACCCCTTGTAATTGTACACCCTGTAAAATGTTTGCCGTTTGCAAACCCTGCAATTGCGAAAGAGTTTGTGCGGGTATGCTTTGTATAAAAGGCATTTGAGTGGTTCTTTGTTGTTGGTGGTGCTGTTGTTGTAGTTTATTATTTAGTTCCTGTAATTGTTCCAAAGTCAAAGCCTGTGGGGTTTGGTGTGTCACCTCAGGAGTTTGCGAATTATGTTCCGATTCAGATTCACTGGTGGAAGAAGACATGGGTTCACAAGTATTTAAATGCCTTTGAAAGGATTCTATATTGCGGTAAGTGCATTGACACCTTTCACACTTGACAGCAGTTTGTGAAGCTTCTTGGGTAACAAAACGAAACTCGGTTATGCTGTCATCCACACCATCTACTTGCATTAGTTTAATTTTGCCATCCATTTGGTTGGAGTCCAAATTATATCTTTTCTCTGCACTCCATGTAAAAGGCCTTTTATTGGCTCCCTCTATATCCAATCTTCTAGTGACAGAAGTCACTTCTTTCTTTTGGGATCTTTGATGATTGTTAAGAGTTATTAACATATTTTCCGAAATCTTTCTTCTTTTTATCGCATTTTTGGCGTTAACATCACAATTTATTGCCGGCGAGGAAGATTTTTTTAATTTTTGCAACTT
This sequence comes from Pollenia labialis, assembly GCA_949318255.1. NCBI lineage: Eukaryota > Metazoa > Arthropoda > Insecta > Diptera > Polleniidae > Pollenia > Pollenia labialis. The sequence continues at coordinate 12,848,808 of OX439139.1, forward strand.
AACTGTATCTTCCACATGACTTTGGTTGGCTGTACCAGACCAATTGCTATTCAGTTCAGCCGTCAACTGTTTGGTTAAAGCTCCTATAGAAGTCATGGTATCTTCATCGGACATTTGTTGATTCGTAACGCCATCTTTGGAATGTTCTCCCTGGGCCATATCCTCGTAGTTCATGCATTTAGTAAAAATATCTAACATAGAAATACCCTCCAGAAGATCACCCGGTAAATCCTCAAATATGGCATCTTTTATTTCGGGAGGCAACAAATCGGCATTAGTTTGGGGTTCCTCGTCATTGGCAGCATTGGTTTCTTGGGTATTATTGACCGAACAAGAAGAATGTTGAGGAAAATTATTTAAATAATCGTATTCCTCTGGAGTTTCATAGTCTCCTTTTGCTAAACTTAAATGCCACTGTTGTATCTGCGAAAGTCCCAGTTGTACAAGAGAAGAGTTCGATTGGGAATGATCTACGGTAAAATTTTTACCTAAATCTATAGCACCATTTGATAAAGAAGATGAAGCATTGTAGATGTACGTTCTAACGGTATACTCTACAATTTTCCATGGTTCTTTAGAAGACCAATACAATCGTGAACATAAAAAGTTAATGGGAACCAAAGCTTCATAAGTATCCGAAAATCTTGGTAAAATATGGCCCAATTGCTTGACTTCCAAAGACCCAATATGAAATTGTACCTTTGAAGGTTCCACTAACTTTTTGCGCTTACGTTCCAACTCCACATAAACCGGCCGGGTAACTTCGAATTGGTTTTCGAAACTGGTTTTAGTACTACTAAAACTGGCTGCATGCTGGGGACAATACATGGATTTATCAGCTAAAAAGGCACAACATTTAGCTCTAGCACAGGGATAATGATAGTGTTCTCCACACGCTTTAACATTACATCCGACTGTGGCTCCCCTATTGCCACAAACTGAACATTTTATCATGCGTCCCCGGGCGACGGCCGAATGAACATTTTGCAAAGATCCATCGATTTCCTCAAAAACCTCTGCAGACCACAAAGCACAATTTGTATGCACCCAACAGTCATGGCCACAATAAAGCAAACGAGACTCTTCTCCAGGTAAACCCTCACTTGTGCGACGACAAAATAAACAAATTCTAGCATCTGTGCGGGACTTTATATTATACAATTGATCTTCCAAATCTTGGGGCAATTCGGCCAGTAAAGCGGATCTATCTTGATCATCCTGTTGTTCCTGACTGGAAGGCAGACATTCTATATTATAGTCCGATTCGCTGTCAATAGATGTATTAAGTCCATAAGCTCCTCCTGCAGATTCATACATATCTTCTTCCAAGGCATCTGTACAGGCCTGGGTCTCATTTTGAAACCAAGGAAATTGTTCACTTAAAATTTCCTTGTAAACTATAACCAAATCATCACAGTTAGCCTGTTGTATAACCAAGTTCATGTCATAGTTAAATTCCGCCAAAGATACATAAGAACCATGTGAAATTTTATTTTTTATTTCCACTAGACTTAAGTGACTTTGCACGGAATTTATTTGGTTCTGGCATATACATTTTTTGGCTTGCATTTCTAAAGAAGTATGATTTAAAGTCACTTGATCCCTTTCCCGATCATCAAATTCATAAATATCAATATTGTTGTTAACAGCTAAAGAATCTGCGTCATTGCTTCCCGATATTTGCAGTTGCTGTGACGAGAATTGCAAAGATTTGGGAGGATATTTATTATTAACTGATGATAAGGAGTTACTGGATCCACAAGAACATTTCATTTGTTTGCGGGGACTTAACTTCAATAGTGCACATGCTTGACGGGACTTGCTAAGCAACTTTAATACACTCATCAAACTGGACTTGAATTCCTCTTTAACAGCATCTCGCCATTCACAAGCTCTTTGTTTAGCATCCTGGGATTTTCGGGAACATCGTTTACATATAAACTCTATGGACTCGGGGAGAGTGCTAAGCAAATTGTATTGCTCATCGGTTAAAGTTTCACATTTGGCATGAACCCATTGATGACAATCGCCACATTCCATCATCTTTAAATCAAAGTCTTGGTCATCATAACATTTTTGACACACCGGGCAATAGTTGCCCTTTTTGCGCAACTTAAAGCAATTCGTACACATAGGTAAATTGCCCACAAATTTGGTCACCTTCGTAGTAGAACAGGAACGACACTTTAAACAATTAACACAAATTAAAGGTCGATCAGCTCCCAACAAACGTTTGCTGGTGCCCAAACATGTGGAGTGATAATTTTTCTGACATTTTTGACATTTCACTTTAGCACCGGAAGACATGTTACAGGTGTAACACACCGTACACCTCGGACACAGCCAATTGAGCTTGGCTATTACGGTATTCGCATTGGAACCTAAGCCCGTAACACTGAGACAACTTTCATTGAGCAGCAGAGTATCATCCATAGAGCCATGCTTAAGATTAAATTCATCTTGGACGCAATACTGATGATAGGGTTCACAGCAGCATGAACAAAATATTAAGGGTTCTTGACCGGCCGAACCACATAAAAAACATAAAGCGCGCTGCGCCACCGTTTCCGTTACGATGAGACCAAAACCAGTTTGGCATACTTCAGCCGGATCGTAGTTTTCCCAAAAATCTATTGAGATTAAAAGTTTACACTTCAATTGAGGTTCCTTGCGGGCCCGTGGAGGCATTAACGTTGGATTGATTTGACTGTTAATCTGTTTTTTATAAGCTGTCAATTGGGTATTGTAGTGATGGGGCCGTTGTGACAATTTAGAGAGTGGCACCAACGCTTTTGAGGTGTTTTCTATTTTCTCGATTTTAGCTGTCTTTAAAGGAGGTTCTGTTATATTTGAATAATTTTCGCAAGCCACTTGTTGGGGTTTACAGGAGGCACAATTGTCATTTTCATCGGTAAGTAATAATTTAGTTTCTGTTTGTTGTAGTTGTTCCTCCGTTATGACAGTTTCTTCACCATCTTCGCCAAACATGGCTAAAGGTTGACCCAAAACTATGGAAGCACTTCGGCAAACATGTTTAACACGGGGACCCTTTAAATCTATGCGTTGACGTTTGTCTGGCGTTCCAGCATTGAAAGCGACTGTTGAATTCGTTGCAGCCGAAAAGATTGTTGTACAGGCTTGTGTTGGAGAACTATTAGTAGTTGACATGCTGTGTGGAATTGAAATATTAAGTAAACTATCGTCATTTTTAACTTCGCTTAATTCGTTGCATAAACTCTCCACTTTTTCTTTAACTTCCTTCAATTTGTCTTTTTCAATTTTAGGTGATAACATTTCCTTGATTCTCTTCTCTTCCTTGCGCTCTTTTTCCAAAGACTTATCTTTCTTTTTGGAATTAAACTTTAAGGCCTGTGTTGCTATTTCCTGTGCCACAGGATCGGTCTTTTCAGTTTTTAATTCCTTTAAAACATCTAAAAGCTTTTTATCCACTTTTTCTTGTTTAGTTTCTAACGAAGTTTTTAAGAAAAGTGGCTTTTCTAAAATGGCCGGTCTAAGTAGTGGCACACTGCCAAAGGTGACATTATTTTCTACTAAGGGATTTGTTTTTAGGTTAAGTTTTAAAGTTTCCGTTAAAGTTGTATTTGATGCAGCTGTTGTTAAAGGATCCATTAATGGTTTCCATTTAATGCACCCGCCAGCTGCTACTTTAGCCGCTTCATCAATTAATTCTTTCTTGGTTTTGGTATCTTGTAGGGATGATTTCACAGAACTGCTGCTGGCGGTGGCATTACTCAATGCCGGCAGCACTGCATTTAGCCTCACTTTTGGCAATTGTAAAGTTTGTAGACACTTTTTAAGCCAACAAAATCCACAACGTTCTTTGTAAACTTTTTTAAAGTTTTTCAAATGACCCACTTTATTGTTAAGCGGTAAAATAACACAATTTCCTGATGGAGAAAAAGAGTTTTATAAAAGTCCACAGATTAATAACCTATTGCTGATGTGTGAAAGAATTCTTTCTAGCAATTTTTTCAGAAAAGGCTTGTGTAAAAAATATAAAAAAGATAAAAGCTAAACTTACCATCTGCTTTGCATTGAAGTTGTATATTTTTCATTGTGGTTGAATTTTTAATGGCAAGAGATTTCTTAGCAATTTTTGATATCAATTTACGGCAATGTTCACAGCTTGGTTCCACATATTTATTAACTTGTTGCAAATTTTTCGAATGTATTATGGAAGAACAAACAGCACATTGATTGGCTGGTGTTAAGGAAGCAGAAGCAGGGGCTTAAAGTATAATAAAAAAAAAGTTTAAAAAACTTAAACCCATTTCTTTCTAAGATTACTCACCTGAATTACTACTATTTTTTATAGCACTGGTACCATTTAAGGAAAACGTAGGTGACAACAAACATGCCGAACTCGTTAAGGCTACTGCGCTGGCTGCTGATGACGATATGGCCTGTTGCAAAGATTTGGGCAAAGATGCGGATAAAGCTAAGGCAGCTGCTGCAGCAGCTACAGCCACATTCGAAGTATTACTACGTTCCATGACTGTAGTTGTCGGGTTAGCATTCGTTAAAGATTCAAACTGTAAGCGAGGCTGTCTTAAAACAAAACTACTGGGCTTTGAGGAGCTACTACTATTGTTGCCGTTGCTAGAGTTTATGATATTTGAGGATGTGCTAGCAAAATTCAAGAAAACATTGGTATTCGAGGAAAATGAAGAGGAAAGTTTTGAGCCATCTAAACTCAAATCTTTAGAGGTTTTTAAAGCTGAAATAAAAAAAAAGAATTTAAACAAATTATTTTGTTGTTTATTAAAATAAAACTTACTATTTGACCCATTACATTCCATGGCATTATAATCTCCTAAACCAAAATAATTTGGCTGTTGATTGCCAACAGTCATTTTATCTTCATTTGCTGTTGTCGAAGAATTTGTTGTAGTGGCACTTTTTAAAATACTTTTTTTGCAAATAATACCTTCTTCTATTAAACGTTTATTAGGTTTGATTACTCTCGATGACCGGGAACGTTTGGGTAATACAAAATGCTTGTCAACTATCATTTGCTGATCGTCCTCCTCATTTTCACCAGCTTCTTTAAGCTTCAGCTTATTATCTTGCTCTAAATCTTGTTTAACCAAATCATTTATAGACTTAACACTTTGATCCATTTTATCCTCCTCTTCTTCAATACCATCCTCCTCGTTTTCCTCCTCTTCCTCTTCATCCTCCTCACCATCATCATCATCCTCATCTTCTTCATCCTCTGGGTCATTATCGTCTTTATCTTGTTTCTCATCACTTTGCTCCTTTGTCAGTCGAAAATTTATAATGTTATGTTTCTTCTTATTATCCTCCTCTTCACTGGGTGCCCCAAATACTCTTGACAATGGACCCGCTAAAACCGAACAACTCTCTGTTGTTTCTGCTGTTAATGAGGATGATGACAAAGAGTTATGATTTGAACGAAATTTTAGTGAATTTAATTTATCAATATTTGAATTGTTTTTGAGTATTTCAGTTAGCCTAGATGGTCTTACAATACATTCACTATTTCTCGTATACATTAAAGGACGATTCAAACATTCTTTTTTGATAATGGAAACCAAGGGTTTACGATTATCCGGATTATAGAACTTTTTTACCGCACTTTTATCATCACTAGTCTCGAGTACATTTTTAAATGTAACTGTTTTCTTTTGTTTCTTATCGCTACCTGTTGAGGAGAGGGAATCCGAATTGCAGTTGAAATTTGCAGTTGCAGAGCCGTTTGTCGTTGGTGACTCTGAGCAGGAGTTGGATGTTAATTGATTTGCGGCGGAGATTGTTGAAGTTAGAGCCGCATTTGTATTATAATCCATTGTTCTGCTGGGAGAATTTATGACCGTTATACTGGGAGTTTGTTTGATTATATTTTTATTATCATCTTTTTTATTTAAATCACTTGAGTCTTCTTTTTGCAAATCACTGGTTTCATTTTGTAAAGTTGTGTTATCTGGGTTAGATTTCTGAAATATTTTCTGTAAGAGATATCAAAAATAATTGGTTAGTATAAAAATTTGTTGAATATTAAAAATATTAAGCAGGATTTTTAATTTAATTGAACTAAAAACTTCTCGTTTATGAACTTTGAATTTCGTTCATATTTACTTTTTTAAAGGGAAATTTGACGAAGATTAGTTTTAATTAACTATCAGTTAGAACTGTCAAAAACATAATCTTAACTGGGAGTTAAAGTGATAGTTAATTTTAACGGAACTTGGTGAAATTGGCCGTAAATATCATAAAGTTTTTTCTTTTTTATAATTTCGATTTATTTAATCGTGACTTCAAAATTCGTAATTTTTTAAAACTAAAGAAGAATCTTATCTTCTCAGTATAATTGTTAAATATTTTACAATTTTAAAATTAACTCAAGCTTAAAATTGCCTTAAAGGTTTTAAAACAAAAATCGTTAAAAATTACATAGCCAGACATCATGTATTTATTAATAATAAATACAACACATTTTTATTTTTTAGGGGCATTTAAAATTCCCCCTCTTCTGTTTATTTTTTAATTTATGTATTTAAAATAAATTTAATTAACAACTGACCTTGATCTTAAATAACAACAAAAAATAACAAAAGGGATAAAACAAAAACGCATTATTAATGCATAAATTCAATGCAAGAATAAACAAGTTTACAACAATAACACTGGCTAACAAATCTTTTTTCAATTTAAGTGATACCAAAATGATATGAAAAAATATCCCAATTTCAACACACCATAAAAAAGAACAATGATTTTTCAAGAGTTTACTTCCATATCACATGCAATTGTCGAAAGTATTAGAATTGGAAAAGGTCATTTAATCAGCGTTCAGTAATGACGGAAGAACTTTATGTGATGATTTCCAATATGATCTGACTGGAATACCAATAACCAGAGGCGAGGTGGAATACGCAATTAGCACGTTAAAAAACAAAATAAGTAACAGGCCCTGATGAAATTTCCTCAAATGTATTAAAATTTATAGATGGTGAAAACATACAGCTCTTGCTGAACCTATGTAATAAGATAGGGGTAATTCCATGTCAAATCGACCAGGAGTGGGGGGACCTGACCCCTTTCGATTTTAATGATATTTAGTGAGAAGTTTCCTTTTATCTTATAAGGAACATATGTACATATGTATGTATATTAATGAAAAAATATTTAAAAAAAATTTTTCCTTTCAAAAGTTGTCATATTTAAAATTTACGACATTTTAGCTCTAAGGGTCCAATTAGATGTTACATAACCATAATGCCACAGCCGTAACGGCAAATTTAGAAACCAAAATAGAATTGGTTTGTATGGTATGTTTATGTCGTTTTGGTAATACAGTGGTGATGGTAATACAGTTTTGTTATGGTTACGTCACGTCTAATTGGACCTTAAAGAGTCCATGGACCCATAAGTCGGTCCAACTCGCTATGGCAAACGATGGCGAAACTTATTGTACACAAATTCTAAAAATTTTTTTCGCCCACGTTGACTCCCTTTCCAGAAATCTGGACTCATCTATCCTCTATCATAACAGCGTTAACATAAGTTCTGTTAAGTTATGTGCATTATTCTGTTAACATAACAGAATGTATCTAGTGTTATAAAATTTAAAATTTAACTTCACACACATCTTTGTACATCTTCATGGTTAAAATACAGTAGTAAAACTGTATACAAACTTTGTATTAGTACGTTTTGGAAGTGAGCTATGCTCTTGTTTTGATAACAGGACTTTTCAGTTTAGCTTACGATTTTATTTAGCTTTATTGTCACTTTGTTCTTCTTCATGAGTATTTCGCTATATAGACGCGTTAAAAATTAATTAAATTTGCACTAGTAAACAAATTTATAGTACCTAATAATTAAATATTTTTTGATAATAACAACATTGAAACGTTTAATTCACTCGATAAAATGTTTAATTAAAACTGATTTTATTATTGATTAATGGTTTAATTGAAAAAAAAATTGGCGAGAAGTTTTCTGTATAAAAATTTCATGAAAGTATAATTTCATTTAAAATTATTGAACATAAAATTGTCTGCAGCCTAGTGTTATTCTAGAGTCTCAGGCTTTAAGATGAAGAAGCGCAAAAACTCCATATATTTAATTTAAAAAAATTAATTCATAAATATTCCTGTTGAAAAAAAAACAGACATGAGAACTTTAACAGACAGAGAAGACATATGTATGAAGTAAAAAAACCAACCCCCTTGTCTTTTAAAAATGAAAATACTTAAAAGATTTGAACAATTAATACGTCCACAACAGTCAACACGAGAAACAAAAAAAAAAAAATTAAAAAAAAATCCCAGCAAAAGATAAACAAATCAGCTTTAGCAGACATGTAAACCTTTTTAACATGAAAAACACAACAGCCAAGAAGTGATTGGAGTCAAGAAAAGGGATACAAATTTCTCTATGATTTAACCAAACAACTGCAAATAACAAATCAATTGTGAAAATTACAAAGAAAAAGAAACAACAACAACGAAAAAACTTTAAAAAGAACAGCCATAGAAAAACTTTAAAAAAAATCAAACACACAAATATTAAAAGTTTTAAAGAAAAAATAAATTAAGAGTTGGGGTCTTAAAGTGTCTTAAATATACATACATACATAACAGATAGTTGGATAAAATTTTCTACACAATTTTTAGTTTTGTTTTTTCTTTTAAGGAAAAACAAGCCTGTCAGTCAAAAGAATTGTAACTACAACAAATAACCAAAACATGTAGCAAGGCAGCCATTCAGCCAACCAACCAAACAGCCAGCCATCCAGCCAACCAACCATTCCAGCCCAGCTAAGCAACCATCCAAGACAAAACATAAAGTGGTCAACAAGCCAGAAACAATTGCCAGCAAAGAGCACCAACAACAAAAAAAAAAAAAACAAAAACTATATATATTTTGTATAATAAAATAAAAAGGGAGAAATGCAAATATACGAGCATATCGTCGTATACTTAGTACTCCCGGTTAAAAGTCGTCATTATCATCAACAACGTTGTTGTTGTCGCCATTCCCACAGTGGTTTGTAAATAGGAAAACAAGGAGAGTTTGCAAGCTACACATACAAACTTAAAACTTAGGTGCTCTTTATTTGTTAATCGAAAATTTGTAAATACTTTATTTAAACTTTCTTTAATTTTAAACGAAGACAAATTTCAAAGAAAAATTAAACGATTATTAAATCCAAATAAAGTTTAACGGATGTTAATATTTAAAAAACTATTTGATGCGAACAATTTAAGCTTCTTTTAAACTTAAATGAAGATTAGACTTAAATGAAGAAGATATAGCTTTATCGAGAATTTAACATTAAACTCTCATTAAATATAAGCCAATAATTTACTCAAACAATTTTTGCATTAAAGTAATAAAACAATTTAAGGAACTTTATAACATATATTTTAAGATTAAATAATGTTTTATTTTAAAAGAAAAAAAACACAGACAATTAGTTGTGCGTAAATATTTTTTTCTGTGGTTGTTGGTATGTGTTTTCACTTTTGCTTTTTTTGCAAGGGTGCAACTTGTGACGTGAATACCCTTATTGTTTAATGAACAACAAAAGGTACTAAACTTTTTGGTATCTTTTTTAATTAATGAGGCATGAGGTCAGCGAATTCCCATTTTTTACCGCTTAAACATTCGAATTTCCAAAAATTCCGCCTTAGCAAATCGATTTTGCGAGAGAACACACACAGAAAAAATTCCTTATAATTTTTTTTTTAATTAAAGCATTAATCGAAAATAAAATCAGTATTAATTAAAAATTTAATCAAGTGAATTTAACGTTTAATCAAATTATTGAAACGTTTAATCAAGTGAATTAAACGTTTGATTGATACTATTAATTTGTTTACTGGTGCAAATTCAATTAATATCACAAATTTTTTAAATGAAATCTATTTTTATATTTTTTTTCTGTGAAGAGTTTAGGCTGTGTGTTAATGAATCAGCCATATAGTATCTGTGGTTCTGTGGTTAAAATTAAATTATTACGACCGATTAGAAAATGTGTAAAATCTTTAATATTTATTAAAATTTTTAAACCTTTACTGTTAGCGTTTATTAAAGTTGTTTCTTATATGATAATATACAAACTTTAAGCAAAAGAACTTCTCAAATAAAACTTTCACAAAACTACAATATCCGATACAAGATAATTTTTCATATTGGTACAGGTATATAGTCCTTAATTTGTGTATTATGGTTTACAACTTCGGTATATTGAGGCGTACAAAAAGAATAACAAAAATTACAACTGATCACAACCAGTTGTCTTAATTACAACTCAACTGAGTTGAGTTGTAAACCGTAATAGGGGTCATAGATTTAATAATGCTTAAACCTTAACGAATTAAAAACTAAAAGAAGGTTTCACTTTAACAGTTTTTAGGTTTAAACAATAAATTTTTATAAAGAAAAATCGAAAATTTTACAAATAAGATCGCCAAAATGAGAAGTATGTATTTTAAAACAATTCGTCAGCTCATTAATTGTTATATCGTGTGTTAAGAAATGTACACGGAAAGAAGTTTATTTTCTTAAGTAATCAATTTCGTTTCTTAAAACAAAAAAATCCAAAATCTAAAAATAAGTTCTTGATTTTAACTTATTTTGTTGGTAGGTATTTTCTTAATTTTTTTTTTATTAAAGAAAAATTTTGCTTAAACCAAGCCACACATACATAGGTATAAGCATTTAGAATAAGTAATGTTTACAAAACTTTATTGGTTCAAGCCATATTTAGTTAATAATTCTTTCCATGTATGTATGTATAGTTTATGAAACTGGCTTTTGGAAAAAGAAATTCGATATAGGCAAATCCCAGAAACAGTCCACCAACCAAACATTTTTCAAATTAATTTTTTTTAATGAAATATAAGACTAGATGTATATTTTCATTTTTATATTAAAAAACATGTATGTATTTCGATGATCAATTATTCAATAAATCTTTCCAAATCCTACCCAAACCCTGATCTATTAATATTATACATGAATTTAACATTGTTTTAGGTGCCCTATGGGTTTTAAATAACACTTACAGCAGACTGATAAAAATATAAATTTCTAAAAAAAAAAAATTGACATTCATTAATAATCACAAAATTAGTTTAAGAAATGCAATTCATAAAAATATAATTTGTTTTGTTAAAATAAATAAAATTGGGTTTATACTTATACATACTACTGGAAAAATTGTAGCGTGCGTTGTGCGTCACAAAGGGTTCACGGCTTTTGTGAAAAATTCACAAAAGTTTTTGGCTGCGAACAAGTGATTTAAGAATTCTCTAATATTCAGCTTTCTTTTAGGAATTAGATGTTGTATACCTTATGATACAAAATTTACTAAAAAAAATTAGGAAAACACACTACAACTTTTAAAGTTGCTTCCACTTTTTGTGGCGTGCGTCACAAAACTTTGTGATCAATTATTTCGCAGCATATACCTGCTAAGAAATTATGATATACCTATGCCATTCGTAAGTACATATGTATGTACATATCTGTGGCATTTTGACAAAACATCTTTAGGCGAGATAAGATAGCAAAAAAGTTTTAAAAAAAAGTCGGTAAAAAAATATTTTTATCTAATAATAATATAAACCAAAATTAAAGAAAAATTTCGTTTATAATACAAAATTTTAAAAAGTAAACAAAAATGTTTTTTGAATGAAAATTCGTATGATTAACAAAATTTTTTTCAACTTTTTAAATTAGACAAGATGTTTTGTCAAAATGCCACAGATATTAATCTCACTAACAACTACATATATGTATATGTATAAAAGTTGAAGCTATCTCTTTTGAAAGACCAAAAAATGTGTACCTAGGTATCAATCAGAAAACGCGTGCGAAAGTAGCGTTCGTCACGCAGGATTTGCCCATATGGCACCCTAAATGGGAATTGAATCCAATGTTTCGATAATATCTTTCCAACGGAATATTGTCCCTACAACGCCCCACCTAATTAGATCGAAATTAGGCCCTTTAAAACTTAAGAAATTTCCCCCATTTTGCGCCACGGTGCTTAGCTGCCATTGTTATTTATTTATGTAGGTATTAATGTTGTTATTGCTGTCGTTTTATATTGTACTTAAAAAGCAAGTTTATAGGTACTACCTATGTTGTTTTTAAGTTTATTTTATTTTATGAAAAAAATCTCTCGTACCTACCTATAAGAAAGCCAGGCACTTTATACTCTATACGACGAGTACGACGACCATTGTTAAGGTGGAAAAAAGCTGGCTTAAATGAAAAAGGTATTAAGGTTTTTTTTTGTTTGTTGCTGCCAGTGTAATAATCGTCAAAAGGTGCAACGTAAAAAATGCCATTTAAAAATTACAACGGCAACATACACAAGTAACAAACTGGCAAACAACAACAAACCAACCAACAAACAACAGTAACATTGACAAGGTTTTAAAATAATAAACAATTATCTACCACACACAAATGCTTAAGGAGATTGTAAAGTAAGCGAACGGAATGTGAACAGCAATAACAACAACGTCGAGTAACTACCAAAACAAATGAAAACAACAACAAGAAAAACGCTGTCGAGTCAAGTACGTGTAATGGAGACACTACAAACAACAATAGTCTTCGTTGAATTTCGTCGTCAATCTCTCGTGTTTTTATAAAAAAAAAATTTAAAAAAACTTTAAAGAAAAATAACCACAGCAAAAAATGGGGGAAAAATGGCCAAAAGGAAAAAGAAACAACAAGGAATCGTACACACCAACAGCAACTATAACAAAAATGCAAGAAAAAAATGAGTGAAAACAAACGAAAAACTTTAATGAAAAGTATACAACAATTCAATCATTTTATAGTGCTTATGTGTGCGTAGTAAGTGTCTGGGTGGTTGTGAGTGCAATTTAGAGAAGGGGGAGGATGAAATTAAAATAATTTTAAGTACATTTTTGTAGCAGAGAGTAATTTAAAATAAAGTGGACATTTTAAGACATCAGGTTTTGGAAAATATATCGCATATTATTTATTAATAGCCCAATTATGAATAAAAACTCCCAGGGAGTTTTCTCCCTTCTCCCATTTTTCCTATGTAAATTCTATTGCAAAAATGGGAAAAGGGAAAAAAATCCCGGGGAATTTCTGCTATTAATGGGCCGTAAATTAAACTAATAAAAATATAAATTGTAGCAAAAGGGAAGTGCCAATTAATGATTAAAGCAATTAAAATAATCGCAATTTAATGACATAATTAACCTCGTGTTAAAAAATCGGAAATTCTGTCAAATACCTATTTGACGAAAAAAAAAACGGAACCACCAAGCAAACTAAATAACTATTTCCTTTATTTCCAATATTTATTTTGATTACAATTCCACATCTTACAGAAACCCGTTTTTTGCTATGTCTAGTAGTATAATAAGCTTTATTTTGTGATAGGTATTAAGAGTTTTATAAATCTCACTAACTATTGACAAAAGTAGTGGTTACGCTTATTTGTGACCGTAGCTTAAGTCATCATTTGCATTTTAATAAGTTAATTAACGATAATTTATTTAAACATTTGTTAAATTTTTTAATTGATTACTCAAAAAATTATTTGAGATTTTCAAGGCACATACAATTTCCCTGCAAAAAGTGGAGAAGTTCGAATTACGCAGAGAAGAATGTCTCATTTTTTAGCCTTAACTTTTATACGCTTTACTTTTTGGTATGACTTTTTGCAGGATTTTTTATACCCTCCCCTCAACTTTGGATTAATTTTCTGAAAAAATTTTACTGAGATAAGATATAGGATAAAAAATATTTTTTTTTACTATAAATTTTCCCAAGTATAGGGTGATTTTTTAGCCGCGTGATAACTTTCGATAACTATGGTTGGACAGATAAGAATGTCAAACTGTGTTGACATTTCATTAGAGCTGAGATTCTCATGCACTAAAAATTATGCGCTTAAAATATGCACTAAAAGATCCAAAATATGCACTAAAAAAATAAAAAATTTGCACTAAAAACTTAAAAATGTCCATAAAAAATTATTTTTTTAATTTTATTAAAAACAATAAAATTAAGTGAAGTGGCTAATACTTTTTTAGATTTCTTTTTGCTTTTAGGGCGACTTCTCTCTTTGGCATCGATTCCATCCATTTTAAAGTTAGCTCAGTAGAAATTTTTGGCCACTCTTGCTGCAGAATTTTCTTCAGAGTGCTTGCTAGTTATTTTTTTTTTAATTTGTCTGTCCAAATGCTCCCAGATGTTTAGTAGAGTTGATATCGAGCGACTATTGGTATGATCCATCTGTTTTAGGGCGTATTAAAAAAGCCAACCCTATCAGGCTTCACTTCAGATACTTTTTCTTATTTATACCTTATATCACGTTTTTTTTTTTTTTTTTTTTTTTTTTTTAATTTTTGTTCAATCTTCGTTCGTCAAATTTAGGAGCAACGTACATACATATTTTTCACAGATGACAGCAAGCATGAAGTCTAATCAAATTTGGCAAAGTAGAAATTTTACTTTTCATAACTAACAAAACACTTTTTATATTGGAAAACAAGCTGTTTACTTTATTTTGACGCTCACAGTATGTATGTATGTCCACATATAAAAACATTCCACTTTACTGTTATCTAACACCTCAAAAAGATCACAAATATTCTTGTTAATGCAACCTTTTTTCAATTAAAGGGATATACAAATGTATGTACATAAATACAACGATTATTAAGAAAATAATTTCAATTAAATATTTTGCAAGTCATTTTTAACTCTCGAAATGAAAATTAAAAAAAATTCTTAGAAATCTATAACCCTGAATAACAATGCATACATATGTATGTACATATATCGAAAAAAATCTCTGATTTTTTACATCATCACTCTCTAAACACTTACAATTAAAATTTATTGTTTTTTTTTCTCATAAAAATTTAAAGTAAACAACAACTTACCGTCGTCTCAAGATGAGAGTTGGTTGTTGGAAATGTCAAACTGGAATTTTCATCATCATTATTAACATCATCATTATGATTATTATTGTAACGATGATGATCATCTATATGTTGATCAATATCATCATCATTATTACTATTATTTTTATTAGCAACAACTTGTTGATCATTTATTTTATGATCTATGGTATTATTATGATTAACAGATTTATGATATTCATTTATATTGCAGGAGGACAACGTTGTTAAACGTTGTTGGGTCGTTGGTGTTGCAAGTGATGAAGCAGAAGGTGGCGATGAAGAAGTTGTAGAAGACGAGGCGGACAATGTTGACTGTTTTGATTCGTTATTTATTGGTTGAGACTTTGTTAGTTGTTCTGTTTCTGTGGGAAAATTATCAAGAGGGGCGGGTATTGTTGCTGTCAATATTGTGGATGTGATGATTTCTTGTTGATGTTGTTGCTGTTGTTGTTGTTGTAATTTTAACTTACTTGAAGATGGTAACATAACTTCAGGTTTATTTATATTTAAATTTTTGAATTTTTTACATGGACGTTTGGGAAAATTTACTTGCATTAAGCTGCAATTTATAAGACTGGTAGAGGAGGAATTGTGATGATTTTTTTTTGATTCTTTTGTAGACGCTAACGCTATTGTTTTCGATATTTTTGAAGATATTTCATTAGAATCACAGGGGGGATTGTTTGTTGGTCTAGAATTCTTATTAGAGTTTGAAGAATTTTCTGATTTATCTTGCTGCTGAGAATTTGTGTTATTATTTTGTTGTTTCTGTTGCTGTTGTTGATTTGTTGTTGCTGATGTAGAAGCTCTACCATTCATCCTACAGGTATTACCCACCCCAGCTGATGATGTTGAGCCTGCACCATTCTCATGATCATCCTCATCATCGTCTTCTTTTTTGCCATTCTTGCGTTTTTCCGATTCCGCCGAATCGAAATTTAAATTTTCTTCCGTTTTCGTTTTCTCTTCCTCATCTTCCTCATTGTTGGACGCTGTTGCAGCAGCATTTGCATTTGACGCTGTTGCTGCTGCTGCTGCCGATGTTGCTCCTGTGGTATTATTTGAGTTTGCTATTGAAGCGGCCGAGGCGTTTGCTGCTGCTGTAGCAGTGGCTGCCGCCGCTGTTAAAGTATTATTTGGGTCTAATTGCAATACACTTATCCTTTTACGATTAATCGATTTAGAAGGTTTCCCGGGAAACTTAGAACGACCCATAATAAACTTATTGTTTGCATTTGGCGCGTAGTTTTCTTATTTACTTTCGGTTGTTTCTTTATTTTGATTTTATTTTAAAATAATTTTGTTATTTCTTTTTTAATATTGCTGAACAAACATTAAAATGTGGTTTGAGGCAAGTTATTCAAGGAAGAAAAATAATTTTTAAACACACACTCATTAAAACTTACTGCTCTAAAACATGCCCATGTTGCTTGTTGTTCTTAGGCAAACTAAACTTCTATTCTCTAGAGGACAATCAACAATTTTTTTATTGATTTCTCTTTTTTCCAGTTGTAAAATTTTTTTTAACTCCTGTTTAAAATATTCTCTTTCAATTTACAGTTGCCAACACTCTCTCCTGTCGTTCATTTTTTCTCTCTTTTTTGCCTTCAAGGAAATGTGCAGCAACAATATAACTTTATGGTTTTGTCGCCGTGTGTGTGTCTAAAAAAAGCAGCTGCTTTTTTAATTCTTTATGTAAAATACCTTTTTTCTTGAGTTTGTTTGTTAAATGTTGCGTGACCACCACCACCAACATCACCTTTTTACATTTTGTTTGTTGTTGCTGTTAAAGATGTTTGTACCTTTAAAATAAGAAACACCTTTTTGTAAGCTAATTGTTTGAACTGTGTTATTATTTCATCATCACAATTGGCAAAGGCCGAAAAAAATACACAAGAGAGTATGTATTAAAAGTAGAGAGTGATAAACAGTAATGTCAACTTAACAGTAATTCAACAGCATTTACTGTTTTATTTAAGCTAAATAAGGAATTTTTAATAAAATTCAATGAAGCAGACTTGATTATTGATTTAAAAAACTGATTGTTAAATAACAAGAAAAAAAATATTTTGGGAAAAAATAAAACATTTAGGTAGGTATTGGGAAAAGATGTGAAAATTAAAAAAAACATAATCAGGTGTGTGATAGAAAATGGTTTTGAGCACAAAACGATTCTAAACCGATAATATCATTTCCCCACTTTAAACATTGTTTTTTTCTGACTACTTGCATAGTATTTTAAATATGACACTTCTCTTGTTTGTAAATCGTATCTTACGATTTACAAAAAAAAACAATTAATTTATATACCAAATAAATGGTTTATTGTATCATTTTTGGCATTAATTTTATAAATTCTTGGATATCTAATAGGTACGTACTGCAATTCGAAAAACTAGTTGATTTCTTTCTTTTTAGAAAATAATAATTTTTCTTAAGTTGACATCACTGCTTATATTGTAAACACTCAAATGCATTAAAAAAAAACTTTTTTGCACGTGCTGTTTATTGTTATCACAACTATGTTCTCTTTATATTCGTTTAAAGGGGCTTTTTTTTAGTTTTTACTCTCGTTTTGGGCATACTTGAAAAAATAAATCACACTCTTTTTGTATAATATTTTATTCTCTTTGTATAATATTTTATGTAAACACTGTGAATGAAAAGTACTTACTGCAATTTGATTTCTTTAAAATGAAAATTTATTCTTGTTGCTGGTTTTAAGTTGCTGCTGTTGATGATGACAATTTCTTCTACTCTCTGTCTTTCTCTCGTTGTATGGTTGTTTGTGGCTCTTTGGAGTATGTTTGATTTTCTTTTTTTAAGTGGTTTTTCAACTTTGGTTATCCCATTTGATAAGTTTGTTAAAAAGTTCTTGTTCCTTCTTCTTATTTTTTTTTTTTTAAGAGAGTGTTTATCTGTATGTGTATGAGAAAAAGAAAAACAACTTTTCCTTTGTTTTACAGAGAAAAAAAGCGCTTCAGTTTGTATTTGTAAAGGTAAATGTGTTTCTTTAGATAGGTATTTTCTTTTTCCTTCTTTCACAAAGTTCTTGGTGTTTTTGTTGTTAGTAATAAGACTGAGTGCGCTTTTTTCAGTTTATGATGGGTTTTTCTTTTTAACCTTTTGAAGTGGTTATTTTTCCTATATTTTTTTTTTGTTTTTGCGTATTTTAATGATTTTATGACGCTTTTTCTGCTTATAATAGTGTTGTTGTTGTAACTTTATATTTTGCGCATTTTCTTTTCAATTGTTTTGCGTTTTAAGCAAATTTTTCCAGCAAAAGTACAGACAAACGTTTTTTTATGATTTTTCTTCTATTTTTTTTTCTTCGTCCTCCTTCAAACCCTTAAGAAGTTTTAACTATTTACAACAAATTCCCGTAAAGACATGATGAAGATTTTGAAGAAGAGAAGAAAAAAATATTTATTAGTTTTCATTTTTAATTTCGTCTTTTCTTATGTTTTTGTTGTTGTAGATATTTAAAGTGAAGGCAGTCTTGGTGATGGGTTGGTTGGTTGGTTGGTGGAGTATAAAAGTGAGAATATGATGAAATGATGGGGTTTGGTGCGAGAGGGAGAATGTGTGTAAAAGTGTGTGAGTGATGGGGATAAAGAGATAAAACTAGTAAATTTTTTTGGTTGCTGGTTGAATGATTAGTTGGAGGCATGATGTATATTGTTGAGTTTGAGATTGTTGTACATTTTAAGGCTTAAAATTAAGATGTAAATAGTAGAAATGGAAAAGGGGAGGATAAATAAGTACCCAAAAGTAAAATAAGAAAAAATGTATAATGATGATGGCAATAACAATAAATATAAGATAATAATGATCATTTGCATTAATGACAATCACCATAATAATGTTTGTGTTAATAATAATGATGTTGTTGTATTTGTGAGAGTATGGATAAGTGTTATGACTAAGCAAACAGCAATTTTGTATGTGTTGTTGCTGTATTTCATTCCTGTTTCCAAACAATGTGGGGGAAATATGGGGTGATCTTTGTGTGTGTTAGTTTAATTTAGTTTTAAAGTAAAAACAAATAAAAAGAAAAAATATTTATAACAAATTGTGTCCCAAAGTTTAAAAGAAGTATGAGGACAAAGGAAAAAAACTTGTTTTTTCTCAAGTTAGAGGGAGTGAGAGTTGAATTGATTGTGCATTAGGGAAAAATCAAACACATGTGCCAGTCATTTTAAATAAAAATGCAGGGTAAGAAATGTAAGATAAAATTCAATCAAATGTTTGTAGGTACTAAAACTAATTTTTGTTTTTTAATTTTTCCCCGTTAAAACGATTATTCTAATGAAAATTAAAAACAAATTAAGCAGAAACCAGATTTTAAGCTTTTATGGCCAATTTTACCAATTCTATTTATAGGTATATAAATTCATATTTAAATGTAATTTTTCATAGGTACCTATGCATAGTTTATTTTTTATTTGACATGAAAAACGAATTTTTAACATAAGTTGATATTTAAATATATTGGTGAAATTAGCCATTACTCTTACATATGTACATAATAGAACCATTTTGTTCCTCGGGTGAATATAATTTTCGAATTCTAATTTCAATATTTTTTTTTATTTAAATTCGTAAGGTACCTACCTACATTACATAAAATTTTTTATCATAAAATAATTTTTAAATTACCATTTTAAGTTTTCTTAAACATAAATTAAGCAATGTTTATTTATTTATTAAGTTCAGCAACGCAGATTATGAGCCATAATCGATTTACAAAAATAATAAAAAAAAAAATTTCAAAATTTCAAAATAAATACATAATTACATAATACTAACAGAAAAAATAATTAAAAAAAATTACACGAAAATCAAAAACAAACCCCAACAATTCCAAAAAATCTAAAATACATAAACCTATTTCTTCTAGGGATCTTGCATAAAGGACCTATTTTTCGAAAAGTCATAATATACTTAGTAGTTTAACCGTTTGAAGCATTTAGGGTGATTTGCCTTACCGATAACTAATAAATATAGTTTGTGCGAATCGTCCGAATTTGCAATAAATTTTTTTTGCCACAAATTTTTTGCTAGGTAGGCAAAGAGAAAAATAATCCGCTGTTGGCAACGTTATAAGAGATTAATGCTATTTCAGCCACTTTTGTGCGAAATCTGTGTAAGAATGGTGTGACAGTAAAATTACTAGAGTATTATTACTATTAATTAAAATCTTTATTCCATGTCTAGTTTTAAATTAAGAAAATCATTTATCACTTGCATCTAAAGCATTTGCATATTTCAGGGACCACTTCACTTAAATTTTCATAATTATTTGCTTTTACAACGAATTTTGAATACTTACAGGCCAACGTCAATCAGCACGTCAAGCGTTAAATTTCTAGCGGATTGCTTTAACGCTGAAGTAGCATACTGAAACAAGAGCGTCAGCATTGTCTTTGAACAGTAATGATAGCTTAATAAAACCTACAAAAAATAAATAAAATATGCGGACAAGACGACAGACGAGCTAAAAATGTCTAAATTGCCATTACTTTTTCACAATAGCATCCAAATTCACTAATGAACGCGCTTTCAAAATCGAATTTTTTCAATAGCAAAGCGTTAATTTGTGAGAGTCTCCTGCAGTAAAATTATCGTTTCTTTTAAATGAATATGGCTTATCTCAGGGATTTTTTTATAGAAATTAAATGATTTGATTAGTTAATAAGTTTATTACTAGGGACGAGATTTTCATGCACTAAAAAATCGAAAATATGCGCATAAAATATGCACTTAAACTCCAAAATATGCATTAAAAAAATAAAAAATATGCACTAAAAACTTTAACATTTTCAATCAAAAAGCGTTTGGTTTTTTAATTTTATTTAAAAAAAAAATAAAAGATTTTCATGCACTAAAAAATCGAAAATATGCGCATAAAATATGCACTTAAACTCCAAAATATGCATTAAAAAAATAAAAAATATGCACTAAAAACTTTAACATTTTCAATCAAAAAGCGTTTGGTTTTTTAATTTTATTTAAAAAAAAAATAAAAAATTCTATTGTTGTCTTTATTCCATTGTTATTCATAGGTATAACCGAAGTTGAAGCTTACTTGAAGTATGCCAATTCATTTGGAGAATATTAATTTTCTAATTCAGATCCCACATTTGATTCTAGATCAAAAATAGTTGAAATTTGTTTTTTTGTCTGAAATCCTATATTTTTTGCACGTTTACGTTTAAGATTTTTTTTCCACAATGTTTCCCGTATGAAATCAATAAATAAATATTATGGAATTGGCTTCTAATTTCCTCTGCAAGTCGATGTAACCCATGTGCCTAGCAAGTACAATGTAATAGTTTTGGATAAACTCTTTTCGGCCACTTGGCAGCCTTTACCATGCAAGGTGCTGCATCGGTTAAAAACTGAAGAATCTTTTGTCGAAATCTTGTATTTTAAGCACAGCTCCAAAAAAATTATTTATTGATTTAAAAAATTTTTGTTTTGGAAAATTTTTTTATACAATTTAGAAATTTTTTGAAGAACTTTTTATTATATTTTATTATTTAAAAAATATGTCACTCAAAAATGTTAAAATATGCAAAAAAAAATGCATTTAAACCCAAAATATGCAAAAATATGCATTTTAACCAAAATATGCAACAATATGCAAAAACAAATCGAAGCCATTTTAACGCAAATTTAATGATTCGGAAAGCTAATTGGTCGACATCAATAT
Source organism: Pollenia labialis (assembly GCA_949318255.1). Classification (NCBI taxonomy): domain Eukaryota; kingdom Metazoa; phylum Arthropoda; class Insecta; order Diptera; family Polleniidae; genus Pollenia; species Pollenia labialis. The sequence continues at coordinate 12,870,483 of OX439139.1, forward strand.
TAGACTATCGACAAAAAACATGCATTTGCATGGAAATCGCATCCCTATTTATTACTGTTCACATGTGACTAATATTTGTGTTTATTTTTTGTTACAAAATACCGAATTTTTCCAACCCTGACAATGTAAATATTATGATGTTATAATAAAGTTTCAAACTTTTTAATAAAGCCAGTCAGTATTGGTCTTTCTCACTCTTTTACAAAATCGTGTTAATGTTAAAGGAGTACAAAATTAATAAGAGTAAAAACTAATTGCAAGCAAACATTCAGTTAATATGCTTTTGTTAATACATATTTACATGTGAGTGTTTGTGTGAGAATATTTGTACATACATACTTAAATACATAATCGTACATGTTTTATGCAGATCCATAATAAAGTGAATGTAACTAATCAAAGTTAGAGAGTTGGAGAGTTAAGTTTTTGTTAACCATAAAAAAGGGGATAAAACAAGGAAACTAACAAGTAAAAGAGAAAAAAAGACTGAATGAGAAGGTAATCGTGAGGTGGTTTCAATATTGTAAACAGGGAGGTGGGGTATTATTAGTTAATGTTAACAACTTAAACTAAAAAAAATCTTGGTTTATGCTGTTGTGTATAAGATAGTATATGTATATGTGGATAGTAAACATAAGCATGCATGTGCAAAGCAAAAAAAAAAAAGCAAAAAATGTTTTAAAAAAAATATGTAAGTATTAATGTAATGTTTATATCATGTTGTGTAGCATGATAATAATGACGATGGTGGTAAAGCTTGTTAATCTTGTCAACTGTACGCGATTTGTTTCAATTTTATTTTTTATTCCTTTTTTCAATAGTTTTTGTTGTATTTTTTGTTTGTGTTATAAATAAAAACAAAAAGTTTGCTGTTGTTAATGTTGTTGTGTTTAACCATGTTTGGTGTGGTTTAGTTTAACACAAATTTGTTGTAATTGAAAATAAAGTGTGAGCGCAAATAATACTTAATAACGCAAAACTGCAGCAAGAAGAAAGAGCAAAAGACGAAGTGGTTAAAGAAGTGGAAAATATGCAGCAGGCTTGAGTCTGCAACCATGTGTTAGAATGTGTGTGTGCGTGTGATTTTTATTTGTTTGCTTTGGTGGCGAATGAGTGTTAACTAAATTTAAATTCAAATGAAATATAGTACCCTCTAAATGAAACATAATGATAAAAAAATTTCCAGTTAATACTATTTTGGCAAAATATCTATCTCTCTGAAGGTGTACAAATGCCACGTACGATGACATGGAAATGCCCATATGTATATGTATATATAAAGGGTGTTTTTTTAGCTGCATGAGAACTTAAAATGACAATACAAGACAAAGAATATTGTTGGAATGAAAATGTTGGAACGTACTGCCGTTGATGTTTAGCTGATTAATTTTTGGAAACGAAAATTCAGTTAGCATCGCTCGATAGCGCTCGTCATTCACCGTAGCGGCAGCTTCTTGCTCATTTCGAAAAAGCATGTAAACCGCAACAAACCGTAAATTTTAATGCATTTAAATTGATCCATTATTGTAAAGGTGATTCGTTAACGGCTTTAGGATGTATTCACTCCTAATACGGCATTTTTGCTTACTGACGTAGCCATTTAACCAGAACTGAGCTTCGTAAAATGGAAGTGCTCTATGAATTTTGCGAAAAGATTTTTTTTTTTTAATTAAATTTCCACAATTTGGTAGCGTTGTTCTAATGTTAAACGATTCATGATGAATTGCCAAATCTAACTGAACAGTAATGTTTGACATTCTTAGCTGTCGAGAATCGATATCGAAAGTTCTCAGCAGTCATTGCGTATTAGGGTGCAACGAATATACATATATTCGGTTTCGCATTTGCGAACTTAATGCATCTGCCAAAAAAGTAGAATACTTATAAAACTGTATTACACAGCAAATGCGTTAAATGCATATACATACATACATATGTACGTATCTAACGCATGATGTACGATTACTGTCTAGTTTTGCGTGCTCCGCAAAAATGTAATCTCATTAATAATCGCTAGTATGTAGGTATCTATAGTATGTATACAGTTTCGATTTTAAAGTCATCGTAGAATTTGTGATTATGAAAAAAATTCTTACTTTTTAATAGTTATTTTAAGACAAATGTTTTTGAACATTGAAAAAAAAACATTTAAATCTAAGTGATTTTATACCTTTTCTTCTCTGCTTAACGACACAATTGCAAAAAGTCAGCAACCAGAACGAGCAGAAAAATAAAATACAACAAGAAAACCCGACTAAATAACAACGAAAAGCGTGAAAACATTTTACAAAAACGACTTAAAGCACTGAGAAATAAATTGAGTATGAGATGATTGATTAAAAATGTGGCTAAAGCGAAAAAAAAACACTAAAATAAAATCACAATTACACATGCAAAAAATTCAACACTTATAGAACTGACCGAGAAACAGACGGACATCATCAGGGAATTTGGAATTTAGTTTACTGTATATATTGACTTGGACTAAATGACTGACTGGCATTTTGAAGTGTATTAAATTAAAAGCAAATTAAGATAAAATGAGAATTGGAAAACAAATAGATGTAAAAAATTAAAAAACAAAACACACGAACACATTATCAAGAATGTAAGACGATTAGTTTGAGATGATGATGAACAAAATTTTTAATCCATTGTTTGACTGCGAAACCAATTATATGTCCTCTATTTATGGGGAATGACAATTGACCCAAATTTCAGCGTTTTTGTGTTAAATCAATTTGTGTTTTTTGGAATTGATTCAAAAAAAAAACCTTCGGGAACATTTAAAGTGCTGTTAAAAACTACTACTATGCATTAGCTAATGGACAATAATAATACATAAAGACTTTTTTATTGGCTTAGATATTTTCACTACTGCACCAAATTAGGCGCAACCATTAACATTTTTTTCAGTTTTGCTAAAAAAAGTCATATCGAAATTGTTCTGCCCTGACCTTGCTGACCATTTTAATTTTCAAACTCAACTCATCAAAAAAAAAACTTTTCAATTTTTTCTTGTGTAAACGAAACAAAAAAATTTTTCAATTTAATAACCAAACGTGTAAAATGTGCCTTAAGCGCATTGTACCAATTTTTGTCGTATTTCATGTGCCGATAGTGTGAACAGTCAACATTTTTTAATATGCGACAATCTGTGCCGAAATTGTGCTGACTGTGCACAATCAAAACTAACCTTGAAGCGCCGATAATGTGAACACTCTTTTGCACAATGTGGAGCATTCAAATTGTTTAAAATGTACCGATTTTTATCGGACACTTGTGCGCCGATCACAGTCGACAATCAGCGCCGATACAAGGTATGGCAAAACGAAATTTTTAAATTGCACCAACTGGCTACTACAATTTTAATTTTTTTGAGCTTTATTGAACCAAAATTACATTTGTTTTATCTATTTTTTATGTATTAAAACGTAAAATAGTACATTTTTAATGTAAAACAATTCGCTTAAACCAAAACATTGCATTTGTATCGATGTTGCCATCCCTGGTTTGTAACAAAAAATTAACAAAATGTCTCTCAAATGTATTTAAAAAAACAAAAACAAAATAAAAAAACATTTCATTCCGTACGGAATGTGCGATTAAATTCGCACCTTGCTTAACTAAATGGCAGTTTCATTTAACTTAGCAAAAAGTTTTCTTAAGTTCAATATGGTTTGCCTCATATAATTAACATGTATTCGCACCTTTGCTTAAGTCAACTTAAGCACATTATGGTTGGGCCTTAAGTTTGAATAAAATGTAATACATTTTTTATTATATATTATTTAAAATTGTTAGGAAACATAATGAATATTCAGACGGAGAATTTCGCGAATTTCTAAAGTAAAACTATGTCTGCCAACAAGCAAATAAACAAAAACACATGATTTAATTTGCCCAAATAGTGTGACCGCATTCCACCGATTATTGTCGCAATTGAGTTTTGGCCGATATGAACCGAAAAAAGTTGTCACAATGTGCGACGATAATGGGACCACCTAACAATAAATTGAAAAATATTTTTAAATGTGCGCCGATATAGCACGATAAAAATCATCACAGATTGTGCTATTTGAGCCGATAGTGGGATCTTAGCTTTATATTTAAGATTTTGGTGCAATCCAAATTTACATAAAACTTCAACAGTTTTCTGGTTTTTAATTGAACTTTCCCTTTATTTAAAAAAAAAATATGGCAATGTCACACTTTTTAGATACAAAAACAAAAACTTTTTTTGGCATCACTTAAAAAATACAACTCTGTGTTTAAATTTAAATGTCGGAATGTCAGTGTGTTTATTATTTTAATTAAGGCATTGGTTTTATAATTATTGTTTATGCACAAAATAAAACTAATTTTAATTATAAATTTTAATGTAAATGTGTGTGTGTAGATAAAAGTTTTTGTTTCTTTTTTTTTAGTAAAAACAATAGATACATAAAATAGTAGACAACGCACACATGCGTTAATACACACCGACACAAGTACAAAAAAAAACATATCACCTTGAAAAAATTATGACAAATTTATGTACCCCCACTTATGCCTGTATGTGTGCGATCAAACGTCCGACAAACAGATCTGATGTTAGAAAAAAAAAATTCAAAAAATAAACTGAGACTCATAAATAATAAAATAATACAGGGTTAATAATTATAAATATGTATACGTATTAAAAATTAATGTAAAAAAGAACTTAAAAGAACTGGTTTAGTCTGACAGGTGAGAAAACAGTTTGTAAGAAAATGTCATGGCCTTTATATTTACTGCGTTAGTAGGCATGCTAAATGCGAAGGGTGCAACAGAAGTTTGTTAGAATTGCAACATGCATTTAAATTTTTGTAAACGCATTTAAACAAATTTTTTTGCCATTTTCGAATATGGATCGTTTAACCATCTAAACACCCTTTAAATAGTTAGAACTTACTACAAAATGGCGGTTAAAACGTGGCTCACTTTTGGAGCATTGCGGGGTGATTATGTTCGTTATAGTCGACCTGATGTGCAAGGAATTGCACTTATAATAAAGAAATTTTAAGGGACTGAAAGCGTTACAGATTTGGTCAGGCCTGTGCATCATTACAATGTGTGCATTGCCAGAAATATCGCTTTTGGTAGTGAACGTGGGGCGCAATATCCGAATAGGTCGATTCCACGGCTAAGAACGCTATGGCCGTTAGATAACGGATTTTTTGTCCTGCAATTAAAGATTACGAACTTTGCTTTATTGCATGGGACATTTTCAGAACGCATAAGTTAACGTTTTGGCCACCAAGATCATCCGATTTGCCCCGTTACACTTTTTTGTGGCGCTACGTCAAAGACCGTTTCTGCTCGGATAATCGCCCGACGTTGGAGCGTTTAAAAACCAACTCAACACACGTGAAGCGAACATCTGTACCAGGTAAGTAAATAATAATATTCCCACACTTTGACTTAAGTCAATTCCAATGACTTTGACTTAATGACAAACTGTCATTTAATTGATGCTAATGTGTCCTTTCTCCGATGTTACTGTGTCATCGCTCTGAGGACATTTTCGTCATTTCTGTGATGCCGATGTGTCATCCCATTGATGAAAAGTGCCATGGGGTTAAAAAACGAAGACACTTGTGATATTACTGATGTCAAAATACTTCAGCGTTATGACGCCTTTTCTATCAGTGTATGAACTTTTTAACGCATTGAGCATTTTTGACAAGCAATCAGCTGACAATAAAAAATAATAATTTAAATAAATTTGTGCATCATGGAGAAAAAACTTTGTAGGCAATTGAAGTCTAAAAATATAATTTTACCCACTAAAAACTTACAACCCTGTTACAAAAAAAAACGCAATTTTGATTTTTCCAATATGAATATCGTATAATTGATCAATTTTATTTGAATTTAGAACCAATTATCCATTTCCAATCACGTTAACATTTTAAGCACTACTTTTAAACAAATTATTATTAATGCTTTGCATTTATTTAAAAATCAATAAAATTAAAAGAAAAAAAAAAAGAAAAACATTCAACAAATTTAAACAAATCAAATATTCTGTAATGACCACGATTTATTTTAATGTGGCAACAACAAAATTAAAACACTAAATCAGCAAAGCACAGTGGGAAAAGAATGATCAAATGTCACAAGAGAAAAAAATCTAACTTTTTCACTAAAAAGGTTTCGTTTAAATGTGCTCAATTTCCATTTCATACTATTGAGAAAATGAAATTTATTGTTGATGGGATAAGCATTTCGCGCATTTCATAATTTGCAGAAAATCTGACATTTTCAAAACAGTTGCCTTTCTATAAGTTCCCTTGAAAAAGTATAATAATAAATAACAATGTATCTTTAACAATTTTTTTTTTATTTTGAATTTCAAACAAATTATGTTCTATTTTGACAAAAGCACTTTTTCAAGCCGATTTTGAAAACTTTCTCATAAAAGTAACATACATAATTAGTATTGTGTTTTTTTTACTTGTTCATGGGTTTTAATTCAAATTTTCATATTTTGACCAGGCTAAAGTTAATTAAATTTAATTTTTATTAAATTATTTTTATGAAAAATTTAATTTTACAACATGAAATGAGTTAAAATTTATTAATAATTTTTCATTCTTGACTGACCGGGGAATCGAACCCACGTTTCGATACAAGCCACTCTATCTCTTCTGAAATCTTTGCCGTTTAACATTCACCGCCTATGACGACGGCTTTTAATTTATTTCATGTTGTGAAATTTCCTTCTTCATAAAAATAATTTAATGAAAATTAAATTTAATGAAGTTTAGCCTGATTAAAATATAAAAATAAAAAAAAAACAGTTTCTTTTTTAGAAAGTAAATTATTACAAAAACTCTTGAAAAAAGTATTATTTGAAATACATTTCTTGACAAATAATTCACTGGATTTTTGCAAAAATAAAACTTCCCCAGATAACGAAGCTATTTGCAAAAAGTTTTGGATATTTTTTAAAGCTACCGTTTTATAAATCTAGAAAAATCTATACTGTCTTTATGTGGGAGGTGCCTCGCCCACTTGTGTGCCCCGGTAGGCTAGCTGGTAGTGAGATAGTTTATCAGTGCCGGGGTTGCGGGTTCGATTCCCACCACAGACTCTGGTCTCCTGCAGCTAAGCGAAGAGCTTCACTGGATTAGATTAGAGAAAAAATTCTCTTACCCATCCAACTACATATTGACAAATTTTTAGTAATGATAACGAAACTTTTTGTTTTAAAACTTTTACTGTTCCCGTTCTCCAGATATAAACAAATTTATATAATTTCTTTGTATGGTTGATGCCACACCCACTTGGAATCTTAAAAAAATTTATAGACTATTTTTAGCACATGTCGAAAGCGACGAAATTGAAAATATTAAACGCCAGCGTCAAATCAGTCATCCTGTGTGGTTGCGAAACATGGAACGCAAGTCTTAATTAAACGCTGTTTTAAAAAAATGCTGCGTCTATAACAAGAAACAGGAACAAATCCCCCTTTAAATCCGGCGTCCTAAATGGAAGTGTATCGGCCATACGCTGAGCTAGACGTATGACGATATCAGCCAAAAAGCCCTTGACATGAACCCGCACTGTAGTCGCTGATGTAGAAGACCAGCAAATACCTGGAGAAGACTCGTAGAAGCAGAAACACTAGATGCATGTAGCACATGAAGGGAAATCAAATATGAAGCATCAAATACACCCACTTAGATGCACATTTTTTTCGAAAACGACAAACAAGTTACGGTTAATGTGAATGGCATTCAATAACTGGCATTGATTGCAAATTTTTTGAAGCCGGATGTAGTGAACAATCTAGAATTGTGTTTCCGACAAGGTGGAGCCATAGCTAACACAGCTCGTCCAACTATGGCTCTCCTGCGCAAAATTTTTGGCAATCGAATAATATTGCATGTTTGCGATTTAAACTGGTTTATGCCAGTAGGCCAAGAACCATCCAACAGGTTATGCTGAACATCAAAAAAAAAACAAAATGGGCGCTGGGACCTAAAATTCTAAGAAAAATTATGGGCAATGCTTGAAGCTCGAATGATATTATCATTTACCTTATCTTATCTTATATTAAATTTTAATAAATGTCAACTTTAAATAAAATCATAAAGCAAAAAGTTATTCTTTAAATAAATCATAACGTTACTTATGTACCACCCTGCATAATAAATATGACTTTCTACCAACAAAAATAGTACCATTTTAAACAAAAAAGTATTTTTTCCAACCATAAAAAAAGATAAACAAAATATAGTAAAAACATAACTTAAACTAAAAAATATTTAATTTTAAACACATCTTTTCCTTTCCACTGTTTATGATTGGAAAAATTTACGATTGTTTTTAGTTAAACTCATTTTTTATATTGAATAAAATTGTTTTATTATGCAAATAAGATAATATAAAAAAATTAAATAGGTACCTGAACACATTTATTTATGAAAAAAATTAGTAATAAATTACCACGAGACATTTAAAAAGCACGAAGCAAAAAAACGCACATTGAAAAAAGCGGCTTAAAGTCATTAATTTTTTTTTTTTTTTATTTAAAAAAATCAATAAAATTTATAGGTTTTTGCTTTTTCGTTAATTATATTAGGTTAAAAATGCAAATAACTTTTTTTCTTTTCTCATTAAAAACAAATAAAAGACGAAAAACTGCTTACACACCCAACGTTTAAATAAATAAAAACAAAACAAAAACAAATTAAAAAATGAGATTTTATAACATAATTTAATTTTAATATTTCAAGCTTATGATCAATATTTTGTTGTTTTTATTTGATCGAGTTAAATCGCTCCTACAATTTCAATCGGATTAAATTCACATTAAAACTTAAACGCTAAAAGACAACACTTGGAGATAATCTGAGAAAATCGACATACTGGGTATGCGAAACAGTGGCTTAGGAGAAGTATTTTGGAGAAAATTATAACAATTTATTTATGATGAGGTCTATAAACGAAATTTAAGCTAATTTAAACTTTTTGTTCTCAAAATTTAAAACATAAAATGTGACAGAAGTGAATTATTTCATTTTCATAAATTATTTTTATTATATTAATAATATTTCCTAATGCGCTTCTATGAGTCAAATTTAAATTTTTAAGCTATTTTACAACAGTACTTTTCTCTAAACTGTGAAATGAGGTTTGACTCAAAAAACGTATTCGAAAAAATGTTTAATATGTATGTATATTGTTAAAAATATTAAAAATTTGGATTAAAAACCATAAATAAATAGTTCAACAAAATAACCACAATTCTAATTATTTATAAAAATATTTTATTTCTTTTTGACTTTTTTTCTTTTCTTTGCAACACTCATGGCCATTTTCTCTATGTATCGACAAACTGTCTGTTACTTAATATCAACATAAATTTATAAGACCAATAAACTGTCCGTTAACGATTATGGGTTTCTCAATATACCGACAAAAAAAATTGTTTTCAGTTGGCAACACCTCTCAAAACGCATGTAAAAGTTGGGAGTCAGCTGATTGAATTTATCTGTACGGCAAATAAAATAAAAATAAATAATTGTGCAGTTTTTCGTTGGGAAAAAAGATAATCGTGTAATGGGAAAACAGGCATTAATACAATTTTGCAACAATTTTTGCCGTGTTCTAAAAAGCGAATTCAATTTTGAAATTTAATTTTTTTTCATCTGTGTGTATGTTTAATTTGAAAATTTAGTTTAAAAATATAAAAAGCAGGAAACTTTAAAGGTAGTATCAAGGCCTATCCAATAGGTCTGTTTACCTCTACAACAATACAAACAACAACAGGCATTTGGTTTGTGTAAAATTCCTCGCCGTTCTCAAAATCTTACTACTAGGGAAAACAAAAGGTAAAATGTGTTTTGTGTGCATGTATGTATGTGTGGCATAAAATCAAAAACGTAAACAGATATATACCTACATGTATGTAGGTGTAAGGAAAATTTAAACAACCTATTATATAGACCTTGGGTAGTATATTTTCAACTTTTTTGTTTAGTTTAAAAATTTCCGAATTTCTGTAGAAAGCAACCACAAAATTACAAAATATTTATGACTTTTATGACGCTTTCAACGTAAATTCTTTGGCGTTGCGTTGTGTTTAACATAATTAGGGCCTTCATTTTTTAAAAATATTAAAATTAGGCTGTGTTTTTGAGATCTCAGTTAAACTAGGTGTAGTTAATCTGAAAACCGATTTGTGATCATATTTCGCTGGAAATCCCCGAGTTTTAGCAACGTTAAACTAAGTTTAAGCTTAAACCACACCTCAAAAACGCGGCTGTGGAGTTCTTTTTTTATTTTTTTTTTAACAATTTCCAATGTTTTAACAAAGTTTTCAAAATGTAAATGCATTTTTTTTTAATGTTAAATCAATTAAGAAATGGGTATTTTTTTAATTGCGAAATAATATTTGTTTTAATTAGATTGTAAAATTGTATACCTAATGGGAAAATTTAATTTAATTTCGAAATGTTTTTTAAACGCAAAAATTAATACAATCGAAGGATCGAATATTTTAACCTTATTTCAAAATTTTGAATTTGAAAAAAATATTTTTTTTAAATTTTAATATTTTTTGACGTTTCGAATTTTATGCCTTTGTGTTAAAATTCTGTTTTATTAATTTAAAAACAAATAACAAAACAATGAAACTGGTGCGATCGCTTCCGTTCAATTCAATATTCTCTGATATGATTGATATTTTACTGCTACATATCTATTAAAGCTTTTTTTTAAGTGTTTATACCTACCTATAGACATTCGTATCCCCACCAAAAAACTCTTTTAGCCCACTGTATTTCGTTTAATTATGCAAATAATAAAACAAAACAAGCGACAAATTACAGGTAAGAAAAAGAATTTTTAAAAAAAATAGTTACACAAAAATCACTATGTTTTATATTTATTTGCTTCTTCTTGATTGGCTTCACCTCTATTCAATTTTTATTATTTTCTTTTGTCTTTTTTTATACAATCGCACATTAATTATACAAAAAGCAACAACGATAACGGAATGGATGAATAAGACAACAACAAAAATTTAACACGAGTATGTAAATATTTATCTAATGTTTTTTTTTTGTTTTTTTGCTAAACAACCTCAACTGAGATAGACATTCCGACGGACATCAAAACGGTCATAAAATATATGAATGTACATAGGTACATATGTATATGTATTTAGAGACACACATACAATTAAATTATTTAAATGCGAAATGTTAAACAACTATCTAAACTAATCAATAATATTTCGCAAAAATTACTTAAATAAAACAAGCGACAACAAAAATAATAATAAAAAAAAAGTTTATACAAATTAAACACGAAAAGAGCAAAAGCAACAAGAAAATATACAAACCCACACACACACATGTACAATACAATACCAATAAATAAATAAAAATACAATCAACAATGTTTTTGGAAAAACTACAACAGAGAGTGATGCCATTAAATTGATTATTTGCAAACTAAAATGGTTAAATAGGGAAACTTCTTGAAAATATTTAAAAAGTGATTTAAAAATATTTTATTCTTTTTCAGAGCCCTTTTAAAAGTATGTACCTGAAACGCAAAAAAACAAATGTTTAGCCCTTAACTCAAAAAACGCACAAATATGTAGAGCTTTTTGCCATTTTTTATTTAGGTCGGGTTTTTGAGATGTGGCTTAAGCTTAAACTTAGTCTAAAACTCGGATTTTTCCGGCGAAATGTGTTTCTTTTTTTATAATTAATTACAGTAAAACTTACATTTTAAGTAAAACAAAAATTTTCCGTCAAAATTTTAAAGTTTAACTGAGATCTCAAAAACCCAGCCTTAGTCCTTTAAGACCGTTTTTCCTTTTGGTTTGGTATGATATTTTCTGTTTTCGTGGCAATATCGAATTGTGAAAAATATCCTAAAAATTAAAAAACGTGAAAAATGGAAAAACATTAGAAGTACTATTAAATAAAATATGTGTCGAGGAGAGTGTAGTTATAAAATTGCAATTGGCAACTATCCATTTTTTTTATCTTTTTCGTTTTGCTATAAATATATTGATATATCTTCACTAAGACGCTAAACTTGAGAGGATTTTAAGTGTCATGAGTTTATTTATAAGAAATTTTATTCATATTGAATATAGGCTTAAACAAGTTAATAGCTGTTGTTAAGGCTACAAAATACCTAAGTAATGCGGAAAATGTATTATGATAAAACATACAAAAAATTGGTACTCGGGGTCCCAGACAAACAAGAAGAAAAAGATTTTCCCCCTCGAATTTTGCTTTTCCCATATATTTTTTAGGAAAAAGAAACAAATTTTCAGGAAAATTTTATTCACAATAGAGGTGATTGTCTCATTTCAGTGTAAAATATTAATTAAGTAATAACACCTATATCGTTAAGATATATTTTACTCTCTACTTAGCTATTTTTTTCTAAAAATTTTGCCATTTTTGATAATGAAAGTTTGGCAACACTGTTTGATTTTATTAAAAATTATTTTCACTTTTATTGAACATATTTTAAGGTCAAATAAGACGTGTAATTTCTTAATGCCAAAACCGTAAAAGCTGTTTACCAAAATTTCGGAGTGCTAGGTATTGTACTTTTTGAAATTGGTATTGTACTTTTCGTGGTTGAATCAACATCTCAAAATCTAAAAAAAATGACACACACGTTTGCCCATGATAACCACAAAATTATCGATAAATTAGTTTTTGATATAAAAGAAGAAAAAGAATTGTAAACTATCCAATTAATTTAAAATGATTTATCAGCTTTCGTATTTTTATAACAAGAAATTTTTTTCTCTTTATTTTTAAAATTTTTTACCTCTTAATGGTTTATAAAAATCTGGCAGCCTCAAACAATAAACTTTTAAAATCGTCGAAAATCGTTTAATCCAAAACAAACCGCTACATGTTTAACTCTATCTAATTGAATAGTTTTATATTAGTTTAACACATACCTATTTAAGAGAGATAAAAATGTATCTATAATTATATTAGACTGTAAAAATTAGCAACAAAAACAATTATAAAAGCCATAGTAAAATAAAATGTTTATGTAGGTATGTACCAATAAATAGTATATTGTTAACGTTTTGATTTTTTATAATATATTACAACAACAACAACAACAACAATATAAACCAAACACGAAATAAATACTAAAAAATTAAATAGATATGAATGACTGTGAAGTGGAAAAGATGTAAATGAGTACAAATTGTACCTAAATTGTTCAATTGTTTACGTGTGTTTGTTGTTGATTTTTATTTTTATTTCAGGTGAATAATTGAGAGCGATTTAAAAAAAAAAGAGAATTGGAAATGAGCGAAAAAATTTAATAAAGCCTATAACGGCTTAAACTGTTTGCCTCGTTTAGGACTACAAAATAAAGATGCCAGAATGTAAAAATGTGCTGTAAATGACAGAGTGGTGATACCTATTTAGTTAGGTATATGTAGGTATGAATAAGTTTTATTTTTTAGATTTTAAAAAAACTTATTTAAAAATGTTCTTAATTTCTAGATAAACAGCCATATTCTTAATTACGAATATAGTTACCTACCTATCACAAATTTGGGAATTAATTTTTCCAGATTAAATTGAAAGGGAAAAACTGACTCACGCCATAATTTAAGGGAAAATTACAAATGCGAGTGAAAAAATTGCAATTCTAGTGACATATTGCATTTAAAATTATATACCTATAGTAACAGTCTTACAAAAATTTTATTTTTTCGTAAACTGCATCTGATTTCTTGTCACCAGGGAAGAAACTCTTTCTTATATCAATTAAGGCTTTACATGCTTATTTTTATCGTTTAGAGTAGAAGGACCAACGAAACCGCATTCTTTGATTTTTGCGTTCCTAAGCTTCTCTATGGTCTTTTTATTGGTTTGTGGAAAATAGCAAAACATCAAATTACCAATGCAAATATGTATCTATGAAGATAAAAGTTGTTGTTATTTACTATGTAAAATAAAAAAAATGGAGATAGCTATCTTTGTTTCTATACCCCTCATATAAAAACTACACAAAAACCTGAATTTTCGTTATTAAGACAACATTAATAATATGCCTACTTATATTTATTCAATTTTATGAAGCATTAAAATTTGTTGCCGATTTTGTTTTATGTTAAAACTGTTCACAACTAACAAGAAAAAATAGTCTTAATACGCAGGTACACATGAGACTGTAAAATATTTACGAGATTCGATTAAATTAAAAAACTTAAAATAATATATAAAATAAAAAGAAATAAATCAAAAACCGTCTACTAGTTTAAACGACATGACATTAATTGAGAAACAAAATCTCATACGCATATTAATATTAAAGGAATTTCATAAATAGGTAGGTACAATTACAATGCTAATTGTGCACAAAAAATTACAAACCATTAAAACGGATAGTATGAAAACAGTGATGTCTATGTTTTTTAAATGTTTTACAAATTTATTAATTTCACATCAAAAAAATAAAAAATAGAAAAAACGAATCTTTAAAAAAACGACAAATTTTAAAATTTTAAAACTAAAAAAAATACCTATAAAAGGAAAATTTTCCAAAAATAAATCTTTTAGGCCCATTTTCACAACTAACCGATAGCTTAAAGTAGACTTTAACCGGCCTTTAAAAAAGTGTTCCATTATTAAAACTTTACTTTAACCTAAAGTGAGCGATTGTAATAATGGACCACTTTTTATACGGCTGATTAAATCCTACCTTTAGCTATCGGTAAGTTGTGAAAACGGGTCTTAAAGTTATAAGTTTTCTAAAATTGTTTGGGAAAATGTTTTCTGATAGAAACTAGCTTATTCTCCAACAATAAATTTTTATGTATTTATTAAGAATAAAAATTGGGAATTAAGCTTACTTTGATAAACAAATTCATTGTTGTAATAAATCCGCAAAATTAATAAACTTCCTTAACAATCAAACTTGTCAAAAAATTCAATAGATGTACTAAATTCGTTATACCGTGTTCAGATATACCTTTTTTATTGAATCAATATTCGGTTTATTGACATAATTACCTTTCTGTTCACACATACACAATTTAGTTAACTCAATTAGCAATTGGCAATTAATTTAAGCAAAATGTAAACAACTTTTGGCATCTTTAAAGAAAAAACAATATAAACATCTGAATTTTGCGCAGACCTAATGGATGGCCCTTTGTTTTTGTTGTTTTGTTGTTGTCAAAAATGTCAAAACACTTTGTTTAGTGAGTTGGGTTTTACTCACTAAACATACTTGTGACAGTGTTGCATTTAAATTTTACTCAATATTTATAACGCTGGACTTCCAGCTAAGCATAAGCAAAAACGTCGGCAGAACAATGGTGCAGTAATTGCTGATTATATTGCTGGAGAACACGGAAAATTGCTTTGCCATAAACAAACGTACAGAGAAATTAAATGTCAGATAAATGACAACTCATTTTACAACAGATTGCGAAGCAATAATTTGCTCGAGCAATCAGAAGGGCAATCATTGCGCAATGGATTGCCACTTATGGCAGTATGCGGTATATACCTCGCAAATTTAATGGAGTAATCAAATTTAACGTTTCCCGCAATAAATATGATACGTGGAGACCCGGGGTAACAATTTCATATTAATTGAGCAATAACTAATTATTGCGTGAAAGGCAATTAAGGTGCATATCTGAACACGGTATTAAAAAAAAAGAATAACGAAATTATACACTGAATGTTAAATTTTGAAAAGGATCAAAATTAAAAAAATATGGGTATATAAAAATTATTAATTCTGTTTTAAAATAAAACAAGTAAGAGTGCTATATTCGGCTTTGCCGAATCTTTTATACCCTTCACCATTGTTCGAGCAGAATACAGAGCAACTAGACAAAAACTAAATAATTTTACATATACATACATATGTATTTACAATACTTAAAACTTCATTATAAAAAGCGAAATAATATTTATAATATTAATGTTTTTTTTAAATCGTTTTTAGAACCTAAAAAAATTTATTTTTGAAAAACCAAGATTCGAACCAGGGGACTCACAGTTTCTAACATTAACAAACCCCCTCGACAACTGAACCATGAAGGAACGCTGTTTGAATGTCATTAAAATGAAATAAAATTCAGGTTTTTATACAATTTTTAATATTTTTTATACGGGAGGTACCACGCCCACTTCTCCAACCCCGCCCACATATTGTGGGATGCTGTATATGGATAATCTTAATGTTTTACCTAATTTGGAAACTTTGGCTCTTGCCGTTCTCAAGATACACACAAATAAAAAAAAAATACAACAACAACAAGGGATTTTTGGGCATAATCAGAGGCAGTCGTAGTTTTTTGCTAATATCTCCGTCATTTTAGGACCGATCTGGCTGAATTTCAATAGCAAACTTAAACGGAGTATATAAATATACATCAACCTAGTCCAAATCATTTCTGGGGTCTTCGGAAAACCCATTTCAACATACACACGGACAGACAGACAACCGGATTTGAACTTCACTTTTCATAAGGACCCAGAATATACATTTATACTTTATAAGGTGTACGATCAATATTGTAGAAATTACAAACGGAATGAAGGTGAAGGGTATAAAAATGTATATTTTTAATCAGACCTAAGTTCATCAAATTTAATTTTCGTTAATTAATTTATTAACCACAATACCTACTAGTTATAAAAAAACATCAAACAAACGCTATTTTCCCCAAATATGTATACCTACCGAAAATAGCTAAATAATATAAAAATTGTGCGAAAATCGTTTAAATGGAAAATATGTTAAATTTCCGAAAAAAAAATCTGCCTAAAAAATCCGAAATTTTTAAATTTACCAAAAACTGCTTAAATGTTATAAGTCTATCTAGGTAGGTAACAATAATTTAATAAAATGTGAAAAACTTTAAATTTAAAAAAAAATGGGCATTATAGGTATGTAGGTAGGTACCTATATAATGCTGGCGAAAACTTTGTTAAAATTTTAACAAAAATTTGCTTTTAAGTTACAAAAGTGTTTCTTAAATTATTGTTTAATTTTTTTTTAATTTTAATACCTACCTAGGTAAATCCTCAAGTCTGGAAATACAAAACTTTACCTATGAAAGTTATTATTACCAGAATTTACAATTTTTACTTATACTTTTTAGGTATTTTTAGAAAAATAATTAACAATTAATCTCTAATGACCATACAATCTGAATGAAATTTTAATTACCAAACTTTTACATTTACTTTGTAATCAAAAGCAATTAATTAAAATAAAAAAAACATAAACATTTGTTTATTCTACACTTCACAACGAAAAGAAATAGCAATTAAAATCGACAACACTGCTAAAAAGCTTCTCCACCAAAGAAATAAAATAATTGAGAGACAAAACCCTGATATAAATTCTATGCATATTGACCTTTTGTTTTTCTGTCTCCGTATAAACGCTTTAGAAATAAAATCCTTTTCTTTTAAAGATTCATTCTTCGTTTTTTTTTTTAAATTTAATTCGTCTAATTTGCCTTTTCCGATTTCACCACCCACCTGACCCCTTAAACGATTATAATATTCGTTTAAAATACTGTTGTGTATTGTTTGCTCGTTTCATTTGCTATTTGCTTATTTAGTTCCCTCGTACATTCGTTTGTTGTCATTAAGAAAATTTACGACAAAAGGGTTTTTTGTAACCGTAAACAATATTACTTATAGTACACATACATATGTACATATTATGCAATCGCACGCTACTTTCTCACTCCTATTAAAACACCAATTTCAATAGCAACAACACTACGAATTGTAACAAACATGGCTGTTATTACAATTTGCTGGTTTTTATTTTAATATTTTCATGTTGTTGGTGTTTTGTTTGTCGTGTGTAATTGTTGTCATGTTTAGTTGTTGTTATTTTAACATTAAATAGCTGTTGATGTTTATATTGTATTTGTTGTTTGCTGTTTTATTATTATTTAAATATTGTTATTGTTGTATATATGCATAGACTCTTTTAAATGGTGGGTTCGTGTTTTATGTCACCTACCCTACCCGCCATAGGTATTATCATTGATTAAATAGTGATGCCATATTAAGTGAGTTTCCTTCAGTTTTGCTGAAATGTGGCATTTAGTTTAGCGAAAAAAATGTCAATAAATTATAAAAAAAAATATTTTAAAGGCGTTTTTAAGTATGATCCACATTTAAAAAACACTGTAAGAATTTAGGTATGTAGGTTTGTTCAATAACTCAAACATTCCAGATAATTTTTGAAACTGTTAAACTGCACTAATTCTGATTTTGACTGGATTTTGTGCGGGTAGTGGCTATTTCTATCTGGTATTACTTTATAAGTAGGGAATCTATCATATTAACATGGTTCCCTTGGGAATCAGGTATTATTTTAACCGAAATTAAAGCCCCAATTACTGTTCAAAACTCAACTCAGTTGAGATATCGATCGAAATTACCACACTTATAAAATTATTACAGTAATTGATTGTGGGGTATTAAATTCGTTTTCCGTACTGTTAAAATTGAATAAAAATATAGTTATTTTACGAATAATTTTTTATTCAACATTTGTGTTTGTTATTCAAAAAAACAAACTACCTCATGATGTCGCTTAAAATTGCCATTTGTGCAAATGCGCAAACTTACGAGTCTTGTTTCATGAAGCCCCTTTTTTTACTTTTGTGTAATTTTAAACAATTAATGTCAGTTTGTAAGAAACGTCAATACAAAAATAAATTAAAAATTAAAATTCAAAAATATAAAAATTTGTGTTTAAATTTGTGATTAATATGTATGAGAAATTTGCTTTTAAAAATGCTCAAAGAGAGCCAAAAGACCAATTTACTGAAATTATTGCTAGAATTTATTGTTTGTGATTTATAGACACTTGGATTTTTCATTGAAAACGACGTTAAAATCATGAAAAGATCTGTTTGTATAAATGCACAATTGAACAGCGCAAGTTTACGAGACAAAATTGTTGGGCAAATTTACCAAGTTTCTGTAAATGAATTCTCATACAATTTTTGACAGTTCATTTACGAGGGCGTAAAAATGCACAGTTTGCACAGATTACGAGACTTATAAACGATATCATTAGGACCCTTAATATTTTTCCGTATTTATTTTGTTATGTAGTTTGGTTTTTTCGGTTAAAATATATTTTTTAAAAGTAAAAACTATTCAATTTTACGGATTATGCTGTTTAATAAATAAAAAAATTAAAAATGAATGTAAAAATCATTTGTTTTAAATGAAATGTAAATGATCCGTTTTTTAAATGAATTTTAAATTGTTTAAAATGAATTTTCGTTTGAATTTAACTACATAATTTTTTGAGTGCATTTAAATTGTAATGTAATTTTGATCGATATCGAATGCCGTAATTTGGCCCCTGGTTGTTTTGAGTTGTAATTTTTTGATGTTTTTGTTTGTCGCAATACAACAAAGTTGTAAGCCATAACACAAAAATTAAAAAATTACAACCCAACTGCGTTGAGTTGTGAACCGTAATAGAGGACTTAATGTATACATTTAGATTATTTTAGAGACCTGTCACAAAGTGACTAAAAGGCGCTAAATAACCCCCTCCTAGGCTATTTCCATGTTAAAGTGACAAGTCTCCTTCATACTTATAAAGAGCTAAAACTAGAACCGGTCCCTTTCACTTTAGTATTATCCGCGACAAGTTCGGTGTTAGTTCCCTTTTCCCCCAGGGGTGTTATACAAATTCCCTTTATTCTTGTGGAAGTTTTTGGTGTTCATGCTCTTTATTTTGCTTTTGAAAACTCCAGCATTAAAAATCTAATTTCTCTCCATGTAGGTACTAGCTCCTTTTTGTTGTGATGCAGATGTTTGTACAAATTTTTTTTAATACAACATTGTATTTTTTTCATATAATTTGGTACGCTTTTGTTTAGTTTACAACTTTTTTTATTATTTTATTTCCTATTGTTGTGCATAATTGTTGTTGTTGCTACCGCCGTTTTAAATTTTTTGTTGCGTGCAATTTGTGTTCAAATTAAGTGTAAAAAAAATTTATAATAAAAAAAAAATATTCGTAAATAATGTATAAAAAAGAACAGGGCACAGAAGGGAGCAAAAGGGATTGTTAAGTACAAGTGAGTGGTGTAATAAGTAAAAATTTATAGGCATAAAATCACTTATACCTACCGAGGGAAACAAAGTATTGTGATTTTTTCTTTTCGTTGTCGCCCAGGAATGCAAAAGTTGGTAGGTACAATTGTATTGGGGTCCCAAAAGTACAATGATATTAACATGTTGGTACAATTTGGAAATTCTCATTTTTCATCCCTGTAGACGCTTTTAAATATTCTCGTTTATATTACTGCACACAATACATATTCTCTATTTTTTTGTTTTCCTGGTATATTTTCATATTTTAGTTGGATTTCTTAAATGTAGTTTGAGTTTGATTGTTTGCAAAAAAGTGTAAAATTGAGTATGTGTGAGAGTGTATGAATGTACATTCACACGTGTGTTGGATTGTTTTCTACTGCGTTGTATTGACAGCAGCTGCTATAAACTGTCATAAACATGGAAAATTATTGTGAATAGTGTGTGTGTGTGTTTGATTGTGCTGAAAAATGTTAAACAGACCTCAAGTTCTTTTATGTGCGAGTTTATTTGTTTATTGCATTTTTTTCCTTTCCTTTTTTGTATTTTTTAAATTCATTGTTGTTGTTGTTAGAAATCCCTGTATTCTTTGGTTGTTGTTGTTTGTTATTATTTGTTGATGCGTTTTGAAGTGGTGTCATGGTTATGATATGTATTTATCCTTAGTCATCCTTATGTGTTGTCAATTAAATTTAATTTAAGCGTTTTATAAACGCAGCTTGTAAAGTGACGATTTAAGAAATTCTAATTAGATTTTAAGGTTTCAAAATACTTAATGAATAGGTATGATATGATATTTAAGTAGGTATATAAACATTTAACCCATTATGCAAAAAAAGTAAGAATTCACATTAGTTAACTAACACATAAAAATCCATTGACTTTTGCTGGGCTTAATACATAGTTTTTAATAAACTTAATATAATGTGCAAAAAAGTTTTTTGATATCATTTGAATTAGCCATTGTAAGCTGTCACTTTCTATCAACTTCCTTATAATGAATGAATGCCGCGGCAAAATAAATAAACATTCTGTTGATAACAGGAACGCATCTAGTATGTTTTTACATACAAACAACTGAAGTTTATCTAACGATCTTTACGAAATTCGACAGTGTTTTTTATAGTCATATTAAACGAATTAAGAAAAAAAAATGTATGCCAATCGGTGCATTTCGCCCCTTTTAATGTTAGTTTATTTTTTCACAGAAATATAAATTTTTTAGTTGGGATTGTCCATATTTGGGTCTACAACAGTTTTCGTACTGAACCAATTGTGCCGGAATTCAATCCCAAACTGCTTAAGGCTAGTGAGCACTATCAAACAAGTCCTACGTATTTCATAATAATATGTGAGATAGATATCTTAATGAATTTTGTTGCGACTGTCAAAAAATCGAATGTAACATTTCAGTTTGTAGTTACACTATCATAAATGAGCATGATTTTATTAAAATGTAAAAGTATTATTGTTAAGAAAAATTTCAAAAAACAATGAAGTCGTATGGGATGTAAACTTTTGTTTTTTATAAAAATTGTCATTTTTATAACACATTGCATACACACTATGACACTTTTCCAAATTACTTGAGCTTCCGACATTTAGAATAACTAGATTCAATTTCGCACCGAAATTTTTTTTTTTCTGTTGAGTCTTTCTAAAGTGAGCTACTTTTCAACAGACGGATATGGCTAAAACGACTTCGAATTACTCAAGGATCCAGAATGTATATACTTTATTGATTTTTAGATGAATTATTCTAAAGCTTCAGAAGGAAAGACAAACTGCGTATACCCTACTTTACAACTAGTGGTGAAGAGTAAGCAAATAATTTTTTAACCAATCCAAAGATATTTTTTGAATAATTCCTTATTTAAGTACAGGGTTAAATAAAATTGATAGTTTCTCCCAATAATATTTCCATCATTGATTCTTTATATATTTTCAGTACATATTTGTTTTATGGTTTCGACTTTTAGTCTTTTTTTTTTTGACGTTTAGGATTTAAAGCACACCCTTGTATAATTTTGTATGACAAAAGCAAAAATCATATACAAATATTTTAAGTGCTTTTCGTTTTTCAGAAAGGTAAAGTAGACAATACGCTTTTTTTTGTCCTTTGTTTACTTTTAATTTTAAGTTTAAAATATTTTTAAATACATCTCATTGTTTTTTTTACACAAAAATAAAAAAACACCCCCTTCTACTTGAAAAATTTGGCACGTACATATTTGTTAAAAAAACAACCATAATTGTGTTTCAAAAGGATATACATACCTACATTTAGTTTAGTTTTTTTTCTTTTTGTTTTATTTCTTAAATGCTTAACTGCGTCTTTGTTTATTTGTAACAATTGTATTTGTATAATCCTGTCTCTAAGGAATTTTTTGTTTACTTTCATTTTTTGGTCGTCGTGTGTTTTAGATAGTCTGCAGTTGTTGGTTTAAGTCATATTGATAGTTGTTGGTGCTTCTCTAATATGTTCTTTGCTTTTGTAATGTTTTTTTGTTATTTCTACTTAATTATACTAGGGGTTTAAAAATTAAACAAATTTAAACGCTTAATATTTACTTTTGTTATGTAAAGAAGTGCAAAATTATTGTTTTAGCTTAATAATTTTCAAGTAAATATTGGTTGGTCTTTGTCTTTGCAACATTGTGCATTTATTTACATGTTTATACCCACATCACCATTGTAGAGTTCTCATGACCATACAAGTAGTATGTAGCATACCTAAATTGCATGGCGGCAACGCTTTGCAATTGAAAAATCCAATTTTGACAGCGCGTTTAATAGTGAATTTGGCCGCTATTGTTGATTAATAATGGTAAACTAGCTGTTTTTAGGTGAATCTAGCGGTTTTATCTCCATGTTTTAATTTTACTATGTGGGTTTTATTAAACAAGAAGGTTAACAGGACTGTTTGTGACTCAACGTTGACGCTTCTATTTAGGTATGGTAATTTAGCGTACGCTGGGTCTCCTTATAGCACTGATAGACTAGCTCACTACCAGCTAGCCTACCGAGGCATTGCTAAGCAATAATTGCTCAAGCAATCAGAAGAGCAATCATTGCGCAATGGATTGCCACTCATGGCAATATGCGGTCTATACGTCGCAAATTTAATGGAGCAATCCAATTTGATGTTTGCCGCAATAAATATTGATACGTGGAGACCCGGGGGTAGGAGCTTAGCGAAAGAAAACGTTCCGCCTTCCGCTCTTATTTGGAAATGGCTGTATGAGCGCTTATGCTTTTGGAAGAATACCTACTTCCAGAAATTCTAATTATTTTCTGAATAAAAATATATTCGCTGTTATAAAAAGGTTGCCACCAAATTTTTAATCAGGGAGCACGGTATTTTGTATAAGGGAAGATAAGACTTTTATCGTGCAAGTTTCTAGCCTAAATTTTAATTGCATTGTTCATATAAAGGGTGATGTTTTTTTTTTTTGCTATTTGGGTTTTCAGTGGAAAAAAAAGATTCGTGACATGTGGCAATGGCAAAAATGTTCAGTAAAGTTTGTCAGTTCACCATGAATAGACTAACAAACGAACAAAATAACTAAATTGGTGCTGTGTGCGAAAGGTGTTTCTATTGAAAAAATTTCTTAAGCGTAGAAGCTCATTTTTGTATCAATGGGTTCGTCAACAAACAGAATTACCGAATTTGGTGTGAATAGTAGCCAAAGGCAGTGCTAGAGCATTATTGGGCCGTACTTCTTTAAGAACGATGAAAATAACAACGTTACAGTCAATGAAGCATTGCACCGTGCGACGAATCCCGCTGATTACTTTGCCCAAAAAAGAAGAATTGGACTTGGTTGACATGTGGTGAGACACGCCACACGGCACGTGATACCATGAACCTATTAAGAGGAGAGTTTGGTGATTAATTGATTTAACGTTTTGCAGCAGTCCATTGGCCGCCAAGATCATGCGATTAAATCCATAAGACTATTTCTTGTGGGGCTACATGACGTATCTCGTGCACAGGGACAATCCAGCCACAATACGAGCCCTGGAGTGAAATGACGACATTCGATACTAATCGAAATTCATATTAAATTGTATTGTTATACTGACCGATATAGAATGCATTAATTTGGCCCCTGGAAACCCACTTTACAGTTGCCATTGGTAAGATGAGGGCCGAAATGCTAAAAAAATTCGTCGAAATTGGAGCTCACGGATGGACAACCTACTGCGTAGCCGCGGGCAACATTTACATGAACTAATCTTTAAAAATTAAACGACAGGCATTCATGTGTGCCTCAAATAAGTATTGCACTCAATTTATATATATACTATTTATATTTATATATATATACAGTTATAAAACTGTTTAAATCAAGAATTTTACTTTCTAAACGACAGCAATGCATAAAATGAATATTCCTGTAAAACAGAAGAATTTTATGCAAAAACGACTTGTTAGTAAATATTAGTAACAACGATTTGATGGTAGAAGGATAAAACTAGCTTCTAGAAAGATAATATAAAAACTTTTTACGGCATAACCCGATAAAAATCCATGAAAAATACCAGTCAATTTTGAACAATTATTGCAATTAACACAAAGGGTTACTATTAAAAGCATTCAAAGCCTACAAACCTGGGGACAAATTACGGCATTCGATATCGATCGAAAAAACAATAATATTTAAATGAAATTTAGCAATTAGGCCCCTGGATCCATAAGTCGTGCAAAAACGCAATTTAAATATCGAAAATTTTGTGTAAAGATAGCTCTTTCCAATAATTTATGTACACGTAGAGAAAAACATGTTTAAATATGTTCACCTACAACAAAACTATTTTTAAAGAAAATTTTAAACATAGATATTTTGTTTCATATTATTTTTACAGACAACCATATTATTGTTTTGTTAGTCCTCCATCAAGAAGCTACAACCATATTGTGGTTGCGTCCGAAACTTGTTATGGTTAAATATGACAATAATTTGTTTTCTAATTAACAATAGTATTTTTCTCTTTTCTAAGAGCAACATGCATGCTATGGTTAAAAAACAAGCATGCTATTATAAGTTGTAAACATATTTTAGTTATTATTAACGATAACATGATCGGAGGCAACCATAATATGATTGTGGCTTCTGGATGGACGACCATAATATGGTTGTCAGTGACAATAATATGGTAAAAACAAACGTAATATGTTTAAAATTTTCACTAAAAATAGTTTTGTTGGAGGTGAACATATTTAAACATGTTTTTATCTGGGTTTACAAATAATGAAGTTATTTATTATGGCAGTTAAATGTAAAAAAAAACTAAGGAACAACTTTTGCTAGCAATTGATGATCTGAACAAAATCAAAACCAAAAAAAAGAATTGATTTTGGTAACAATATTAAAACAAAAACGGTAAAAACCTTTAAATACCATAATATAACTTTAAATATCGTTACAGATAGCCGGATTTTTTTTTTCTCAAATAAAAAATCGTTTAAAAAACTACAAATCTGTTTGCTTTGTTATCTGCACAAAATTATTTTTGCTTAAACCGTTTTTAACAAGAGAAATTAAAATATTTTTGTAAGTTCTCTTTTTTTTTTTGCAATAACCATGAAGTCCATCTCTTTTACCTTCTTTTCTTAGTACATGTACGTTCCTACTCTTTTAAAATGTTTTTCGGATGTATTTGCTTATTTTAATTAAAGAAATATATTTGCATATTTATGGTAAATATTATTTTGTGTTTTGTCTTTGTTTATTTTCGTCCCAATGACAGGCAAATTTTTCTATAATATTTTAAGAATATTATCAAAATAATTTTCGTGGGAATACAAAATTTAATTTAAATGATTTTGTTATTCGTGCTTAACTCCCAATTTTTAAGTATTTTAAGAATATTTTGTATTAAATAAAAATATTTAAAATTTGTGAAATGAAACGAAGAAAGAATGTTAATCATAAAGCATTTAGATTTATTTTTCTGATTTGTCCATAAATCAAAATCTTATATATTTATGTATTCTTTACAAACTTCAACAACAACGTATCAATTAGTCTTTAAAATACTTTTAAAATCAAAGTAAATTATGCTAAAATATTTTTCGAGTTTACATTTTTTAACACCTTTTAATGCCAATTGTTACAAATCACTTCAACGGTTAAAAAATAACGCTCAAAAATAAAAGTAAACAGCGTAAATATGTAGTACATACTTGAAAAATTAACCTTTCAAGAGGGTTGCAAAACAAAATTCAACATACAATCAATTATACGCTCAACTAAATACAAAATGTCCTCTACGTATTAATTTAAACATCCCCATTTACAACATATAACAAAAAACGAAAATGGTGGCAGCTCGTTGACAATTGATTACATGTCAATCAAGAGCAACCTTTGAAAAATATTTCTCTCACTCTATGCCACAAACATTTTCCGTTGATTTTTAATCCTAATTTGATTTCATGTATCATGGGGTGAATAAAGTTGAAAAAAAATGTTCCTTCTTGTATTAAAAGAATAAACAGCTAGCAAGAACAAACATAATACTGCATGCTGTTCAATGAGAGGCAAACAAAAAAACAATAAGACCACAACGTAATATTGTAAGATGTAGTAAAAAAGCGAAATCAAAATCAATGATGTGTAAACACCGCATGCGTTTCATGCAAAATGACAATAGAAAATATGGTTTAACAGAGTTATTAAAAAATGCAAATATAAATACAAGATTACCTTGTATCTTTTTTATAAAAACGAGAAGGAAGGTAAGAAAAACAACACACAACAGATTTTTACCAAGGAATGGGGAAAAAATTTAAATTTTGTGTTCATGTGACCTGAAGAATTTTTCAATTCAAGCAAATGAACAATAAAAAAAATATGTTACAAAATTTATTGAATGGTAAAAATAATTACTCGCCGATTAGTTAAAATTCAAGAGTTATTATTTCGCACAGTGTAGGATATACCGTGAGAATTGGGGGTCGTCAATAGTAAAATCAATGAACTGCGCTTTTGTTATGGCTGAAATGTATAGCTAAACCCTTTTATGCAAAAGAGTTAAAGTTCACTTAGTTAACCAACACATAAAAACCCATACACTGGCCGTTGGTTAACTAATGTAAACTTGATTTGTTTTTTGCATAAGGGGGAAAGTTGTTTCCTTTTTCCGATTTGTTTGCCAAAGACTTTAGATTGAAAGTTAAAACAAACTTCTAATCAAACAAAAATCGGACAAATTTTGAAAACTATCCTGTGTTTAAAGTTCATAAAAAGATTTCCTGTTATATACCACATACTTTGAGGATCAATTATCTTTACCAGAACTACTTATGAAAACAGGAAAAGCCAAATAAATTTTTAACAAAACTGAATTAAAAACCTCCATCAATTTCAACTCCACGTGATTTCGATTTTCAGAACATGACTGTTTAAATAATTTTCACAAACATATTTGGCTTTATAAAAAAATTTTCGAGTTGTTGAGATTTCAACATTTTTTTTACCATAAAACCCAAAAAGGCTTTTATATCTCATCTTCACGAGCCATTAATTTACTACTATATCAATAAAATAAAATCAATATGAGTACTGAAGCAATATTTAAAATTAATGATAAAATAATAGAAAAAGTTGAACATATTAAATATCTCGGATTTATAATAGATAAAGAGTTAAAATTTAAAGAACATATAAACTATACATGTAAAAAAATCGGCAAAAAAATTCAATTTTTTAAAAGAATAAGAAATAAAATATCTAAAACAACTGCAATAAATATCTATAATACTATAATTAAACCACATTTTGAATATGGATCGACAATAATATATACATGCTGTAATGATAGTCAGATAGAGAGAATGCAAAAACTGCAAAACAAAGCAATGAGGGTTATACTTAAACGCAATCGATATGCACACATTAACGAAATGCTTGGAGAACTGAAATGGATGAATATAAATCAGCGGCTGAAATTCAACACTTTAATTTTTATTAAAAAAATGAAACAAGGTGATGCACCACAATATCTATGCGATCAAATTAAGTATGTTGGAGAAGCACAACCATATGGGCTAAGGAATGCCGAGGATTTTCGAATACAAAGAGTCACGACAACGCATATGCAAAGATCACTTTTTTATAAAGGTTTTCAACTATTTAATAAATTACCACATAATATGAAAATTGAAAGAAATTACAATGTATTTAGAAAAAAATGTACAAATTTTATAAGATTCAATTTATTTATATAGAACTTACAACAAATGTAATTAGCATTAATATAACATTTTTTGTTTGAATATTAAAAGTATTTTAATACTAATAAAATTAAAAAAAAAAAAAAAAAAAAAAAAACCATGTTAAGGCTCAATTAGCTGAGAGTAATTTTTACGTTACAAATCAACTGCTTCATTCAGTTGTATGGAAAGCAATTAAAGTTAGCAGTGAGATGTTACGTCTCAATCTGTAAGAAATAGATTGATCTTACATTTTTACGATAAGGTTCAGTTACTGTTACTCTCATCTAATTGAGCCTTTAGTGTGAGTGTGAGTTGTGGCCTGTTAATGTTTTTGTTTTGTTAGTGTTTAAACGGCGTTGCTAATCAATATATCTTGAAAGCACTTTTATTATATAATTTATTGGCCACATTTTATGACTCGTGAAGATGGTGTTTAAAGGTGCATAGAACATTTTATTAAGCAAAGTTGCCAGATTTTATTTTTAATTATCATTTTGTTATTGATTTTTTATTAAAAAATTATTTTTATTGTTTTTTTTTATATGTATGTATTTTTGCTATTAAATGTAAATTTAATAATTCTAAACAAAACCATTTTTTAAGTACATAAAAGTACCCCATTTTTGTATAGTGTAATCAAAAAGTAAAATTTTAGGCAAAATAATACTGGTACATAGTAAAGGGTCCGCCAAATAACTTTTTTTTTAAATGCTATAAAAAAAACTACTGAATATTTTCTCAAATTTCTTTTTTTATTTGAAAGTACAATCCTTCCGGTTAATAATGGAAAACAATTTCATTCAAAAGGCTGCCTCGGCTGTCCATGCAGTAGCCTACACGATCGGTCCAATTTTTAAGCACATTATCGATTGCGTGCAGCTGTATTGACCAATGGCTTCACGAATATTGTCCTTTAGAGCGTCAATTGTCTCTGGCTTGTCGGCGTAACACTTATCTTTGACGGCACCCCACAAATAATAGTCCAACGGTGTCAAATCGCAGCTCCGAGGTGGCCAAACGACATCATCTCTGCAGCTGATAATGCGATTTTCAAAAACAGGGCGCAAAACATCGAGTGTTGCTTCGACTGTTTGGCACGTAGCGCCGTCCTGTTGAAACCAAATGTTGCCAATATCCTATTCTTCAATTTTTGTGAACAAAAATTCGTTCAACATCGCCATTGACTGTAACGGCCACTCCTTGCTCATTTTCGAAGAAAAATGGCCCAATTATGCCTCTGGACAAAAACTAAAACCGATAAAAATAATGCTATAATAACAAACTTTGGTATGTCACAGTTTTTTAGGACTAGAAATAACACTGTGAAATTTCGTGAAGATCGGTCCATAATTTACCTTAGGTCCCATATAAACCCTACTACCGGAAAACAGTTTAGTACGCCTAAAACCGTAAAAAATAATGCTATCATAACAAAATTTTAATTGAAACTGTTACTCAAGCTAGTTTAAATTGCTAAATAATTTAATAAAGATCTTAACCTCAAACCAACCAATTTTAATGCTGATGTCTGTTTTTATAAAGATAAATTAATAATAAATAGACATCATATAGATATCCCTCCTGAAATACTCGAACAGTCGGTGGAGGGTGTTAAAGAATCGGCACAGCCGAATATAGCACTCTAACTTGTTTTTTTTTTTTTAATTCCTTTAGGTAATATTTTTAAATAAATTAATTGCATAAATTTATCACGTTTTTTAAGTACTGATTTATTGCATTGAAATTTTTGTTTAATAAAAAGCTAAATCAATTATTTAAGATACAAACACTTAATATATTAAACAATAACTTTTTGCTTTTTTAAAAGTTAATATCTTATTTAAGTTACACACTTAGAAACTGATGATTAAAACATCAATGGAAAAAATATCATACATATGTACATTTTGTTTTTATTTTTGCGTGGACGCCCCCCCCCCCCCCCTCCACGCCTTAAGAATCACTCTGCCGGTACTCTATATACTAATGAACAATTGAATTTTATTTAATTTTTCTTGTTTTTGTTGGTACATGTAGTACAGTGTATGAAGAGGGTGGGATGGGTGGTGTTGTTAAATTTGACTTTAAAAAAAAATTGTATATACAATACGTAATAATTTTTTTATTTTATTGCGATTTATTTTTAAAAATGTTTTTAACAGCGACATCAAATAATTACTATTAGAGATACTAAAGATACTGTTTGTTAGTAATGACAAAATTTAACGGGACAAATAAGAACAATTCATTTTGGAAAAATGAAATAAAGTAAAAAGGCTATATACATACAGATGGTGTACATACGTATTAAATATGACGTAACAAATTATTTTATAGAAATGTAAAAGCTAATATTTTTGTCAATTGACAAATTTTAGGTGTTATCGGTCAATGGAAATCGCTACAGGGAGATCCAGAGCTTTTTGTGGCGGAAAATTGATAATTGAGACGTAGAGAATATGTGGTTTCAACAGGATGGTGCCATTTGCCACACAGCAAGATACACAATGGATCTTTTGAAAGAAAAGAAATTAGTGAATTGGCTACCAGGATCATGCGATTTGTTACCTTTAGAATATTTTTTGTGAGATTTTTTGAAATCGATAGCGTACAGAAATAATTTCAAACCATTTAAAAGTTTAGAAACAGCATTATGAGAGTAGATATTAACCTAAGTAACAACTCAAAACATAAAAATATTGATTATTTTTTATATATATTTTTATATCGTAAATATTGCAACATTTCAATGCAAATTTCTCATTTCTAACGATAAATATTAACAAATGAAATGTTACAAAAAAGATTTTTAGCCCGTGCAAAAGTAAATTCTTTTGTGTGTTTCATTTTAACTTTTAAAGAAGAATATAAAGCTGCCCAAATACGTTTGTAACATCAAAGGGTTAAATAAAATCTAATCAAATTTAGTTTGAGCATTGAAACAATTTCATATTTAACAAAAAATCAAAAAAACTTTGAATACCAAAGAAAAAATCGCAAAATTTTTAAAAGCTAAAATCAGACAATTATATCTTATTTCTTAGTTTTTAATTAAAAAAAAAACAACGATTCAAAATTGTTAAACAGCTTACAGCCAAAAACAGTTTTCAAATCTTAGAAATAGTTTTAGAATATTTAATAAATTAAAATAAACATTTATTTTAAATCAGTAAACATTTGAAAAATATTGACTAAATGAGGAAACCCCCAAATATTGAGACAAACAAAACTAAAAGCCGTAAATGTTATAAAGAAAACAAATAAAAGTAAGAAATTCGCTCATTTACTTTATCACTCACTTTAGGTTAAAATAAAGTATTTTTTACGGCTCTACGCTCCACCCGGAGTTAAAGGAAATTATATATATTGATATGTATATAAAGTTTTAATAATGGAACACTTTTTATAAGGCCGGTTAAATTCTACTTTTAGCTATCGGTAAGTTGTGAAAACAAGCCTTTATATGTCACCAAATTAAAAAAAAAATACTTTGAGATTGCAATAATTTTAATATCATTCTTTTTAGATATTATTGAATGAAATCGATTTAATTATAATCAAATCGATTGCAAGCAAATTATAATTGAAATCATGTTATTCAATAAGTTATAAGCCAATCTTTAAAAAAAAACTGAGCTCAGAGTACATAATTTAGTTCGTTGAGGTTTTATACGTATTAAAGTCTTTTCCAAAAAGAAATACAAAACTTAATTTGATTTAATTTAAATAATATAGGTAGGTATGTTTAATTGATTTTGATTTTGATTGTGATTTCATTTGGATTGCAATTGCTGGATTTGATTGCAATTAAATCGTTTGGATTCAAATCTAATATCGATTGGTAATGAATTTGACTGCAATCAATTAATATGTATGTATATTAATTGATTTTAAACGCAAATAAGATGTTAGCAATTATTAACAAGAAATCATGTGAGTGTAATTAAATTAGTTGCAATCTTTTACAGCTCTGAGCCAAATTAGTTTATTTTCTTCAAAAATTACCTACCTTTGTACATGTGTTAATTTTATTAACAAATAACACAATTATTTTAGATTTTAATTTTATCAAGCATACCATACCAAAAAAAATTTGCAACAATATTTCCTGCCATCTGGTATCTTTATTGTTTTTTTCTTAGTTGAATAAACATCTCTCCTCAACTTCAAATTCTCAAAAAATGACATAAACATCAACATCTACAACCCTAGCAGAAATAGCCATTAACAAAAAAAAAATAAGAGATAACAACAACAAAAACAATGACAGTAGCAACAATTAAGTTAAAATCCGATTTAATTATAATTGCTTGCTCGGCTCGGCCTGCTTACTTGGTTGCTTGCTTGCATACATTTTGGGATCCAGTAACTATTTATCTACTTAATTTTTATATTTTGTTTGCTCGTCTGTTAAAGTGTCTGCCGACTGATTGGCAGACAAGCTGTAGAAGCTGCTTTTGTTTTTGGTTAGCGAAGTATGTATTGGTGTTGTTGCTGTTGTACAACAAAAATGATCATATTGATCATAATGGTGTTGATTTAATTGTTTGTAGTTTCTTCAACAACTACTGTTCAATTTTTCAATTTTTTATTTCAAACGAGTGTGAATTTGTGTTTGTTTTGTAGTTGTGTATTTGTTTTCGTTCGGCTTGCATCATGTACCAAACTCGTATTTTGTGGCTATTTAAACGAACATTGTTTGTTGTTGTTAATTTTTTTGTATATATGTAGGTACACACATTTTTTTATGATTTTTCTACATATTTTATAATTTATTAATGCTGTGTATTTAGTTGAAAGCAAATAAAATACTTATTAAATATTTTGACGTGTAATATTTAAATGAACACAAATACATTTAAACCTTTTTGTACAGGATTTGCATTTAACTGCCTATTTTACAAACTAAAACAAAAATTCTCGTTTACAAATTTATAGATAATAAAAACAAAAACAAATTCGAGTTTTTATTGTTTTTCTTCAGTATAAATTTCCAACCGAATATTTGCATTTAATATTAATAAACAGGCAGTAAATTTAAAAACAAAAATGAAATTTTTTATTTAAATTTTTTTGTAAGTTTTAGGTACCTATGTTTTAAGAATGTTTTATTTACTTATTAGCCATTAGCCAAATCATTTATTTTTGGAATTCCAGCGATTTCTTTTGTACATACATACATAAAACTTAAGTATGTACATACATATATACATATGTATGTTCCTAGAACAATTCTGTTTCATTTTGAATAAACATCTTAAGTCGAGATGAGATAGAAAAAAGTTTGTAACGGTGAAAAAATCATTTTAGCAAAAAAACCAAAATTAAAGAAAAATTTCGTTAGTAACACAAAATTTTAAAAACGTAAACAAAAATGTTTTTTGAATGAAAATTCGTACGATTAGTGCTAGTTCACATACGACAAGTTTTACTCATTAAGTTTTTATGATAGAGAGGAAAAAATGGCTCAAGACTGACTAGTCAAACTTGACTTGTGTGAACCGGCACTTTACAACAATTTTTTCTTTTTAAAGTTTACTTAACCCCGTCGGTACGGGAGACGATGAGTTAGTTTCATGCTTTTATAATGGGACTATTTAGCTTTTTTGTGTGCCCCTACCAAGGGAAGAGACTTGTGGTGCGACATGCATATATGTCCCATCAGGAGTTTGGCATGGGACATATATGAAAGCCCCATTAGTCGTTTACATATAAATAATGGGTATGCAAAATCAAGAAATTGGTTTCTTTTTACGATGTTAATTCATATAGATACATACATATGTATGTACATACCTACATACATATGTATATGATCCACGAATTTACAGTTGACATCACCAATCTATAAAAACTTTATTCCACAATTTCTGTGATATACGGTCTAGTCCATACATTTTGGATAACTGATAAATAAACTACTCCAAACAACACGTGCTATGATAATAAGCAAGACTTTGATTCATATTTGTACTGAAACGTCTTAATAACTTAATGGGACAGTTTTGAATCATTTAAAGTGAACTTTAATACTAGGACTCTGGGAACATTGTGGGATATACATATATGTCCCAATTGGTGCGAAAGAGTTAAGATGTTTTCACAAAATGCCGCAGAATTTAAAAAAAAACAAAGTCTAAATTCTATGTATGCAATTTTTTTGTTAAACAAGTGTCAAGTGTTTAATTGTATCCATAGAACTTTATTTCGTATTTACAAATTTTTTAGTTTGTTTTGGAACGAACTTACGAAAAAGAAGATAAATATACAGAAAAACTAAAAACGAACAAAATAACAACAAAAAAATTTGCGGCAAATTTTTGCTCTCCTTCTATTAAAAAAAATTATAGATATAAAACGCTCACGCACACACTCTTATTTCATTAGCGAAACTATACGATAGAAAAAGAGAACGCAAAAGAAAATACTAAAAAAAACGTATGAAAACAAAAAGTTGAACTAGAATTTTTTTATGAAAAGAAACAAGAAAAAATAAATAAAACGAGCAGCTGACAAGATTATTAGATACATTTTTAGAAAAAGATAAATAAAAAGTACCTACCTACGAAATAAAAAATTGTAAATTAAAATTTATGAAATAAAGCTTACCTTTTTTGATTAAAAATAAATTAATCCAAAAACTATTTGGTATTTATTGTGCCAAATGATGACAAACGAGCAAAAATGCAACACTGTAAACGAAGATTTACCTGGTCGTTTTTAAAACGACACCAGGTGTATACCAAGATACAATAATTTTCTGCCAATTTTTTTTCCTTTTTTGTTGAATTTCTATTTAAAAAAATGTATAAGTTTTCATTTCCTTTTTTTAAACTTAAAATTGTTTATTTTTTAACGAAACAATTAAAATTTAAGACTTTTGACAACCTTTTTTCTCGGCTTTTCTTATAATTCGCGCTCTACTACATGAAAAAATTGTTTTATACAAAAAATCACACACCTATTTACACTTTTTCATTTAAGCATTTTGTTGTTGTTGTTACAGTTTTTTTCTTTTCATAATAAAAACTCGTTTATTTTAAACACATACATACACATCAAAATAAGCAGCACACACGTACGTACAAGGAGAATGCAAGATGTTGATGATGATGAAGAAAAATTGCTCGGTTTTTGAATGATTTTGTTTTATATTTTTTCCTTTCGTTTCGTTTCTTTTTTTTGGATTTGCGTATACACGTACAAAGCGATACATGAAAAAATTAAATATGTATGTGCTTCTTCTTCGTGTTGTTGTTGCTACTTTTTCTTCTTGATTTTCACACACACACAAAATTTTCATTAAATGACTTTACTTTGAAAATGTGGAAATTTGCTTAATTCCAACAGCAACAATAGTTATTTTCAATATTTAATTCATTTTTAACACTTTTAAAGATTTTACAAGAATATTCTATAAAGATTTTTAGAGCTAGGCCGTTTTTCGTTTCTTTTTTTTCACTTTTTTACTTATTCTTTGCGTATGGCACTTATACGTATGCTCTAATTGGTGTTTGAAAAAAGACTGAAGAGAAAATTTAGTGAGTACAACTATAAGAGTTGCAGAAAAAGGTACTAAAATTTTGCAAGAAAAAATGCAACACTGTTTAATAATTACGAATTTGGGTGTTAGAAGAACGATGGAGTATTCAAATCGTATATACATATATTAACTAAATTTTTATATAATTATTACACCATTTTTTTAGAAATAAAATTTAATGAACGTCTATTTCAAAAATCAACAAAATTTCATGTTTAAAATAAGGGAAGCATATATTTCCAAGGTATATGAAAACAAGGTAAGAAGTCATAGTGTTTGTGTTTTTGCAGTTCGTTCAAAATTGTCGAAAAGTGCCGGTTCACACAAGTCAAGTCAAGTCAAGTCTTGAGTTTTTAGGAGAGAGGGGAAAAGAAGTCAAACTTGACTTGTGTGAACCGGCACAAACCGCATCATGAATCAAAAAACGAGTATACGCATAGCGCTGGTTTGTTATTTTAGGTGACGTAAACAAGGACCATTGTGCTTTGGTTTGAAAAGAAATTGCATACATATTGGCGCAACAGAATTTCATTTTTTAAAAAAGGAATTGACCATCTGTTTTTGCTTCTTGCGGCCGCGTAAGAGAGGGAGTTATGCTGGCTATCATTTTTTTTATGGAGTATAACATTTAGAATACCTATACCTACATACAAAAATGGGACAGCTAGCATAACTTTGGCTGAGTTCCAAAACTTCAGTTGTAAAACCATGCATTTCAAAATGCAACCGTGTATAACTTTACAATGTTATATGTTCCAAAGTGCACCAAAAAAGATCAATGCGTACGTACACAGAAACCAAAATGTGCATCGTTAAACTGGATGATACATTTTTGACTTTGATACGTTCACCTGTATGAACTCGTCTTGGTGCGAGTTATAACTTTGCACACATATGCTCTTTATTGGCTTATATATACAAAATGAAAACAAATTTTAACATTTTCAATAAGATCAATGAAACAGCTGCTAATCAGCTGTTCGGAATGAAGTTCAAAAAGTACTGAAATGCGAAAAAAAAAATCTGAAGAAGCAAGAGAAAATATTAATTATGTATTTTTAATTTAGCAACCCCTTAATTTCAATTAAAAAGTTAGTGCCGGTTCACACACGTCAAGTTTCACTCGTCAAGTCTTGAACTTTTAGGAGAGAAGGGAAAAGAGAAGGCCATTTCTTTTCCCGTCTCTCCTAAAAACCAATCAAGAGACTTTTGATTTTTATTGCACAACGAAAAGAAAGTGATGTGTGTTGGCAACATTATACAATGCTATTTATGTTATTCTTATAAGTTATGCTCACGTTTTTTTAACTTACCCTGAACATTAACGTAACTTAATTTCGCTTGTTCCCATTTTCTTGAATGTTATGTAAAATTAAAACTACTTTCTGTTTTATGAAAAAAGTTAAACGTTTTGTGCTTTTATGTTGTATCTATATTTTTCGATTATCTTTTCTAAGCCCAGTCCCGTGCAACACGCATAATCGAGGTTCAACTCTATTATATAAATTATCTAAAAACCTAAAGGTTTGTTATTCTGTTTGATTTCCCAAAGAAAATTTTTAAATAGATGATTTTTCTGTGCATAAAAAACTTGTTTTTTTAATAATAAGTCTTTTGAAAATGGAACTCGGTCTAAATCAGAAAAGGTCATGTGTACTGTACACAGAAAAATAACACATGATGTTGTTTGAACAAATTTAACATGTGAAAAAGGAACAGTCCACATGACAAATACACATAATGTGAACATAGCTTTAAGTGTATTAGTCATATGGAATGTCACTTTTCTACCCACATGTGTTTTCATGTGTATGTCAAAATTTGAGTTTTACATAAGGTTTTTAATTTACATGTTCACATAATGGTATGTAATGTTCATTTGACATAACCTATCAAAAATAATAAAAACATTTTTAATAATTAATTTGTGCATTTTTTATCTGTTTTATTATTATTTTTTTACTATTTTAATATATATGTATTACAATTTCAATTTTTGCCGCCACAAACAATTTTGTTAATAAAAAACAGCTGATGTCAGATGCTTTGTCACTTGAAAATAGAACACGTTCTAAATCAAAATTGTCATGTGTACTGTACACAGAGAAATAACACATGATAGTGTTTGAAGGGGTTCAGACGATATGTACATATTTAACGTGTGAAAAAGTGACAATCCACATGACAAATACACATAATGTGAACACAGCTTAAGTAATGATATTAATACACTCAATTTACATGATGAATTTTATGACGTCCAATTTTAGACGTCATTTTTTGTTCGATAGCAAGCGGTGTAGAGAAGAAAGAGGAAGAGAAAACAGAAATCATGTCTATTTTTCTACCCCTCTTTCTTCTCTACACCGCTTGCTTTCAAACAAAAAAATGACGTCCAAAATTGGACGTCATAAAATTCATTATGTAAATTGAGTGATAGTCTTACTTTAAAAAAAAGAACAGTGCAACCTCGGTAAACACAACTTATAGATTTTTAGGTTGTTGCGTTGACTGAGGTGGTTGCATTAAACAAGTCAAAAATGTCTATGTCTGCTTGTCGAGCGCTTATGGCAAACCAAACAAATGGAATATTTGAAAAACCACATGTTAGCTTTTTAATCAAGTTGCATTAAACTTGATATAAATAAATAAAATAAAGCCAAACCAAAAAACACAGAAAAGTATTATAATTAAATTTAAAATATATATGTTATAATGTATGTTAATTTGTAATGATAGTTTAAATCAAGTTAAAGATTCATGCTTATAACGAAAAAGAGTGAAATGTTTGATCGCGTTTTTATGCGGCCCCTACGCGTTGCGACTTATTGTACAACTTTTTAGAATGAAAATCAAAAACGAAAGAAAGAATCGCCACCATACATTCCACTTTGATATTTAAGTTGATCGTCAGTTGAAGTTGGTCAACCACACCGCAAACGTAACGATTGGTTGCACAACTTGATCAAATTGGAAAACAAGTTTCAACGTGTAGAGACCGCTGAACATAAATTATTTATCTGTTCTTCTTTTTCAAATCCTTTTCCTAGAACCAAGAAAGTGTTAAAAACTCGCTTGAAATCAATTTTTTAAGGTGGATATCGTTGACTAAGCGACATTGTATTGTTTTTTCTGCATGGTTAAAATATTTACTTTTTTCAAGCTCATTTTTACAGGACCTTCAAAATCAGCTATTAATGCATTTAAGTTGGTCAGAGACAGTCAGGGGTGTGCTGGAAATCGCAAACGGCAAGAATTTGGAAGTTGTTTTTAATAAACTTTAAACCTAATTCTTATAATTTATTTTTATTTCTATTAATTTAATAGTTTATAAGCCCCTAGGGCTTATAAATCCTGTTTAAGAGGGAAATATTTGCTTAATATTTGTCATAAAATTCTTTTATTACAGAAATCTTATTAAAAAACGACGTTTAAAATTCTTGCGTTCTATGTACGTTTGCGATTTCCAGCACACCCCTGAGTAATTTCATATAGTTAATAAATTTGTTATCTTGTATATTGTTAACACATCGTTTACATTAAACAGTACTGGCAAGACAGTAAGAAAATACATATTAGTTGCCAAAAACACTACTAACTGTCTTCGTGACGTAGGCGTCCAGACAGTAGTTAAGACAGTTTACTTTTTAAAATAAGTCAAAAGTGAATGCTGCGGTGCAAGCTCAGCTAAACGTGTTTTGTATGAACTTAACAAATTTAAAAATAGCTTTAAATAACTATATTGTGTGAACAAATATAAAGCTTAACTAAAACATAAATAATTAAAGCAGAATATATTTTTTTACTCTTGGATTTTTTTCCTTCTATTGCGAATAAAATTTGAAATTACTGTTAGCAAATGTCAAATTACTGTCCAATTTTACAGTCTGCTAAATTTGCCAGACAGTAGACAAGACAGTTGGAAAAGTGTGCATGTATTAGTGAAAAGGTTTGCATGCAATGAGTTGCTACTGTCTTGCCAATTCTGGTCAGGTTAATAATTTTTAGTCATTTTTTCGCTTTGTCACACTGCATATTTCATATTTTACTAAATGCTATACTCCCGCCTCTGCGAGCATTGCCAGAGAAACCAAAACAAAAACAAGTGTCAAAACAGCAATTGCGTATAACAGTATATCAGCTGTTTATTAAAAAACAAAGTGATCTAACAGTTTCTTCTTCTTTTTAGTTTTCTCACATTGAACATTAAAACGAGATAAAAAGAAACTAGAAAAAATTTCAACCTTAAGCAAAAAGAAAAAAATAAAAAGTAATACATTCGATTTTTTCATTAGTAATTATTAAGAAAATTATCGCTAAATTATTAAGTGGCACAAATAAATTGAAGAATTATAAAATTTATATGAAATTTCAACAAAAAGGGGGAAACTTGCTGAAAATTTCAAGAGGAAAAAGTGATTTTTTTTAATAAAAGCAAAACAACGCAATTAGACAAAGAAGTTTTTTCGTCATTTGGTTGGTGGAAAAGGTACCTGGGTACAATAAAGAAAAAAATACAATTTATTTTTGGTTGAAAATTAAAGAAGAAAAAATATACGCAATTTCAAAATAAAAAGAAAAAGTTTTGTGCTTTTTTAACAAAATACATAGGTATTTTTAAAAGAAAATGTTACAACGAAAAGTTTTTAAGAAAAAAATGTGAAAAATTCCCAAGGAAAGTCCTTAATAAATAAAGCAACAAAGTGATAATAGATTAAAAAATACATATGTACATATATATTTACTACAGACATATGTATCTACAAACATAGCACATATAAAAAGTTTTTAGAAAAAAATAAAAAAACGAACGAAAAATAATCAAAATATTTTCCTGTGTTGTACAACAACAAAAAGAAACCAACTTTACGTTTTATTTATATTTCGTAAGTGTTTCTGTTATACGACTACGTTTACAATCAACTCGCGCTTTGTGCCTATTTAGTTGTTATATCTGTCGCTGCTGCTATCTTTGAACGCTGCTGACGTTGTCGTTGTTTTCATACTAGTTTTTTTTACTTTTCCTCAACTTAAATGGTGTTTGTTGTAATTTGTATTAATTTTTTATAACATTTTGTTTTTGCTTTCCTCTAATATTGCAAGAGTGATTGAGCAAGTGTGTAAAGGGAGGGAAGAGTGTGCAGTAACTTAATTTTTTTTACACGAGTCTTGTTATTTCTTTAAAGAAAAAAAATTAATCTTCTTAATTATTGCTGCTACAATAACAACTGACAACTTTAATAAGAAAAGTAAGTTATAATAATAAATATAAATTCCTATACCTATAATTTGTTTAAATTTGCTGGTACCTAGGTACCTATGTATGTAGGTATAAGTTAGAATGAATCCGTTTAAGTTTTGTAAATATTTGCTTAATTCTATCTACCTACATAGGTACATATGTATTTTATTTCTTTTGAGTAAAAAACTAGTTTTACAAATTAAAGCTACATACATAGGTATTGACTTTTTTTTTAAATTAGAGTATGAAATTACAATTATTGCATTGCACCTAGTATGTACCTACATATATATGTATATATTTATTTACTTTTTAATTCTGCATTTAGCTTTGTTGGTAATTATTGTATTTGCTAGAAATGGGCTGCCAGATGTTAACATGTAAAGTGCATAAAATGAAACGGGGCTGCCAGATATATGTTTATGCAATTTTATTAGTAATGCTCAGGGCTGCCAGGTACTTTTTTTCCTTGTCCTCAAAAAATTAAAAAATATCCCAAAAATCCCCAAATTAAAAAAATAAAACTTAAAAAGTTAAAATTTTTTTTTGTTTTTTTTTTCTGACCAAATTAGAATTTTTTTAAAAAAAGTAAGAAAAATTTTAATCAGAAATCCCCAAATTAAAATTTTTAGTAAAAAATATTTTTTTATTTACTTCCTGTTCAACGATTTCGAACGTTAACGTTCGCATAGAAAACTACATTTAAAACAAAAACAAATTTTCGAATATTGTTTTTGTTTAACATATAATTTTTTATGCGAACGTTAACGTTCGAAATCGATGAACAGGCTGTTAGTTTGGAGTGAGGAATTACAAGCAGAACAATATGCTGTTATTGAAAACGAATGAGCTAATTTATAAGAGTTTGGAGCTTGTTCCATCGGTTTAAGCTATCCTTACTATCAACAATAAAAATACATATATCCGTCA
Organism: Pollenia labialis; assembly: GCA_949318255.1. Classification (NCBI taxonomy): domain Eukaryota; kingdom Metazoa; phylum Arthropoda; class Insecta; order Diptera; family Polleniidae; genus Pollenia; species Pollenia labialis. The sequence continues at coordinate 12,912,572 of OX439139.1, forward strand.
TTTATTTAATACTTCGATGCATCAAAACTACTAACAAATAGTGTAGCATTCTTTTTTCCAATCTTTATTATATTACCTTCCATATTTACTTATTTTTGGGGTAGATATACATATTTGCTTGAAAATTGTCTTTAAAAATCAAAAATTTTATGTGTTGTCCACGGTTTTAGATTCTATGCTTAAATTCTTTTTTTTAAGAACTCAGTCAAGAAAATGACATAAGTTTATAAAGTACCTTTTACACACTTAACAAAAATGGTAATCTTAATTAGAACCCTTTAAACTGTATAAGAGTAAGATAAAAGTTTTGTTACTTTTTTCATATTTTATATACGAAACAAAGAAAAATAAGCGTAAATAATAAAAGAAGGGAAAATATATTAAAAAGTGTAAAATCCCCGAATTTTTTTTTAATCCCCAAATGACTTTCTTTGTCCTTTTTGCTCACATGAAATCCCCAACTTTGGGGATAAATTCCCAAGTCTGACAGCCTTGCTAATGCTATAAACACATTCGAGACAGCAAGCTACCGACTTCAATATGTCAAAAATAGAATACATGTGTGTATATGGAAATGATTATTTTCACGACGACACGGCTACATGGCTGCAGGTTGTTGTCTGTGCTTATTTTGTCGTTGTCAAGGCCCATTGAAAAGGTCTGCGCAAGAAGCCTGATGATCATTGTTTATGTTCTTTTTAGTTGTCAAAAGTTGTTTACATGTGCATGTATACGTTTATGGTATGCGACACATACACGTTTTTTCCTTTTGCTTTGTATATGTGGTAGTAAATTTTTGACAACTAAAAAGAATCGTTTTTTGTTTTTGTACAAGTAAGCAGACCTGATAGATGGGCCTTGGTCGTTGTAGTCAAAATAAACTAATTTCTATTTTTGTCCACTACAAAACAGAAAGTGTTGCTAATATTAAAAAATATTTAAGGAATAACTGCTTAAATTTTTGTTTAACAGAAAAGAATAGCCTTGAAATTGAAAAAATTACATACCTTTTACGCATCCTTGAAAGAAGTTCTATAGGAAGATTTTTTCGTGCTTACGCTTTCCTCGTTTAGGAGTTATAGGACGTAAAAGTTGTAAAATACTTTTTCTATATCTCTTTAGCTTTAAAAAGAATCTATAAAATATGTGAATCATTGGAAAATTATTCAAAGTATTTTTCACAAGGCGTTTAAAGCATACCGATTACCCAAATTGGAACCAATTTAATATCTATATTCGTACTCCGTGGCTAATTTTTTTTTCAAAATTAGCTTTTAAAATTAAAATTATATCGATATAGCAATTATTATCTATGTTTTAGATATTTGCTTAATAAAGTTTTATTGTATTGCGGGTTTTCAGCCTTGCGGAACACTTATTAATTATGTACATTTTTACTCAAACTTAAAAATAAATTCTGTAATTTTCCAAGATATAACTTTTTAAACCATAATAAACGGTGTCTTTAATTGCGATAGAACTATGCAGTTTTCAAATTTTTTACGAATAATGTTAAAGATGTACACTAAATTATATGGTCTTGAAGTTTATTCCGGTACATGTTCCACTCGCTTAAGCAGTGTTAAGCGTATAGCGTGAGCATATATCTATTTCGGTCCGGCGTTTTCTTGGGTGCACGTTTGAAAATTATGTGAAATATCGATTAGGTATTTTGTTCTTTGGAGTAATTCGACATCGCAGACCCATTGACCTGTCTAGTTCGTTTGGAATTTTTTACCATATTCATTACGGATATTTTCGCATTCAAATAATGTATTTCGTTTAAAACTACTGGAATTCTTCGCTAATTTTACTTTTTAAGGATTTTCTATATCTCAACTAAATACATTTTAGCACTTTGTAAATTGTATATCCATTTTACCTTAATTGGTTGTGCTATTTCCCTCTTAGTTTGTTACTGTCTGGACCTTTTTTAGGATATTTTTGATTTCTTTTTTTTCTCTTTGTTATTTTTTTATTGCGGCTGGGGAGCCATTAACCATTAACTATGATTTGTTGTTTTTTGATAATAGCTTAACTATTTTTTTATTATTATTATTATTATTATTAGTTTGTTAGTGTACAAATATGTATATAATTTGTTGTTAATTTCTCAGGATATATGAACATGTAATATTGTTATTTTGGCCTCTAAGGCTTGATATTGCATAAATGAAATATATAAATAAATAAATTGTTGCTGTATTTTGCATTTCTTGCTACAATAATTACCGTGCAAGCGTCTCTACACCCTTTGCCATTAATCTTAATGAAAAATTTCTGTGCGACATCTAGCATGGTCTGAATCAGGTATTATAATATAAAAAATATATAAGTACATATCGTCATATAAAATGCAAAAGGGCTTATTACATTTTTTTTAAATTGTTCAGGAATTATAGGAAACTTAATAAAACGCAAACTATCGCGATTAAAAAGACTGTTTTTAAGTTGTTACAATCACAATATGTAGTTTTATTTTTATTAAGTTTTTTATTTTTTCTAAATTTTTTTTTCTTTTTTTTCCTTTTGCATTTCATATGACGATATACATACATACATATACATACAAATATTAATAAATAAAATTATATAATACATTTATTTATATGATTTTCTTATAGTTATCAGGCCTGTTCTGAAAATCTCGTAATTTCAAATTAGATTTTGTGATATTCTGAAAACCAAACCGTTTTTGTGTTTCTTGATGCGCTTTCAGCAACTGAAAACCACACTAAAAAGACAAAAACGGAACGCCACAATATCACAGGCAGGGATGATAAATGAGAAAATTTTTACAATCGTACTTTTTCGGCCCCAATAGTACTAAGTCAGTTTTTATAAATTTTTTTAATTTAATTTTCAAAAACATAAATTTAAAATTTTTCGCGTCAAAAGCACGTCGCGATTTTAGTTCTATTCCAAGAAACTTGATCTAGCCAGACCTGTATCATGCGGTTTTTAGGGTCGTGAAATCCATTCATTTTTATTTTTGATTGCAGCCAGAGAGCGTTTTAATACACTTTTTAGAATTTATAGTCTTTTTATATGGAAAATTGACGAATACCTCTCAAAATGCAATTTCGAATTTTAAACGAAAATAAAATGTTTGAGCGTTTAAAAAAAGGTGCATACAAAAATCTTCGGATTGCATTTCCAAATAAAATTTAATTTATAGCTTGTAAAATATCCTTCAAAATTATTCGGAGTAAAATAATAATGCATTGGTCTCCCACTGTTCCAAAATTCTGTTGATTACTTCTTGCCGTTACAACCATCTTGTTGACGAATATTTGAAAATATTATGAGTTCGTTCCAAAATAATCTTGAATTGAGAGGAATTCGTCTCTTTTACAATGTAGACATTTTGCAGAAGTGGTTTCCTATAAACTTGTCAATATCATCAGAAAATGCACGCTTATATACTGCCGCTGGTACTAAATTTAGAATGTGGCATAAGCAATGGTTCAATGGACAAGTGCAAATATCTATTCACAATAGCGGAGTTCAGTGTTTCGTGAAAATGGTCCTGCAAAAGAGCAAATGTAAAATATCATTACTGTTTTGCTAAATCCAACAACAAAAAGTAGTTTCCCTTAGAATTCTTAAAAAGCTACGACATTTTGCATTTTCGCAAGTTTATTTGCACAAAACACTAAACTCGGCTTATATTCATTTGACAATAAATACGAGTTGACATTTTATATCAATTATAAATATGTAGGTTTGAAAAATTTGGAATTTGGGGGTACCAGTGTACTTTTTAGTTTTTAATTGTACCAAAAAAAGTACAATTGTACCAACTCTATCAACCCTGATAACAGTTGTAATTTTAAAAGCCTCATTTTATTTGAAATCACATTATTAAATTTTGTTCGCTCACGTTGACTCCTATTCAGGGCGCCAGATTTGACGATTTATCGTCATTTTGACGATTTTTTGTTCCGAAATTAGCAGTGCCAATTTTCTGATTTTTTTCTAAAAAGTGACGATTTTTTTCAGTCTCCAAAGTCTGAATAAAAAATTACAAGGCGGAACTTTTCTTTCGCTTAGCTTATATGCCATACCAAAGCAAGAGCGCCAACGTTGTGTCACGAACAGTTGTTATAGCTTTCTTGTTTAATAAAAACCACAAATTGTAAATAGAGATAGAGATAAAAACGCTGGATTGACCAAACAATAACTAAATTATCATTATTAATTAACAACAGCGGCAACTTCACTACTTAACGAGATGTCAAAATCGGGTTTTCTAATTGCAAAGCATTCAGACCGCTCTATTCAAAAACTAGAAAACGCGTGCCGCTTTTGTTTAGGTACAGCTGTAATATGCAATTCTGAAGAAAATCTTTAATTGTTATTTTCAGAGTACAAAAACAACAAAGTTACAATGCGCTTATCCTTCGTCAAACCATAATCGGAAAAAACTTTTACGATTCTCTGTATAAATCATATTTTCAACAATTATACGGCGACCATAACACGAGTTGACATGAAAGTCTCGTTTGATTATCTTTACCCACGTCTTACACGATACCCACAACGATTGTAGAAGCGTCTTTCGCTGTGCTAAGGAAAAATCTCACTCGTGTTACAGTTTTTCCCGTGTGGATAATCTTCGATGATAAAAAATGTGCTCATCGACGACTAACAACGCTCTTCATGGGACTCCAATTAGCTCTTACACGATTGAAAATGCTAGCTGGGAATGAAGTAAATATATTTTTGTTTGAATGTTTTATCAAAATCAAACAAAAATTGTTTACAAAAAACTAAATTTTGAGTTGTCCGAATTTTTTAACGATTTTTTTTTATTTGCTCTCAGGAAACTGACGATTTTCACACAAATTTATCTGGCAGCCCTGCTCCTATTCCAGAAATCTGGATACATCCCTCATAAAAGCATTAAATTATGTAATTTCTGTTAAGTAGTTAACATTATTCTATTAATATAATAGAATGTGACTGTTTTAAATTTTACCTTCATACACATGTAGCGAGAAGAATATGGGCCTGTTCGGAAATGCATCACTGCGCTGCATCAGTGATTTAAAATGATTAAATATATATCAGTGAAGTAGATGTGGACCAAAAAATTGTCAAATACTCCACAAAAATAATAGTCACACAATAAAAAAAAAATTAAATTGTTTTTTATCGGCATTAAAAAAAAGTTTGCTTTTCTGATGCAGCGCAGTGATGCATTTCCGAACAGGCCCTATATTTGACAGTTTTTAAAGATTTTCTAAAAAAAAAACAATATTTAATTTTGCCTTTTTTAAAATTAAATGCATTTATTCTGAGTAAAATTATGATTATTTGTTTTTTGCTTTATTATTCATAATCAAATAATTCTATAGCGTTTTTATAGGATAACATTTATGTACATACATATGTACATATATGTGCAATAACATTAAAGTCATCAAAATTAAAAAGTTTTATCTATCGCAGGTTTAATTATGAGATTTTCTAATCGTTCCTTTGCAAAATGTCGTACACTCACACATTCATGACTTTTTCGAAATTCAAAATTTGGTTTAGAGCTGTTATTACGATAAATAAAATTCAACAAAAAATCTTGGATAGCATAAAGTCAATTATCGTTTAACGGCCAATTTCATCAAGTTCAGCTATAATTTACTATGACTATAACTGGCAGTTACTAATATATTTTTGCCAGTTATAGTGATAGTTAATTTTAACCTAACTTAGTAAAATTAGCCGTTAATCAGAAATTAATTGAAAAAAATAGCTAAAATCATTTGAGTGGATGTTGGGAGCTTTATACTTTACGAAAAATTATGATGTTTTTACAAAAAAGCCTTCAATTGTGTTGATAAAAAATAAAAATAATAAAAGTAATAATTTTGATACAAAGGCACTTTCCTTGAAAAAAAATCTTCAAACACCTACTATTACATACATACATATGTACAATTCTAGTTAAAATTCATCACAGTAATCGCACTGATTTTTGCTTTGCTGTATGTATGTACATTTGTACATATGTATATTGATTGTATTCTTTATAAATGCAAATAATAAATAATATATAAAAATTATATTTCTTTAATTGATAATTCATATTTGCAATAATCAACAAACAACCCCTCTGGGTAGTTGACTGCACCAACAGTAGCCAGCAGCAGGTACAAAACAAAAACAAAACTATATACATATGTATATATGTATGTATATGCAAGTATGTATAGTGTATGAATTACTAATAATATTCATTAAATAATGATGGTGAGATGTACATACCTACATATGTATGTATATATATGTATATACTTGCATTCGTTATAAACAATTTCTCTATATGCATATAAAAAGTAAACTTTTTGTAGGTACATGTACATACATACATACATATGTATAGATTGCATTTATTTGTTGTTGATTGGTTTATCTGCTTGTGAACCCTCGATGGCTTGTAACCCACTTAAAAATGTATTCATTTCAATTTAGCACAGGCATACGAATAATAGCAGCAACAACAACTTATCGAGGCAAGCAAATAAATTCCAACAAAGAAATTATAATGAAAATAAAGCTGGAGTATGAAATGTATATAAGACTTTAATGTGCTTAAAAAAATTATATTCGTTTTTATAGTACATACATATGTATGTACATTAGGGCAATAACTTTTTGGTAATTTTTTTAAAAGGTAATTTTGGTGAAAAAAGTTCCCGCACCGCAACCTGATGTAAAAAAATTTAAATCTTTAACTGGAACTTTTTGAATTTCCGTAAGTATTGGACGTAGAAACATAAAATTGAACATGCAAGGTCCTGAGTTAATGAGATGTAAGAGGGTTTTTTGGTACTTTTTTGTTATTTAGCTGATCTTTTTAAATTTCCATTAGTATTGGACATAGAAACATAAAATTCAAGATGCGATGTTCGGAGTGGATAAGAATCTAAAAGAGGGAAGTTGTTGGTAGTTTTTTGTATTTTAACTGGTACCTTTTGAATTTCCGTTAATATAAGACCTAGAAACATAAAATTAAACATACAAGATCCTGTGTGAATGAGCGGGTTAAATGCTAGAATTTAAGCAAGTTAAAACCTAGAAAAATAAACTTTGGCATACAGATACATATGTATGTCCACGAAGAAAAAGGAGACGCTAACGAAGTAGCGGGTTAAATGCTAGTTTAATATATTTAGGTCTATGGATAAATCCTTACAGCCTAATACAAATGAGTATTTAACTTTAGTATAGTATTACGTTTCACAATATTTACATCTAGAGAAAAATCATATTGTAGGACTTGCCTACTATACTTTCTTACTTGTTTTTTTATGGATTATACCTACGATGATGCAATAAAGAGTTTGATATTTGCAAAAAATGCAAAAAGTTATTACCCTAATGTACATACTTTGTACATATTGTATTAACATTTAAACGCTTTTTTGTTTCGTAAATTTTTTATTGTTGCTGCTATTTATTGTCTTTTCTTGCTGTTAACTGATAATTTCACTGTAAAATTAAATTTAAGATCCAATTTGAAAATAATAAGTAAAAGTTAAAAAAACCCTAATTCTAATATCGTTAAGCTTCATTAAATAATAATCAAAAAACTTTCCTTTTTTTCAAATGCTATTTTGATTAAATATTAAGTCATTTTTAATTATCGCTAGTTAACACTATCACTAAAGTCTAACGTATTCCATAATACTTTGTGAGATAGAAATCAAATGCGTTTTATTGCGACTGTTAAAAAATCTAATGTAATATTACAGTTCGTAGTCATACTATCACACATGAAGATCTTTTGTTAAAATGCAACCCTGATCAAATAATTATTGTTTAGAAAAATTTCAAAAAACGCATATCGTTGTTCATGGCTTGACAATAGCTTCGTCAAATAAATAGCAAAATTTGTCCCAAGTAGCTTGGACAGCTTTTTGATCAATCTTTTGAAAAAAAATTTTTTTGTTTTTTTTAAATTTTTTTTTTATTTTTTTAAAAAATATTTAACATTTTTTTTAAATATAAAACTTTTTTTTACTTTTTTTTTTTATCCGGAATTTTCCTTTAAGGTAGTTTTAATCGCTTTTTGGGATGCGAGTGGCTTATGAATACAAAAAAAATAAATTTTTAAAAGATTTTGTTATTCGTGCTTAATTCCCAGTTTTTATTATTGATAAATACACTTGAAATTTATTGTTGATGGGATAAGCTATTCCTATGCGCATTTCACTGGTTGCTTAGGCCAGATCATCAGGAAACTTCATCCATAAAGATTTTAGAAAAACTAAAGATATTAAACCAAATAAAACTGTTAAACGTATAAGAATTATAGCAACAGTTCTACTTGTAATAATATCAAAGCTTAAACAAAACAACATCAACAATAAACAGTGGGTTCATCTCATCTTACATTCCCCACTACAATTAGTTGAAATTCTCTCAACATTAATTGTAGTTGTAAGTAGGTCAAGAAAAACAAAATAAAAACAACAACAACTTACAAAAGATGTTGTCAATTAAGTGTTTTTTAGGCCGTGCACCTGCCTGTTTATTATCAAAAAGTAATTTCAATTTTTGGGAATACAAAATTTAAATTTTCAAAAGATTTTGTTATTCGTGCTTAATTCCCAGTTTTTATTATTGATAAAAACACTTGAAATTTATTGTTGATGGGATAAGCTATTCCTATGCGCATTTCACTGGTTGCTTAGGCCAGATCATCAGGAAACTTCATCCATAACGATTTTAGAAAAACAAGATATTAAACCAAATAAAACTGTTAAACGTATAAGAATTATAGCAACAGTTCTACTTGTAATAATATCAAAGCTTAAACAAAACAACATCAACAAAAAATAAATTTTAACTCAAGACGAGGGTTTTTAAAGGAAAATATATGAATATTTTGGGAAAAAATAAGATTGAAGAAAAACTAAATTGTTTCTATCATTGTGAACGAAGTTTAAGCCTCGTGTTTGATTAATTAAGCACTTTTTTTAATAAAATATTTCGTGAGTGTGCGTGATACCAAAAACGTTGTTAGTAAGCGTACGTGATTAAATTTCCTTCCTTTGTAAGCGTGCATGATCGTGAGTCAAAAACCACAGCTCTACTTTCTAGTACTGCTTAAATAAAAGGATTTAACAAAAAAGACTGTTTAATTGCTAAAAATGATTTTAAATTAAACTGTTGGGTGTATAACATAAAAATGCGGTATTTACAACAGAAGTCATTTTTTACATATGGTTTCTACAATTTTATAGAGTTAACACCTGTCTTATATTCTCACTTATGCCATTTGTCATCCGTTTGTAATTTATACAATATTGATCTCAGATTATTATTAAATTAACCCTTATAAGGAGTATATAAGTTGATTTAACGCTGTCCGTCTCACTTTTATCGCACCATGGTGAAGGGTACATAAGATTTGGCAAATCAAATCGGAGTCTATATTCAGCTAGAAAGGTAAAATAGGCTCATAGCTAAAAAAAAAAGGCGCATAGTACATGAAATAAATTGAACTTCTACGAAAATTTACAATAAACACTCTCAGCTATTTGTGGACCGAGCAGGCTGAACTTCAATAGCAAAATATATGCCCTGTCATTTATGGGTTCCTCGGAAAACATTTTAGTGACTCATTTTAAATAAAATTAAAATAAATGGTAATATTTAAACAAGTATTTAGGTAGATTTTTATAGCATCAGTTATAAATAACACAGGTGGTTAAATTTTAAACTTTAATAAAAACAAAATACAAACGGTTTTATCTCCATTTCGATTTGAAAGAATTTATAAAAAGATATTTAGACCAGTTTATTTTTTTTATATATTAAAATCTGCATTGATTAGGTAAAAGTTAATTCATAACAATATACATATAAAAAAATTAAATAAAATTAATCAAAAGAAGATTAAAACATTTTTTTTAAAAAGCTAAATAAAATGCCATCACACAAACATGCAGGGTTATCGCTTTGTAAAAAAATTAAATGAAATTTCTTTGAACTTTTATATCGTTATATCAAATAATTTTAACAATCATCTTTAATATTCCCTTTATATTCTATTTTTATTTTTACAAGACTGTTATTATATTTCTTAAAAGAAAAATTATCCATTTTTATACGAAATTTAATTTTGAGTACAACTATTTTTAGTTAAAATTTATTATAACATAAAAAAACTTAAGTAAGTTAAATCAATAAAACTATTCATAAATTTTTAAAATAATTCTAAAAAAACTAGAAACATTTTATAAAAATGCTTAAAAATTTCCAAGTGCAAAATGAAAATTTTGCAACTAAATTAATATGGGCATTTCTCTAATGTCGAATGCGACATTCGTACGCCTTAAAAGTGAAAAAAAACATATACCAAAACATTAATTTTATTTTGACAAAAGGCGAAACTTATAGCTCTTGATTAGCTCCATAATTTGTGCTAAATGTTGGTTTTGAGCAATTGTGCGTTTTCAAGAAAATTAAAAAAAAACCAAGGCATTTGCATGCGACAAAAACAGAAGTCGCTTTTACGGCAAACAGTTCAAACACTGATTTCAGCGAAACCTGATGAAATATTTTAATGCGACTAATTTTAAAATATTATGCATTGATGTATCTTAATAATGCTTTTTATTTGATTCAAAAATATTGTGTAGCATATTTTTAATTTAATTTTAATCACCGTCGCACGCTACATGTTGCATGCGACATTTTTTTCCATCTTACTTTTATGTTTACGTTTTTACTTTTTATGTAATAAGACATCCGTTAGATGATTCTACTTTATTTTAAATACATTTTATATATTTATTTTCCGACCAAAAATTATAAACATAAAAAAAATATCGTCAATAAAGAAAAATACAAATATAGAACAAAAACTAACTTAACTGAAAATAGTATTGCTATTCTCAAATAAAGTTTTTTATAATGAAATAAGCTATCTTGCTGCTTGTAGTTATTGGCCATCGCAAATAAAGATATTTTAGAAAAAAATTTTTTTTGAATTAATGCATTTTACACTTACGATGTCGCACGCTACAAATTTAAAATAAGTACCAAGAGAAAAGCACTGATTATTTTCCAGCAAAATTTTTTTTATTAAATTTGCAACAAAAATATCTGTTTGTTACTAATATTTGATGAGCATTGTACAAATACCCTCGACGCACTGATAACAAATGTTCTTTTTCAATGTCGCACGCTACATCGAAATATAGGGTAAAGCAAAGAAAATAATTGCCGTAACTGGCTATCGCATCGTTCCGTTTGCATTTTTCTTATATTGTTTGGATATAAACCGAGATTTAAAAAGCAATTGTCAATGCATTATGTTTCCCATTAGGATCATTTAGCAAAACAACACGGTCAATAGAAATTTTCAAAACAGAACTTTAGCACTTGTTCGACTTTGCATTTGAATATTTCAAAGTATGTTGTGATTTAATGTATAATTTGTTTACATTTTTAAAAGTTGATAGATTCCCTATAAAAATATGTTAAAACAACATACTTTTATAGACTTTGAATTTTTTGGCTGTGGTTGACATTTCTGGAGAAATGCCCATATCTTGATTGCTAAATTAAGCTGCAAAATTGCCAAAATGGTCACACTTCTTAAAATTCTTCATTAAAAATCGCACACGGTTATCACCTTGTAGAAAAATATAATATTCAGCGAATATTAGAAATGCCTTCATCATCTAATTTTACGACTTTTTTTTAAGAAAAACCAGTTAATATAACGAACAGCGATATAGTCTATCGTATCATAATATTAAGAGAAATAATTGCATTTTTATTGTTGTCATGGATAACATATTAGTCAGCTTCTTAGACAATTTATACAATAATTAATTCAAATACATAGAAATAGGTTAGCGACTTTTATTCTCTAAAACGACATATTTTTTGCGACTTTACGTTTAATAATTTCTAACGGCAACCCTGCAAACATGTACACTCACAATATTCTGTACGTAAAATTAACTGAAATTGTAATTGGTACCTATAAAATAAATGAAAATTCAGTTAAAAACCGGTCTACTTATTTTTCATTTATTTTTAAGGAAAAGTTCATTTAAATTTCAAAAGTCAAAAATTCAACCCCATGATCCGTAAATACAAATGAATTTTTAGTTATTTTATATAATTAAACTATCAAAAAATTAACTGAATATTTCGTAAAAACAAAGAAATATTCAGTTGTTTTATTAAATTTAGTAATTTTCGTTTACTTCACAAAAGAGCCGAATTTTTAAAAAATTCCAGACAGACGTTTTTCTAATGACGGAGAAGGAATATTCACCCTTATTGTGTTTGGCGTATTTAAAATACTCCTACGACTGTTTGGTAATAGATTAAAGGAAATAAGTTCACGTTCTCTTTAATCTATTACCAAACAGTCGTAGGCGTATTTTAAATACGCCTACGACTGTTTGGTAATAGATTAAAGAAAATAAGTTCACCTTCTCTTTAATCTATTACGAAAGAGTCGCAGGCGTATTTTAAATACGCCAACCACGATAAGGGTGATTAAATCACCCCGTTACACACGTTTTTTTACTTTCGTTGTACTGACCACGTTGTTTAAAGAAGAACTCTCAATTAGAAGACACCAGCAGCATGACCGATATTGCTTCGCAATTTTTTTAATTTAAAAATTTTAAGTATTTAACTAAATTATTTTAACAAATAGAAACTGGGAATTGTTGTATACAAAATAAGCAAATTGTTTTTTTATGGATAAGTAAAAATTTATTTTTGGTAGCTAAATTTTATATAATAACTGAATGTTCATTTGTTTTTACGGAAAATGTAGTTAATTTTTAATTTATATGAAATAACTGAATATTCATTTGTTTTTCGTTACTTTAAAATACATTTTCATCTAATTTTACATAAAGAAGAATTTAACAAAATCAACGGACAATATTAACTGTTAGAATCAGTTAAAAATAAATTTGCTTGGAATTTTAAATGTTTATTTATAAATGACTGGACGGGGGAATACTTCTTAAATAAACTAAAGTCCGTTACTGTAATAATATTGTGAGTGTACCATAGTTTGTGTGTCGGCATTGCAATGTTTTTTTGTTTGTGGTTTTTATACCCTCAATTAGTTGTTTATTGACATAAAGTATATACATACATTCTCCTTGAGTAACTTTAAGTCGATTTAGCCATGTCCGCCTGTCTGTCCGTCAGACGCTTACTTCCGAAAAACTCAAAAGAAATAAACAAACTTGGTGTCAAATTGCGTGTAGTTATCCTAAGAAGTTTATGATTGAAATCCAGCAAAATCGGTTTAGTAGGATCAGAGCTATTAATCAAAATGTGGAACCGCCACCTTAAAAAATTGATAATTTTGTTACAAAAACTAACTTAATTGGTGAAGCAATGCACGGAATGATATAAGCTCGTTTAATTCGACTGGAAATCACACGGTAAAATTTCGTGAAGATCGCTCCATAATTTACCCAAGGCCTGATATAAACCCTTCTCCCGGAAAACAGTTTAGTACGCCTTAAACCGTAATTTATAATGGTATCAGAATGAAATTGAATACTTCATTTTATAGGACTAGAAATCACCTTGTAAAATTTCGTGAATTTCGGTCTTTAATTTACTCTAGGCCCGATATAAACCCTTCTTCCGGAAAACAGTTCAGTAGGCCTTAAACCGTAATTTATAATGATATCAGAATAAAATTGAATACTTCACAGTTTTATAGGACTAGAAATAGCATTAATAAATTTCTTGATGATCGGTCCAAACATATGCCCCATATAAAGCCCACTCTGGTATATTAATTAAATACGCCTAAACCGTAGCAGAAATATTTATTGTGGTAAAATTTCTTCCAACTTAGTTTCATACGGCCAAAAAAATGTTATGAATTTTGTGATATACGGGCCTTAATTTACCTTAGATCCCATACAAGGCGAATTAACTACAGGTGGTGTCGAAACGCCTTCTGTTTTTGACAGTTCGAGCCTATTTGTTTTGATTTGTTAGTGTTTTGCAAAGAATGGTTGACATTTCGAGCCCTAAATACTAACAATGCAATGCAAAACCAACTATGTTGTTTCTGTTGTTTTTGGATTGTTGTAGTTGCGACACCACCTGTAGTTGAATTCGCCTTGATCCCATATTATCAGCCTTCTGAAATTCACTGTAAACGCTTAAACTTATTTCACAGCTGCACTATCAGAATTTTTATTTGTATAGAGCATACAAAATATTCCTGGAAAATATTGAAGGAATAAGACTATTAAAGTATAAAAAAACTTTTGAGAATTGTAATTTGACTTAGAATACACATTCGAATAATAGCTCTGTTTCTTTACTTTTTGGGTAAAGTTCGTGCAAATGAGAGCAAGCATAAATTTCTCTCATAAAAAGACAACATTACACGAAAGTACGGGAACAGAAAAAACAAAATTTTAAGCACGAAATAAAAATTCTGTGGTTTTGGCAGTCTTTACAACGCCAACAAAAATTGCGCCACTTTTGAAAAATTTTATATTGGCTCTAGAATTAAACAACTTTTACTAAAAATAAAACAAACCAAACACTTTTACAATAACTAACATTATGTTTCCCTAATACATCAGTACAAAACTTTTTATTTAAGTACATTGTTTTATTCCAGAACACTTTTTCCAGAATTTGGATCATGAACTTTTTTCCTTTTTTTTTTTGGTTTTGTTTATGTTTTATAGCTGTTTGACAATTTACACAATTTGCACGAAGAAAAAGTCTGGGCTGTTTCGTGCAAGAAGAAGAAGAATTTTATTCTCTCAAATCCGCTCTCATTTACACAAATTAAAAGTACGGGAACGCTTTTCGTGCAAATTGGGACCCCGAGGGATCCCAAAGTAGAGTAAAGAAACAGAGCTAATATGAAAATTTCTATAATAAATGTTACTCAACATGAGAAATAAATTCCCAGTTTCTATTTTATACAAATATAGGTACGCCTTTTATTGTACCCTTTATTTATTTTAATTTTGTTTATATTTTTTTAATTAATTTTATTTTATTAATAACGTTTCATAGATCAGAACAAATACATATTCAAAGATTTGCATATGTAACAATTGACATTAAAGATGTTTTAGTCGTGTGCTGTGGGTTTCTTCTTTTTTATTTTAAAAGATGACATCACGAAAATATTGTATATAGGCTTATCATAAAATTTTTTTTTGGGAAATTAATATTTACAATAGCGGTTTTACCCTTTGTGTTAAGTTTACAAGTGTATTTTTGGTATTTATTGTAAAGTAATGAATCTGCTGAGAAAAAGAGAAATAGATGCAGTGTTGCCAAGTTAGTGATTTTCACCCCAAATTTGGGGTTTTCCTTTGCGTTTAGGGTCTAAAACTGACCTAACTAAAAGCAGTTAGGGGGAAATTTAGCATTTGGGGATATTTTAGGGTTGATATTATTAAATATTTTCAAAATTACAAAAAGACCAAATGAATTTTAAGGTGATTATTTAATATAAGTTTTATTACAAGTAAATGTTCAAATATTATTATGCGTTACTGGCACTACCATTTTCGAACACAACTGTCGAGCGAGCATTCTCAATGTTTAGTATTATTAAAAATTAAATAAGAAACCAACTTGCAATTTCAACAGTTGAATGTAATATTTTAAGAGTTAAGGCCTAACCATAATATGCATAGCCTTGCTTAACCTACTCTCAAAAAACAAAAATGAAAGACATTTGATTCCGTACGGAATGTGCAAAAGCAAATGACAGTTGCATTAAACTTAGTTAAAAGTTTCCTTAAGTTCAAATTGGTTTTCCTCATATAATTAACATGTGTTCGCACATTAGCTTAAGCCAACTTAAGCACATTATGGTTGGGCCTTTAGATATTCTTTAAGCAATGAATGCCAAATTTTTATTCCGTCTTCTAAAAGCTTAAATTATTTGATTATGAAAACATGTACGTGGACGAGAGGGATGAAAATGTACTAGACGTTTTTTATGAGTTATAATAATATATTCTGTTTTTCTAAAAGCTTTTTTTATGTAAGTATATGTTAAAATATAGTTACATACATACATACATTAAATGAAATAAAAGGGTATGTAAGTTTCAAAAAATATTTAAAAATTATTCTTTTTATTTTGGGGTTTTTTTTATTTTTTTCTCAGTACAAATTTAGGGGGTATTTTTTTGATTTGGGGTAATTTCTTTAAATTTACTTGGCAACACTGGATAGAAGATAAGATAACCAAGGTCTACAAGGGTACTTTACTACCAAGAGTGAACACCACCTATATAAAACTTTTGCAAGCGAAGACGATTTGACGACAAAACTTTGGCAAAACAGGAAATAGACATCTCAATTTTTTGATATTGTGAAATGCTTTGGCATGACGAATTTATATCTAAAGAACGCTATTTACGTAACATTCTGTTCCTATCGCACCATTGTGAAGGGTATTTAAGATTCGGCAAAGCCGAATATAGCACTCTTACTTTTTTCTATGTGCATTCAATTGTAAAAATGGGAAAAAACTCCCGGGGAATT
This sequence comes from Pollenia labialis, assembly GCA_949318255.1. NCBI lineage: Eukaryota > Metazoa > Arthropoda > Insecta > Diptera > Polleniidae > Pollenia > Pollenia labialis. Next base: position 12,929,120 of record OX439139.1, read on the forward strand.
TGCGCTGAAATCGAAAACGACTGCGCATATTAGTTTAATTTTACATAAAAAGGTTGAGTTACGCGGTATATCTCGAAAACAAGAGCTAACCTAAATGGCTAGCACCATTGGAATCAGCGTGCCCGAATTAGGTTAAAACGCCAGTGTCTGTTTTTTTTCAACTGTCACAGTGTGAAACTTTCGACAGACGTGATGGCAGAATTTTGAAAAATATTTCAATACAAAAAAAAGTAACTTTGTAATCCCTTCAATACTAAACACCTATTTTGCTTTATTAGTTGAACTTCTCTTTAAAATATATATACATACATACATACGTGTATATTTTTGAACAAAAATTTCATTGATTTTTAATTTTTTTTTTCTTTTTTTTTACATTCACTGGACCTGATAGCGTGAAAAATTTTTCACATGTGATTCACGATTGGTTTTTTCCATTCGAGGGGAATACAAATTTCGTGGGAACAAAAATTCCACATGTTATTCACGATAGGGGTAAATGTTAAATTAAAATAATTTAAAATCAAACTATGTATTTACTATAAATGGCAACTCTTAACTATTTGTTTTACCGTTAAACATCAGAATCCCGGAAAATTGTGTTAAATTATAAGTTCAAAGATTAGGTTAATTAACTACACTTAACATCTTTTTTATTTTTTGTTTTAACTAAATTGTCGCAAACACCGTCATAAGCTTATTAACTTATTAGTCATACTTATGACCATTAAGCTAATAATACAATAATAAAAGTGTCTAAATGAAAATAAATAAGCACACTTAACTTTAGTTAAGCAAAAAATTATAAAATTCTTCACAAGACATGAGAATTCTTAATAATTTTTTGTTTTTTTTTTCTTTTTGTTAACAATAACAACAATTTCAGCATTTGGTAAAAAAATTATAATGAACATAAAAAAAGTATTTCCATCAGACAACAAAGGATCTTCTAACAAATTGTACTTTAAAGAAATAACAACAAATATGTACTTGTACGTACTACCACATTGCAACCTAAATACTTGATATTGTTAATCGTTTGGCATTATTACGTTTAGTAGAGAACTTAAGTTGCCAGATTTTTAAGAATTTTTATTTTTTAATGGATTGTTTTTTATTAATTGCTTGTTTTCTTTTAAAGTGTACTTTAAAAAAAAGATTTTTAAAACATAATTTTTTATCATGACAGTGGTTTTCCGATTTAACGAACAATTGAATGTCAGACCTGTTTGTTTAACTGTTAAATTCGGTAAATCCAGTTTTAAACAAGAAATACATATTTATTCATGTAACAAAAAAATAAAATTGGTTTTTTTTTTAAGACAAGCTGGGCACTTGGCGTTTTAACATAATTCGGGTACGCTGAATCCAATGGTGCTATGGCAAGAGGTTAGCTCTTGTTTTCGGGATATACCGTTATTTCGAAAATGGAGGAAGTGCACAACATAGGCCCCTATTACGGCTTACAGCTCACTCACGGCTTAAGACAACTGGTTGTGATCAGTTGTAATTTTTGTTATGTTTTTGCTTACAGTAATTTAGCAAAGTTGTAAACCATAATACAAAAATTAAGAAAACCCGTAATAGGGGCCATATATTCGCGTAACTCAAAAACGGTTGAGTCTATTAAAATTACTAAAAAGCCGAAATACCGAATTTTTTATAGAATATCCGTTTCAAAAAGCTTTTATAAAACTGTTTTATTTTTAAAAATGAGACTATGTTTTTTAAAATTTAAATTTGGCACCGTTAACTGCCCATCTTTATTAAAAACAAGTGGCAACACTCTATTTTAATCAGTTGGCCTTGTAGTAATGGTAGTAGTGATGGTAATAACTTTTTTAAATGGTACTAAAATGACTGCCAAATTCAATTGAATATTTTTAAGAACAAAATAAATTAAATACTAAACATAATTAGCAAAGAAGCCATAAATATGCAATTGCAATTTTTTCTTTGTGTAACCAATGAAGGCAGAAACAATATGTTTTCCGTTTTGGAGCTTTTTTGTCGATTTTTTTTTTTAATTCTTACAAGTGCGGAACAAGAAAATATTAATTAAATATTTACCAGATGGCTTTTCTTTTTATATTTTCATAACCAGTATAACGGTCGACTCAGAATCACTTTCTGAATCGATTTGACGATGTCTATCCGTCCAACAGTTTTGGAGATAATTTTATAAGAAATTTGGTACATCCGTTTTAATTGTCATAAGGATGAAGCCTTTTGAAAATGGTTAAAGTTGGTCTATAATTCAACATAGTCCCCATATAAACTTCTTTCCGGATTAGTGCTCAAAACTTTCTAATTATGATAGTATTACATCAAATTCGGACCAAAAATATATTATTTTCAAATCCCCTAAGGAGAAGAGACACAGCAGCACTTATCCAATCAGAAGAGCGCTCTAGACACCTACATATGTAAACGGAAACCGTGATAAGGATCATTTTCGTCAGGATTTAGAAGGACGTAAACTTACGAATTAGAATAAGATTTGACTAATTATTGTTATGAAAATATGTAGATTTACCACCTTAATCATAAAAAATATTTCAGTTTTATGAAAGGTTAATTAAACAAATTTTCATATAAAATTCGTCTTATAAACCTGTTATAAGCATGGAATATTGTTTATGAATAAGGCCTTTAGTAAATAAATTATGCAAAAAAATCCCGTACCACTTCCAAAATTATCCCATAACTTTCTTTTAACTGCCTGTTTTGAAATTTTGTTTTTGTTATAAATGTAAGTTTAACGAGTCACTTGCACTTGCGTTCTAAAAACAGGTAGTTAATGTTAATATTCATATTTTTAGCTGCAATAACTTTTTTATGTCATGGCCAATTTTGCAATGGTAGGTTCAAACGGGTTCAAATCACTTTAAGATGAAACTTGACTTTTTTTATTTTCCGGAAACGTAAAATAAAAACGGTGCAAAATATAATTTAATTTAATTAAGTTTAACAAATAACAATTTTTTATCAATGCATTTAACGTAAGTAAAAAAATTTAGAATTCAGCTCTTTGCATGCAAAGTCAACAGCATCGACATAAAACCAAAATAGTTATTTTATTTAAACAAAACATTACAAAACATTTCTTTAGAAATAGGATTTTATTACAAAATCTTTGACAGACTTTTTCTTATTTTAATCAGAAAACACGTTCCCTTTCTATTAGTGTTACCACCAGCAAAACTCAAATTTACACTTGAGAAGAAGCAAAATTACCCGATTTAAATGAAATTACACTTGATACCTATACAATTTAAATTTTATTTAATAAAAAGACATTTACAATGAAGCAAAAACACAACAAACTCATTGAAAAAATATCAATATTAGTCAAACTGTTAAGATTCTTATTGTAATTTAAAACAAATTAACAAAGATAACATAAAAAACTTAAAAACATAAAATAAAGCTCCCCAAATAATCAGTTTAACTTTCACATTTCGTTGCATATATCTAGAGAAAGTTCAAAATGATCATTGCTATTCCTTTATAATGGGTGTTTTTTACGCCCGATAGAGCTTACGAAAGGTTAGCTGTCAAACGAACTGTCATACAACTCTCACTTTTTGCTCAGGCACATCATCATGAATAGATTCATGCTTGAACAACGCCCCAAATTATCCACATTAACTTTGAAAATCAGCCATCGATTTTCGCAACTTTAGACGACTTCATGATTTAGGCGATGGGAAGAGAGAAATAAACTGTCAATAAGACTTCAAGGCCGTGCGAAATGGCACCTCTTGATTGCTTTCCGTACGACTGGGAAGTCACTGGTTTGTGGATAAGTCAGCAACAATTTACGTACGAGGTTAACATTGTTAATTATATTCGTTACATGCAGCCAGCAATGCTCGAAAAAGAGGAACAAAATTGAACGTCTGCCTATTTGTTTGAAATCAGTTTCAATTGGTAATGCCTTGTATTAATCTATCTAGTAATCTACCGTTTACACCTTATTTAGTAAAAAATTCCTGCAGGGTTTTATACAACTGTCCCTTTCCTAATTCCCTTTCCTAATGTTAAATATTCTTTAAACTAAAGCATTTGAAAGTTGCCAGAGAAAACTAAAATTAATTATATGTTGGAATATTGGAAACATTTCTTCCCTCATGCTAGTTATACCTCATATGCACGTAGAGAAAAAACATGTTTAGATATGGTCACCTACAACAAAACTATTTTTAAAGAAAATGTTAAACATATGTTTGATTTAACCATTTTACTGTTACCGACAACCATATTTTGCTTAAACTAGTCGTCCATCAAGAACCCACAACCATATTATGGGGTGTTCAAACGGGAGTCATAAAGTCATATGCCTCAAAATAATATGACTGCTGTGAACATGCCCTCATAATTTCGATTTCTTCTGTGCAGTTAGGACAAAACAATAAACACAGCCCTAAAAGTCTACGTTAGGACCTTTTTTATTTAAAACACAACAACAAATTTTTAAAACTATTGTAAATTGTAAGGATACATATTATGACAATATTACTTGAATTTCCCAATTATGGAATGCAAAAATTAACATGAGTCTAAATATTTTTTTCTAGTTAAAATCAATAACACAACTTTCCCACCAAATAAATTCGCGGGTACTTACTTCAAGCCATTTTATTAGTATTTAATGATAAGCGAAAAATTATATTTCAGGTACCTATTTTAGCTCGGATTTCCTAGGAATCTTTGTATTGTATTTAACCCATAAAAAGGATACTACATACGTGAAAATTTAGGTACTTTTTCCTAGTAAATATAAAATACTTACGTATACTCGTATATTGTATTTTGTAGGTATAAAGATCATTTGTCTGCCTGCGCTGGTTAAGTTTTGTTTACAACAACAATATAATAATGTTTTACGATCACAGAAAAAATTGTTTTTTTGTGTTTTAGTCTTAAGAGAGCAACAGCAAGTAAAAGTACGTTTTAAACATTTAAAAAGCATGGCTAGTATAATAAACGTGTACAACTCATAAATATTACATATTTTAAAATAACAAAGTTAAAACAAAAACTATTGATAGATAGGTACTTAAAAAGAAATTAAAAATTAGATTAATAAGCAAAAGTGAAATAATTGTTTCAAATAAATTTTTAAACAAATGAAAGAAGTAATTTCAACAAAATATTTGTTAATAAATCAAAAAAAGTATTGGTATTAAAATATATGTATGTACATAAAAAATTAAATTTCTAGTGTTTGTCCATATCCAAAACTATTGCCAGTAGTAGGCCGCTCCAATTGTAATTCTTTTTTTCTCATCTACCAAAATACAAAATACCTACATATGTACATAGATTTTTTTGCTTTGTATTTAAGCAACATGCACAAATATGTACACGAGTTCGTGTGCTTGTTAATTGAGTGTGCTTAGTGAAGTGTATTTATTTTTGTGATTAGTTTTTCATTCTTTGTTTGGTTTTTTATATCAAATCAAGACCAACGCGCAAAACACGTTCTTGAAAAAAAAAATAATAATAAAAAGTAAGTTTTTATTAATAAAAAACAAAAAGAATCGAAAACTAGGTATAAACATACATACATACCTATGTATGTATTTAACTCGTGGTGTTATTTTTCAATTGTTTTTATTATTAACTTTACGTTAATATTAAATAATATACATACATACATAGGTATGTATGTACCTACATAGTTTGTTTTTATTATTGCTTCCTTAAAAAACAAATTACGCTATAAGTTGGGACTTAATTTTTATTTTTTTTTTGTGTTATCAGTAATTTGTTTAACTTAATACCTATGTAAAGTTTACTAGATCTTTTAGTTTTGTTGTGACTACCTACAACAATTTCTTAACTGTCCAGACATAACAAAAACAACAATTCAAAATAATTTTAAAATACATACACTGTCTCAAACAATTGTCCGTACCCCATACAACTGAAGAAATATTTGATTATAATTCGAAAAATACTTACCCAATTCGAATGTAATAAATGTTTTTTTAAAGTCCAAGAAGTAGTTATAAAAATTACTAGTTAATAGTAAAAAAAAAAAACATTCACTTTTATTTTTAACAAAAAATATAAAAATAGTTCAAAATATTAACTCAAAAAATTTTCCGTACCCTTTAAAAAAATTTACATAGTATGTTCATATTTATGCATGTTTATAATGTCCTTAATATTTAGTGTGGTATCCTTTAGCAGCAATTACGGCTCTTAAGCGATTTTTCATTGATAAAGCCAGTTTTTCTGTGATTTCTGTAGAAATATTCCGCCACTCTTGAACGATGATATCTTTCAGCATTTGCTTATTTGTTATTTTATGCTGGCGAATTTTTTTTTCTAAAATACCCCAAAGATGCTCTATGGGATTTAAATCTGGGCTCTGGGGAGGATGAGGAACCACTTGCTTAACGTTATAGAGCAGCCATTCTCGCACAACCATTGAAGTGTGCTTTGGATCGTTGTCGTGTAGGAAACGATAATCATCTGATATGCCCAAATTAGTGGCGCTAGCTCTTAAATTTTCTTTTAATATATTCAAATAGCTAAATTTGTCCATAGTGGTTTCCACAAACACGAGATTTCCCACACCTCCAGCTGCCATTGCACCCCACACCATCACCGAGCCACCACCATGTTTCACAGTTGCTTTAAGATGCTTTAACTGCAACGCGGTGTTTTCTCTTCGCCACACAAATCGTCTTCCATCCGATCCAAAAATATTAAATTTACTTTCATCAGTAAAAATTACTGTTTTCCAGAACTCGTCCGGCTTTTGTACATATTTTTTGGCATAATCTAAACGCTGTTTTACATTCTTTTTTGATATAAAGGGTTTTTTACGTGGAACACATGCTTTATATTGGTTACCATGCAGAAAGTTCCGTACCGTTTGGGCGCTTAATGTAACGTTTTCATATTCTTTAACAGTTTTAGCTATTTCCACTGCACTTGTTTTTGGTTCTAGCTTTACCATTCGGTCGATCATTCTTCCCAATCGAGCGTCTATGATTTTTCTTCGACCTCTTCCTGGGGCAATTAAGAGTGAACTTGTTTTCTTATAATTCTGTATCACATATTGCACGGATGATTTTGGTCTAGAAACATTTTTAGCGATTTCAAGATAACTTTTGCCTTCATTGTGAAGTTTAATAATCAATTCTTTGATGGCAATAGGAATTTTAGTATGATTTGAACTCATTTTAAACACTATTAAAACGCACTATTCAGACAAACCACTTTATAAGACTGTGCAATTGTCTAATTGTACGTCAACTTCCAAAATTAAAGATCCGTTATATTAGAGAAATCTATATTTCTCCCTAGAGAGTGATCTGGTTTTATAAAAATACAACAAAAATTAAAGAACCGTTATATTAGACTGTGCAGTACGGAAAATTTTTTGAGTTAATATTTTGAACTATTTTTATATTTTTTGTTAAAAATAAAAGTGAATGTTTTTTTTTTTTACTATTAACTAGTAATTTTTATAACTACTTCTTGGACTTTAAAAAAACATTTATTACATTCGAATTGGGTAAGTATTTTTCGAATTATAATCAAATATTTCTTCAGTTGTATGGGGTACGGACAATTGTTTGAGACAGTGTATGTAGGTAAGTATATTTCACACAAATTTACATATCGCACTTGATCAACAAGAATTTATTAACTCGAAATTTAAAAAATTTCAGTAGAAGCAAAACAATTAGGTATTAATTTAATTTTAAGTGCAGAATTAATAAACCAACCGTTTTATTACCAAAAAGTACACAAAATATGTAGCACGATGTTTTAACAGCGGGTAGATATGAATTTTACGTGTAGATGTTTTTCCAAAAAGTAGAAAAATAAAAATTTTGATTCTATACCCTCTTGTTGACCTTGTGCGATATGTACATATGTATGTATACACAGTGTAGAAATTACAGGTGCTGTAATTTTAGAAATGAAAAAGGTCAAGTGTATCGTAAAAACGGGTAAAAATAAACAAACAAAAAGGGTAAAAAGCGCCAATAAAAAAAAAAAAAATTTGAGCAATAACTTTTAAAATGTGTGGTTTTGCTTTGCAAATAACAAATTAAAAAAGTGTCAAATTGGCGCAGAAAAGTTTTAATATAAAAAAGGAGGATCTTGATATTTTAAAATAAATGATTTTAAATACGGCTGAAGTGCAGTTCACACATTCCACTAAGTGGGCGGGCCACGGGCCTCAGCCCCATTAAATTTTAATTTTGGTTTTTTTTTTTGTTTTAATTCCAGAGGGGGCTCAAATTTTTTTTTATTTTTTTTCGTACTTGCACTTTTGCACAATATGTACTAATTATCAGCCATGTCACAGGGAACAATGAAATGATTCCGATCCGGATCAAAGAAGACATATTGATATAAAGTGTATTTTGATAGTTTTTTAGCCTTTCAGATACAGAAAACCGAAAAAAATTTTCATAATTTTCTGATGCACCAAAATACGAAATGAATTCCGTTTCCAAACGGAATTGTACTCAGCTGTATAAATGATATATTTTATTATCAATTCATTAAATTTAGAAGTAAACAAAAACTTAAGTAACCAAAAAGCGTTTAAAAGGAAAACAATTTTATATTCAAACATATTTTTTTTAGATATTAATTAGTTTTAGGCAATTTAAAATTGCAACAACAAAATATTTTAGGCCGTATTAAATATTATCAATGAATTGGCTGAGCTAAAAGAAAGTCAATTTATAATCAATACTTTAAAAAATTCATTAATCTGGCTCTCGACTTGAACATTTGGGTAAGGAAACGGTATACCAATAATAAGGTTAGCATGTTATTGAAAAGGATTTTCCCCCAAAAAATTTTTTAAATTGTAGACTTCAAACAAAAATTCATCAGTTATTTTCTTATTTTCCCCTTTTTTCAATGTTATAATCTTTAAGAAAATTTCAATTTTATTTACAGTGAGTGATCTTGCGAAAACGTGAACTAATTTTTACTAAGGGTTTTCAAATTTTTAAATTGGTTCATGTTTTCGATTGTGAAAATTTTAGAAAAAAGCAGGGATTAGCATAATTTGTTTGAAAATGTTTACTTTAAAACACTTTACTTAAAAATATATTACATAAACGATTCAAACAAATCGAAGTTGAAATTTGTATTACACAATTTTTTCAATAAACACGTTTATATATTTTCATATTAAAAATTTGTTTTATTTGTAGAAATTTAAAAAGTATATCTAGTGGTCTCAATCAATCGATAGCGCTACTGATACTTTCGATGGTTTTCAATACCACGAATAGTTTTTGATAATGTTGTTTTTCCTCATATTATTGTTTTATGATAAATTTGTATGTTTGACAAGCACTACTTGGCAGTACCATCTTTTTGTAGTTTTAAAAAATGAATAAATCATATTTCATGTAGATTCTCTTGATCAGGACAAAGAAGTTCATGCACTAATAATATCAAAATATGCAAAAAAAAACTTTGCACTTAAAATTGATTAATTTAACCAAAACACATTTAATTCAGTCTTAAAAAGTGAAAAAAATAGTTTAAAAAAAAGTAAATACATAAATGAGTTTTTTTAATTCATCAAACGTAAAACTCATTTTAATTGGTCTTAAAACTCATTATTTTTTGGCTTAAAACTTTAAACTTAAATATTGGAAATGTGCGTTCGACATCGATGAATACAATAAGTGCACATCTAAAAGTGGTCAGCTCCTAAATCCATCCGTACTTAAATCAATCCGAAGCGGTATCAATAGTACGGTAAGTACGGATTTTCTTGAATCAAGTACAGAAAGATTGATACAAGTGCGAAATACTTAACATTCGTACTTTAAATAATCCAAAAATTAGATTGATTTAAGCAAAACTACGATTGAATCAATCACATAATGCGCTCGATTTAAGAACTATAAAGTTGATTAAATCTAAATTCTAACCTACAACTCTTATCCCAGATACAGAAGGAGAATATTACTGTGAATGATCATCATGCACAATATGTTTTCTACTTTTAAAGTTGTATGTATGTACATATCAAACTAAATAGGAACTTTTGCTGTTGATTTTACTTTTTAAACATAAAAATAAAGTATGTTTTACTTCTTGTTCTGTTGTTTTTGTCGTTTCTACACAAAAGAAGCAAATTGTTTTTAATCCATGAATCAAAGAAACAAGATTGCACATTGATAAAGAAATATAATTTGTGTATGGCTTACGTCTTATACAACAAACACTCATTTGACTTGTGTGGTGTTGTTGTAGTGTCTACAACAAACTTTGACAAACACAAGGGTATGTACGCAAAAAGAATGCAATGCTGTGAGATATGAGAATAAAACGTTCAGTTTGTAATTTTACTCTCAGAGTGGCAATACCAACGAAAACTTCAATCTTTTTCCGGGATTGATTGGTCTTTTCCATTTAGGATTGTTTTAAGTACGTTTTAGTGTTATTCATACTTAAATTTTTCAGTACTTAATTAAAAACTTAATTTACCCCGAGTGTTTTTCTTACTGCGTAAAAGCAAGAAAAAATACATATTAATATTCATATTTTGACATTTTTATATAAAGTTCAAATAAAGCAAAACCAATTTGCCAGTACAGGAAAGTAGGTATGTACTCCCCCGATATTCTCTCTAAACTCAAGAATTTGCAAAGAAAACTTTGTCTAAAAGGGGTTCTTTTTCAGACCATGTGTCGGAAAATTCTTAATATTTCTAGTAAAATATAAAATTTTTATTTAATTTTGGATCGATCTAATACTTTTTAGAAAATATTAGTTATCATTTCGAATAGAATATTAACTTCTTTAAGAATTAGGTATTTTAATTAATCAAAAATTTTGAATAAGCAAAATTATGATTAATCAATTAGAAATTCGGTCCATAGTTTACATGATTAGGATTAAATGCACATGGTTTTTAATGCATTAGATTGATAGGATCTAATCTTAATCACCAAAACAGTTGTATTTTTCTTTTTTTCTAATCTATTTTAAGAACTTTTAAACAAATTTATTTAATCACAATAGCTGCGTTCGAGAACACAAAAGATTTTACTATTTTTTACTGCACTTTACTAAATTGCGTTCGCGTACACAAAATATGTACAGTAAATGAAAACACAATTTGAGAGCGTAAAGTGACAGTTCTTGTCTGAGTATTTACAAATTTTTACTGCAGAAATTTTTGCAGTAAAATTTGGTAAAACAAGAAAACATATGTTTCAAAAGGTAAACAAACAAAAGTAACAAACAAAAAGCTTACCAAAGGTTTTCTTGGGATTCAAAAATTAATTAACATGGTTTCTTTCAAATGTGCTAAATTCCCATTTCAAACTATTGAGAAACTGAAATTTATTGTTGAAGGGATAAGTTATTCCTATGCGCATTTCACTGGTTGCTTAGGCCAGATCGTCAGGAAACTTCATCCAAAGATTTAAGAAAAGCTAAAGATATGCAAATAAAACTGTTAAGCAAATAAGAATTATAACCTCAGTTTTACCTGAACAATATCAAAGCTTTAACAAATTGTTAAATAAAAGAAAAGTTGAAATAAAAATTAAACCAAAACAAAAAGTGGAAAAATATAAATTAATTAAACTTGTTTGTAAAGCATTACTTTTGCTAAATATTTTTTAGAGTTGTAAAAGTGTGAAGTATTTGGGTACTTAAGTAATCAATAGAAACAAATTATTCATGTTCTTTTGAATAAATTAACCCCCCACAAATTAGTAAAATCAAATAAAATAAAAAATAAACAAATATGAAAACAATTTATTTGTATTTTCCAAAAATGTTCGTGTTATACAAAGTATTTAATCGAGTACCGATAAGAAAACGAGTTAAGTAGTCAAAAGTGGAAACATATCAAAGTTTTTCTTGGGATTCAAAAATTAATTAACAAGGTTTCTTTCAAATGTGCTAAATTCCCATTTCATACTATTGAGAAACTCAAATTTATTTTTGAAGGGATAAGCTATTCCTATGCGCATTTCACTGGTTGCTTAGGCCAGATCGCGCACTTTTTTGTACGACAGCTTTTTGTGAGAGCAAATATTTCAGTTTACTCATTTACTGCATTTTACTGCAAAAGTTCTCAAACGCACCTAATTTAAATTATTTAATAAATCTGGGGTCTAATCACCGCATTCGGTACTATCGTATCGAATTTTTTTGCATACGATAGACACTGACGTATCGAATGAAAGCTCGAGAAATGTAATGTCGAGTTACTCGATATCAAATGCTATTATTTCAAATTCAATAAATTTCATTCGATATCGAGAGTCATGATACCAAAATAAATAATTACGATCATTTTTGCTCGATATCGTATGCGGTGATTAGACCCCAGAATTCTGATTAGTCAGCATAACGATCAATTATAATTTTTATTAATTAATTATTCGCACATCGCTTGTTTAAATTGTTTTAACTCAAGTTATTTTATTTTTTATTTTCAGATTTTGGAGTTTAAAAAATTAAATTACCAAAGGTGTAGAGTTTCGTACTCTCTCTCCTATAGAAGAAAAAATCATAAAATAATTTAATGTTAGAAACTAAATGTTTTAAGTAAAGGGTTACTGGTTTTCCCTCGATCAACCAAAATAAAAACAAACAACAAACCGCAGCAGCAGAGAACAAAATTAGAAGCAACACTGCCAATTTAATTCAAAAAAACTTTATTGGTGACTTGTACACGGTCACCAATCCTCAGCGAAAATATAAAAGCCTTAAGAAAGCTGGATTTAAAAATAGCACAAAAGTATTTACCAACTTGCGCAATTGTACGAACAACATAAAACAAAATGTTGTACGTTTTTCACGTCGACGTTGGTCGCATGTTAAATTTCGACATGACAGTGGCATTGTCCTCTGTGGAAAATCTCAAGGACACAATAGAACGTTTGCATGGTATACCAGCGGCGAATATTGTGCTCTTAGTAAGTGGTGGTGAGATGTTGACACACACCACTCAGGTCTCATATTATTCTGCCGGTACTGATACAAATCCCATTTATATGTTTTTAACGGGAGATGTTAAATTGCCACTACTAATGGCTCCTGTGGAAGCTGATTTGGATTTAAGGGAACAAGTTGAACGCAGCTTAGAACTGCCGGCCGTTTATGAAACGGTGGTGAAAAGGGCACAAATTGCTTTGCGCATGCATGATTTGGCCAGAGATGAGGATCGCATGTGTGAGCGTTTGGTACATGAGCAGCATTTGCAGCAACAGGGTTGGTCGGCAGTGGTAGCTAATATGGAAGATTTGACCGAAGAGTTTCGTTCACGTTTTCGAAATTTCTGCGAGGCTTTCGATAGACACTTGGAACGACGTTCTTCCTTTTTAGAGCTTTTAAGAAATTTCTCAGACGACTTGTCAAAACTTTCTCGCATACCTATATTGCCTGGCCTTATGCCATTGGCCGAGGCAGATTTTCATGGGTTTGATGAGTTCTTAGAAAACGATGACGTCTTTTCAAGGTCTACAAATCAACAACAATCGGTATTAATAGTTGGTGCTAATGCAACCGCAAGAAATAAAGCTGATGATGATGCAGTAGGGGGTTTAGGTAGCGATAATAGAAATGGTGCTGAAGGTGCCGATAATGCTAACGATAAAAGCACCTCTTCTACTTCAACTTCGCCTAATAAAAAACTGAAAATGGCCAATGAATCAAACGAAGAACGAATTTCACAAACCTCACAAACTTCTTTAACTTCAAACACAGCTCGAAGATTAAATTTGCTGCAGTGGATTACTTCTAAAGAGAACCACAATGTTTTAAAAACCATGTCAGACGAATGCATACAGGGCCTGGCCACCTTCAATGAGGATGTCTACGACAAGCTGAAACAAGAAGTACAAAGTATTATAAAACTGGCCGAACAAAGTGACGTCAAGGAGATACGCGGCTTGGGAGAACGACTATGTAAACTGGAAGAGTTCAAGTATAAAATCAAGAGTATGGTCAAAGATCAAAAAGAACTCTCTACCGCCTTTCAACAAAATCAAAATAGGGCCATAAATTTAAGAGATACATCTATATTGCCTGATTTATGTGCCTCGCATCAATCTCAGTTGCTGGTGATGTTACAGAACCACAGAAAGATACGTGAACACAGGCACTGCATATCCAAAGCCAAGGATGAGCTTGGTGCTAATCTACATGCCCGTCTTAAGCGCATTGTATATATAGAAAATGCCATGAGTGAATTTGACAACCGTTTGCTGTTTTATCATCGATGTCTGAGACGAGCCGAACGCCACATACGGATTATCGAGCAAATACACCAGGCCCCTAATATGTATGTGGCTGCTGTAACAGAAGTTATGCGCCGTAAGATATTTTCCACAGAATTCCGTTTGTGGGCCTCCAAATTGGCAGAAGATTTCGATTGCATACACAGTGAGGAAATGAAACGTCGTCAGCAGTTTAATACCAATTTCGAAGGGCATTTTTTGAATATACTATTTCCTGGTATGGCTGATATGCCTCCTGCCTTCGCTAATGAAAATCCTTTAATTTTCGATATTCGCTTACCGAACATTACTAGATCAGACATTGATGTTCTGACCACTCATTTGCCTGAAATGGCCTCGCAAGTACAGCTGCCCGATATGGAACCTGTGATATACTTTTTTGTCTCCCGTTCGGGTACTCACCAGCGAGAACGTTTTGATGAATTGCTTAAGGAGAAGCATAAACGCGCAGCCGAAGAGTTTAAACAAATTTCGGGAGAAGATGAACAATCCACCACCTCAACTACGGCCATGGTTGTAAGTGGAAAAATTCCTTTAAATTCTAGACTAAACGAGTTGCGGAGAGACCTTACGGGTACAGCAGTGGGTGGTGAAGATTCTGAGACAGATACCGAAACAGAATTTGAACAAGTTCCCCCCAATAGCCAACAATCGGTAGCAACATCAACCAGTGAGAATCTTCAACAGGTTCCTACAATCACAAAAAGCACCGCCACGGATCAGCTGATTACTCAAAACGCTGAGACATTAACCGAAGAAAACTCGGAAACACTTAAGAATGAAGTAACCCATATGCGTGTTATGTTAGGAGCCATGTCCAAATTGGCCTTGGAATGTATACACTTAGCTCGCAGCAATTTAGAAACTTTTCGCGAAGAGTCTATATCTCAAAAAGAAGATCTTCAATCCGATTTGCAGACAATAAATGACAAATGGAATGTTTTAAGAATGCAATGTGAGGCCAGAGAGCAGGAACTCAGTTTGACGCAAGCTAGAAGAGAACATGAATTCATGCAAATCAATGAAGAACTTAGGAAGAGGGAATATGAGTTAAAGGAGGAAAGAGAATTAAATCGCGAAATGTCTACCATGAAAATAAAATGCGCCACTTTGGAGGCCCAACTTGAAGAGTTAAAAGATAAATTACAATATCACGAAGCGGAAAAGGAACAAGCAGTGTTACAGACAAGAGATAAACTAATACACGAACATAAAACTGAAATCGAGTCTCTTAGGCAACGTTTTAAATTAATGACATCAATGGAACGTTCACCATCGGATCTTAGCTTAGAAACGAATCCATTGAATGACCATATTATTGAAAAACATGTACACGACACAGTTTTGTCTCAATTGCGAAGCGAACTGGAAGCCGAAAAAGAAAAGGCCATAACGGCAGCCATTGAAATGGAACGTTCAATATGGCAATCAAAAATATTCCCCTTAAACTCAGAATCTGTGATGGCTAATGTTGGTATCCTTAAGGAAATGCTAGAGGACAAGGAAAGGCAATTGGAACAATTGCGTGAAGTAGATCTCATGTTGACGAAGGAAAATTATCAATTAAAAACGCGCCTGGATGCGCTTACCAATGAAGAGGGCAATAGTTGGCTTAAGGAGAAGATTGACTATTTGAACAGGGATAAGTGTCGCTTGGAAGAAGAACTGTGTATTGAAAAAACTAAACGTTTGGAAATGGAGACCTCATTTGCAGCCATAAAAAGGTAGGTTTTAAAAGGAACTTGTTTAAAAGATTTTAATTTTTTTCTTTTAGTTCTACCTTTGAACAAGCACCCATGTCACGCTCTAAATCGAGTGTCTCTAGTCATAAATGGATTATTTTAGAATCCTGTTCCAAAGGAGATTTAGTCTTGGTGGTCTGGAGCATGCGCCACGGCCAATTTATGGTTGTACAAGATTCGCCCAGTTTATATTTTGTACATGGTGATAGTTTGCCTGCAATGAACTTACGTTTACCCCATGCCGGTGAAGAAACAACCATACCAATGCCTTATTATGCCATTGGACGTGTGGTAGAAAAGGAATTTTGTCAAGCTAGAAAGGTAAATAGGGAAGATACTATCAAAATAATATTAAATTCGAGTTTTGGTGCTTTTTTAAATTTTTTTCTTTAGGATGAAAACCGTTACCGTGTTAATAGAGGCTCGAAATTCTACCGCATCAAATTAACACCATTGGTATCGAGACAGTCTTCAAGACGCGAACGTTTGGAATGTAGGTTTTTACAGAAGCATGTTAAGTTTAAGCAAACAAAAAATATGTCAACTTTCTTTCCATTTGCCTTTAGCGTTTTCCACTTCAATAAGTCGTTCCATATCGCAATGTGAGTCTCATAGTGAAGCTTCTGCCACCACTTTAGTTAATGCTGTAACTAGTACTGTAATGGGCACTTCATCATCTCTAAGTGGAATCACTGCTAAATCGTCTAGTATTGGAAGTTTACCCAAGGATATAGTGGATGCTGACGCTGCTGCAAACACAATAATACCCTTGGCTACTTCACCCATAACAATAATTACAACAACAGCCAATCAGACAGCGGCAGCAACACCCGCTGCCATTATCGCCTTCAAAGAACGTACTATGAGCATAACCAGTGCTACCGAAGAAGATGATGAACCAATATCTTTGTTAAGTGATCGTTGTCGCTATATTAGTGTCAGCGAAGAAGATGAAAATCTTTTAGCTTCTGGTAACACTGGTGATGAGGTCATAGCTGCACAAAGCCCACAGCAACTTCAAAAAAATCAACAACAAACGACTGTGATAACAGAGCAGCCGACAGCTACAGCCAGCAAATTGGAATTAGATTTAATGTTGGCTTCTGCCGATTTAAATACCCCATCTGCTACTGCACCTGCAACAACATTAACAGCTACAACACAAAACGATGACAGTGAATCATTGGTAACTACTACCACAACTACTGTGTCCAGTGGAGGTACACCCCAAATAGTAGTATCCACCTCAACAACAGCCAGCATGATCGCTCAATCAACAAACACTTCTGCAGCTATTTTAATACCTTGTAATCAAGAAATGATCGACAAAAGTTCACCCTCCATACCAACCTCAATTGGTACAACAAGTGAGGATTCTGATGAGTATAGATCTTTGGAACCTAAAGACGATAATGACTGTCCAATATCCGAATAGTGTTGAAATCAAGCCAATATTATTATAATTAATATAAGTACTACAAGACCATTTAGGAATGGGTAACTTTTTAAAATTTTTTTTTATTTTAAATTGTTTTTAATTTTATGATATTACTACCACCACTTACGACACTACTACTAAATGCTTGACCAATACATACCACAGATAACTTGCAAAATATACATACTTTATAGTAAAAATTGTATTTGTTTGTCTTTCTTTTAAACAATCTATAAAAATAATTATTCAGTAAACCAAACAAAAATAAACACACACAAAACAATTTATCCCTCTTTCAATGTTGTGCTGCTAATCCTTCAATATTTTATCGTAAAACAATAAAATTAAAAAAAAAGAAAAAAAATTAAACTACAATACCGAAATAATTTTAAAAGAGTTATAATATACACATATGTACATACATATGTACGTATTATATGTAAAAATTTAATTTAATAAAAAAAGAAATAATTACAATATATTTATAACAAAACAAACTTATCTTAATAAATTTAAACACTTACACAAAAATTATCCCTTAGAGATCAGGGATGAGATAAATTATAGGATTTATTTTAAATGCGGAGTTGCAATATTAACAAATTCAAAATATATTACTTTACATTGAATACTTTTAACTTCATTCATTTATCTTAAGATATTCTAAGCAATATCTTATTATATATTATATTTTGATTACATACGCAGAGAGAAGCAAATATTTCGAATATGTATGTGTATTATTCACCACTATGACGGCAACCATGACCACCAGCTTTTACTAAAGAAATTTTTTTTAAAGGCGATTCTGATATACATATATTACATATTCTTATATATATCCTTATAACAAATAAAGAAAATATATTAATAATGTTCATTAGTTTAAGTTTTTCCATAGAATTGTAATGTTCTTCGAGAAGTTTTCTTTTATTTTCAGAATTTTTCTTATAAACATAAATTTTAATTATAAGCAGGGAAACCAGAAATATGCTAAAAAAACGCGTTTATGCGCATTTAATATGCAGTAATAACTTGAAAATATGTCATAAAAATTGTTAAAAATATGCCCCGAAAAATTCGAAAACAAAATATTGAACAATTTAATAACTGTTCCGTTTAATAAAAAAAATCCTAAAATTATAATCGATAAAGCCCAAACGCCATAGTATTACAGACGAATTTTCGAGATTTTTAAATATGTATTTGGAAACGATGAGCAGTCATGGGCTCACAAAAAACGAAGTTATGCTAAGAGGTTAAAATTCCGACTAGAGTTATTTGTGCCGAATATATTTTATTTATTTAATGTATTTAATAATCTTGAAGCCACTTAATTTTATCTAGATATTAACATCCAAATGAGTTTTTATTTGGCTTAAAGGGTTTTATAAATGTTAACATTTAAAAGGAAGTCACAGCTATTTATAGATGGGAGCTTTGGGCAAATGTAAATACGAAGACAGTTAGATGATTCATGGACAGAAATAGTTCAATTAAAACAAAATTTTTTCAAATGATCTAAAAAATTAAAATTTATTGCCCTTTTACGGTTCAGAACTCAACTCAGTTGAGTTGTTATTTCTTGATTTTTGTATTATGGCTTACAACTAAGAAAAGAAATGGCAAGACATTTAAAAATATTAGTGTAATAAATAGTATATAGGCCGCCACAAAATCCTTAATAACTTTTTATATGTTGTACAGAAAATTTTAACGACTTTAAGTTACAATAGAAAATGTATCTCGCGACAAACAAAAAAAATCTATCGTACAGTTTATATTTTAAATTCCAATCAAAACATTAGTTATCGTTTTTCTAGAAAAATCATTTTTGTTTCGTGCGGCAAACCCGACGATATGGCGTCACTTTTTTCACTGCACCTTCTTCCTTGATTTTTGTCAAATTATGAGTTAACATTAATAGGTTTTTCCATGTCCTTAACATAATCTCAACATAAGTAAATATTGTTCTGTTATCCTGCCGAGGTTTTTGCCAAATTGTTGAGATATTTATCTCTTGCCTAGACCGGGGGTGATATTTGTAAAAATAGTAAAATAGTTTTTTGTAATTTTTTACATAAACATATTTTCTGAAACCATTTTACGAAATTATTAATGTAAACACACTTTTTGTAATACTTATGAATATTGTACTTTAATATATGTGACCTTCTCCGAGAAAAGGGGCCAAGTGTTTGAAAATGAAGTTTTGAGGAAAACGCATTTCATCTTATTCTACACCCTTTTAGGTACCAGAATCCACGTTTTTTGACACACTAGGTCCCTTTTCTCGGAGAAGGTCACATATACATATATATGTACATATATGTTTTCTAAACAAGATAGTTATAAGAAGCTTAAAATCAATATTTAATCTATAATTTGTCTTGTCTCTGTAAAACGGGTAAAAAATTAATTAATATATAAACAAAAAGCAAAATCTTCTTGTCCAACTTAAACTGTAATAAAAATACAAAGAAATTTAAACAAAATATTAATTAAACGAAGACATTCAAAATAAATAGAAGTAAAATTTTAAAAAATCTTTATTAGTTTATCTTTTAAAAAATAGTTAAATTTTGGAGAAAAAAATCCCCCCCAACTTAATACACCTAGCCACCAATAAATCACTAATCTTAGCTATAAAAAAGAAATACAACAAAAAAAAAATCCTTTATAAAAGGGTTTATTTTTAAATTTACAACAGTAAAACGAAAAACAACGTTACACACTTTTTAAATAAATTTATTTTAAAATATTGAAAACACAGAAAAACTAACAGCATCAACACTCTACCCATCAAAAAGTAAATACAATTTAGGTTTTAAACAAATTATATTATAAATAAAAAAGTAATGAATGTTTTTTCTACATTAATTTTAGTTTTAAACACAATTATTTAACAATTAAAATAGTAAAACTAAATATACTATAAAACCAATAATAAATTTGCTTAAATACAAACAAATAAATTAACAACAAAACATTTTTAAATTGAAAACAAAACATTCACCCTTATCGTGGTTGGCGTATTTAAAATACGCTTACCTTCTCTTTAATCTATAACGAAGTCGCAGACGTATTTTAAATACGCCAACCACGATAAGGGTGATTGTCTCACATATTTTTGAAATTTAACCTTTAAAACTAATTAAAATTTAACAAAATATTTTAATTAAAATAATATTAATTACAAAAAATTGTAAAAGAAAAATTTTAAATTATATAAGAAAAATTTGAAGAAAGTGATAGTTTTTTAATAAACTTACATTTTGAGTTCATTTTAATTATATAGAGTATAAAAAAATATATATTTTTCAAACAAAATAAATATTTGAAATTAAAAACAAAATAAATTTGTATAAAGTTTTTATTATTTAATTTTTGACGATTGCAAGGAAGATAAAAAAGGACGTAAGTTCGTAATAAACTAAAAATTAACTTTGGCTAACAAGAAACAGTTGTATATAGATGAAAAAATTAACAATAAAATAAAATTATATGTGCTTTAAATTTAAATAAAAAAATAAACACAAAAAAAAAACCAATTGTAAAAGCGAAGGAAAACATCAAATAAAAATAAATTTTAAGTTATAAATTTTTAAATGATTTTTATTTAAATTAAAAAATTTTAAAAAGTGAAGTATTTCTAAATATTTAAATTCATAATATTCGAAATAAACCGGTTCATTTTTATCGATTTCCAAATGAAACATTTCCTTTTTTTAAACTATAAATAAACAGGTGTTAAGCTATGTTCACATCTATTAAATTTTTGAAGTCCAACACGTAACCACTAGTGTTCTTAAAGAATTGTTTGCTTTTGCAAAGCGTTTGACTAGAGCAAAAATTAAGCTTAAGTTTTATCAATTTACTGGTCACGTTTTTTTTTATTTTATCGTCAAATATTTGTTAGATCTTAACATGCCTTTACTAATGTTTCGATTATGGATGACAACTGAGGGTCTACTGTCTTGTGATTCGAAAACAATTTCGATGCGAAAGCTAAATGCCAACTTGGTACTCTCTATCGCTTTCGCAAAATTTTCTGAAATTTAAGCTGAATAGTGGCAATAAAAATTAAATATGGCGCGGATTTACAGTAATGAAATGCCAAAGTGTGTAAAAATATTTAAAATTGGAAATTTTAAATAAAATAAAGCGATGATTTACGAAAAGAAAAAAAATTAAATGATGCGAAAGAAATATGCGCAAACGTATTAAAGAGTACCAATCGCTAGATTTGCTACAATTTTCTTTCGCATCGCAATAGAGAGTAGACCCCCTGAACTGATGTTAAGATAAAAAAAATTTTGTACAGGTACTTTAACATGAACGGCGTTGCCTAATTTCGATGCAGGCAACTCCATTTCCGTTTTGTTTCTATACGTAATCGTATAAACTTGTACAATAAATTAGTTGAGTCTGGGACCAGTGGCCGTAGTCTAGTCGCCGCATTCGATACTATCGTATCGAATAAACTATCAAATGTTTTTGCATATGATAGACACTGACGTATCGAATGAAAACTCGAGAATTGTAATGTCGAGTTACTCGATATCGAATGCTATTATTTCAAATTCAATAAATTTCATTTTATATCGAGATTCATGATACCAAAATAAATAATTTCGATCAATTTTGCCCGATATCGTATGCGGTGATTAGACCCCTGTAATTCGCTAAAGCTAAATCTCTACCGCTAAAAATCTATAAAGTTGATTTAGCGATTATTGGCTATGAATGCAATAATAAGGGTATTCACGTCGCAAGTTGCACCCTTGCAAGCAAAAGTGCAAACACATAACAACAACCACAAAGAAAATTATTTACGCACAACTAATTGGCTGTGTGGTTGTTGTTATATTTTTGCTTTTTCGCAAGGGTGCAACTTGTGACGTGAACATTTGGCAATGCCATAACAACTTTATTCGCCGCAATTTTAGCATTTAATGTTGTTTAAATTATTTTTTTTTTTTTTAATTTGCTTAAAATTTTTTTTGGCGAACCATTTAGGTTATAATGCCAGGGTATCACAAAATTTTTTTGGAGCTTTAACTGCAAAAACTCGTTCGACCTAAACCTTTGTTTAGGAAGGCGAGAGCTTTCAGAATCCGCTCCAGAGTATTTTGGTCTCCACCAGTAATCTTCTGAGTTATTTCCTTGGTACTCCACCAGTAAAACGTCTGAGTTATATATGGTTCTCCACCAGTTACATTGAGTTTTTTCTTTGGTTCTCCACCAGACAACACATTAACACATTGAGGTTAAAAACGATTGTATATAGTTAATGTAGAAACCGCAAAAACTGTAACTCGGTACAGTTATACGACGCCGAACCACTAACCAATGCGGGGTGACAACGCAAAACGCAACAAAAGCAGACAAACAAAAACGACCTGTTTGTCCTTAAGAAATAATGACAAAAAGCGCGAGCTGCTTCTCCACTCAGAGCAGTTTTACGAGTGTTGTTTAAATTAACAAAGATGTGACTAATCCTTACTCAGCCTGATTTGGATAGATATTTTAAATGTAATAATATCCATAAATTATTAGCCAAGTTCATAAAATCGAACAAATTTTTATAACTTTTCTGCGTTGAAAGTTCAAAATAAATATTTCCTTTATTATATGTACCTCATACTTTGAGGACCACTCATATTTACCAGAATCACATTTTTTTAAACTACCATCGATTTTAAATTCGGGAACATATATTGAAATTAATTGTAATCAGCAGCCGTATTCTATAAGTCGCTTAGCTAAAGCTAAATCTCGATCGCTAAAATGCCATAGAGAATACAAAATTTAAATTTTTTAGCGATGACATTAAAAGCTTAAATAACGGCGAATTAAATTTGTATGGCATTGTCAAATTTAGCGATGCACCTTACAGTATTGCATTTGTAGCCAAAAATCACTAAATCAACTTTATAGATTTTAAGCGATAGAGATTTAGCCTAAGCGAACTACGGAATACGGCTGCAGGTATGTGATGAAAAACGATCGTTTTCAAAATTATCGTTTTTAGCAGGTGTGATGAATTTCGACCGATTTTAAAATCCATTTCTGGAGTAAAGTCTTAACTTTTTGATCCAAATACAGTTCTATTAACATAAGTAATAAAAAATTTAAAAGAATATATACAGGAAAACAGAGAAAAATGTATTATAATTACATTTTTAACGATACCAAAAACAATATTATCGTTATCAAATCGTATTGTTTTCAAAATCGTTTTTCATCACATGCAATAAATGTGTTTTGAAGGTTTATTGAAGATTTGTAAAACCTTGACGCAGATTTTGCAGATTTTTTGATAAAAAATTATTGTTTTTTGCTGATTTTTCCTCTAAAAGTTCTGGCAACACTGATTGTGATGCGAATACAATTTCGATGCATAAAGCTAAATGCCCACTTGGGAGCATTGTAGTAATACTGGCAATAAAAATTAAAGATGGCGGAGATTGACTATAATGAAATGTTGATTCTAATTCAAATTCATTTGAAAAATTAAAGACGTAAATATCATCATACATATCGAGCCCTAACCGCGAAAATAGTTTTAGCGACATAAATTTCAGTTTTCATTTTTTTTAATAAATGACTTTATTGGCAACACTTGCATCATCTCCTAAAATGTCATGGTCACATAAGGTACCGTTACGATTTTATAACAAGAACAATTGTATTGTAAGCGACAAATTTCATACAAAATTTATATTAAATAAAATAAAAAAGCTCCCTCCTGTAAAATTTGATTTTTGGTGCTTACACTATTTTCGCGGTTAGGGCTCGATATGTACATATATCATATATTTCACACAACGGCTATATAAGAGCCACCCTAATGTCCATTTGAGCTAGCCGAATGTGTTCCCCAATAAATAAAAGTATGTATGTATGTACATAGTTTAGTATAAATATCTTTGTTAGAAAAAAAGTTCCATAAACATATATATAATATTAAGGTCCCAGCAAACACAGAAATACACCTAATGTATTGCCAAACGTATTGCCTGGATGAAAAATATTATTGCGGCAATAATCGATTTCGTATTGCGGAAGATGCTTCCTTGTGGAAGAAACGTGTCTCGATGGCAATACGTCTCAGCAATACGAAAGGCGATACTTCTAGATGACTAACTAGCAATATCGCCAGATAACCACTTATTAGAAAATAGGAAGATATCGCCAAAATATCATTGGGATGATAAAAAGAAGATTTTGCATTTTAAAAAAGAAGCACGACTTTTTATTTACAATTAAAGTTTCAATTGTATACGTACAAATTTTGCTCATAAATATTATAATTTATAATTAAAATAAAGTAAAATAATATACAAAAATATTTAGTTTCCACCATATTTTTAATCAAAATTCCTACAACTTCTTTGAAATTGCATCCAGGGTTAAGAAATATCTTGACTAAATTGAAAAGCAAACAGATTAATATTTAACAGATTTGTTTTATTTAAATAATTACCTTTTGCAGAATATTTTGAGAACCAGTTTCTTAGATTTTATAATTTGATTAATTTTTATTTTTTTATTTATGACGTACATACATATGTATGTATTATAATTTAATTTTTTTAAGTTTATGTTGCGTAATTTTCTCGAAAATTGTAAAAGGAAGAAAATAAAAAATTACTTTGATTATTTTCTTTTAGATGACAATTTGGCGATATTGCTTAACTATTGCCTTAGGGGATATCTTCCAATTGTTTGCAGGGGTAGAGGTAATGGAGTAGAGCTGCAAAACTATCGATAGTCGCACCATCGATAGTTTCGATAGTTTTAAAATGAACTATCGATACTATCGAATTTTTTTTAACATACATACATATGTATGTATTTTGTAGTACATTAAAACAAATCAGGGTAGCATTACCAATTTCTTTTATATGTATTTACACTGGATTCTCTTATTGTAATTTACTTGCTCTTATTTTACATTAAGTAAATGCAAACATAATGTTTTTAAAGACAAATTAGAAAAAAATACAAAAATTTACCGGCGGCGAAAAGCCTGTGTTGAGTAAGTATGCTTTTAAAATTTTCCGATAGTATCGCTGTCGATAGTCGCACCATCGATAGTCAGCCAAAAATAAAACTATCGATACTATCGATAGTACTATCGATTGTTTTGCAGCTCTATAATGGAGTGGTAAGCGTAGTGGGATTTGGGTAAAAGGTCTAAAGATACGGGGATGCATTTATAACGTAGTTGGGTGGGCGAAATGAGACCGACATTAGTCCCAAAAATTAATTATGTATGTATGTATGTGGTGGGAGATTGTTTTGTATGTAGTTGTCAGTTTTGTTTGTTTTAACTAATTTTTTTTTTTGTGAATAGGTGGCTGGTTAGGGGGTTGGGAAGTTCCTGAGGTCATTCATGCTAAATAGCTACTGGAACGCTTACAAACCAAACGTCTCGTAACATGTGTAAATACGATAGTGGGACCATAGTATAATAAGTTACAGGTATGTTCATGAGGGAGAGTTTTCATTATTTAACCATGTATGTAATGTCAAATTAATTTAATTGATTTTTGACGCTTGTTTTAATTTGTTCCCATACATATTTTCTTTTGTTTGACGTCATGGCGAATTCATACAAGGCATGGTCCAATTAGAAAGTCTGCTTGAAATGCCTGCTGATTTTTTGCAGAGTTGTGTTTTTTACGTGCAATTGTTTTTGTAGCAATTGCTTTTGACATTTCAACCATTTTTTACACAAACAATTGCTTTTGTTCTTGACATCTTTATCATTTTTCACACAAACAAAATGCGTGTTGTTTTTTCTATTGTTGGTCTTATTTTGAAAACGTTTACAGCACTGTAAAGTATTTGAACGTTGTGGCAAAAATAATACAACACTGTAGTACACAATTTAAACAAATATTTCATTTTCTTTTTAATTTTAAATTGTTTGTTTTGAAATGTAATAATTTAAAAAAAATTTTTAATTTTATAATTTTAAGCGAAACTTATAAAATTTAGTAAATTTTCCCCCGAACCAAATGAACGGTATATCATTTTGACACAAGGTAAGTTATCAGCTGTTGCTTACGTAGCAAGATAAGGTCACCTGGTCTGACCTTGGTTTGACATTATATGGGTTTTGAAATTGAGAACAAAATTTCTAACGACTATTCCTTGTATGTACTTATGCTACCATGAGTGGGATTTTATTATTTGTCTATTTAAATTATTTGAAACCCGAAAATTTTTTATTAGAAGTCATTTTATTTTCATAATTTTATTTTTTGCATAAATATTGCCATTTCCACCGATCGGTCTTCCGCGACAAAAAAAAATATAAGTTATTGAAAGGACTTTGTTTTATCATATTTTCACAGGGAAACAATCAAATTTAATTAAAGTAAAAAATTGTATATTTATATATGTATAACCCATTTCGAGATTTATGAATGCAAAGTCGAACAAGTGCAACTTATTTTTTTTGGAAAAAATTCTTAAAGAAACATAATGCATTGACTTTCTCTCTAAAATCTTTCGGAAGGTACAAAGAGTCAAAATAGAATGCACAAGAAACTATGCGATTGCAAATAACTGTAATATTTTCTTTGTATTATCTCATATTTCGATGTCATGTGCGACATTGAACAACATCATTTTCTATCAGTGCGTCGAAAGTAAGTGCCGGTTCACACACGTCAAGTTTGACTCGTCAAGTCTTGAGTTTTTAGGAGAGTGGGGAAAAGAAATGGCATTCTCTCTTCCCTTCTCTCCTAAAAGCTCAAGACTTGACGTGTGTGAACCGGCACTAAATGTAGAAAGATCATTAAATTACCAGGACAAACAGATTTTTTGTAAAAAGAAAGTTGAAGAATGATCCAATAAAATTACAAATCAATAAGTTAAAAAACAAGGAAAGAATGCGGAATGCTAGGCAAAAGTGGAAAGCGTTGGCTGATGGAAATAATAAAATTATTGACTTGCATTTGCCCACTGCACACTTCGTTTTATTTGATTGTTAATTTTTTTTCTTTGGGCTAAACTTGTTGTAACACACTTCTATAACGCTTTTTTGTATTTTTTATGTTTTAATATTGTTGTAAAATGTTACCTAAAATCCGTTATTTAATCACTATAAATAAAATATATTTTTGGAAACTTCAAAGTATTTTACATTGTAGGTTTGCATCTCTTGCAAAATGCATGCATATTTTATAAGAAATTCGAATATCTTAGGTTCTTTAAGACATGGCAGCCCTTGCCAGGGACAAACTACGTCATCTAACAAGAAATCATGCAAATGGCGTAATCTTGTATTCTATCATTAGTGAATATAAGTAATATTTATAATTATTTTATTCAAAAGAGCCAAAATATTTTATATTTGTACATTACATACTATTTTTATTGCTATAAAAGTATCATAACTCTAGAAAAAAAGAGAAATATCAATTAAAGCATGAAAATTATCTTAAACAAAATTTCTTTTATATGTAGGTATGTAATTTGTTTTCATTTTGTATACAAATTTAAATACCATTTGCATTATCAAATTTTATATTAATTATACATACATGTAAAGTATACATATATTTATATACATTTATAAAAATTATTAAAATGTTCATCAACCAAAAAAGGGAAGAAAACGAAAATTAAAAATTTTAAATTTTTTATCAATGTTGTTGACGTATTATGTGAGGATGATTATCACTTGTTATTTGTACGGTGAATTCATGTACGGAGTCATCGGAAACTACAGTTTGTTGGGGTAATAAGTTTTTAACTGTCTGCTGATGGGTTATTGTACTTAAATGTTGATCCAATTGATGTTTTCGGGAGAAAGTTTTATTGCAAGGAATGCAACTATTTGCAGTACAGAAATAGAGAAATTAATATAAAATTTTAAAAGTTTTTTGGGAAAATACTTACGGAAAAGGTTTTTCTCCAGTATGTGTTAACATATGGTTCTTTAAAACATTTGAATAAGTAAACGATTTTCCACAGGTTTGGCAAACAAAAGGTCTTTCATTTGTGTGTATTCTATAAAAATCAATAAAAACAATTTAATCGGCCAGTTTCTCAATATCAAAATAACTTCAATTTGAATTTAATGAAAGAAAAAAGGTTTAGTTTTGAGTTCTTATAACTTTTACCCAAACCAATAATTAGGAAACTGATTTTAATTACCTTTCATGCTTTATGTTTGTACTACGATCTGCAAAAGTGCGACCACAAAAACGACATACAAAAGGTTTTTCACCGGTATGTATACGTATATGCCTTCCAATCTCTGAGGGGCAAGTAAAATGTTTTCCACAAATTCTATAGATAAAAAATATGCACAGTAATATTAATTCATTTTTCTTAAAATAATTAATTTTTAAACATTTAACTGCACTTACTCGCATTCAAATGGTTTTTCTGCTCTATGACGTCTCATGTGCATATTTAATAAACTACGTTTTGAATAGATATTCCCACAAATTTCACAAATATTTGTCTCAGATTCAGCTTCATTTTTCTTGCGACCTCTTCCACGTTTAACCTTATCTTTTGTGTTATCCTTCTTAGCACCCGCCGATGTCACCTTTTCTTTCTTCACTTTTGGTTCAGTTTTTATTTTTTTGGGAATTGAAACAAATTCGCCATCAAATATTTTTTCACCATCACCATCATCTGAATCACTATCGTCTATATGTTCTTCGCCATCAATTTCATCTAAATCGATCTCTTCAACGCCGAAAAATTCATTATCTTCATCATCATCATCAATAAATTCGGCTTTTGTATCACTGATATCATCGAAATCTACCAATTGACTTTCTATATAATCGGGTCTTAGATCTAAGAACATTTCATCCTCATCATCATCGATTATGTCCTTTTGTCTTTTTTGGTTTGAAGAACAAGTAGCAGACGAATCCAGAGGCTCAGTTTTCAATTCAGACTAAAAAAAAACGATAAATTTATATATTTCGATTATGTTTACATTATTATTATTTGTTCCTTTTACCCAAATCGTGGGCGCATAGTGCCAATATTATGTTTATATAAATTATAAAAAAATCTAGCGTACCTTAACTATAGCATCCAATAGGGCATTTTCACTTGCCTGGCACATGGAACGAAATTTATATGATGTATTCAAAGAAGCCAAGCACTGTAGGCAAATCATTTTTGGAAATTCTTCATGGTGTTTTAACTATAAACCAAAAAGAAAAGTAATATATTTGATTTTAATTTTCGTTTTAATATTTAGTATCCTTACCGCTATGCCACCACATTCCTCGATACGGTGTACTATTTCAGCACATCGTGCATTTTTTGCATCGAATAATGGTTGCATGCCTAGACGTCCTTTATCCTCTTGTAAACAAATTCGACATAATTTACTAACCGGCATTGTTTGCGGAAGATAACGTGCTTTTATAATTTGTTTTGCTTGCAAATTAAATTTGTTTAAGAAATTTATATTACTTTAAAAAACAAATTAATTATATTTAAGAAGAAAAAACAATAAAAAGCAAATCAATTGAAGTCTATAGTAGCCAGCAAGGCGAATTCATGTAAAAAAAAATGTAAAAGTCAATTCGCCTTGGTAGCCAGCTTGATTAGTTATTAAAAAAGAGTGCCATATTTCTAAAGATTTGTTTATTTTAGCGATTCTCTTACACCGCGTACACAACAACCATAAAAATATGATGCCAGTGTTAAGTATCAGTCCTACCACAATAGACATTAGTTGCTGTTAACACTTGATGTTTTTGATGGAGAGCAAAATTTGTTTTTGTTTTAAATGTAAGTTAAACGAATGTGTACTGAAAACCAGTTCTTGTTCAATTTTTATTATCCTAATGTTGGAGTACCGTACTCATGTTAATGTTTGCCGAATGAAACAAAAAGCAACAAAAGTAATGCTGTCACCCATAAACGCCAGTTTATGTTATAACAGAGTTGGTAAAACAAATGTTTAACAACCGTGCTAAAGCAAATGTTTAACAATCGTCTTAATATATAAGAAAAACTCCAACGGCCAATGTTTAGGTTTGATATTAAATCACATTTTTATTTAATTTCAGTTTAAATACAAAATTCTGTTCTTTACTAAACACATAGCCCGTTTACACTAAAACGAAATCTAGAATTAATGAGATTTTGAGCCAAATCTAGTTGTTTTTGTCTATATTTACCCCTCAAAACAAAATCTACTTCGTGACTAGATTTTGACGCAATCTTCTTAAAATCTAGTTGTACTTATGCCCGTAATTTCTACAAACAGATATCTATTTGTGTTCGTACCTTACAGTTATCTTTACCCAGCCGGTAAAACTATTTTGGTAATTTCAACGTTAATTTTGCCTACATGTTTTTTCCTTTAAGTTTTCTTTTAAAACATGGCAACATTAGTATTTTTATTAATTTTTTTAATAAACTGTCTAAAATCGATAGTGTAAAATACACTGCAGTTTAACCAGGAGGTGAGACATACGTGTAAAAATTATGAAAAATTCGTAACATCAAAGCGTGCCGCTGAACGTGATGAAATAAATAAATGTTTAGCCAATTTTTATATTATTATAGTCAATATCTTAATTATTTTAATTTTAAATTAGCAAAAACTTTAATAAAATACAAAAATCTCAGCACAAAACGTGGCTTTTTGTAAACATAAACAAAACTTTGACATAAACCTAGTGTTAAAAATATTATTTTTATAATAAAAATATTTCAAAACTGCGAATGATTGAAGTGAATTTATTAATTTCTTTTATAAAAAAGTGATAATTTTAATTTGCAATAAAAAAATTTTGACAACCATCCAGAAAATTGTATAAACAAAATACATGGGGCTTTTTGTAGTTGTAGAGATGAGTTTACCTGTTTGAATTCGCCTTGATCTCTACAAATACAAAAAGCCCCATGTATTTTGTTTATACAATTTTCTGGTTGGTTGTCAAAATTTTTTTATTGCAAATTAAAATTATCACTTTTTTATAAAAGAAATTAATAAATTCACTTCAATCATTCGCAGTTTTGAAATTTTTTTATTATAAAAATAATATTTTTAACACTTTTCATTCAACTTCTTCTCAAAACAAAATCATATTTTGACGTTTGACCATATTTTTTAATTCGCCGTGGAAACAGCTGATGAACGGCTGACGAGATGAGTTTACCTGTTTGAATTCGCCTTGAAAAGTACCATTTGTTGGGAAAATTACTCTTTTAGTTGAAGTTCAGTACCAAGGTATATTTATAGCAGGTAGCCGCGAGATTACAACAATTGTACAATAAAACAAACAACAGGGCTTTTTATTGTTGTTATGCGATACAAACTGTCAAAAAGCAAAGGGGCTGATAAGAGACAAAAAAGACAAAAGATAAAGACAAAAAACTTGTTTGCTATACAACATTTGACAGTTCGTATCGCAAAACGAGCAAATAAAAAATAAATAGCTGGCTTTCCGAGACTACCTGCTATAAATATACCTTGTTCAGTACCAAGGCGAATTCAACTACAGCAACAGAAACAACATAGGGTTTTTTGCATTGCATTGTTAGTGTTTACGGCTCGAAATGTCAACCATTCTTAACAAAACACTAACAAATCAAAACAAATAAGCTCGAACTGTCAAAACCAGATGCCGTTTCGACACCACCTGTAGTTAATTCGCCTTGTTCAGTACCATTTCAAAATATCAATTTTGCAACACTGAACTAAAAGCTGTTTACAAAGTGTAGAAGTGTATACAGCACGCTTTAACCAAGGATCATTTTTTTATTTTTAAAAATGTTAAATAAATTAAAATTTAACAACTTGGTAAGTGGGAATGCACTTAATAAAACATATTTAATTCAAAATTTGTTTAAAATTCAAGGTAATATCTAATAAAAAAGGCATACAACAGTCACGAATACAAACCATTAATAAGCTCGTGCACAAAATTCGTAAACTGAAGACCCTTTTGGAAAAACATCCGGATAATACAAAATGCAAAGAACGTATAAGGAAGTCAACGGAAACAATGGAATTATTAAAGGTTAGATTTATTTTATAAATTTTCATATTATTCGAATGTGTGTTCTAAGTCAAATTGCAATCCTCAAAAGCTTTTATACTTTAATAGTCTTATTTATTTATTAAATTATTATGGATTGTAAGCCCTGTCGGCCAAATTAATCCAGCTTAATCGTATGGCAAATAGGTATTACATTTTTTTTTTCTTATTTCTTAAATAATGTACATATAACTATTTTTAATACCCCTTTTCAATATTTTCCAGGAATATTTTCTATGCATTATCAGAATTTTCGTTTTGTATATTTCTGTTACGAGGCTTTCTTTAAGCTATCCTTTGGCTAGCAATGAAGTAAATTGTCAAGAAAATGTATACAACTATTAGATACCAGCAGAATGTAATGCATTTTCTGGCCCGCAACGGCCTTTATCAGCATTCTTTGTATCTTATAACTGGATAGTGCCTATTGTAAATTTTATGTATTTAACTTAATTATTTTAACAAATAGAATCTGGGAATTTATTTTTCATGCTGAGTACATTTTATTCTGATAGAGCATACAACATATTACTGGAAAATATTGAAGGAATAAGACTATTAAAGTATAAAAGCTTTTGAGGACTGTAATTTGACTTAGAATACACATTCGAATAATATGGATTAATAAATAAATAAATAAAATTTATATAATAAAATGTACCCAGCATGAGAAATAAATTCCTAGATTCTATTGGTTAGATTTTTTTATGAAAGAAAATGAATTTTTTCCTTTTAATATTTTTCAGAAACTCACACGAGTGAATATAATGAAAAAAATTTTACTTATGGATAAACCAGCTCCGGTTGTTTTAACTAATGGCTTAGCTACACCAGAAGAGGTGGCTGTAGCCTTACTATCAATGAATAAAGTAATGCAGGTATTGTTAGTCAGATTCAAAACGGAGTTGCAATTGAATGAGGTGAAAAGTGATGAGTGGAAACAAGTCTTGATGGAATCGAGTAAACGCCGACAAAAGATCGAAAAAACTGAAGAAAAACGGCGTAAACGTTTGGAATTAAAGCAACAGAAGGCAATGAGTTGTAAACGGCAAGAATGGTTACAAGAAAATCAACAGGCAATTGAAAGGACAAACGTGTCAGATGATATCAATAGCCAAGAATCGACAATAGGTAATTGGCAAATAGAGGAGTTATCAAAAAATAATAATATTGCAGAAGCCGATGAAAAATTGAATAATAAATCTAAAAAGGAATTGAAACGATCTTTAAAGGTAAAGCCCATATCCAACAAAATAGATACACCCAAGAAAAAACAGAAGGTTTTCTTGAAAAACTTAGAAGAATCTACAATTATTGGTAATACTAAATCTGAAGAAGAGAATAAAAATGATAGTGAAGAAACACATATTTTTATTCAAAATTCCGAAAAAGAAGAACCAGAAGAGTCTTTAGTGGTTGATCCTTTTTTTATAACAGACAATGGTGAGAATTACTTGTCTACTGCTGTTGCAAAAAAAAATGTTTTTGAGGAGGAGGATAGTTATAAGGAAAGAAATAGCTTTCATATGATTAAATTAAATAACTCTGATAAAAAGTCATTTAACCTTAAAAATCGACACCAACAATCTTGGGTTAAAAATCAAAATGATTTTAGACAAAAAATGCAACATAACAAAAATAAGTGGAAAAATAATGAAGGAAACAGTGAACAATCAAATGAATATAATACTAGAAGAGGAAAAGAACAAAATAATGGAATTGAGAAATTTTCTCAAAACGATTGGAATAATAAAAAAAATAATCTAACAAAAGAGCAAAGCTTTAAAAATAATAAATTTGCTATTATTAAACAACCAAATAAACTACATCCTTCATGGGCGGCCAAGCAAATTTTAAAACCAGTAATTACCGAATTCCAAGGTAAAAAGATAACTTTTGGAGATGATGGAGCAAGTAACCATACACAAAATCTTGAATCCAAGTACCAAACAAAGCCTCTTAAAACTGAAATTGAATCGTTACATCCATCCTGGGCTGCTAAGCAAAAACTAAAACCTACTATAACCGCCTTCCAAGGAAAAAAAATTACTTTTGATAATGAAGATTAATAAAAAATAAGGAGTTTCGTTTTATTAAAACAAAATTTTTTTTATTACAAATGATGTTTAAGCTTGTACCTTGGGTAAATAATGACCTCGTATTTTATCTGTATTAACTAATTTCTCTATGTCTACGCCAGGAAATTTACGACGTAATACTTCATGGTCCATATTGGGATTACGACGTAAAATCATCATGACCTCATTACGTGAACGGCTGAAAAAAATATTATTTCAGTTAATATTTTTTAAATACAGTTAATCTTATTAACAACTTACTTTTTGGCTTTACGTTTTTCATTGTACAATTTTTCACGGTATTGCAATAAGAATTTGCGTACAGCTCTGCCACCATAACCAATGGAGCGGGTTTTTATCCATCTCACATTTAATTGGGGTGGTAAAACATGCTCACAATATCTACAGGAATAAAAAATTCAAAGTTTAAAAGATTTCTGAATTTTAAATAACAAATAAATAACACATTTACTTACTTGTACATGTATCGCACACCCAAACTATTGGAAACCAAACGTTGTGGCCTTTCTCCTGCCTCTCCTGTTTCTAACAAATGATAAGCCTTATTACGTTCTCTTACTACTGTTTCTAAATTTTTCATTGAAATTTTAACTTTATCTAGACGTTCTGGACTTGGAAACAATTCCATTTGATCACTACATTCATGTTCCATTGTTAATAACATGTTACGTTCCTTAAGTAAAATATACCATAACTGATGTAATTCCTTATTAGATTTAATACGCAATTCATCCAATTTCCAAGCTCTTCCAACCTTAACCTCATTTTCGGACCAATTTTTAGAATCGTCGAAAAATTGCATTAAATTATTATTAGGTAGTGTAGTAGAAAATTGGCGATTAAATACTGTTACACTTAAAGAGTTGATGGGGGTTTGGAAACAGCGGTCAGATCTGAAAAACTATTTTTGTTACATAAAATAAAAGAAATTTAGGCAAAAAAGTACCTTAATATTTTTGACGAGTTTTTGTGAGCATGTTGAAAAGATAAATTGCCTATGGAATAGCACAGATTCCTTACACTTTGTGTAACATTAATTACTTTAGTTAATCCAGACATCTTATAAATTTTTAAAATAAAACCAACAGATTATGTCTGTGATAAAACCGGTAGATTATTCCACTGATTTTTATTATAATTTGTGATTTTTATTCTAATACCACAAAAAACATGCAGAACAGCTGTGGTAATGCCACACTGAAAAAAACTTTTGGCAACAACAATTTACAGAATCACATAATCGTTAGTGCCAAGGCGAATTCAACCACGTAAACTCATCTCAAGGCGAATTCAAACAGGTAAACTCATCTCTACAACTACAAAAAGCCCCATGTATTTTGTTTGTACAATTTTTTGGTTGGTTGTCAAAATTTTTTTATTGAAAATTAAAATTATCACTTTTTTTTAAAAGAAATTAATAAATTCACTTCAATCATTCGCAGTTTTGAAATATTTTTATTATAAAAATAATATTTTTAACACTTTTCATTCAACTTCTTCTCAAAACAAAATCATATTTTGACGTTAGACCATATTTTTTAATTCGCCGTGGAAACAGCTGATGAACGGCTGACGAGATGAGTTTACCTGTTTGAATTCGCCTTGACTCATCTCTTCAACTACAAAAGGCCCCATGTATTTTGTTTATACAATTTTCTGGTTGGTTGTCAAAATTTTTTTATTGCAAATTAAAATGATCACTTTTTTATAAAAGAAATTAATAAATTCACTTCAATCATTCGCAGTTTTGAAGTTTTTTTATTATAAAAATAATATTTTTAACACTTTTCATTCAACTTCTTCTCAAAACAAAATCATATTTTGACGTTAGACCATATTTTTTAATTCGCCGTGGAAACAGCTGATGAACGGCTGACGAGATGAGTTTACCTGTTTGAATTCGCCTTGGTTAGTGCAAACAACAAAACAGGTTGGCAAATATAACAACTGTTGTTATTGTAAAAAGTTACAGAATCCCACTACAGGGCTTTTAAGACCACCTGTAATAAATTCGCCTTGCCTAAGTTGGAACACCAATGTCAAATTTCGTGTATATGAGCCAAAATTTGTACATGTGTGCGTTAAATTTATATGAAGTCAATTTTGACAATTCGGTTCCACTCGGTTATTTTTATAGAGTAGCATGTCCACACTCCCAAATGAGTCTACCTTTTGTAAATATACCTTGATATTACAAAACTTTACATGAGGTCTTCACCTGACAATTTTTATTTATTACATACATACTTTTGGCTAGTTGTTGTTTTTTTTTTTAATTTGTGTTTTCATTTTGAAGGCAAAGTGTTGCTTTTTTAATGTCTTGGTATGTGTATTTTTGACAGCTCATTATAAGATTGTTGTTAAAAGATTTCTCATAACAACTGTCCCATAATATTTATTATAATATTAATATGAACACTATTTGAGAGTCATTACTTACATGGGGTCGTCACCTGAGATATTATCTGATATAATATGTGAGAGAACGTCGGCAGAATGAGAGAACAAATTTCTTCATGTTAATCTTAATCTTAAACAAGGGGAACACGTATG
The DNA here is from genome assembly GCA_949318255.1 of Pollenia labialis. Taxonomy (NCBI): domain Eukaryota; kingdom Metazoa; phylum Arthropoda; class Insecta; order Diptera; family Polleniidae; genus Pollenia; species Pollenia labialis. Next base: position 12,966,272 of record OX439139.1, read on the forward strand.
TTATAAGATTTTATAATCGAATGATTCTCGTACTGTAAACTTGTGTCGTTTTTATTATTTTTTTTAGTTATTTCTATTTTTTTAGTTAAAAATTTTGTTTTTTAAACACTTATCACAAGATTTTCACTATTTGCACTAAAAAACTAAACTTTTTAATGAATGCGTCTTCCTCTTATTTTATATGTATGTATGTATGTGTATTTTTGACAGCTCATCTTATAAGATAGTTGTTATAAGATTTCTTATAACAACTGTCTCATAATATTTATTATAATATTAATATTAACACTATTTGAGAGTCTACACGTAAGATAATATTCTCTGCGATTGAATTTGACGTTTGCTGATATAAAAATCTTATATCTTATCTCACGTGGAGACCCTGTGTTAAGATTATACTCTCTGCGATTGAATTTGACGTTTGCTGATATAAAAATCTTATATCTTATCTCAGGTGGAGACCCTGTGTTACTACCCGTCTACAACTGACATGACTTGCTGTTATAACTTGAAGTTATAAAAGCGTTGTTAAAACATTTGCATTAACAACCGTGCTATAACATGAGAAAACTTCTAACATAACACTAACATCATATTAGTGTTAAAGTTAAGCATTTTATGTCAGTTGTAGACTGCATGTTATATGAAGTTTGACGTTTATTATGACAAAAAATTGTCAAGTGAAGACCCCATGTTACACAACGTTTCCATTTGACAGTACTGGCAAGACAATAATGCTTTGTTAATACATGAGTTTTTAAACGCTTTTCAGCAAACTATTGATTAAAGCCATAATTATGTAAACCGCAACGCAAGGCCAAAGAATTACATTGAAAGCAAAAACAAAGTCATAAATATGTTGTAGTTGTGTTTCCATTCGTAATCTACCCATAAATTTCTAATCAAGCAATCAATAATCATGGAAACCGTATATATGCAATAAAAAGTTTTTCCTTGTGGCAAAAACAATGGCCCATATTCATAGTCAAAAATAAAGTCGACTTTTTTTAAAGTATATTTTAAAACAATGGTGTTCACATGCATTTAAACCCGGTTTTTATTAAAAGTCGACTTTATTTTTGACTATGAATATGGGCCAAAATATTTATCCGGCTGATGGGACTTGTAGTATAGGGTTTCTGTTAAAAAAATACTACATTTGTACTAAGGCCCATCTATCAATTCTGCTTATGGTGCTATCAGACGGGATGTATTTTACATGTGTACTGTCAAATTTTCCATCTGTAAAAGTTGTACACATCGTGTGATACATATGAAACTTTGCATGTGTAAAATACATGTGGAAATACATATGTAATTTTTTCGATTAGAACACGCTCTATTTTCCTGTGGCAAACATAAACAAAACAGCTGGTTTGTTTTGAAACAAAATTGTTTTGTTTACATTTATAGGTTATGTCATAAGGAAAAACATAAGCAGGTGTGATAGCAAAAATTATGAATCGTATGTAAAATGGAAATTTTGACATACATACGGAATTTCATATGGTAAGAAAAGTGACAGTACATATGTAAAATACATCCCGTCTGATAGCACCTTTACTTGTACAAAAACAAAAAACCACATGTACTTTGTTTGTGTAAAATTTCTTTTAAGCTGTCAAAAACTTACTACCACATAAACAAAGCAAAGGGTAAAAAGTGCATGTTTAGCATAAGTGGGCAAAAACGAGTATTTACGTATTGAAAATGAGTTAATATTTTGAAAATACCCTACATTTGCCTTAAAATAATATATCAGCTAGGTGCCCCGGTAGGCTAGTCTATCAGTGCGAGGGTTGCGGGTTCGATTCCCGTCAGAGACTCTGGTCTGCTTGAATACAATTTGTAATTGTATTTGTAACTTTTATGGCCAATTTTCAGGATTGATATTAAAACACATTTATGTTTAAAATCGTTTTAAATACAAAATTCTCTTCTTCAATAAATACTTATTTATTTATTTATTTATTCATTTATTTACGTAATATTAAGCCATTTAGGCCAAAAATCAATATTACAAGTAATAAATGCTTAACTTAATTCACCGATGTGGTACACTTAATTAAAACTTAAGTTTCTATTGTAATATTTTAGCAAGGTGGCCTCGATCAAAATGTATTAACAAAGTGACCTCAGTACTACAACAATGAAACAATAGAAAAAACAACAGGCATTTTGTTGCTAGAATTGAGACGGCAAATGTCAAAAATGTAAATAAACAAAAAAAAATGACGACAAACGTCACACACGAACAAAATCACTGCAAACAGCTGCGCTTGTGAGGCCACTTTATTAGTACATTCTGGCCTCGATATCACAACAATACAACAACAACAACAGGCAAAGCCATAACAATCAGCTGTTGTTTGAGACCACCTTGTAAATAAGTTTACTTCTTATGATATTTTTTTTGTATTTAGTAGTGCTACCATACTTTATCTTATTTAAATAAGACTTTTCAAATAAAACTCAAAAACGCAATCTGTATTTAAAATCGATTTAAGTTTTTATGAAAATTAACTTAATTTTGATTTAGATACTATCCTGAAAATTGGGCATTATTAAATTAAGTAAATAAAAATAAAATATCAGTACTGTTTCTCTACGCTTGAAAATATCCGAAAAAATCCCTACAAAAAGGGAAAATTCCCCAGTATTGGCAGTACTGGCTCAACCCAATAATTGCGCTGCCAAATTTAATTTCTAAATACAACCCTTTTCCAAGCAACCCTGGTTTAGTTAATCTGTACGCCATTTTTAACGCATTTCATTTATCTATTGTTGGTGTATTTTATTCAGCTATATTTGCATTTTCGTCGGCAAAACAGATACAAATTATTTATTTCTGTAAAAAGTGTACTTACTGATTGTGTTAAATTTAATAAATTACACAATTTTGGAATAAATTTAAACAAGATTTTTTAAAATTGATTTAATGTAAGTAGTTTAATAAGTGTTTTTACTTTAATAAAAAATTGCAAAAGGAAAACGCCATTTTTTTTCTTCTATGCAAAAAATTTCTTGTTTCAGTGACCAGCGTCGTTTTTTTTCTAACCTCATTGTGTTTTAATTATTTCTATACACTAGTTTTATTACTTAACAAGAAAGACGAGCATTTTTGAGAAAATGGATAGTAGCAATGCTGTAGAAAATCGTGAAAAGGACCGTGATCGCCGCGGGCGTGGAGCACGTGGATCTCGTTTCTCTGATGCTGATGCAGCCGGTAGTACTGGTGGCAATGGCAGCGGTAGCGTTAATCGTGATCGCAGTCGAGAAAGACGCAATTGCCGCATTTATATTTCAAATATCCCATATGATTATCGCTGGCAAGATCTTAAAGATCTTTTCAGACGTGTTGTTGGATCTGTGGAATATGTTGAACTTTTTCATGATGAAAATGGTAAAGCTCGTGGCTGTGGTATTGTTGAGTTTAAGGATCCTGATAATGTTGAAAAGGCTTTAGAAAAAATGAATCGTTATGAAGTAAATGGACGTGAACTGGTGGTGAAAGAGGACCATGGTGAACAACGTGATCAATACGGTCGCATCATACGCGATGGTCCTGGCGGTGGCGGTGGAGCTGGTGGTGGCCGTGTCGGCGGGTCAGTAGATCGTGGCGGTGATCGCGGATTTTCTCGACGTGATGACGATCGATCGTAAGTAGATTTTTTTTTAAATATTGTCTTATTCGGTTAAGCTATATCACAATAAACAAATATTTGACGTCCGAAAATGTAACACAACTACATATTTATTTATTTTATTTAAGAGTTTATATTGTAATAAAAATCTATAAAACCCAAAAACCATATTACGCATATGTGGCATGTCATAACGTCCAGAGACATAGTGTCCATCAAAAAAGTGTCATAGTGTCCATGGGCAATATGACATTTTTAAAAGTGTCATAATGTCCATCAGAGGGGTGTCATATTGTCCGCGGACGTTATGACACTGCAGAGTGGTTTTGTCCTCTATGGTATAACATCCGATGGCCGGCTGTGCAGAGAAGCTTTAGTTAGCGATGCCGGTACTTGTTCTACCACAGAGGAGAAAACCCTTGCTACCGTCCGAAGGCCGCATATCCCGAAACGCTTTAGTTTTTCGCCAAAAAGTTTTGTGTTTTCGTTATATATTTAATATATACATACGTCCAGAGAAAAAATAAAACAATTTTTAAAGAAAATTTTAACCATATTATGGTTAAATTAGTTTCTTTTAAAATAGTTTTGTTGGTTGTGACCTTAATGACTCATGTTTTTCTCTGCTTATATGTAGATCTTAATTTGTATTTAACTTAGTTATGGACCTTATAACATGTTTAAAAATGACAATGTCCATTTGCAAAGTGTCCTAGGACACTGTGTCACTGGACGTTATGACATGCCACCTACTCATACATACATACATATGTCTTAAAATCTGAGTACCCAGCTAGCATTTGGCTGATTATTTTTTGTAAAAATCAACTAAGTGATTCTTTGCAGATCAGTTTTGATGATTAAAAACTGATTTATCACTTAAGTGATTGAAAAAGGATTCAAATATCGCACCCGTTCAACAATACTGTATTAACTCAAAATTTAAAAATTTTCAGTAGAAACAAAACAATTTTCAATTTAACATTACAGGCATATGAAAAAGAATTTTTAAAGCAGCCGTTTCATTACAAAAAAGTGGGCAAAATTGCACAATATTTTTACAGTGGGTAGATATGAATATTACGTATCCATTTTTTCCAAAAAGTGAAAAAATAAAAATTTTGAGTTAATACAGTATTGTTGAACGAGTGCGATATGATTCATTTATAAGTTTAAATAATGATTTTTAAATATTTTGAATTTTTGTTTTTGTCAAATGAAAAAAAAAATAGAAACTTTCATGTTTGCCAAATAAATAAGAAGCTTGGCTTAACAAGAAGCCCAAAAATTATTGACAATTTATGAACATAAATGTTAGTGCACATTGTTTCTTCTCTTCTTGGCGAAAAACCAATAACTTTTGTATGTTTTAAAATAAAGCTGGTTCGCATAATCAAAAGAAAAATGATATGTAATATGTATAATCCAAAACAGTATAGTTTACGATTGAAAAATAAGACGAAAACGACTCATTGATGATTATAAAAACTACAATTAAATTGATCAAAAAAGAATCAGAAAATTGTATCACAAATGATTATTTCAGGTGATTCATCGGTAGGGTACCATTTTCTCACAACGAGAGTATCATTTATGATTGAAAAATGAACTCATATACGGGTATTTTGCTATTGAAGCTGATTCCTAAATGATTAGATTATGATACAAAATGCTAGCTGGGAAGTGACTAAACATATTCTTAAACAATTGTTTGATTTTGCAAAACGTTTGGTAGATCAAACATAATTTAATAGTAAATTAACAACATATCGTCGCCACTTTATTGCAACATAGTCATATCATAAAAAAAAGTTGCAATAAAGAGCGATATAATAAAAATTGTTAAAAAAAAAAAATAAATACATAAAATTGAAAATTAATTAATTATGTTATACTGCTATTTTTATTTTCGTCAAATATTTGTTAAGTGTGAACATGCTATTAATACTATTAATTAAAGCTTATCGGTAGCAAAAGGTCGACATTTGTCGGACGTATAAGAAGTTTATCATTATTACAACTTTAATTTAACATAAAGTAAGCGATAAGTTAAAGGCAAGTTCATCCATCTTGTCTAATATGTGAAGTTGTAAACATAACTTTAATACAACGTCGCATAAATCCTACCTTTTACTAACGTCAATAGCCTTAAATCGTACAAAAGATATTGTTCGATTTATTGAAATTAATTTGATCCTAGTATAGGTATATACGTATATGTGACCTCCGATAAAGGGACCTTGTGTGTGAAAATGAAGTTTTGAGAAAAACGCATTTAAAGTTATTCTGCACCCTTTTAGGTACCAGAATCCATTCTTAAGTCTTAACCCGTTTTTTGACACACTAGGTCCCTTTTCACGGAGAAGGTCACATATGATGCATTGAAAAGTGTTTTTCTGTTAAATATGTATGTACATATGTGAAATAAGTTGAATCTTTTTTGTAATGTCAGTGCCTTGCTAGTTCCAACAAATATTTTTTTAAATATTAAGTTTTTAACGCGAAAAATATATAATTGATGTGGATAAATAGCAATTTTTGGAGTTGGAAGTTGGTATACCGTGAATCACCGCATGCAAAAGAGCGCTAACCTCTTCTGTTTCATTTAGTGGAATTTGTACCTTCAACTGTTTCACTTAAAAGCTGTCTATTCTTCGACAGTTTCTTTTTAAGACCGTTTTTTTTAATCTGTACATACCTACCACTGGCATCTTTTGAGGGCGGAACCGATTAGAAGCAATGTCAAATCTTTCCAATTTTTTTTTTTATTTCTGCTGCCTGCTAACTTTGACTAAAACCACAAGCAATGTCTTGATTTAATTTCAATAAATCAACTATTGCTTCTAATTGTAATTGGCTTGAATTTTTATCTCGTTTATTGATCTTCATTGGTATAGTAATTTGTTTATAAAACATGAATACGTGAATTTGGCTTTTTTTCTTTAAGAGTTCATATTGTAATAAAAAGCCATAAATAAACACATTTTTAGTGTATTAATCACATTTGAACTCAAAATGTTTGTTTTTTTACTTTTTTGGAAAAAATGGACACCTAATATTTATATCTAAACACAAAAAATATCGTGCCATATTATCTTCTTTTTGGTAACGAAACGGTTGGGTTAAAAACTATTTTCATTTGCCTGTAATGTAAAATTTAAAATTGTTTTGCTTCTATTGAAAATTTTTAAATTTCGAGTTAATACAGTATTGTTGAACGGGTGCGATATGATTTTTTCAATTATAAAGATCACTAAATCATAAACAATAATATTGCACTTTTTTTCGTCAAATATATGTATGTTAATTGTGACATGCCCTAAATACTATTAATACATCGTTCGGTAGTTAAAGGTAGACATTTATCGGACGTATAACAAGTTTTTCATTGTTACAACTTTAACTTAACCTGAAGTGAGCGATAAGTTTAAGGCAAGTTCATCATCCATCCTGCTTTGTATAATAAGTTGTTATAATGCAAAATATTTTTTTTAACTACGTCGCATAAATCCTACCTTTTACCATGGTCAAATCGTGCTAAAAATATTTGTCTATTCATTGAAATAAATTTGAACCTAGTATAGGTACAAACATACATATATACGAATATGTTGCATTGAAATTTGTTTTTCGTTTAAATGTGTTAAATAAGCCGTTTTGTTTTTTATGTCAATGCCTTGCTAGTCGCGACAAATATTTTTTTAATTGTAGGTTGTACATAGAGTGATTCTCAATCTTATTCGTCTTGTTTATTGCGAGGTATTCAAATTAAAATTTTATCAAGAATTTAACTTGAATTTTTAATTTAAAATAATAATTTTTAATATGTCCATACCTAAAAGACAATACAAAAAAATTAATGATCCGACCACTGGCATCGTTTAAGGGCCAAATTTTTTTTATTTCTGCTGGGTCAGGTTGATTGAAACCACAAGAAATAAAACATTGTTTCTAATTGTAATTCGCTTGGACATTTATCTCTTTTATTCACGTACCTTAGTCTAGTATTTTGCATATAATTTTTTTATTTGCAAAAGGTTTTGTCACAATTATTCGTTAAATATCCATTTGCTGGTAATTCGGAAAAATTATTTCAAAAAAATCAGTACTAGGCTTGCAAAAAAGCAAATGCAAACTGTCGTAGCTCTTTTGTTAAATTCAACAACACAGAGTTTCCGTTGGATTTTATTAAAGAGCTTCGATATTTTTCATTTGCTCTTTTGCAAGCCTAATGCTGAACTCCGCTATGATAAATTTGAGTTTTGTATTTGCAAAATACTAGACGGAATCGGATATTTGCTAAACTTTAAGAGATAATCTATGCATATTGCTAACTGTTTTGTAGAACTCGCCAAGAACATTCCATTGATAAAAATTTTTTTTAAAGAACGGGCTCATTTAAAATTCCGGATCGTTTTAAATTTTTGTAATAGTTGAGGTGCTCTACTTTGGAAACAACGACAACCGTAATAAATAAAGCTGATTATTCTATATTTTCCATTTGAACTTGCTCCATTTTTGTGATTTTTTTTTACTTTTTTAAAATGAAATTCTATTATAGTTTTTACATTTTCAATATGTATAAGTCTACAAAAATTTCTCTTAGGAAAGAAACTCCAATTAAAGTGCAAACAATTGAAACCAGGAAGTGCATAAGGAAATTCTTCAGGGATGACAGAATTATTTTTTGGCAAACAATTTAATGTAGTTTAAACAATAACATTGGACCTAATTGTTAAAGGCGTTGTCGTTAACGCCTTAGTCGTTTTTTGAAACAGACTAATCGCCAATTTTTCCAAGTTCAGTTATAATTAACTATCAGTTATAGCTGTCAAAACATATTGTTAACTGGAAGTTAAACTATTAGTTAATTTTAATGAAAATACATAATTTGTGTGTAAATTTAAACTATAATAAAATCGACTCACTTGGTAACGACAACGCCTTACACAATAAGGTCGAATATTTATTGATATGTGATTTTTTTTTAAATCGTGTTTTAAATGTGTTCTTACATTGTTTATTTCTGTTTAACTCGCAAGTGGGAAAAATTAAAAGATGGTGATGCTGCAGAATAAAAATAGCCAATATCATTTGGATCAAATTTACTACGAAAACAAAATGTAAAATTAAATAACGAAATTGTAATTGTATGACTTCTTATTGACACTTAGAACAGCGATTGTTTTCTGCAATGAATAAAACATTTTATATTTTCTTGAGTAAGCTTATAATGCAACTTGTAAAATTTGTATAGGACAATGTAAAAATTTAATATTTGTAATTAAAAAGGATGTTGAATGTCTACAGCGTCTCTGAAAGTGATAAATATTTCATATGTATTAGTTAAATAAAAAAAGGTATTTCAGCGTTATTTTCAGTAAAAAGTCCTTGAATTACAGTAGATAGAAATTAATTTTGTAAGTATTTTCATAATATGTAATTATATATTGTATTGTAAATCATTTTTATACATATTTGATTATTCTTTTTGATAATAATCCATAACAGCTACACCTGCAATATAATAAATAAAATTCTTATAAAAATGGTAATAATAATTACAGTTGGGTTCATATGTACAGCTTGCTGCGTTTGATATGTATGGATATTGTTATTATTTCTTCTATGATGGTTTGTTTCCTTGTTTTGTTTTTATACATTGTTGAATTCTTCCTTTTAGATCTGGTCGTAATAATTTTAACATGATGTCAAATGATTTTAATAATCAACAAGGGAATTATAATTATTATGGGCTTTCTGCTTCGTTTTTGGAGAGTCTCGGCATTACTGGACCTTTGCATAATAAAGTTTTTGTTGCGAATGTGAGTATTTAAAAAAAATGGTATCGATTGATTGATTCTTTGTTTGAATTAAATTGAAGATGATAATGATGACTACATAACAAAAAGTATAGCAATTTTAATATGTGTTACCCTAGTGTGTGTTTAGGAAGCAGTTAGTTTTAAGAAAGATATACATAATTGTTTTTATTGGGACGCAATTTCAAAACATGTATTGTGAGAGTAACATTTCTTTTTTTTTATCTTTCAAACGAATGGGCTTGTAAAATGTTTGCTTTAATCTTTTTTATATAATTAACCTATTGTTCTTTCTTATTTTTTAAGAAATGTTTTAAAAAACCTTAGGCAAAAGATCTTAATACTTCGGGGCTTGTCTGTGATTTTATTTGAAAATTTATAGACTTTCTTGACTACAATTTTGCGTTGTACCAAAAAATTGTGCTTTAAGGTTTTGTTTTCGTTGGTTTCCTAAGCTGAAGTTTTGGAAGTCCTACTTTGGCTGCTGCTTAAAATATGTTTGTTATAATTATAGGACATCAAGAAACATAGATTTTAAATATGTACTTATAATGAAGGTCAAAATATATATCTGAAATAAATATTAAATTAAAGTGTTGCTCTTAAAATCCCTCGGAAAGTAATATACTATGCTCTGAAATTTGTTAAATTGTTTTTTAAAAAAAGTTGTTTTGTTTTCAATAAAAAATATTCTTACTACCTACTTTAAGCCGCCAATTGGGGCTTTAAATTTGTATTAATCAAAGAAACATTAAAATCGAAGTAAATGAAGTATTTCTTTGGATTAGTTTCGTTTGCTAATCTTGTTTACGTTTAATTTTTCTTCCGACTTCTAATACAGTTTTATTAACGTTTCATTTATGCAGTATGCAGTCAGTCAATTGAAAGGTTTTTGAAAAGAATCTGCTTTATTGGGATTGCTTTTTGTGTGTGTTCTTTTTTTAAATTTTTAAATATTTTACTTTTCTCCAAACTCTAGCTTGACTACAAAGTGGACTCGAAGAAACTTAAACAAGTCTTTAAATTGGCTGGTAAGGTGCAGAGTGTAGATTTATCTTTGGACAAAGATGGCAATAGCCGTGGTTTTGCAGTCATTGAATATGATCATCCCGTAGAAGCCGTACAGGCAATTTCCATGTTGGATCGCCAAATGTTGTACGATCGTCGTATGACAGTGCGTCTAGATCGTATACCAGATAAGGGCGAAGGTCTAAAATTGCCTGAAGGTTTGGGTGGTGTTGGTATCGGTTTGGGCCCAAACGGTGAACCTTTAAGAGATGTTTCTCGCAATTTACCCAACAACAATCAAAGTAATTCATCCCAAATGGGTGGTGGTAATATGATGAGTAGTGGTGGCGGTGTCGGCGGCGGAGGTAGTGTTGGCATGGGTAGTGGTGGCATGGGTAGTGGTGGAATGGGTGGTGGTGGCATGGGTGGTGGTGGCATGGGTGGTGGTGGTAACATGGGCGGTGGCGGCAATATGGGCATGGGCAATTCAAATGTGGGTGGTATGTTTGGCAATAATTCAGTAGTGCAACCCAGTCCCGTAGCTCCTGTAGGACCAAACAATAAACCCTTGAATTCTAATTCTGGTTTAAATTTGAGCAACTTAAACACTTCAAATTTGGCTGCTTTAACGAATGTCGTAGGTGGTCTTGGTGCTGCCCTGTCCAATCCACTTTTGACCACTTCCCTTACCAATTTGGGATTAAATTTGGGTAACCAAGGAGGAGGAGGCAATGATGATTCTATATCTTCTGCTAATGCTGCTCTTTCGAATAACTACAGCACGGGAGGCAACAACTACAGTTCAGGATTTGGCGGTAGTTCGTCAAATTTTAGCTCACAGGTCGGCGGCAGTGGTGGCGGGGGAGGAGTCCCTTTTAATTCATATAACAGTTCGAGTGGAGGAGGTGGTGTGGACAATGATTATAATTCGAGCAATGCTATTGATATGTATGGTGGTGGTTCGGGTGGCAATAATCCCGGTAATATTGGTGCTAATGTGCGTAAATCGGATACCATTATCATCAAAAATGTGAGTATTTTATAGATTGTTTGTAAGATTTGTATTTATACATAAAAAAGTAGTTGTTAAGCATAACACAAGGGAACAAGGTTTTTTGTTGATGAAGAACTGAATGTTATACCATGTTCGTACGAAAGAGTTTATTCGTAATTCACTCTCTCATTTGTAATTTGAGAGCGGATTATCTCATTTGTACGTAATTAGATTTTTATTACCCTGTTGTGGATTACTTTAAAATCAATGTGATCTCTAATTTTTATCGGTTTTTTCCATCACACTAACACTAACAAAATAAGTAAAGAAATGAATTTTTTATTTTAAAATTTAATGGAATCCAAAAAGAATATATGTATATATTTTATATGTATGTATTTCTTTGAAATAATATTTCTACTTACATTTTCTTTCCATTCTTAATACAAGAAACCACAAACAAACAATTAATTTAGCAATAAACAAAAAAAAAAAAAAGAAGAAGAAAAAGAACTGTAAAAACCGATTAGGAAAATGCCGTGGGAACATGGTAATTCAAGTAAGTAATAAAAACAGAGAGCGACGTAATCCAAAGCACTGTGCGGACATGGCATAATTTTTAAGGTAATTTGTTACGCTGAATCCAAATCTGCACTTATTATTTTTCCATCAGCTCGACTTTTCGTTAAATACCGCATGGTTCAGAAATAGGGTACTTCCGCTTTAAAAATTACTAAAAAAAAAAATTAGCTTTTTTTTATTCACAATTTACTGAGAAAACTTGATGAAAATCGCGATTTCCATCGATTTTTATGATCAATGTCTCATTTTGTTCATAGGTTATGTGGTTTAAAGTATTAAGACTTTAACTTTTTCCCGTTATGGATTTTTCATGATTTTTATAAAATACATTTTGGCATTTTTTGTACTTAAACAACCATTACTCTGAAATTAGTTTGGTGATTTCCAAAATATTGGTTATTTTTCAAAGCTAACAATTAATCTTTAAAAAAATTACATTTTGAAAATCGCTTGGTGAAGAGTAAAGCGTTTAAAAATTGGAAAAATACCATTAGTACCTGTAACTTAAAAATGCTAGCTGTTGGAGAAAAACGGAGATTAGGTTTAAAATCAGTGATCTCAAATTGGTAGAAAATTGCATCAAAGTTCCAATCAACAAAAAAATTTTAAGTTTGTTCCGTTGAGATATTCAGGCATGTTCTAAAAATCGAAATGAAGTGGATTTAAAATCGCACAAATTTTGAAAACGAGCCTATAAAGAAAGCTCACAAAAATATTCCATTTTATATTCTTTATACTTTGAGCCCCAATCATCTTTACAAGAAACAAAATTTAAAACAAGAAAAACTACAGTCATATTGTAAATAATCTCGTTCGATTTGATTTCCACTTCATTTCGATTTCTAGAACATGCCCGATTATTATTATTATAACTCTCTATATTTGAGATTGTTAATTTTTTTATTATTAATTTTTTTGAACCAGATTCCACTTAGCTGCACTTGGCAAACATTACGCGATAAATTCCGTGATGTGGGTGAAGTAAAGTTTGCCGAAATACGCGGTAATGATGGAGGAGTTGTACGTTTCTTTAAGGAAAGGGATGCAGAATTAGCCATAGGTTAGTTTTTATTTGAATTTATAGACTTTTATGGTATAATATTAAATGTAATCAATTTTGTATACTCTTTTTAGCTCTTATGGATGGCTCCCGCATGGATGGCCGTACCATTAAAGTCTCTTATTTTTAAATAACAAAAAAAAACTAATTTATCTTATCAACCAACTTTAATTAAACACCTGTATTTTTAGAATTAATTACGATGTAAAAACTTTATTTAAACCTTTTAATCTTTAAATAATTTTCTCATTACAAAATTTTTTGTCTATTCTGCTACTTTACTCCTACTCTCTCTCTCTCTCTCTCTCTCCTCTACTACTATTATTTTATACAATTTTTTTTTAAGAAAAATAACTTGCTAAAAGTAAGCTTTTTATGATTTTTTTTATACTTTGAGCGTTCTGATCTGCTATTTTTATAAGTTTAAACTTAAGAAGAACCTTCACATACATATTTCTTTTGAAATACTACCAAAATAATAAAGAAAAAATATATGTGTATGTATTTTAAAGAACAGCACTCACATATAAACAACATTTTTGTGTGCAAGAAAACCTACCGATGTCTTCTCGTCTTTAATGCATTAAAGATATTCACGTCAAAAGTTGTACTCTTCCAAAAAAGTAAAATTGCAAAAACATAACAACCACAAAAAAGAATTTATGCGAAATAGTTGTTCAAGTGGCTGTTGTTACGTGTTTGCTATTTCGCACGAGTGCAACTTTCAATTTGAATACCTTATTATTTTACATTAAAAAGTAAAAAAAAACAGCACTTCCCCTACAAAAAGTTAAGATATTTAAAAATTAAATATAAATTTTATTTAAATGTGTAGTAGCGATTCAAATAAAATAAAAATAAAGAAAATATTTTTTTTTGAGTTTAAATTTCCTCGATGGTAAAAGTACATACATACACTAAAAGGCAGGGGGTTAATTCTGACAGTCGTAATCGAATATTTTTTTTATTCGAAATCAATTTTATTTATAATCAAAATGTATTAATAAAGTGACCTCAGTACTACAACATTAGAAAAAATAACTGGCATTTTGTTGCTAGACTTGAGACGGCAAATGTCAAAATGCCTTATTAAAAAATGTGAAATCACTATTAGTACATTCCGTTTATTATTTTCTTCCAGTCCAAGGCGAATTTACACCAGGGGTATAATCACCGCATTCGTTATCGAGTTATCGTATTGAGTAAACTCGTATTTTCTTGCATACGATAGAAACTGACGTATCGAATGAAACCTCGAGAGATGTAATGTCTTTGGTTACTCGACATTTAAATTAAGATACATACATTGCATTCGATATCGAGTCTCATGAAACCAAAATAAAAAAATTTCGATAAATTTTGCTCGATATCGTGTGCGGTGACCCTATCTTGCTACGTAAGCAGTAGCTGATAACTAACCATGTGTCACGTTCCCGCGACAATTGGGTCTTCATACCGGAACGACTCGGAGCATCAATTGCGCCTACCAAAGATTGCCAATTCAGCAACGCCAATAAAAGTATGTATCTATTTTCTTTCCTCAATTTTTTCTTCCTGTGAGGAGCAGGATAAGCTGGCTAACCTGCTCCGTATTTCATGGGTTCGTGCTGGAGTACAAATAAATCCCGAGCCATGGTACTGCTCTGTTTGCCAACAAATCCTGCACACTAACAGACCAACAGTTAAGTGTGCAGTTGGCAACCAGTGGTGTCACTTAAGGAAAGAGTGCAGCAGATTAAGGGCTCTAAGGGAATGGAGTGAGGACTCCGTTGCATCCTGCTGTGCCAACCGGAAGCGAAGCCCATCAACGTCCTCGGCATTATCTACATCTTTGATGTCAACGACGCTCTCATCTCCTTCCTCCCAGCAGCAACAACAGCAGATGCTCACGCCACAAATTGCTCCAAATATTCCTTGTGACAATATTAATGCTGTTTAATTGTAACGGCCTCCAAAATAAGATCGCGGAGGTAACAAGATTTATGCAGCTACACAAAGTCATGGTCGCAGCGATCCAAGAGATGAAACTAACACCCAACTGCCGACTACAGAGTTGTTATAATTACAATATTCTGAGGGTGGATCCCGGCGAAGCGGCGGTGGAGGCATCACGTTAATCGTCCTCAACTCTGTGCAATACAGTTCTATTTCGCGTGGCCAGAGCATACCGGATCCATATATGTAACTACAGGGCATATCGGTCAGGTCAGGAGCTGCCGAAATAGAATTGTGCAATGTGTACATTCCGCCGGTCAACAGCCTACCTGCAGGGTATCACCCGGACATTGGATTCCTTGTGATTGGAGATTTTAATGCTCATCATGAACTCTGGCACTCGAATCTCGGGGATGATTAGAATGGTACGGCATTAGCGGAACAGATTGATGATTCCACATTTTGGACATTAAACGATGATGCCCCCACCAGAATTATGGGTAATTGCACCAGTTCGCCAGACATCACCATTTGCGGTTCGGGTCTACGACTTTGCAACCAATCGTTTCTCTGGCATCAGACCATTTGCACATAATTATTAAACTTGACAGACTTTGTGAACTCTGAACACCGCTTCAGAGAGTTTACCAACAGCAAATTTAATGATTTACCAATTCCTTCTGACGTGCGCTTCGCAAAAATGAAGTTCCGGAAAGTCGTCCTTGCAGCAGGCGCTTGCTTTATTCCTGCCGGGAGGATCCCGGTCTTAAGACCAGTCAGCGGCGGTACTCGCGGAAGAGCGGGACGAACTTCGCATAGCAAAAACGAGTGATTCCCGAATCAGTCAACTAAACGGACAAATGGTTAAATCATTTAACCACGTGCAACCTAACCTCCAGAGCCAGCAAGCTATGGGCGACTGTCAGATCTCTGACGAATCTGCAGATGCGTGACGATAGGGTCTCGATTACCTTCGATGGAAATACCATATCGGACCCCAACTACTTTGCGCGGCAATATATAGAGCACCCCGTCAGTGATAAGGCGAAAAGAAGTATTGTTTAGAAGGTACACGGTCTTCGAGTTATTGACACACCATACGCATTTTCATCGAGTGAGTTTGCACAGGTCATCGGGGCCGCTAAATCGTCCAAATCCCTTAGCCCCGACGTAATATCCATGCTTATGCTCAAAAATCTGGACGAGCTAGGAGTAGAGTATCTTACAAACGTCCTCAATTTATCACCAACCACCCTAATAATACCTGTAAAGTGGGTTGGATGGGTTCCCCTGCTAAAGCCGGGGAAAGATGCGGCTCAGGAAGACTCATACAGGTCAATCTCCCTGCTGTCCCCGTCGCCAAAATACTTAAGGCACTACTCCCGGAGCTAGTGGAACATTTCCAATTGGCGAACCATCAGCATGGAATCCGCAAGCAGTACAGTACAACAATTTCTCTTGCCGCCATCTCCAAACAAATCAGCCACGGCCTTAATCAAGCCCGACCGTGTGAAAGAACGGCCCTAGTGGCTCTTGAACTATCAAAAGCGTTCGATACGATCAAACATGCCATCCTCTTCAGAGACATAGCGAGTTCTAGTCTTTCGGAAGACAGTCGCTTGTGTAGTTTAGAAACAAGAGGTCGAAGTGCCGTACAATTAAAGGGAGTTCCCCAAGGTGAAGTTCTAACCCCGATCCTGTTTAACTTCTACATGTCTAAACTCCCGACACCTCCCCAAGGTGTCCAAATGATATCGTACGCATACGACTGTTTACAACACTGAAAAAATAAGTATCTATTAAAAGAATTTGAAATAAAATTGCTTTCGAAACGAAAAGGTATTTGATCACGACTGGCTAGAATTATCCCCAGGGGGTTACTTATTACTGGGATGCGAGCGTAATTTTGATACGAAAGGTTAATGCCAATTTGGTATTCTCTATTACTTTCGCAAAAATTTTTTGAAAATGAAGCAATACTATCAATCAGGGCTGTGGAGTCGTCAAGAAAAAGTGATAACTTCGACTCGTTTGTTACACTTTAAGTGGGGAACAGAATAGTCGCTGTAGTACTGCGTTACGAATAGCGCTGCAAGCTGGCAAAAGTTAAAAACGGAAGTTTCAAAGTACTGTCAACATAATACGTAGTTGTAGGTAGTAATCGTTGCAGTTGAAGTACAAAATTCAAATTTTTGAACTTTGTCGCGCTACAAAGCATTCGTCAGTTTCAGCTACTACTACAACTTCTTTATTCTGTTCCAGGCCTTATTCGAATTTTGGGAAAATGCAAAAAACATATGTATAACGGCCGATTAAATGGACCACATTTTTGAACTACTTTGATTCTGAAGTGTTATGCCATTCTTGATTAAAACTCAACAGTTAAAAAATTTAAACCAGCTGAAATATAGAAAAAAATAGATTTAATTTTAGAACTAAAGAGTTTGTTTGAAAGAATCCATAAGCTTATAAGCTTAATTCGACACATTAAGCTTTAGTATATTTTGAAAGTTAGTACGTTAATTTATTAAAATTATGCAAACAGTGCTAAAAATGTAACAATAGTTCTGTAGGGGAGGGATAAACTACACCAATTCACATCTTTTTCAAAATACGTTTTTTATACTGTTGGAATCAGAATTTTTCCTCTATGAATTTGTAAATTCCTATAAGTCTTATCTAATGTAGTTTTCGAGAAAGAAAAGTTGAAAATAACACCAACTCCAACTTGCTTGGACGTAAATTGCATCAAATTTATTTAGTGTGGTTCACCACTGAATTTGTAGACAATTTTTATTTAAACATGCAGATGCACCTTTAGTTTTTACTTGAATAATTTGCAAGCACATTTAGAAGAGAAAATTAAGGTAAAAGAAATGGTTGTAAGCCTTTTATTATTTTTGGGAAATAGCAGACCTTTTGTTGTTGGACTAAGTACTGTTTGTCTCAAGGGATTGAACAGTACCAATACCATCATGGGAGGTAAAGATCAAGTTCAATTTAATAAGTAAAGGTATGTTACCTTATATGACGTAATTTTATTATGAATATCGTCGACATAAAAAAAGAGTCGTATACAATATTCGAACAAAGGCAAATTTTTAATACAGAAATAGAAGTATATGTGATTTTCAACATTTTTTTGCGGTCTGCTCTAAAGTTTTCAAAGTGTGGCTTGGTGTAGTTTATCTTCCACTTGTAGAGTTAAAAAATATGACTTAAAACAAATAAATTCAAATCTTTTTCTTCAGTGTACTCGCCATAGTTTTTTCGTCCCATAGTTATGTATGTATGTATATGAACATAGCTACAAAAACATTTTTCAGTCTAAGATTTATAAAAACCAAATATATACAAGCGAACTTGTTTACAAATTTGCATTTTAAAATACTCTAATTCGACTCTATTTCAAAACAGTGAACCAGTGAGTTTTGTTACAGAAAATGCAGAGATAGTTTTGAAAATGTCTGGGGGGTTATTATGTAATACGATTCGTATCGAAAATTAATGGTATTTTCTAATCCGTTCGAAAGTCCCACAGATTTGTATTTGTCAAAAAAAAAATGGAAAAACGATAAATTTGACAGTACCTGTCAATATTGACAGAACTTTTTTGAAAACCAAGCGTTTATAAAAAAACGTTAAATTTTCCGCAAAAAGAATATATGTGTTAGTGAAAACTTTCAAACAAAATAAAATAACAAATAATTATTAATATAAATCAACGGTTTAAGAACATGGATTCTGTTGCATTGTGGCTGGAGGATAGCGATGAAGAAAGAAACGCAAAGCGATGCGCGCAAAAAATCGTTCGGTCTGTTCCAGAGATATTTGGGTCCATCCAAAATGGTTAGTAAAAAGCGTTGCTAATTTATCCCATGTAACAGGCTTTTGCACGGTATTAACTGTATATATTCTGAAAGTAAATCGTTTTCTGCACAAAATGAGCGATGCGTGCAAAAAATCGTTCGGTTAGTTCCCGAGATATGTATATGGGTTCATCCAAAATGGTCAGTAAAAAGCGTTGCCGATTTATCCCATGGAACACAGGCTTTTGCACGGTATAAACTGTATATATTCTAGTGATGCGTGCAAAAAATCGTTCGGTCTGTTCCAGAGATATTTGGGTGCATCCAAAATGGTCAGTAAAAAGCGTTGCTGATTTATCCCATGTAACACAGACTTTTGCACGGTATAAACTGTATATATTCTGAAAGTAAATCGTTTTCTGCACAAAATGAGCGATTATGAACGAAATCGAATAGGGCGAATTGTGTTTGTTTTATGTGGATAACCAAAGAGATGTACATAAATCCACCGTTAATACTGAATTTAGAATTTGGCGGTAGTAAGTCCATTTTTTATTGAGCTTATTTAAAGAAAATTACTTTATTTATTACAAATTGGAGGATATTTCTCGGGTTTGTAAATGGTAAAATAATGAATCAATTAAAGTATTAATAAATTTTGGTTAATAGACTCCTAGAAAATTTTAAAATATATATGTACATATTCTGTGCACATGCAAACAGGAGAAATTATGAGTAAAATATTGCTTAAAAGTTTTTACCATTAAAGCTTTAGTTTATGTATGTTCGAAATTTGCTAGATGTTAGAAATAAAAATTAAATTTATTAGATTGTTGTAATTTATTCATACATACATATAAGAAAAATATTTTTGCATTTATAAGATTAAACCATTAAAAATGTTCGTCTGATATTATACACAGAAAATATCGTTACCTTAATCATACAAGGCCATAAAAAAAGAAAAATATATGGAAACAAAATAAGATTTGTCAAAAAAAAAAAAAAATTTAATAAGCCATTGTTTACAACTTGGTGTTAGTTAAAGGTGGAATTTTGGTACACGTATAAAAACTTGTTCACTATTACAACTTTGTTTTAACTAAAGTGAGCGACATGTTTAAGTTCATCCAACCGGGTAGGTTAAAGTGGAAATAATAAATTACTTTTTATGCGTCTGACAAAATCCTACCTTTAACTAACGCGAAGTTGAAATAATGGACATAAGAAAATTAAATTCAAAATTTTTTTGTCTTTAAAATGTTTTTTAAATTGTCAAGGCTTTCTACGCTTTATTGCCTAAAAAATCAAACTCATTAAAGTTAAGAAAAAAAAAAACTATTAAGTGCTAGTAGTAGCAGCTGGAGTAGCCGTAGCAAGTTCAGGTATAGAGGCCACCGGAACTGTGGGCGTCGCATTACCCTTAAACCGTTCCAAACGTTTGCGTGCTTTTTCAGCCCATTCATCATTGCCACTGTCACTTGTTGTTTTTGCGGTGATATTATTTTCGCCTACTTTAGCTTTTGCCGCGGAATCATCCGCGCCACCAAAACGTTGTTTGCGCTTTAAAAGTCGTTCTTCAGCATCCAATTTTGCCAAATTTGTTGAAGTTACACAGCCAAAACGTTCTGCTCTCTTTTTTAATAATTCCACTTGTTTTTCGCTGCTTACAACAGGAGCCACCGAGATGGCAGCATTCTTTTCTTTGACTGTCATTGCTGCAGCTTCTATTGTCTTAGCCTCAATGCCAAATTTTTTAGCTCTTAATTCTAATCTCTCTTGCATGGTTAATTCTTTAACTTTTTTAGTGGCCTGGCCAGTTTCGTCATTTTCAATATTTTTGACATCTCCAATGGTTATTGGATTTCGTTCACTCATTTTTACTGCTTTAACTGGTGAGGGTTCCGTATTTTCTTTGGCTATGCTGACATTTGGCTCCAACAAAGTTGAGCCACTATTGAAAGAACTTTTGCGTTTTAAAACAATCTTTTTGGATATGGTGGTAGGCGACTCCAGTATATCATCTTCAATAGCAGATGTATCTTTATTTTCGCTTCCGAGAGTTTTTGGTAAAATAGTTGTGGATGTAGAGGTGGGACTTTTTAGTAATTCATTTTCATCCGAACCTAAAATCTTTTCCTCGTCTGATAGCACGCCCTCTTCTTCGTCTAAAATATCTTCCCCAACTAAAGAGCTATCCTCTAATAAAGGTTCACCTTCTATTGCTGCCTGAAAACGCTCTTGTAATTCGTTTTTATTGCCAGCAACGGAAAGTCCGCGTATCTTTAGTTCACGCTTTAGATCTGCCACCTAAAAGTTGCTTCTAAATGCATTTAATTTCTTAAAATTGAAATCTATTTTGTTTACCTTCATATTGCTTACATCAGTAACTGGCATGTTTTTCTTAATTTTATTTAATTTATACTAAGAAATTCCGAAATTTTAATTTTCACAATAAAAACGTATAGTTGGTCTTAAGATATGTAACAAATAACAACGTTGTTAACAGCCCTGAGGAACAGAGCGGTAAAGAAACATCCAAACAATATAACAGAGCTGCCAAGCGCCACTAGAATTCTGTAAAAGTGAACAGTTATTTCCAGGGCTGTGGAGTTGTCAAAAAAAAGTTAAACTACGACTCCTAAAATTTGTAAAGTTCGACTTCAACTACATAGCTAAGTGCCGGTTCACACACGTCAAGTTTGACTCATCAAGTCTTCAGGTTTTCTCTCCTGAAAGCTCAAGACTTGATGAGTCAATAGCTAAAATCCGCCAATAATTAAAAATTGTTGCCATGATATATATTTTGCTTGTATTTTATAAAAAATAAAGTAAAAATGAACACAAAATGTTTACTATAAAATAGTTAATAGTAGTCTATATAATAGGGCCCATACACAACACCATCATGATTGTGCAATCAAGTGATTGTGCCAGCTGATTGGCCTTGTATGAGCTTGTGGTGTGATTGTACCAGCTGATGGTGCTTTATCAAAAATTGTTTGATATTTTTTTGATTGTACCAGCATGATTGTATCGTGTGCTGTAAAGTTAGCTCATAAATGTTAAATCGTCAAGGCATAAACATCAAAAAATACAAAATTTAAAACATGAATGCCAAAGAAAAAATATTTTCGGGAGAACACGTTTTTTTTTTACTCCTTATTCGTTTTAGGATAATAGCAATAATAACAGCAGCACAAATTTTATCGTTATTCATTACAACCTTTTCCACACAAGTTTTGGTAAAAAATGAATTTTGTACCAGCATGCTGGTGTGTTGTGTGCTTCAAGCTTAATTGCACAATCACTTGATTGTACAATCATGATGGTATTGTGTATGGGCCCTATAAAGCAGTGTTGAAAAATTAAGTGCCGGTTCACAAACGTCAAGATTGACCCGTCAAGTCTTGAGTTTTTAGGAGGGAGGGAAACGATAATGCCATTTCTTTTCCCCTCTTTCCAAAAAACTCAAGATATGACGAGTCAAACTTGACGTGTGTGAACTGGCACTAAAAGACTATCAAGAACAACTTGAACGTGTGGCTGCAATGGAAAATATTGTATTTGTTCTGTCTTTTTCTTCGAAAGCTGCCCTTTTTGCATTTTTTGTTTTGACTACGCAATTTGTGTTGATAGTAGCGTCCTGTTTTTACACATTGCCACTTTATTACCAAAAAACATTTTCTTTCTCTTTCTTCGAGAGCTGCCCTCACAAATGATTTGGGCATTTTTCATACGTCACTTTTTTCATCTGTTTATGCTTTGCGTTTAGCAGAATTTAAGCAAAGGATAAGGCTCATCCTTCTCGTGTTCTCCTATAATTTTTTCACAACGGCTCCAAAGTCTGATTCTTTAAGACTTATCAGAACTTGTACCACCTGTGGGGCTGACCGTTTTTCCACAATTTCGGAGTGCAAACACATGATAAGTAGCTTAATAAGAAGTTTTTTCGACGATTGAAGTCATTTATCTTTGAAATATTCTAGCGTTGTATTAGAGTCAAGAAATATAGACAAACAATAGGTTTCATTATTTTCTAAAGCCTTAAATCTTTTATTACAATTCAGCTAGACTGCCTCTAATTTTTCCCATAAAATCCCATGTTGTTGTTGTTGTTTGTATCCATCACCGAAAATAACAGTTTTTTTTTTGTTTAAACTTTTTTGCGTTTTGTTACACATGACAAATACTTACATGTTCAGCACAGTGTATTTAACGATGTCCGCCTGTCTGTTAGTCTGTCCTTTCTTTCTTGTAGACTTTTTTTACTAGAAATTTTACCAAAAAAGATCAATAATAAAAACTATAAAAAGTTAATATCCAACGACCGATCCTTGAGGCAAACCACTGTGTAATGGAAGCAAGCTTAAAGCACGATTGCTACTAACAACATACTGCTTACTGCCAAGAAGATATGAAGATATTAAATTGCAAGCAGAACTAGTAAAGTTCTAATATTTATGCAGTTATTTGTACTTACATATGTTCTCAATAGAGTACCTATTGACTAAATAAAGTATGTATGTAAATTACCAAAAATTGACATCAAAATCCTGATAAACTTGAGTCTTAACCCATCACTTAAATAAATTAAATGACGGAAGAATTTCGGACCATTCAATCGGAAGAAATGAAAATCCACCTTGATCAATTATGCTATTGTCATTGATAATTTTATTAGAAAAAATCACCTTATTTAAAAAGTGATTCTTAACGTGATCCAATTAGTCATCATTATCCCCAATTTCATTCCTACTAAGGACTGACCAAATATCCATAGCGGTTTTATTTTCAAAAATTAAACTATGTACCCCTTCTTTATTTTCCTAATAACAGGTGTAGACAAGGTCCCTATGAGAAACAAAATTCAGGATCATTGGTCCAAGATGCACTACGATTGCCAACAAAAGTTTCCTTAACATTTGCTGCGAAACATTTAAGTTTGTTGATGATAAGAAAAGACGTATGGAAAAGTGTACTTTGTTTCATATACAAGCAGTTTTTGAGAGTTTGGTGTTGAAACAAAAAGTAACATACATACAAAATGCTTTAAAGCTACAAAACAAAAGTTTCACTAAAGAAAGTTTCTGCAGCAAATGTTTCATAATATGGACGAGGACTAAGAAAACGGCAGATTATAAATTTATTAAAAAAATTTAAATTTTTTGTGACTGATCCTCTAAATAAAATATGTTGGACACACACAACATGGCGGACTAGTTATTTTTAATGCACTTCTACAAAATGGGTATCAACTGAAAGGGCTTGCTAAGAATAACTCGAAAAATAAAGTGACGTCACTCTTGATACAATATTGCTGACAAATGCGAGTTTTAAAAAAATTAAAGGTAAAAATTCTTTTTTTGTAAAGTAGCTTGTATTTAAAAGCGCTAAAAATTTAAAAATAAATTAAAAGTTAAAAACCTTTTAGAAAACTGATTCATCATCGTACAGCCTAAACGCCTGAAGCTAAAAACAAAAATTTGGTAAAAACGGGTAAATTCGGTAACCTTATACACAGGGAAATAACTCCCCAAAAATAAAATGAAATAAGTCCCCAATTCAGAAATGAAATAAGTCCCCAAAGGAATGAAGTAACTCCCCAAATCAAAATGAAATAAATTCCCAAAAATTGGGGAGTTATTTCATTGAAAATAAGTCCCCATTTCCTGAAATGAAATAAATCCCCAAAAAGTATTCAAAACATCCAATCAATTCAAAATAGGGGGGGTGCTTTTTTACCATGGGAGGTAAGGCCATGATGGCTTTATTGCTCAATTTTGCGAAGTGAGAGATAAAGCCATATTTTTTTCCCCAAATGAGAGGCAAAGCCATATTTTTCCAGAATATGGTTACGCATGGGTGGGGTGCTTTAAAACCATGGGAGATAAGGCCATGATGGCTTTATTGTTATAATGTCATATTTAAAATTTTGCGAAATGAGAGATATAGCCATATTTTTTTCGCAAATGAGAGATAAAGCCATATTTTTTCAGAATATTGTTAACTAATTTTGAAAATGAAATAAGTCCCCAAAAATCGTTTGAGGACTTATTTCATTTAAAATTTTTGAAGAGTTATTTCATATGAAATAACTCCCTAAAATAAATAATGAAATAAGTCCCTAAAAAAATGAAATAAGTCCCAAAAAAAACGTTGTTGTTGTTTCCTGTATATTTTTTTGGGGAGTAATTTCATTTTTTTTGGGGAGTTATTTCGTGGGGAGTTATTTCATGCCGCCGTCCTGAGTATATAAGGCTCTATAAGGGTACATGAAATTTAACATACAATGTCCTGAGTGAATAAGCATCTTTAAGAGAGTTTTTGTTACTTTTTTTCTTTGGCTGATATATTTTAAATGTCCGTAAGTATTGGGCTTATGCGCCTCATACACGTTTCAATTCAATTGCCAACCGAGCCTTTCAGCTGAATTGATGCTTGGCCACACACTTCATCAACTGAATTGAAAGATTTTAAATTAATTTTAAAATTTAATGAAATAAAATACAATTTTTAAAATACTTAACTTTTTTTGCAAAAGAAAACTACAAACATTAATTTTGACAACTGATCAAGAAACTCGAGCACACACAGTACAATTGAATTGAAAGACTTAGGCCCGTTTTCACAACTTACCGATAGCTAAAGGTAGGATTTTATCGGCCGTATAAAAAGTGTTTAATTATTACAACCTAACTTTAACCTACCAGTTAGGATATACCTTAATTTAATTTGTCGATCACTTTAGATTAAAGCAAAGTTTTAATAATGGAACGCTTTTTATGAGGCCGGCTAAAGTCTACTTTTAGCTATCGGTAAGCTGTGAAAACGGGCCTTAGTAGTCAACTTGAAAAAATCAAAATCTTTTGATTTTTCTTCAATCAACTCGACAACCGTCAAACTAATCAATTGACAAAGCCATACACGCTTTGATTTGGACAACAACCGACTCAATTGACAATTGAATTGGATCGTGTATGGGCTGCTTTAGAGACATAGACGCTAAAGTTAGCCGGGAGTAACAGTAACGTTGCAAATCAGCTGATTCATTTTGTTGTATGTAAACCAATTAGAACCATTATAGTTAGCAGTAAGATGTTACGTCTCAATCTGTAATAAATAGATTGTTCTTACTTTTTTTACGCCTTAACGCAGTAGCAGGATAAATGCTAGTATGATATAAAAGCTTATCGCGATATTTACTAGTCAAGAAAAATAATATTGAAAAATAACTTGATTTTAACTATTATAATTTTCAAACTAAAGGCTTGTTTACACTTTTATACTTTGTATTAATATACATATGTATGTCAAAAACTCAAGAAATATGTAAAAGTCTGATAGTGTGAATGCATGTGTCATGAAAATGACAAGTATTTTTTTGAAAAATTTCTAAACAATAATACTTTTCATTGGATCAGGGTTGCATTTTGTTTCGTGTGTGTTTATACTTTTTGTGAACACAAACTGTCATGTTAAATTAGATTTTTTGACAGTCGCAACAAAACTTATTAGATTTCTATCTCAGTATTATGGAATACGTAAGACTTGTGAGATAGTGTAAACAAGCCTTAAGTAAATACAAGTACTTAAATCTCGCGACAAATTTTTATATCATATAAATTGTGTAATGACGTAATAATTGTAAAAGTTTTAAAGCAAAAAATATTTTTTTTTCTTTTAAGCGCATTCAAATAAAAGCTTCTAACACATCCAGTTTGTTCGAATAAAAACAGATTTTTTGTTAAAATGTGAAATAAATTAAAAGCATTTTTGTTTTTAAATAAATAATTTTTTACGTTGTTATAATTTATGTATGTATTTCGATTTATGGTAAAAATTTATACTTATTTACTAAATATAGATTATAGTGATTTTTGTTTAAATAACTAAATAGTTTTTTATATTTTTCAATACAATTTAATAAATTGCACAAAATAACAAACAAATTTAATTTAAAGTGATGTCTATACATTTTAGGAAAAAGTAGTATTTAAATAATAGTATTGTTATAAGTATAAGTAGTTGTGGCAGAAATAGCATATACATATTATTAAAAAATGGTATCAGTCTCCAGTCTAAACTGTCTAAACAAGTATTTTAAAAAATGGTTTTTAAAATGGGCATCAATGAAAAGGGAGCCGGTATAAGGCCTGCGAGTTATTGACGACGCACTTTTATAAATAAGCTAAAAAGACAAAAAAAAGAAAAATGTTTAAAAATAATGAGTGATTTGTTTTAACTATTTAAATTTGACATACCGTTTGTTTTTTATGTTTCTTATCTCTCCATATCTTTTCAAATGTTGGTGTTTGTAATTAATTATACAAAAGTTTGTATTATTTTTTTCAATCTTTAGTAGTTGGAGCTTTCGTTTGATTAAGGTTTAATTATGCTCCAATAACTTTTGGAAACTAGTACTAATCAATGTTGGTTTGTGTTTTTTTTTTCGTTTTTTGATGAATTTGTTTTAAGTTGAGTTATATTTTTGTGTTAATTATATTGGCCAGTTTCATATACATACAAACATTCAAGTAATGAGATTAAAAGATTGATGGATTTTTAACTTTGTTGCTTGTTTTTTAATATTTTTTCACACTATGCCACATTTTTTTAATATAATTTTACGCTTTCGTGCCGTTGTGGCTTTTTGCAACTTTATAGTACCTGGCGTGGACTTTGATTTGGTAAATGTGGGACTAAATGCGCTAATGGTCTTGTGACTGTCATGGCTATGCGAACCATTGGTTTGAGAGCCCTGCTGCTGTTCTGTGTAGGAGGCCTGACTTAATTGATGGCATTTTGTTGCCAAATAACGAAATACCGAAGCCACATTGACATCTTCTTTTACCGAAGTCCTTATGAGACGACAATTTAGTTGTTGCGCTAAAGTTTCTACCTCATCGGCTGTTACCACCGCCTGATCAATGAGATCAATTTTATTTTGAACTATCACTGTGGGTATTTCTTGACATTCATTTTCTACTTTACGTTTCCAATCCCTTACGGCCTCAAAAGAGGCTCGATCTGTAGTAGAAAATGTTAAAACGCAGGCTTGAGCACCTCGATAATAGGCTTTGGTGATGGCATCAAATTCTTCTTGACCCGCTGTATCCCACAGCATAATACGTACATCTTCACCATCAATTTCGATTTGGCGTTCTAGAAAATCCACTCCTATTGTTTTTTTATAATCCTTGGTAAAGATACCTTTGCAGTAACGTTGTATCATAGAAGACTTGCCCACACCACCATTGCCCACTATAACCACCTTAATGGCAAATTCTATATCATCTTCTCGCATGGTGTTAAACATTTACCAAAATTTTCTAGAGCAAATTTGACTTTTATTTTAAAGCCCTTAACGGCAAAAATTCGCCAAAAGTAGTTTAATTTATAACGTAATTTTCTATTTGAAATGTTTGCATAAGAAATACCTAAAAAAGTATTATGTACTTGTTTCCAACAAAAACGAAACATTCACTTTCTTTTTCATTGATTTCTCTGGCCAAGATCAGCAGAGTAGTAATATTTTACATGCGTTTTTCCAAGCATGTTATTATTACTATCATTAACTACTTATCAACCGGTTCCAATGCGTTGGTTCGATCATTCGTTGCGTATGCTGTAAAGAAAATAATAAAAAAAAAAAAATAGAAAAAGTAATAACATTTTGTAAGTCTTGTGCTAGTGTTTTAATCGTTTTCTTTTTATTTGTTAAAGCTATGTACGTTTGTAGCTACATAATTTTCAAGCAAACATTTTTCTTTACAAGTGTATTAAGTTGTAAAAAATTCCTTTTAAAACCACAAAACTTCTTTTTTTCGACTGCATTAAGCATACTTATTTATGTATGTATGTTTGAACATGTGTTGTAGGTATCTTCTTTTTATAATTAATTTAAAAAATTTCAGTTTTTTTTTTGTTTTTTACCTATGTAGGTATGTATGTACATACATTCTCATTCATACGTACATTAATCTTTAACACCTATTTTCTCACACAGAGTATTATCGTGACATCTGTCAACTTATATTGCATTATAACGGTATAAAATGTTATTTTAGTATGTACCTATGTATGTATGTGTGTAGTATATTGTGTTAGGTTTAAGATTTTGTTATGATAAAAGTTATTTTGGATTTAAGTTAATATTTAAAGAAATTTATATATGTATGTAGGTATGTACATTTATATGTACATATGTATCTTGCATAACGAAGAGTAGAAATCCCAAGGTTCTTATGAGCAGGGCATGTTTTCCTATGCACAAAAGTAGTGAAAATATTCAAGTTATAAGGTCTAACTATAATATGATTATGCTAGCTTAAGCTACTGTCAAAAATGAACGAAAAGCCTGTCAAATGCTTAAGCAGGTGATTGTGGACTTTTGGGTGACTAAATTGTACTTTTTATACTTAAATAACTTTAACGCTTTGTTGCAAACATTTGTACATTTGCAAAAATTATTTTCTTTTTATATGTACATACATACGTACATAGGTACATATGTACATATGTATAACTAATGCGGTTCGGCTCAGCCACTCAGCGCAGGTCTCTTCTGATAAATTACGACAGCACAATAAACATACCAAGCAAAGTTCTATTAATTTAAGACACTTTTTGTTTACAAAGCAACAACAATTTTTTTAAACCATTGTAAAATGTTAGAACATTATGACAATATAACATGGTAGCACACCTTGTGAATACCCCATACATATGTATGTATATGTATTTGCACATTTGCGTACATACATATGTAAGCTTAACAAATTTCGAATGAAATGAGGTTAGTTTCATTGTAATCGGTGCACAACTTTTGATTTTATTCACAATTTACTGAGAAAACTGAATATTAGTTTGTTTGTAAGAATTTGCAATCAAATTCACGACCGCAAACTTACTGTTTCGTAGTGTTATTTTTCATCAATATTCTCAAAATTAACAACCGCTTATTTTATATGCCCAGAAATAAAGATGCATTTTTGTGTATGCTAGAAAATGGCTGAAAAAAACCTCATTGTTTAAAAATTTATTGTTTAAAAAACTTTAAAAAAAATATGTACATTAATTAGTGTGCCCAAAACAAAAATATTTTATGCCCCACCTTTTTTTAAAGCTTATAGGGTAAAGTATTTTTAACAAATAGAAATTGGGAATTATTTCCTTCCAAAGGGTACTTTGTATTATATTCAATATTTTTTATTTTTCGAATTTATTCTATGTAACGAACCAAACCGCGAGGGCGTATTTCTAAAGGGGTTGTGCTACCTTTATTACTGGCCGTGCTAGTGGAAAATGGGGTGGTTCTTACCCCAATCGAAACAGCTTATTGATCGCCACACAAACTAAAATTTAGGTAGCTACAGAATCGACAACAAAACAAAAAAAAAACACAAAATGCGAAATACTAATAATAAAACTGATGAAAGGTAAATAATCGAGAAAAGTAGTAGAAGAGGAAAAGGTGTAAAAATCCTCTTGTATTTTCCATACCCACCCAACCATGATATCCCTATCTAAAACTTCCCGGAAAAATACAATATAATAGTCTGATAGTGTATAAAGTAATTTCTGAAAAATTGAAGGAATATGACTTACAAAAAAGCCAAAATGTATTAACAAAGTGGCCTCAGTACTACAACAATGAAACAATAGAAAAAACAACAGGCATTTTGTTGCTAGAATTGAGACGGCAAATGTCAAAATGCCTTTATAAAAAATGTAAATAAACAAAAAAAAAAAAAATGACGACAAACGTCACACACGAAGAAAATCAATGCAAACAGCTGCGCTTGTGAGGCCACTTTATTAGTACATTCTGAAAAAAGCTTTATAAAATACATAACTGAAATTTAGCTCATAGAATAAATTCGAAAAATAAAAAATATTGAGTAAAGTATTTTTGTGATTTTTTTCAGATTTTTTGGAAGAGATTTAGAGGTCTCTAAAATCGAATTTAAACCAAAAATCGGGTTTTCTCGAATTTTTTTGAATTTTGCTCATTACATTAAATCTGTTGCGCAAACTACAGCAATGCGAGCCCAAAAAACTCTAGGCAGCTTAGTTCTGTTATCCAAAATCAAAAAACTATTTTTTTTAGCTTTCAAATATTTATTAGAGCTTTTACGATGAAGCTCTGCCCTGCAATAAATTCTGAAAGTCTGTTTCAGAGGTTGTTAGATTAATGTAAGTATTAGCCAAGGCTAATTTAATCATCTAATTGCTTCAATAAACTTAAATCATTGAGAGGAGCGTATCTAGGGCATGATTCTGAATATGAGCCAGCTTCATCGTAACAGCTCTAATAAATAATTAAAAGCTAAAAAATTAGTTTTTAAATTTTTTTTTTGGTATGAGAAGTAAACTTCCAGAGTTAAAAATTTTTATTTTTAAAACTAAAAAAATCTTCAAATCTTATTTTGGTCAAAAATAAGATAAAATCTTTATGCTGGCAAAGCGCTAATACCTCTACGTTTATACCAATTATAACGATGATCGGTTTTTATACATACATACATATGTACATATTTTCGTTGAAACACTTTAAAAACAATGAATGATGGGCTTTTTTGATTTGTTTGTTCGATGATCTTAGTTTTGTTATTGTTATGTTAATTAGGGCCAGTGCTCATTTTAAATTGGGTTAAGATCCAACACATTTTTCTCCTCAGACTATCATTTATTAATGTTTTGTATTCGTAAAAACGTTTACTAATTTTGATTTAGATGGAATTCTTATTTGTCCAATGCACGAGTTTATTTCTGTGGCATTTTGGCAAAACAGCTTTAGTCAAATTTAAAAAGTTGAAACCAATTTTGTTAATCATACGAATTTTAATTCAAAAAATATTTTTGTTTACGTTTTTTAAAATTTTGTAGGTATAATAAACTAAATTTTTCTTTAACTTTAGTTTATTTCATTATTTGATAAAAATGATTTTTTCACCCAGTTTTTCTTAAAACTTTTTTGCTACCGTATGATGTTCATAGGTATGTGATTTGTAACTTTGTGAATTTATTTATAACAAAACATTTTGCAAACACAGTACAGCCTATAAAGTCCGGACACTTGCTAGTACGGAATATCCAGTAATCCAGACTGGTCAATATTTCGGACAGCTTAGATAATTTTTCTCTGCAATCTGTCTTTTCGGCAAAAGTGCACGAAAAAAAAATAAAAAAAATATGCTACCCGATTCAGAATAAAAAAAGAAAAAAATCCAAAATTAAAATTTAAGGGGGCTGAGGCCCGTAGGCCCCCCTGGATCCAAAAAACCGCCCCGCCCACTTAGTAGAATGTGTGGGTACTCAAATTAAAGATAATTGTACAAGAAAAACAAAAATAATAAAATTTAGGGCGGGCGGGACTTTTGGGGCCCTCTGGTTCAAAAAAAGTGCCCCCATCCACTCACATCTATGTGTAGGTACTCAAATCAAAGGTAGTTTGCTCACGATTGTAAATATTTTGTATTTTTTTATGTTTTATGTTCGATTTTTAAAAAAAAAAAATTTTAATTTTTTTTGTAACTAATAGCCTATTTCCGATATGCTAAAGGATTATTTTCTGCGTAGCCGGCCTTCGGCCGGGCGCAAGGATTTTCTCCTCTATGGAATAACAAAAACCGGCTTCGCTTACTAAAGCTTCTCTGCATAGCCGGCCTTCGACCGTGCGCAAGGATTTTCTGCTCTATGGTATAACACAGACCGGCTTCGCTAACTAAAGCTTCTCTGCATAGCCGGCCTTAGGCCGGGCGCAACGATTTTCTCCTCTATGGTATAACAAACAAACCTAAAAGATACTTAAATTAACCTAGAGAGGAAAATAATATGCAAACACAAAAACAAAATATATATTTGCAATCGTGAGCAAATTACCTTTAATTTGAGTACCCACACATATCACTAAGTGCGCGGGGCAGTTTTTTGGGTCCAGGGGGCCCCACGGGCCTCAGCCCCCTTAAATTTTAATTATGGTTGTTTTCTTTTTTTATTCTGAATCGGGTAGCATATTTTTTAATTTTTTTTTTCGTACGCCCCGTAAAGTGCACTTCAGCCGTTTTGTCTAAGTAACACTTCCAACTACAATATCGATTTAAAGTTTCGAAAACCCGGGTCGAACAAAGAAAAGCGACAAATAAGGAAATTTTATTTTTAAAGAAATTTAAAAATAGATCTGAGAAATGACGATACGACAATAGGTTCATATTTCACACATTAAATTTGATTAATCACTTTTAGTCAGGGCTGCTAGGTACTTTTTTCCTTGTCCCCAAAAAATTTGAAAAATTCCCAAAAAATCCCCAAATTAAAAAACATGGCCTGAAAAAGTTAATATTTTTTTCTGACCAAATTTTAAATTTTTTTATTATATGCAGGTAACCCTCCTACAAGACGCCTTCCTACAAAACGATTTCAATCTAACACGAAAAAAAATTTGCGGAAATTTCCTCATCGACAACACGGTTTCATTCTAACACGATAAAATGGAAATGCAACTTTATCATGATTGAGTTGTTAAAATTGTACTAAAGTAGTACAAAAGTACTAATTTTTGCATCACTATTACGATTTAGTTAGATTAGAATAAAAATGTAACTCTTGTTTATGTTGGCTTTGTATTTTTTTGTATGTATGAACATATTTCTAGTAAAAACAATGAATTTAAAGAAAATATTTAATTTAAAAAAAATTTATATTTTACACTGTCTCCTTGCCTCATATTACACGTTTTCCTACAACACGGCGTTTTCTAGGAACCTATCTACCGTGTTGTAGGAGGGATACCTGTAGTAAGAAAATTTTAATAAGAAATATACAAAACTCCCACATGAAAATTTTAGTAAAACAAATTATTTTATTTTGTTTGTAGCGACTGGTTTCGGCATGTTTTTTTAAATCCTTTTTATGCGATTCCACATTTTTAAAGACGAATGAGTCTATTTATAAGAATTTTAATCGTGTTTAATCGGTTGTAGCCATCCTTTCAGTCAACAATAGAAAAACATATTTCCCAAACTTGATTATAGTCTTTCATATTTACTTATTTTTGGGGAATACATATTTGCTGGAAAATTGTCTTTAAAAAAATCAAAAATTGTTTTAGATTCTTTTTTAAATTTTTCTTTTTTTAACACACTCACTCAAGAATAACAACATAAGTTTGTTAAGTACCTTTTACACACTTAACAAAAATGGTTATCTTAATAAGGACCCTTTACACCGTATAAGTCGTTGATAAGAGTAAGAAGGAGTTTACACGGTGTCTTCCCAGACATGTCTTTCCTGACAATTTCTTTTGAACATGTTGCCAAAAACCTATTGTCTTTTCACGATGTCTTTCCAAAAATTTCTGTTTTTATGTATAATTTTCTAATCTTCTTTATATACAAAAACAAAAATACGATTAACAAACATGAAAACTCGTTTCCTGTCTGTTTGGCAACCCCTCTTTCTTCTCTACCCCGATCGCCTGAAAATAAAACAAACATTATTTTTGATATTTGGCCAATTTGTTGTTTAATTGATTTGTTTTTTATTTAAGCTAATAGGGCCTAAGGTTAATTAATGTAAATAAAAAGCAATTTTTATTACAGTTTTCCCGACGTTTCGTCGATTTTTTGTCGACTTTTTCAAGGGAGCGTCTATTTAAAATTTTTAAAAAATATATAAATTAACATAAATACAACAAATTACATTAAAAAAGTTAAACTTACAATATGAGCTTTTCACATTAAATTAAATTTCTCCTTTTACATGTAACATTAAACATATAAACATAAAACATAAATTTAAAGTTAAACACATATCAAAACAAGTATCACTGTAACTATTTAGTAATTGCAACCCTATAATTTGCGCTAATATTGTTAGTGTCTTCTTTGACATTCATTGTCTTCTTTATGTTTTCTTGTATTCTTAGACTTTCAATTGTAAATCTCTTCTTATCCCCCCTTACTTTATCTAGTATTCGCACCCCCTCAAAATCAATTTTATGTTGTGTATTTAAAATGTGTGTTGATAATGCTGTCGTTTCTTTTTTCCTTTGTATATCCATCATATGTTCTCCCATTCTAGTTTCAAGGGATCGTTTTGTTGTTCCAATGTATATGAGTTCGCAACTTTGTTCGTTATTCCCTTTACATTGTAATTCGTACACAATGTTGTTTTGTTGTTGTTTGTTTATTGGAGCTTTTATTGCAGAGAATATAGTGCTGAGTGTTTTATTTGGTTTGTAAGCAAAGCTTATATTATTTGTTTCTATTGACGTTCGTATGTTTTTATTATCAGTGAGTCCAGGGATGTATTTTACACTGTAAAAACATTTTTGTTCTTTTTCTATACTAGTGGGGTTGTTATCATTTTTGTTTTTTATTTGCGTAATTGTGTCTTCTATTAGTGTTGATATAAGTTTGTTTGGGAAACTATTGCTTTTAAGGATATTAAAAATTATATGTTTGTTTTTAGTGTGAAAAATTTCATCGCTTATGTGTAAAATCCTTGAGATGAAATTTTTAGCAGTGTTAATTATTTGATTTTTCGGTTGGGTTGCGTGGAAATTCATTATCCTTCCTGATGAGGTCTCCTTAGCGAACCAGTCAAAAATTATGGAATTTTTCCTTCGAATTAGTTTGGTGTCCAGGTACGCTATTTCCTGATTTTTCTCCCTTTCAATTGTAAATTGTATCTTAGAATGATACTTGTTAAATGTGGACAAAATTTCTTCTTGGTCGTCTGATTTGATGATCGCTAAGATATCATCTACATATTTAACTATGTATTTGATAAAAATGTTCTTATTTTTCAATTCTTCTATCGCACTGTCAAGCAGGTTGTCAAGTATTATGTCTGCGATTGTGGGGGATAGTGGGTTGCCCATGGGCATGCCAAAAATTTGGTTATATATTTTATCTTTGTATATAAAATAATTATTATCATTGAGACAAAATTGGAGAATTTTAAGAAATTGAGAGCTTGACATTTTTGTGTGATTTTTTATTACGTTCCATTTTCCCATTATTGTTCTTATTGCCGTTCTAACTGGAATGTTAGTAAATAATGAGATGACATCAAATGATACAATTGTTTCCGATCTATCAACTTTTATGTTGGTGAGTTGTTTTTTAACTTCTATTGAGTTTTTTATGTTATACGTTTCAGAGATTAAATGTTTTAAAATTGTTCCAATGTATTTTGACATGTGGTAGCACGGTACCTGGACTGATGACACAATAGGTCGAAGGGGGGTATCAGGTTTGTGAATTTTTGGTAACCCGTAAATTCTGGGTGCCGTAGCGGCGGAACAAAAAAGTTGGCGTTTTTGCCAAGAGTCTATATGGTTGTTTTTAAATAAATCTGAAACAATTGTGTTGTTTTCTTTCTGTAGTTTCAATGTAGGGTCTACTCTTATAGTTTTATATGTGTTTTTGTCTTCTAGTAGTATTTCCATCTTCTTTTCGTATTCTTTTTTATACATCAGCACGGTTTTGTTTCCTTTATCGGCTTGTACAACAATAACGTCGATGTGGTCACGTAAAAATTTTCTCGTTTTTTCAAAAATTGTAAGAATGAATTTGTCCTTTTCTGTGTTTTTAATGTTTCTTTTAAAAGTTGTTACCTTGTTTGCTACTTTAGTTCTAGCGATGTCTTTCTCTTTATCTATGTTACTGTCCAATGCCTGGATACATTGTTCTATATCCGCAATGACATGTAGTGGTGAAAAACTCAACTTGTCTACCGGAAGTGAAAATTTTTTCCCCAGTGACAAAATCCACTTGCACTCTATTGGAATATTATATTCAGTTTTATTTTCAAACCAGTTATCATTAAAAACAAGTCCATGTAACCTAAACTGATTTTCTTTCAGTGTATTTATTTTGTTGATTTGTTTCTCTTTAATATTTTTCGTAATTTGT
Organism: Pollenia labialis; assembly: GCA_949318255.1. Classification (NCBI taxonomy): domain Eukaryota; kingdom Metazoa; phylum Arthropoda; class Insecta; order Diptera; family Polleniidae; genus Pollenia; species Pollenia labialis. The sequence continues at coordinate 13,003,050 of OX439139.1, forward strand.
TTTGTCCTGTCTTTTTGTTTGTTAAAAAAAGTTGTGTGGTCAGCTGTTGATATCATATTTTTAATACCAGCATTGAGATGAAAGAGTTTACGTTTGGTTAAAGTGATATTTGTGTTTGTTTGTGAAATTTCTAGATTTAAAATTTTCTTATGGAAGTTATTTTCTATTTTTTCTAATTTATTTTTAATTGTGGTGCATTTAAAGAGATGTGTCACCTGTTTTGTAGAATTTCTTGTGTGTTTTGGTATTATGCCATATCTTCTACACGATAAAATAAATTTCAGCCTTTCTTGTTGTTGTGCTAGTTTTTTAACTTCGTTACAATATTCCTTTAACGTTCCGCATGTCTCACTGTTATACTTCAATGCTATGTGTTTAAAATAACCCTTCATTTTTATGTTATTGTTATTGTACCTGTTGTTTATAATTTGTTAATAATTTAAATAAAGTTGTTTCGGCAAGCTTTCCGACGTTGTTGTTATTTTTGATATTTGGCCAATTTGTTGTTTAATTGATTTGTTTTTTATTTAAGCTAATAGGGCCTAAGGTTAATTAATGTAAATAAAAAGCAATTTTTATTACAGTTTTCCCGACGTTTCGTCGATTTTTTGTCGACTTTTTCAAGGGAGCGTCTATTTAAAATTTTTAAAAAATATATAAATTAACATAAATACAACAAATTACATTAAAAAAGTTAAACTTACAATATGAGCTTTTCACATTAAATTAAATTTCTCCTTTTACATGTAACATTAAACATATAAACATAAAACATAAATTTAAAGTTAAACACATATCAAAACAAGTATCACTGTAACTATTTAGTAATTGCAACCCTATAATTTGCGCTAATATTGTTAGTGTCTTCTTTGACATTCATTGTCTTCTTTATGTTTTCTTGTATTCTTAGACTTTCAATTGTAAATCTCTTCTTATCCCCCCTTACTTTATCTAGTATTCGCACCCCCTCAAAATCAATTTTATGTTGTGTATTTAAAATGTGTGTTGATAATGCTGTCGTTTCTTTTTTCCTTTGTATATCCATCATATGTTCTCCCATTCTAGTTTCAAGGGATCGTTTTGTTGTTCCAATGTATATGAGTTCGCAACTTTGTTCGTTATTCCCTTTACATTGTAATTCGTACACAATGTTGTTTTGTTGTTGTTTGTTTATTGGAGCTTTTATTGCAGAGAATATAGTGCTGAGTGTTTTATTTGGTTTGTAAGCAAAGCTTATATTATTTGTTTCTATTGACGTTCGTATGTTTTTATTATCAGTGAGTCCAGGGATGTATTTTACACTGTAAAAACATTTTTGTTCTTTTTCTATACTAGTGGGGTTGTTATCATTTTTGTTTTTTATTTGCGTAATTGTGTCTTCTATTAGTGTTGATATAAGTTTGTTTGGGAAACTATTGCTTTTAAGGATATTAAAAATTATATGTTTGTTTTTAGTGTGAAAAATTTCATCGCTTATGTGTAAAATCCTTGAGATGAAATTTTTAGCAGTGTTAATTATTTGATTTTTCGGTTGGGTTGCGTGGAAATTCATTATCCTTCCTGATGAGGTCTCCTTAGCGAACCAGTCAAAAATTATGGAATTTTTCCTTCGAATTAGTTTGGTGTCCAGGTACGCTATTTCCTGATTTTTCTCCCTTTCAATTGTAAATTGTATCTTAGAATGATACTTGTTAAATGTGGACAAAATTTCTTCTTGGTCGTCTGATTTGATGATCGCTAAGATATCATCTACATATTTAACTATGTATTTGATAAAAATGTTCTTATTTTTCAATTCTTCTATCGCACTGTCAAGCAGGTTGTCAAGTATTATGTCTGCGATTGTGGGGGATAGTGGGTTGCCCATGGGCATGCCAAAAATTTGGTTATATATTTTATCTTTGTATATAAAATAATTATTATCATTGAGACAAAATTGGAGAATTTTAAGAAATTGAGAGCTTGACATTTTTGTGTGATTTTTTATTACGTTCCATTTTCCCATTATTGTTCTTATTGCCGTTCTAACTGGAATGTTAGTAAATAATGAGATGACATCAAATGATACAATTGTTTCCGATCTATCAACTTTTATGTTGGTGAGTTGTTTTTTAACTTCTATTGAGTTTTTTATGTTATACGTTTCAGAGATTAAATGTTTTAAAATTGTTCCAATGTATTTTGACATGTGGTAGCACGGTACCTGGACTGATGACACAATAGGTCGAAGGGGGGTATCAGGTTTGTGAATTTTTGGTAACCCGTAAATTCTGGGTGCCGTAGCGGCGGAACAAAAAAGTTGGCGTTTTTGCCAAGAGTCTATATGGTTGTTTTTAAATAAATCTGAAACAATTGTGTTGTTTTCTTTCTGTAGTTTCAATGTAGGGTCTACTCTTATAGTTTTATATGTGTTTTTGTCTTCTAGTAGTATTTCCATCTTCTTTTCGTATTCTTTTTTATACATCAGCACGGTTTTGTTTCCTTTATCGGCTTGTACAACAATAACGTCGATGTGGTCACGTAAAAATTTTCTCGTTTTTTCAAAAATTGTAAGAATGAATTTGTCCTTTTCTGTGTTTTTAATGTTTCTTTTAAAAGTTGTTACCTTGTTTGCTACTTTAGTTCTAGCGATGTCTTTCTCTTTATCTATGTTACTGTCCAATGCCTGGATACATTGTTCTATATCCGCAATGACATGTAGTGGTGAAAAACTCAACTTGTCTACCGGAAGTGAAAATTTTTTCCCCAGTGACAAAATCCACTTGCACTCTATTGGAATATTATATTCAGTTTTATTTTCAAACCAGTTATCATTAAAAACAAGTCCATGTAACCTAAACTGATTTTCTTTCAGTGTATTTATTTTGTTGATTTGTTTCTCTTTAATATTTTTCGTAATTTGTTTTGTCCTGTCTTTTTGTTTGTTAAAAAAAGTTGTGTGGTCAGCTGTTGATATCATATTTTTAATACCAGCATTGAGATGAAAGAGTTTACGTTTGGTTAAAGTGATATTTGTGTTTGTTTGTGAAATTTCTAGATTTAAAATTTTCTTATGGAAGTTATTTTCTATTTTTTCTAATTTATTTTTAATTGTGGTGCATTTAAAGAGATGTGTCACCTGTTTTGTAGAATTTCTTGTGTGTTTTGGTATTATGCCATATCTTCTACACGATAAAATAAATTTCAGCCTTTCTTGTTGTTGTGCTAGTTTTTTAACTTCGTTACAATATTCCTTTAACGTTCCGCATGTCTCACTGTTATACTTCAATGCTATGTGTTTAAAATAACCCTTCATTTTTATGTTATTGTTATTGTACCTGTTGTTTATAATTTGTTAATAATTTAAATAAAGTTGTTTCGGCAAGCTTTCCGACGTTGTTGTTATTTTTGATATTTGGCCAATTTGTTGTTTAATTGATTTGTTTTTTATTTAAGCTAATAGGGCCTAAGGTTAATTAATGTAAATAAAAAGCAATTTTTATTACAGTTTTCCCGACGTTTCGTCGATTTTTTGTCGACTTTTTCAAGGGAGCGTCTATTTAAAATTTTTAAAAAATATATAAATTAACATAAATACAACAAATTACATTAAAAAAGTTAAACTTACAATATGAGCTTTTCACATTAAATTAAATTTCTCCTTTTACATGTAACATTAAACATATAAACATAAAACATAAATTTAAAGTTAAACACATATCAAAACAAGTATCACTGTAACTATTTAGTAATTGCAACCCTATAATTTGCGCTAATATTGTTAGTGTCTTCTTTGACATTCATTGTCTTCTTTATGTTTTCTTGTATTCTTAGACTTTCAATTGTAAATCTCTTCTTATCCCCCCTTACTTTATCTAGTATTCGCACCCCCTCAAAATCAATTTTATGTTGTGTATTTAAAATGTGTGTTGATAATGCTGTCGTTTCTTTTTTCCTTTGTATATCCATCATATGTTCTCCCATTCTAGTTTCAAGGGATCGTTTTGTTGTTCCAATGTATATGAGTTCGCAACTTTGTTCGTTATTCCCTTTACATTGTAATTCGTACACAATGTTGTTTTGTTGTTGTTTGTTAGACATGTCAGAAAAGACACCGTGTGGACTTCCTTAAGATAAAAGTTTTGCTATTTTTTTCATATTTTCTATACGAAACTAAGAAAGAAAGCGTAGATAATAAAAGAAATAAAATCCCCGATTATTTTTATTAAATCCCTAAAAAAAATCCTCAACCCCCAAAATGACTTTCTTCGTCCTTTTTGCTCGCATTAAATCACCAAGTCTGGCAGTCCTGCTTAAAGTATTTAAAGTTTTCTGTAAATAAATTCTAAGGAGTATTGATCAAGGAAAATATACCTTGGTATTGATGTTTTTTTTTGGTTTGACTTAATTTTTCTGAAATAAAAATAGTTTCAGCTAGTGAGTTAACAAATGATTTTTAACTGAAGTCCAGACGATTCAGTAATTCGGATAGATGCTGAAACTCTAACTGTGGTAATGAGGTTATACTGTAATTTGTTATTAACAGGGATGATAAATGAGAAAATCTATATCGTAGCAACGAACTTTTAAAATCGTAATTTTTCGATCCCAATAGTACTAAATCATTTTTGTAATAATTTTTTTCATTATTATTTTAATTTTATAAGCCAAAATTAACTGATCTAATTCATGTTTCATTGCGGATACTTCGGACCCAAAAATAGAAATATTTTCCATTTTTTAAGTTTTATTAAGTATCTTTATCCGTCAAAGCTCGAAACACGATATTAATAGTCAATTAAAGCTGTACTATACTGGTGGTTTTTACTGAATTCACATTTTCTGGAGAAAATTTTGCCAGCCATCTTAAAACTTCGTCGTCGAAGTTAACTTTATTTTTTAAAGCTTCGCAAAATTGTTATAGTATTTTTTAACATTTTTTTTAACTATGCCACTTTCAATGTTATTTCTGGATGTATAAATATATACGATATATTAATATCGTTAAGTGGCAAATGATTTTCTCCGAGTCTTAACTTTGATAATTCGAATTTGTCCAAAAACTACTTTTTAAAAAAATTACGCCCCATTTCTTCGGATTGCATTTTAAATTTTATAGTGTTTTCGATTTTCAATATGTACTACAGAAAGAGGAAAATCATTCTGTAAGCTATAGTGGAAAGTCCGGATATAATACAATTTAATTTAGCGCTTGTAAAATAAGATAAGAGTGAAATAATACTGGAGTAGCTACCACTGTTCAAAAATTCTGTTGATGACTTCTTGACGTAACAACCATATTCATGACGAATTTCAAAATATTATGAGAAGCTAGCTTCTCTCAACAATAAATTTCAGTGTATTTATCAAATATGAGAAATTGGGAATTTAGCATGTCATACAGTAATCTTATCAACTATGAGTTTCCGTTCCAAAATAATCTTGAAATGAGATAAAGTCGTCTCTTCTACTAGAACTTTTGCTTTTTTAAAAATTTGACAATATCATACACCCTTATATGATGCCGCTGATGCTAAATTTAGAATGTGGCATATGCAATCGTCCAACGAACAAGTGCAAAAATCTATTCGGATAAGCGAAGTTTAGTTTAAGTGGTCTTGCAAAAATCAAATGCAAAATATTATAGCTTTTTTGTTAAATCCAAAAACAAAATACACAGTTTCCTTAAGATTTTATAAAAAAGCTACGAAATTTTGAATTTTCTCTTTCGCAAGACCATTTTCACCAAACACTGAGCTCCACTTATATTCATTGGACAGTAAATACGAGTTGACATTTTATATCAACTAGCAATAGGTTTGAAAAATTTGGAAATAGTACCAAATTAGTCACGGGGGAACCAACGTACTTTTAAGATTTGAATTGTACCAACTTTATCAACCTTGGTTATTAATCATTCTTAAGTTTTTGCTTCAACTTATTTTAATGCAAATAACGAGTCGCAAAAAGTCTGCATAAAATTAAAACGATGTTTGTTTTGAAAAAAACATCCACTGTAATGCCATAGCATTCGTGGCAATTTTATTTCCATTGGAGTTTTAGTACTAAGAAACTAATTAAAATATTTGTATCAGCAATTTCTGTGCTAATTTATAGACGGTATATATGTAGGTAACATGTACATTTGTTTTGGTATTTAGTTTAATCTCACCTAATTTCAGTTCCTGTTAAAATAAATTTAAATTGTTTCTATTATCTAGGAATCATATTAATTGTTTAATTAATTGTTTAATCTGCAATCTCTTTAAATTATTATTTACAATCAACAGATTTAATTGCCAAGTGATCAATAAATTTCTAATGATGCAAAAGTATTATTCTTTGCATTTAATTTGAACCATTACGACTTTACGTTATTCTAATGACAAATAACATTATATACCACGAGGGTTGTCCGGAAAGTAATTTAAGACTTCTTATGTAAAGCATGAACATGCAACTGAACTGGTGAATACAATAGTTTGCTTTTCTATTATAGAAAAGGTAAGAATGCGTCGCAGGGTTCTGAAAAAATTTGTAAAGTTAACGGTGAGGATTAAGTTTTAGAGGCATTAAATACGTCTACAACATCCCAACCGCTTTCATTTTTGCTGCCTTACTCTAGTGCTGTAAGCTAAGGCAATTTTTAAATGCGGTGCTAAATACCTACTACAAGAGAATCGCTGCTTAATCGTTTGTTTAAGATAACACATTTTACTGCTTCATTAGTTTTGCACATGTATTCTTTTGGAAAAAATCAACTTAATTTTACAACAATTAAATATAATTGTAAATAAAACTATTATAATCCTCTTATTCCAAAAAATAAAATATTTCAGATTTATAAAAATAAAATATTTCAGATTTATAAAATTTAAGCATTTTATACATATGTACATCATGTCAGTTTTCAAAGTTTTCAGATCTTTACAGCAGAACTTTTGAGCGAGCAATTCCAAAAAAAAATCCCGTAAAATTTCATAAAATTGTATCCGCTACATTCCGAATTCTCTCTTATATTACTGCTTAAGAGGAAGCATTAGTTTATGCTAAGTAGCAGCGAAATGGTTTGCTCGTTTTCGATCTGATAATTTTGATGTTAAAGATGCAACAAGGAAAAAATTGAGAAATACTAGCACCTAAGCTGTATGAATGTTGCTAAAGAACTAGGAATTTATCACCAAACAATTATCAACCACTTGGAGAAAGCTGGATACACAAAGAAGTTCGATGTACGGGTGCCACATGAATTAACAGTGAAAAACTTAAATGACCGAAATTGGACTTTGGTTAAAAAATACAGATGCATCCACCGTATACCCGGTAGATGGTCCATAGTGATGTTACAAATATTAATTTTTAATATTCGCAATACCAATACGGAAAGATTAGAAAGCTTAAATAGGTATATATGACAAATGGAAATACAGAACGTCACATAAGGTAAATAATAACGTTAGGAGATTATTTACAAGAACTAAGGATAGATTAGAAAAGTGGGATATGTCGAAATTATTTTATAATATACCTACCTTGCGGTAGCAATGATAACGAACTATGTATGTGGGAAAATGTAAGTAGAAGTTTGCATTTTATGTGTTGCACTGTGTAAGCAGAACGAAAATCTCTCTGCGAGTTTCTTTAAATGTCTCAAGCATTCCGGTTATACATATATTTTAATTGCTGACAGATAATAGTATACATACTTTGTTCAATCCACCGTATTTCTAATTTGTGTAATCGGATTGGAATTATCTCTTATATCTTTAATGGATATTATGTGGGCTTAATTTTAATAAAAAAAACTTTAACGGAGTACCTATACATATGTGACATTGTTCAGTTGCATATAGAAAAGCGTACAATATTAAATATCACCTTTGTACACAGTTGCAAGAACAGTGCAAAGTTTTTACTATCAATACTGATACATATTAGTAGACGGTTGATAAAAAATATTTTTGAAAATCGTTAAGTTAATTTAAAGATGGCAAAACTATTTTGTTATTCAAGCGATTTTCCATGTTGATGTGTGCTTTTTAACTGCAAACCTGCATGTGGAATCCCATTATATTGGAAGGCCAATGTACGCTGCATGCGGCTGCGGGCGGCAATAGCATTGCCATTGTGAAAATGTAAGCAATGTTTACAGAAATGTTCTTATAAAAAAAAAATACAAATCACACAAAATAAGACTTGGTATTACTTGGAAAAGATGCCGCGCGGCAAAGTTGAATTTTTTCAACTTTTGTTTTAAGCCGCGTAAAGTAGACGTTGCCATTTCATTTTTCACAAAAACCTTACATTTTGCTTTTTAATGTGTTTTTTAATTAAAACTAAACTTTTCCTTTTGCTTGTAAATTTCCTGAATTATTTATCAGTTTCATATGTAAACAAAAACAGCTGATTGTTTTTTCCTGTCCGAACTTACCCAAAGAAAAAGTTCGTGCAAATTTGTACAGGAAATGAAAATAATTACTCTCTCAATTACTTTCTTTATTGCACAAAAATTGTTATGTGGAACGCTTTTGGGTAACTTTGTGCAAGTTCGGACTGTTTCGTTATGCATGTGGAACAGAGCTAATATTTTTGCAAGAAGCCTCTCCCAAGTTTTTTTCCCAAACAATAATGTTTTTGTTATGTACATACCTACATACATATATGACTGTATTTGCGAAGTTGTACATATCGAAACAATTGCTAAACGATTGTTGGTTGGTTACACTGTTTTGTTCTCGTTGTTACTAGATACTAGTAAAGATTTTTGTTGCTTTTGTAGATTTAAACAGATGCACTGAATCTGTGTTTTTTTATATATTTTTTTTGTTCTTGTTTAAGTTGTCGTTATTCTTTGTTTGATGCTTTATAGTGTTGCTGCGAGTGAATTAGTCTCTATTATCTGTTATGCACTATTTCTATGATCTTGATTTGTTATTGTTTTGTGTTTGCTACACTCACTCACACTCATACACATTTATATGGAAGAGCTCCTACTTAAGGCAATTATGAATAAATTTCTCATATATAAAATCCCATACACTACATAAATGGGCACTTCTAACGGTACAATAGCTTTTATTGCTCCAGGCTTGCCAGTTTAGCACTTTTAGTGCTAGATTTAGTAAATTTTTTTTTGAATTAGCACTAAGAATTTCGAAAAAAGTGCTAAGTGCTAGTTTAGAACATTTTTATAATTATCAAAGTTATTTTCGGGAATACAAAATTTTATTATTAATACGATTTCCGTATGACGTGCTAAATTCCCAGTTTTTCATATTTGATAAATACACTGAAATTTATTGTTGAGGGAAAGCTAGCTTCTATGCGCATTTCACTGGTTGCTTAGGCCAGCTCATTAGGAAACCTTTTCCAGAGATTTTAGAAAGGCCAAAAATATTATACAAATAAAACCCTAAAGCGAATAAGAATTATAAACACTCAAAGTCTTACTTGTAACAATATCAAAGCCAAAACAAAACACCAACAATAAACAGTGAGTTTATCTTTTCTTACATTCCCCTACAATTGGTTGGGTTCTTTCCGACTCGAATTGTAGTTGTAAGTGGGTAAAAAGAAAAAACAAGATTAAAAAACAAACTGCTTCATTCTACTGCCTTCGTAAGAAAACAACAAAATGCGCATTTCACTGGTTGCTTAGGCCAGCTCATCAGGAAACCTTTTCCAGAGATTTTAGAAAGGCCAAAAATATTATATAAATAAAACCCTAAAGCGAATGTAAGAAAAGATAAACTCACTGTTTATTGTTGGTGTTTTGTTTTGGCTTTGATATTGTTACAAGTAAGACTTTGAGTGTTTATCGTTCTTATTCGCTTTAGGGTTTTACATATTTGTATATTTTTGGCCTTTCTAAAATCTCTGGAAAAGGTTTCCTGATGAGCTGGCCTAAGCAACCAGTGAAATGCGCATAGAAGCTAGCTTTCCCTCAACAATAAATTTCAGTGTATTTATCAAATATGAAAAACTGGGAATTTAGCACGTCATACGGAAATCGTATTAATAATTTTTATAATTGTTTAGCATATTTAACACTTTTTTAGACCCCATAACCACTTAAAAACTCACATAATCAATTCAAGTAAACTGTCAATTCTTTAAGTGTATCAAGAAAAATACATACATATTAGGCATAGGTATAACTTTATTACAGTTTTTGCAAATAGGAAAATGGCATAGCAGAGTCGAATAGAGTATAGGTATATTTTTTATTTCACATAAAAGTTTTCGCATCAAACGCAATAAGCAATGCCAGCACTCAGTAATGCTCGTTGGAATTCTGGCACTTTTGCCTTTTATAGTTATTCCGAAATATCAATATCAATTGCAATTATTTTCTATTTGTAATTTTGTATGTAATGCTTAGAGCGAAGTTTGGTTTTCTGATCATACTATCAACAAAAATAATTTACCACACTACAATAATCATTGTCGGGCTTTAGAGAAAATGAATGCTTTCTCACACATTGGGACAAAAGCCATCATCTATTCAGAATGTTCAGCGAGGCAACCTCCTATTGGACTAGAGACCTATTGGATAGACCAAGAAGAACTAGAATGAAAACATAACTGTTATGTACAGTTATACGCATAAGAGAAGGTGCAACATTAGACAACGTTTGTTGCCACACTTTAAACATATCGGACGATATTGTAAAAAAATCAGGTTATCTGAAAAGTACCAAAATAAGTTGGTATATGAGGAATATGTAAATGGCATAATTGAAATTTTAAACAGTGGGTATAAATTTCATGATTTTTTGCAGTTTACGCTTTTCAATTAATTTTTTTTTAACGAAGTATTTTGCGCCCAACAAGGTGCAAAAATGACAAAGCTACAGAAGATTTAGTGAATTAACCCACATAGCAATTTAATAATTTTAAGCTTTTATTTAATGGCGATTTATTTCTGAGAAAAATATGTTACAGTATATACATGCAACACTTTCTAATGTTACCTATAATCACTCAAAGTGCTACATGTTGTGCAACTTCATTGGAACAAAGTTAGCTGAATTTATTTACAACTATTTTTATCATTAATTTACTTCATTTCTCCACGCTATTACGTTTTGGCAACAAAAATTGACAGCACTTATGGCTTAGAAAAATTTAAACGAATATAATATACATAGCCTTTTTTTAATTTTTATACACCTTAAACAAAAAAGGATAAAATATGCAACATGTTTTGCATGATTTTCGTAAGCTTATTCACAAAAGAACTTGAACACCTAACATTATTGTCATAAAATATATTATAATGTAACATTATAGTAAGTGTTTATATTAAACGAAATGAATGTGTAAAAAAATCTAAAATGTAAATTTTTTATCATATTCATAAAAATCAATGTAATAAAGCTAGCACTTTTTTTTGTCGATTTAGCACTTTTAACTTGAATTTTTCTGGCAAGCCCTTAATGTTTGTACCTACCTAATTTGAAAACTTTGGCTCTTGCCGTTCCCCAGATATACAGCAAAAAGTAAAAAAAATACAACCACCACAAGGGATTTTTGGAAAAAATTAGAGGTAGTCGTGGTTTTTTGCTCATATCTCAGCCATTTGTGGACCGATCTTTTTGAATTTCAATAGCAAACAATTCCAGACCATATGTATGTGCCATAAATGTATAATAACCTGGACCCCATCATATATGGGGTCTTCGGAAAACCCATTTCAACGAACAGACGGACATCGTTAAATCAACTTCGCTTTTTATAAGGTGAAGGGTATAAAAATTATTATTTGGTTTAAAAAAAATAACTTGAAAAGAGCAAAAAATTATCAAATTTTTCATGATGTTTGAAATTTTGTAATTTTATTACTTTTCACTAAAAGAAAAAATACACAATCCTGTTACTACTGAAGATATTTGCATTTAAGTCACATCATCTTTTTTAAAAACACAAATAACGGTTATTTTGGAATATCTCGAAAACTGTTCTACTTTTGACAAATTCTTCATGTTTGGATTCAGCGGACAATTTTACATAAAGATTAGGTGTCAGATACATTTGGTCAAAAAACTGTCACGTAGTGTAATTTAACTAATAACCTGCTAACGTTTAATAAAAATCAATGTAATAAAGCTAGCACTTTTGTTTTTCACTGTAGAACAATTTAGCACTTTTGTTTTGTCGATTTAGCACTTTTAACTTGAATTTTTCTGGCAAGCCTGTATTGCTTGTTGCACAGTGGTGAGAGACAAATGCTGAAGTAGACAAATCTAGTGATGATAACAGTGTTGCTGTGTACATATTAAAGTTACATTCAATATATTGAAATTATTAAAACCATTCATTTAATGACTCAGAAAAGCTAGTGGTGTTTAAGAATTGAAATCGACTTATTTAAACAGTTAAAAATTTTTTTTTAAACGAGTGGTTAATGATTTAAAAAAACTTTAGTTAGTACATACAAATAAATAGATGATACGAGTTGTTAATATTTTCTTAAGAATTTAAGTTATTCTGAACGTTCTGCTTAATAGAGCACGTTACCCCTTATACTTTTTAATACCTAACATTTTTTTGGACTATTTACTTAGTTTAAAGAATAAAAGAAATGAGCAAGGCAAGTTCTTAACTGTTTTTGCATGAAAAATATGCGTTTGCATAAATTTGCATATTACGCAGGTTGGATCCCGTTTTACACAAAAGAATTGCTTGTGAGTCAGTCTGTTGCAACTACAAAATAAAAATGATATCGGTACTTTTCTGTTATATGCATTTTCGAAATGTTAAGGCCCAACTATAATATGCATAAGAAACGTCAAACATTACGAAATGAAAAATTTCATGATTTTTTGCAATTTACTCTTTTCAATTAATTTTTTTAACGAAGTATTTTGCGCCCAACAAGGCATATATTGGTGCAAACATGACAAAGCTACAGAAGATTTAGAGAATTAACCCACATAGCAATTCAATAATTTTAAGCTTTTTATACCCACACCACAATAGCGGAGAGGGTATTATGCATTAGTGCTGATGTGTGTAACGCCTTAAAATACTGGTCCTAGACCCACCTTAAAGTATACCGATCGACTTAGAATCACTTTCTGAGTTGATCTAACGATGTCCGTCCGGCTGGCTGGCTGTCCATGTAACCTTGTGCGCAAAGTGCAGGTCGCAATTTTGGAGATAATTTAATAAAACTTGGTCCATAGGTTCATAATGGCACAAGGACCAAGCTATATAAGTTATGTATTTTTAAAAAATTTGACCACGAAGGGAGATGGGGTGCAACATTTGCCTCTCAGAAACTATCAAACCGATTAGAATGAAATTTAAAACATAGATAGATCCCTATTGATATAGCCATACATTTTCGAAAATTTGTTTTTAAATACTTGGTGTTGGGTATCATATGGTCGGGCTTGACCGACTATACTTCCTTACTTGTTTTTTAGTTTTTATTGTTACTAAAAAGCTTTGTATATTTATTTGTTGTGGTTTTATTTGATTTGATACAAATCGAAAAGTGGGTTAATACAATTAATCTTCTATAACTTTGTAACTTTTGCACCTTACGTCGTAAGTAATAAAAATTACAAAAAAACAAGTAAGAGTACTATATGTACCCTTCACCATTGAGCGAGCAGAATACAGAGCAGCTAGACAAAAACTAAATAATTTTTACATATACATACATATTCACAATTCTGAAAACTTTATTATAAATTAAATTAAAAACCCTAAAACTGGTAAATATTTTTTTAAAATTGTTTTTAGAACATAAAAATTAACAAAAAATTCTCTTTGAAAAACCAAGATTTGAACCAGAGGACTCACAGTTTCTAAACTCAACCCCCTAGACGACTGAACCATAAACGAACGTTGTTTGAATATCATTAAAATAAAATATGGCCCGTTTTAGGTTTCACAACTCAACTCAGCAAAGTTGTAAACCATAATACAAAAATTACAATTCAACTTATTTGAGTTGTGAACCGTAATAGTGGCCTATATTCATAAAAATGGTTTGTACCATGTATGTGTGTTTGTTTGTTTCTTTAAGTATAGGTAGTGTTGGCTTACCGTAGATTTACCTTTTTTGGCGAGTTTTTAAGTAGCAACAATAATCAAAAATTCCCCGTTTCTAGTTGTTAAAATTATTTCGTTAAATAGGTAGATGAAATAATAAAAAAGGGTGATAACGAAAATCATATTGGGCATTATGCTAATATAAGTAAACAAATGCAAAGGGGGAGGGGAGGGGGAATTAGAGACAACCGGATTTGAACTTCGCTTTTAATAAGGACCCAGAATATATATACTTTATAGGGTGTAGGATCAATAAAATATGTTCTACTAAAAATTTTCGATATCCATAGGACATATGGCAGCCCTACAATTTGGGTTTTTATACAATTTTTAATTTTTTTTTGTACGGGAGGTACCACGCCCACTTCTCCAATCCCGCCCACATTTTGTATGATGGTGTGTATTGACAACCTTAATGTTTGTATCCCCAGATAAACAGCAAAAAATAAAAAAAAATACAACCACCACAAGGGATTTTTGGAAAAAATTAGAGGTAGTCGTGGTTTTTTGCTCATATCTCAGCCATTTGTGGACCGATATTTTTGAATTTCAATAACAAACAATTCCGGACCATATGTATGTGCCATAAATGTATAATAACCTGGACCCCATCATATATGGGGTCTTCGGAAAACCCATTTCAACGAACAGACGGACATCGTTAAATCAACTTCGCTTTTCATAAGGTGAAGAGTATAAAAATTTTTATTAGGTTTAAAAAAAATAACTTGAAAAGAGCAAAAAATTATCAAATTTTTCATGAAGTTGAAATTTTGTAATTTTATTACTTTTCACTAAAAGAAAAAATACACAATCCTGTTACTACTGAAGATATTTGCATTTAAGTCACATCATCTTTTTTAAAAACACAAATAACGGTTATTTTGAATATCTCCAAAACTGTTCTACTTTTGACAAATTCTCCATATTTGGATTCAGCGGACAATTTTACATAAAGATTAGGTGTCAGATACATTTGGTCAAAAAACTGTCACGTAGTGTAATTTAACTAATAACCTGCTAACGTTTAATGCATTGATGAACTTATTTAACAGATTTCACGAATTATAATTTGTTTGTTGTAGGTATTTGATATTTTGCACCGTTTCATATTAGGCGAAAATCCATCCGGGAAATGAAAAAGTCAAATACAAAATGATTTAATTCTACAGTACATTGTAAGATAAACCCAATTTAAAAACCATTATTCCTAGGAAAAAACAAGTTTATACTGCTCGGCTAAAATGTTCGACCTTGTGTAGTTTAAATAACTCCAAAACAATATGGCCGCTGCATGCTTAATATGTAACTCAAATCAGTAAATTTTCAGCTTATCTTGCCAAATTTAAGGAAAAGATCTTTGTACACACTTGCAAGATTAAATCGAATTAAGACCTGTTTATGCAGCTGACTTAGCAAACTTTTGCCAAATGTGATTCGTGTAGTGCCAAAACAATATGACTGCCGCTGACTGTCGACATGTTCTAAAAATCCCTATGCACAGGGTGGCGAATAAGTTACATCAAATGCACCCACTTATTTGCACACATTTTTGTTTCGGATCATTTTTTTTAACGACGAACAAGTTGCAGTTAAGTGAATGGCATTCAATACCGGACAATAATTTTTTATAAAATTAAAATTTAGCTATGTATATTTAAAATGACTTATTGCATAATATAGGACTAAATGGAAATAATATGGCGAATACCTATCATATACAATAATATTACAAGTGAATGGGCCACTTAATCAACTTTTTTCTATATATTGCGCAAAATTGAATTGTTTTAAATGTGTTGTGAACATCCCAGCGGTAAAACTCAGAAGACCTTCTTACTTCAGGCCTTTTACAAGGCCTGCTTAAAAATTGTTTTGATTAAATTCCTATTCTTATCTAACTGCTAAAGAATGCCTCATAGAAGGCCTCGGCTCTTTGGTGTAAAAGATAAGATACACCTTCCACACTCGCTTCTATGAAAAGGGAGTAGAGAAGGAGTAACATTTTTTGTATTGTTTTTTTTTTGCACAAGCAAAAGCAAAACAATTATTTTTTTTATCCCGTTGCCATTCTTATGTACCTTCTAAAGAAACGAGAGCGGAAGGCCTTCTCCGCAATGACAACGTGTGTAAAAAAGATATGAGTATGGAATGGAGCGAGAAGGCCTTGTATATCCAAAAGAAGGAGTACAGAGGCCTTCTAGAAGGCATCCGTACCCCTTCTTTTTCCCGCTGGGATATTACAAAACGCCAATGTGTGCGTTGGTTTTGTTTACTTTTACATATGTCCATACATATAATGAATGAAAATTTGAATTTTTTATATTCCGCAACTAAATGAATAGTGTGGTGTAAAACGACAATTATAATAGCAATAAAGTACACATTAAGTCAATTAAGTAATTTTCCTATGGATTTAAAAACAAATTCCTAGTGATATTTTCCACTTATTTTCTGTCTTTATCCTGCATAAAAAATTGAGACTATAATTTAGAAATGGATTTTAAAATCGCTCATAGTTCATTATATTTGTACAAACGATCTTTTTTGAAATCGGTAGATTTTTATCACATACATATCTTCATCATTTTTAAATGTATGTACCTATGTATTCAAAGTTTTATAAAATTTTTAAAATAGGTATTTTAGTTTCGCTTTTGTCCCGAACTTTTCTTATATGTATGCCTCCCAAGATGTTAACCCAAATGAAAAAAGTGATGTAGAACACCTGGCAACACTTTTTATGTTGTTATTTTATACCTATTTAGTTTTATTTGTACATACATACATACTTATGTACATAATTTCTTTTGTTTGAATGGTTTGGTGTTGTGACTGACGATAACTCTTTTAAATTCAATTTTTATTATTTATTAATTTTTTTTTTGTATGTTATCCTACCTACCTACTTAGGTAGTATCAAATTTATGCATGAGTGTTTAATTTGTTGAAACTAATTTCTATAGGTAGGTACAAGTTTATATTTTAATTTTCGTTTTATTTAATAAATCTACACAGTAGGTACCTACCTACCTATGTTATTTTTTTAAATTAATTGAAGTCCATATGAACATACATAGATACAAACATCATAATTAATTACGAAAAGTATTGTTTGTTGGTTGTTACCTACAATAGGTAGGTATGCAAATATTTTTTTATGTACCTACCTACCTACCTACATACTTATGAACATGGAAGATGGTGGCATAATGTGAGAACCTTTATTTATTAATTTTTTTGAAATTTTATTATATTCACATCATTTGTTGCATACTAACATTAAAAACCCTTTAGAGTTTTTTTTAATAGGTAGGTACAAAACCTAGGTATCTATGTGACTTTTTTTATATACATAGGTACATGGTAGGTACCAACATACATATGCACATATGTACGTATTTACAAATATTTAATTACATACTTAAATTAAAGTTTGTTGCGCTTTGAACCGTAGTGAAAGTAGCACATTTAATCTTATGTTTTTTGCTTACAATTTTCTTCCACGTTTATCTGCGCAAAATTTCTGTTTTTTTTACACAAATCTTAATTAATATTTTACTTTATCGCGTTTAGTTTAAAACTACTTTTTTCATAGGTTAGTTTTGTTTTGTTATACACTTCTATCCATCTTTAACAAAAACTATTCGTTTAAATTATCAAATTTTAAAGCGCTTCGCCGGTTTAAACGTTGTTTACTTAATCACGCTTCTCCCAAGACTGACTTGAACCACAGATGTTCTCTCTTTTCTTTTTTCCGTTTTTCTTTCCTTTCAATTGAGAGTGTAGTTTGATGGTAAGACGTTCTTAACCTGGCTTAAACCCATCAAGATGGTGTAAGTCATGGCACATTATGTTAAAAGCAATTGCAATAGTTTGTATATGTGCGTATGTACGTATGTGTGCAAGATATTTTTTGTGAGCGAGTAATAGATAAGATAAAATTGTAAAGAATGCACACTAATATGATCAATATAAAATAATTTTAACAATTTTGTTACCTATTTTTAAAGGTTAGTAATTTAAAAAAATATAAAATCAAAAAAAATCTTGTTTTTCGACATTATCCTTGTTTAATTTGAAATAAATGATTGTCGATTGTTAATTTTGTTAATTTAAAGCTTTGTACTTTGGTACGTTACCTAGCATTTACCCTGCAAATTATATTGGACCACCTGATCAATTTTGATTAAATGGACTACTTCATGGACTGGTCCGATGTAATGCAAGCATGGACCATGCCATTGTTAAAAAGTGTTTGTAGTGAGACGACATGTCTAAGTTTTTTAACGACATGTTTTCGCTTTTAAACGAAGTTAAAACTATTCCTCTTGTGTATACAATGGAGTAGTTTTAAGACTACTCCTTTGTAATCCAAAGCTGGGTTATAAGGTCCTACCGTCGGACATCGTAACGTTAAATATACCATTTTTCCATACGTTTGGGCTACTTTTGGACTAGTCCTAGTCCCTTGTGGGCTACATTTTACACGCGTGTTTGGACTACTCCTTAAGTTTGCAGGGCACACATGAAAGTAATTTCTTGAAAGTCGCAATACACTTAGAGGGAGTTTACACGGTGTCTTTTCAGACATGTCTGTACTTTCACGTGTAAACCCCAGGTTATACAAAAGTAAAATAAGGAATACAGAAACACCGTTCACTAGAATATAAATATGTAGGTATGTATGTTCATGTAGGTACAAGGAATTTGTTAAAAATGCAAATACATATGTGTGTCATTCCGTTAGTAATAATACACACAACGTATTATCAACGAAAAATCGGGGAAACAGCCGATTGGCTAAAAGTACAAAAATTTTTTGAATGGAAGGGAAAAGTGTTAGTGTATTGTGTTTCGAACTTGCCCTTGCATGTGGAAACGGGGCGTGAAAGAGGTAAGCGCCTTTATTATTGCTTAATAGGTATACCAATGACCACGCAAGTGCACACAAAAGAGATTTACCTAAAATGTATGTATGTATGAATATAAAAAACAACAAAAAAATTCTTTAACTGCCAAAAATGTTAATTATAAAAAATAAGAGTAGTCATTAAAATGTTTGTTTCTTCTTAAAAAAAAAATACTGCGAATACCGCAAAGCACTACATAAATTTTCGATGTTTCATTTACCACTTACAAATGCGCAAAAAAAGTATACATTTGTACATACATATATACATACATATATTTCGCATACTTTTATAACGTTTATAATGTTTAAAAGTTTTTGCTTGCCATTATTTCAAACATTCATGCTTGAAAACTGTTAACAATCCTAACACACGAACAATAATTTTTGTTTCGCTCTGAAGTCTTCGCTTAGATTTATACAAATTATTTTCACTTTTTTAGGTAAACTAGAAAATAAGGTTTGTATCCGTAAACTAAAATAAAAATATAGAAGAATTTTGGCATATCTAGTTACAAGCTGGCTTATACTAAACAACAAACTTATATAAACCCAGGCAAAGGCGTAAGTAAAATGGCGCTTTCTTGTTGTTTTTTAAAGCATCACAATTTTCGAATTACAGTACGTTGTTTGGCATTAGGTTTGACAGCCGTGTGGAAGTTTTATCCGATGGATAATAAAAATTACTTTTAATTATTGGTTGCTTAAGTGCTTTAATAAAAACATTGATTTGCTGTAGACAACACCCTTTTAACTTAAGCTTTGACTAAAGATTATATTTTGATCGATTAAAGTTGCCAACAATAATCTGCTTTAAAAATTGTTTTAAATAAATTCAAGTCCGTTCTCAGTTTTTTTCTATTACGTCTAGTTTCAATTTAACTTCCTAATAAGAAAATTTATAAAATCTGCTTAAAACGTTGTATAATTTTTTATTGCGGAAACAACTTTAATTTCCACAATAAAACAATTTTTTCTTAACACTTGAGGCTCAACCATAATGGGCTTAAGTTGGCTAAAACAAATGTGCGAATACATGTTAATTATATGAGGCAAACCATATTGAACTTAAGGAAATTTTTTGCTAAGTTCAATGCAACTGTCATTGGCTTAAGCAAGGTGCGGAATCAAATTTTTGTTTATTTTGTTTTTGTTTATATAAATACATTTGAGAGACTATTTGTTAATTTCTGACATTAGGTTAAGCAATGCTATGCATATTATTGTTAGGCCTTTAATAACTTTAATTGAAAACAAATATTTTAAATCTCTTATTTTGAGATAAATATTGGTATTTTCAAATGTCCAAAACATAAATATTATTTTCTAATGATATAAAAAACCGCTAGATTTCCCGCTAACCGCCAAAACGGAAATTTTACCCCGATGGACAAATAAAAGCCTCTAGAATTGCGGTAAACCCGTCAAATTGGCAACAGTGGTTAATACCAAAAAACAAAATTTTTTAATACCATAAAGTACAACTCCGCTCTTTATATTTTGTTTTGATTCTATTTCGGTTTCATTTTATTTTTTTTTGTAAAATAAAAGTTTGTTTTGCCTTTAAAAATTTTATAAGCATACATAATTGTCAATTATTTTGTATTTAAATTCATTTACAATACAGTTTTTCGGGCACTATAATCAATTAAAATGGAAATAAGTATAAAATGGAATCTATGCCGCGTTTGTTTGCAGGAAGAACCAAAAATTGTCACCAATGGAGTTGACCAAATGCAACACATATTTAATGATGATAAAAAGTTATCACAAAGTATTTATGAATTTTCGGGTGTAATTGTAAGTAGAAGAAAATATAAATAAATTTGTATCTATAATCTTGAATTTGATGAATATTTTGTTTAAATATTAGATGAAGCCAAATGATTCCTTACCCGACAAAATTTGTCGCAAGTGTGTGTCAATAATAAATAATGCAGTACAATTTCGCAAAACTTGTCGTGCTTCCAATGTTTATTTACTATCCATTTTGGAACGTACCAAATTAGCCAGCATGATGTTTAAACCGGCGTTACCTGAATGTAAAGAAAGGGATGAAGATTTGGAAAAAATCGAAACAGAGGCTTCAAACATACAAGAAAAAGAAATTGAATCCAAAGATCATGATAAAGAAACACATGGAAAAGAAGAACAAATACAAAATTTGGTTTCAAGTAAAAAAGGGAAGACAGAAAAAGTAAAAAATAGCAAACAACAAGAAAGACATGAGGAGCAAGAATTTTCTGATCATAGCACTAATAAATCCGAAGAACTAGAAGAATTTATAGAGATTCCTGAAGAATTGGAAGATCAATTATTTAGCCAAGAAGAAGATAATACTGATGAAGTAAATTCAAGTAATAAGCATTTAAAACAAGAATATTCCGAAAATTCCGATAGTAATAGTGAAAATGCAAAAACGGAAACATCACAGTTACAAAAATTCTATATGAATGCTAGTTTTTCAAAATTAAAAAATACAGAGGAGGATCCCGAAGACGATCCTAATGATAATGAAGAAACTGAAGCAGATAATTTGAATACAAATAATGAAGAATTGTATAAACTTTTTAACGATGTTAAAAAAGAGAATTTTCGTTCAAACAATATTGAAAATGAAGAAGACTTAGAAGATAATGAAGACCAGCTTTCCATTGCAGAAGAAAATGTAGAATATTTTGCTATAGAAGAAGAGGAAGATATCGATGAAGATGATATTGGTGATTCAATTATGCTACACTTAGAAGAAAAAGTAGTTGAAAATGACAATCAAGCTCATGTTAGTTCTACTGTAGATACTAACGATGAATTTGAATATCAAGACCAAAATTCGAATATTTCCAATTTAACAAGTGACTTTGAAGAGGAATTTATAGTTAATGATAATTCTCTTAATTGTATTGCCCCAAAAAATAAAACATCTTCCCAAGTATCTGAATCGCTTACACTTGAAATTGCCCCAAAATCATCTCAAGCTCCGAAGAAAAAAAGAAGCACTCCAATTATATTTCCGGCTAAAAGAGCAAGACAACACATATTGAAATCTGCCGCTAGTAATGAACTCCAAGCATCCGTTTGTGATATATGCGGGAATCAATTCACCAATCGTAATCAAATGAAAATCCATATGAAAGTACATTTTCAGGAAAAGAATCATCAATGCGAGTACGTTTAACAAATAGTCGGCCTTATTGTGTAAGGCGTTGCCGGTAACGCCTGAGTCGTAACACCAAAGCTGTGTCCTTTAATCTATTAAAAAACGAATTATGCGTTAACGACAACGGCTTATACAATAAGGCTTAATATTTTAGTGAGAAAATTCATGAAATTAACATTTGTATACAGATTGTGCTTTAAACGTTTCATTACGGCCTGTAATCTTCAAGCTCACATGCGTATACACACCGGTGAAAAACCTTTTGAGTGCAAATATTGTAGCAGACGTTTTAATGATCGCACTTCAAATCTGAGACACGAAAGGTTTGTAAATTTTTAACAAACAAATAATCTTTTTAACAATTTTGTTTATATTAAGGACTCATACTAATGAGAAACCATTTGAATGTGCTAATTGTGGCAAATGCTTTGCATTGGGCACTACTTTACAAAATCACATGAAAGTTCATACAAATGATAGATCGTATAGGTAAAATTAAAATTGAAATTTATTGAGGAAAAAGACACAAAAACCATTTTTTTTTATTTCAGATGTGAACCTTGTGGAAAATCTTTTAAATTAGCCCATCATTTAAAGACTCATCTTAATACTTCATTACACCGTTCTGTACTACAAATACAAAATGATGAAAATTAATTTTATTTTTTCTTATTTGTAAAATAAAAGTTTATAGCTCATAAATATAATAAAATATTAATTTAAAGTAAAAAATATATTTGATTAGAATGATAAAACATTTGACGAGTGGTGTGATCATGTCAAAACGGAATCCTTTCGAAAAATTTCTGCGTTTCATTGTTCATGTCCAGCTTTAAATGTTGCAATTTTCTTTTTAAGTGGTGATCTTTCTTTTGGTTATTATACTACAAATATTACGTTTGTTTTAAATCGTCTGCTGTAAATATTAACTTTAAGTTTTTTTTTTCCTTTTTAAGAATTTTCAATTCGTAAAACTGTTAAATTGTATCTTCTCCATTAAGTAATTTTTTTCAAGTTTTATAAGATTTAAGCAATTTTTTTTAAACGATTGCTTTTTAACATGTCTTTTAGATTTCACCAATTATTTGGTATATTACAAATTTAGAGTTTTTGTAAAATTTGGATTATTTACCTTATTTTATTCCGAACTATACAATTTTTAATTAAACTATTTTTATTGAAATTTATTTAAGATTTCGTTTTATAGGTTTGTTTTTCGTAGGTTTTTTGCTTAATTGATTTTGCTTGATATAAAAAATAGCAAGTTTTTTACAATTTCAATATTTTTAAATATTTGTTTTTTTATTTAATAGAGCACGAGATTTTCTATTTTGCGATTTTACAAATATGAAACTATCATGTATGTGATGAAAATCGACGCGATTTTAAAGCGTCATATTTAAGCCTCAAAAAATTTGAATTTTTAATTGATTATGGTATTTTCTTTATATCTCGGCTATTTTTGTACACGGGGCAAAATACGGCATTCGATTTTGATCGAAAATACAGTTCAAGTGGAAATTTCGATCGATATCGAATGCCGTAATTTGCTCCCAGACTTATTTTTAGCTAAATGTTACAAATATCAAAGAAAAATCATTAAATTAGGAATATAATTAAACTTCTTTTTGTCCACTATTTTAAACATAAAAAAGTTTATAATGGAGAAAGATCATACCATACATGCGGCTATTAAAACCCAACAATCACAAAGCAGTAGAATAATTTTTTAATAAAAAAAACGAAAAGAAATTTTCAAATAAATATTTAAAGGTGCACAAGATCAATCGGTTATGAAATTAAAGAGAGAAAAAAAATATAAATATATGTATTTATATCGTAGAAGATACAATATAATAGTCTGGTAATGTATAAAGTCATTCTTAAAAATTAAAGGAATAGGACAGGAAATACATAACTGAAATTAAGCTCATAGAATAAATTCGAAAAAATAAAAAAATGTTGAATATAATAAAGTAACCTATGAAAGGAAATAATTCCCAGTTTCTATTTGTTAAAATAGTTGAGTTAAATACATTCAATTTATAAAGTATCACTATCCAGTGTGACACAAAGAATGCTGACGAAGGCTGTAGCGGGCCAGAAAATGCATTACATTCTGCTGGTGTCTAATAATTGTAAATTTTTCTGTACATACAAAATACTTCATTGCTATCCAAAGGACAGCTAAGGTAAAATGTAACAAGAAGATACAATATAATAGTCTGGTAATGTATAAAGTCATTCCTAAAAATTAAAGGAATAGGACTATTACAAAAAAGCTTTATAAAATACATAACTGAAATTAAGCTCATAGAATAAATTCGAAAAAATAAAAAAATGTTGTATATGTATTTTAATTAATTTATTTCTAATTTATGGAGTTGTTTTTCTTTTGTTATATACAAGACCATAAAATTTTGAAAATTCAGACATTAAAAAAATAAACGTTAAAACATTATTTTTTAAAGGTTGATTAATTAACATCCACAGCAGTCTCGTAAAGAATTTTATAACCGGATGCTTCAAATGCGGCCTCTTTTTGTTTATGCGATATTGTAAGCAAATGAGCTTTTAACTGATGTGCCAGAGTAAAGGATTTATTGCAAATTGAACAGCTGTAATAGTTAAAAAGTAAAAATAATTTTTTTTGTTCTTATTGTCAAGGGCCCAAAAAATAATTTTAAATTTTAATTTAATAATATGTATGTACGTAAATAAAATCAAAAGTTTTTTTTTTAACTTAAAAATTTTTCTTAACTTACACATAATCCTTTTCTCCAGAATGCAACTTTAAATGATTTTTCAAAATTGCCGAATAAGAAAAACTCTTTAGGCAGACATTACATTTATATGGTCTTGAGTTCGTATGAATTCTTAAAAATAACGATATAAAATAAAAAATTAAAACTTTATTTTCATAAAATTTAATTTAAATTTCTTCAAACTTAAATTGTACTTACCTTTCATGTCTGTGCCGTGAACTCCGATCCATGAAATGACGATCACAATATTTACACTTAAAGGGTTTTTCACCAGTATGGCGATACATATGATTTCTTAAATCGCTCATAATACGATACGATTTATTGCAAATTCTGGAAAGAATTTAAAATACCTATTTTAAAAATTTGTTTAATTATGAACAATTGTGATTTTTAGTTGAACTGTTAATTTTAATTTTGATATTTTTAGTTAGGCTTGAGTTCATCATATTTAATTTTTTATTAAATTATTTTTACTGAAGGAAGGAATTTTTGCAACTTGGAATTTTATTAAAATTTATTGATAATTTTCTTGGCTGAGCTGGGGCTCGAACCTGGGTTGAATTTACATGTTTCAAGAATCACCACATTCTTTCATCAGAATTATTTGAGTTCTAACCTCTGCACCACTGTGGTGCCTGCCAGCCAACAGTCAAACATCAATCTTTAACCAGTGATACTGGTGGTTCGAAATGTGCTGTAATTATCATTTTTAATTCATCCACAAAATTAAAATTAACAGTTCAACTAAAAATCACAATTGTTCTTAAAAATAGCTATGGCACAAGTTCTAATGTTTACATTTGTACTTCTAGTTGTACAAATAAAATGTCGACGAAAGTGGACAAAAACATAATAAACAAATGTATTCAGGTTTTCAAGACAGTCTTGACAGAAAGAATACGAAAAACAGAAGAAAGGAAGCAACAAGCGAATGAATTAAAAATGGAAATTACAGCAAATTTCGAACCACCAGTATCACTGGTTAAAGATTGGTGTTTGACTGTTGGCTGGAGACAAATTCCTTCCTTCAGTAAAAATAATTTAATGAAAAATTAAATTTGATGAACGCAAGCCTAACTAAAAATATCAAAATTTGTTTAATTTTGAAGACTGCGATAAAGAAAATGTTTAAGAATGCTTGATGCACATTTGGTCCCAAAGTGGTTTTTTCTAATTTTTAAATAGGTACTTTCTCAAACAGAAATAAACATTTAAACAATTTCTCTAAGAAGTCAACTCACTCGCATTGATATGGTTTGACGTCGGAATGCATGCGCATATGATGTTGAAACAATGGTTTCTTGCTGTATACATTACCACAAATGTTACACATATACGTGGAGGGTTTCGGCAGTTTAACGTTTGGTTTCTGATCTTTATAATTTTTCTTGGGTGGACGCGCTATTTTGGGTTTATATTTAATCAAAGCTCTTGCATTTAACTGTCTAATTGAAACATTTTTGGTCGCACAATGATCTATGAATTCCTCTAATTGTACGTCATCTTCGGCATTAATATATGAAATTGCTTCATCATAATCATCAGTTGTTAAAGCTTCCAAAAGATCACCATTGTCACTAATAAATTCATCCATATTTTCCATCTTAACTTTTTCGATTTCTATATCATTATTAGCATTGTCCCTTTGTATATCAGGCTCATAAAAATCGTCATCCAAATAATGATCATCATAGTCATTACTTTGAATGTCACCATCCTCTATATTTTCTGCATCTAAGCATTCCACTACGTTTTGGGTTTTTTTGTGAAATTTTGTTCGTATAATTTGTAGATCTTCCAGTTCTTGGTCTATATCCGCCACTTCCAGAGTCTGTGTGGTTAAAAACACTTGAGAATTATAGCACATTTGGCGAAAGTTAAACCACATGTGTACCGTATTAAAACATTTTCCACAAATGCGAGTTGGCATTTGTTTTTTATTGTGCAGCTAAAATAGAATTCATTAGATAAATTAACTACATTAAATATTATTGAACATTATTTACCCTCACACCACAACAATATTCTACTTTTTCGTAAAGCTTTAAATTACTAAATTCATCATTTTGATCAGCTTCCACTTTAAAAGAAACACCATTATTGTTTTTAAACAATTCATAGGTTTTCGCTATTTCTGTTTCCACCAAACACAGGCGACATTTGTCTGTACTTTTTAAAGACATTTTCTAAGTAGTAAAACTTACAAATGCATTTAAAATTCAATAAACTAGGAAAAATTAATTATCTTATTTTTAGAGCACTGTATTCTTGTTTATGCGTTTGTTTACATAAAAATGTCAAAAATCTCACCTTTTTACAGAGTTATCAAATGTTTGAGTTTGTTAAGAGACTTGGTTTCACTTTTTAAGGTGAGTTTTAATCAGAGCTGCCATCTTTTTGTTTCTATCCGAAATTATTATTTTTTTTCAATGTGGAGACGCGAATATTTTCTTCATCAGTTATACTTTGGGATTTCATGCAATTAAAAAGGACAAAGAAAGTAATTTGGGGATTTAATCAAAAATAATCGGGGATTTTTTGGGCATTTTACACATTTTTAATATATTTTGCCTTTTATTATTAACGCTTATTTTTCTTTGTTTATATAAAAAATGAAAAAAAGTAGCAAAGCTTTTATCTTACGTGGGGTCTTCACCTGAGATAATATCTGATATGATATGTGAGAGAACGTCGGCAGAATGGGATAACAAATTTCTTAATGTTAATCTTAATCTTAAACAAGCGGAGCACGTATGTTATAAGATTTCATAATCGAATGGTTCTCGTACAGTAAACTTGTGTCGTTTTTTTATTTTTTTAGTTTTTTCTATTTTTTTAGCTTAAAAAGTTATTTTTTTAAACACTTGTCACAAGATTTTCACTATTTGTGCTACAAAAACTAAACATTTTAATGATTGCGTCTTATTATTATTTCAAAGTATGTATGTATGTGTATTTTTGACAGCTCATCCTTTAAGATAGTTGTTATAAGATTTCTCATAACAACTGTCTCATAATATTTATTATAATATTAATATTAACACTATTTGAGAGTCAACACGTAAGATAATACTCTCTACGATTGAATTTGACGTTTACTGATATAAAAATCTTATATCTTATCTCAGGTGGAGACCCTGTGGTACTCTTATCAACAACTTAAACATTGTAAAGGGTCCTAATTAATATTAATATTTTTGTCAAGGTATATTTATAGCAGGTAGTCTCGGAAAGCCAGCTGTTTATTTTTTATTTGCTTGTTTTGCGATACGAACTGTCAAATGTTGTATAGTAAACAAGTTTTTTGTCTTTATCTTTTGTCTTTTTGTCTCTTATCAGCCCCTTTGCTTTTTGACAGGTTGCAAGGTATATTTATAACAGGTAGCCGCGAGATTACAACAATTGGACAATAAAACAAACAACAGGGCATTTTATTGTTGTTATGCGATACAAACTGTCAAAAAGCAAAGGGGCTGATAAGAGACAAAAAAGACAAAAGATAAAGACAAAAAACTTGTTAACTTGTTTACTATACAACATTTGACAGTTCGTATCGCAAAACAAGCAAATAAAAAATAAACAGCTGGCTTTCCGAGACTACCTGCTATAAATATACCTTGACAGGTTGTATCGCATAACAACAATAAAAATCCCTATTGTTTGTTTTATTGTACAATTGTTGTAATCTCGCGGCTACCTGCTATAAATATACCTTGATTTTTGTTAAGTGTGAATAAGGTACTTAATAATCTTTTGTTATTATTCTTGAGTGAGTGTTTTAAAAAAGAACCGTTGACAACACATAAAATTTTTGATTTTTTACCCTAGGTCTACACTAAAGATAATTATCTCAGCAAGTTGGCAATAACGTCGGCAGAATAACAGAGCAATATTAAGCTTGAGGTCATTTTTAATACAAAAATATTAATTTTATTAATTTTTTTATTTTTGTTAATGTAAAATTATTATTTTTTTATAAACAAGAACTCGAACTTAAACAAATTAATATCAATTTTAACAATAAAGATCGAATAAGGAAAAAATTAAAATTTTTGCAATTTTATTTTAGTGTTTATTTAATTTTTTAATTTAATTATTTTACTTCAATTATAATTTGCTGCAATTTCAAAAACTTAATTTCTTTCTCACACAATTTGCTTCTATTTTTTTTCTTTTTTGCTTCTTTCTTTCAACTGACAACCAAATTGTCGTTTTTTGTAAGCAATAATTGTCAACGAAAATGGACTAACAATTATTGCAACATAAATTGTTAGCAATAAATATGTACAAAAAATAGCTGTCTACATTAAAGATAACATAATTTTGACAATTACTGCAATTTATGTCGCAATAATTATCTCTGGTATAGACGGGCAGTTAAAGACAATTTTCAAGCAAATAAATACATACATATGTATGTCTTCCCCAAAAACAAGTAAATATGAAATATAGTAACAATATAACAAAATTTTGGAAATATGTATTTTTATTGTTGATTTTAAGGATGGCTAAAACCGATTGAACAAGCTCCAAATTCTAATAAATTGACATATTCGTCTTCAAAAACAGCATATTATTATGCTTGTAATTCCTCACTGGAACCGCATAAAAAGGTTTTAAAAAAACATGCCGAAACCAGTCCTACAAACAAAATAAAATTAGGGTGTAATTTTGTTGTTTTTTGAAAATTTCAAAAATTTTATATGAAAATTTTCTCAACGCAAGGTGAAGTGAACAACAAAATTACCCCCTTAATTTTTTTACTAAAAATTTTTATGTGGGGATCTCTTATTAAAATTTTTCTTACTATTTTTTAAACAAATTTTTAATTTGGTCAGAAAAAAGTCAATAAAAAAATATTAACTTTTTAAGGTTATTTTTTTGTAATTTGGGGACTACAAGGGGCCAGCCAACAGTCAAATATCAATCTTTTAACCAGAAGTACTGGTGGTTCGAAATTTGCTGTTATTATCATTTAAATTTTAAATTACATGTCGCCTCCTTTCCTCCGTTTTTTCGTATTCGTTCTGTCAAGACTATGTGAAAATAATTTAATGCAAATTACATTTAATGCACTCAAGCCTAATTAAAGAATATCAAGAAATTAAAAATTAACAGTTCAATTAAAATCAAACTTGTTCTTAAAAAATACATATGTATGTAGCTAGGGTAGCCAGATTTTAAATTCGGAAAAACAGTACATTGAACACAAAAAAACAGTACAATCAAGAAAAAACAGTACATTATTTTGGCGAAAACACAACTATTTATTTAAATTTTGTAACGAAAAACACTTAAAATGTGTAATGTCAAAGGAATGATTTCCGTTTTATGGCATTTAAAACGTATACGAAATTACTCCATTTACGTTTAAAAAAAAACTCTAAAACGAAGCATTTGGCCAAAATATTTTTTTTAATTTGAAGACAGGAAAATATGGTTCCTGTAAGCCATATAAGAAAGGAGAAAAGCCTAATTTAGCTTAAAACAATTAACTCGTTGATTGTGTAAGTAGGACTTTCTTTAAGCATATTGGTATTTAAAGCAATTTTCACCACACACATAGTTGCACAAATCATATACATAGAATTTGAGAAAATGTATGTGTCCTAACTTAATTTTCCAATTTCAAACACCTGAAAGGAATTAGGTATTTTTATAAATTTTGAGCCCGGAGAATTTTTTAACTTTGCACGTTTTCAATTTCACGTAATTTCGATTTCCAGAACTTGCCCGAATATTAAAAAAAATTCTAGGAATTAAAAATAATTATGTTGGAATAAGTATTTATTTAGTATTTAAAAAATATAATATTTGTAACAAAATTTCGATTTTGTTTTTGTCTTTCTCAGGTGTTTAAAGGAAAATACTATTGGAAGAGGTAGCCATAAAATCATATCGCACTTGTTCAACAATAGTGTATTAACTCAAAATTTTTCTCTTTTCTTTTTTTAGAAAAAAAAACGAAACGTTTTATATGTATTCATATCTAACCGCTGTAAAAATATCATGCTATTTGGTTTACTTTTTGGTAATGAAACGGTTGGTTTAAGAATTCTTTCGCACATATGCGTTTTATGTAAAATTAAAAATTGGTTTGCTTCTACTGAATTTTTTAATTTTGAGTTAATACACTTGAACAAGTGCGATATGTCTTAAAAATAATAAGTCACCCATTATAATTAAGATTTCTACTGCGTATTTATGAGAAAACAATGACCACAGCGTAAAAAAGTCTTATTATTTTAGAACTTTTTTGTTTGGAACACACCATTTTTTTAAGCAATGTACTGTTAAATATTAGTATATTTTTAAAATATGACTTTAACAGGGGTTTTCTTAATATCTTGGTTTTTTGTGGACTGAACAAAAAAAAACAGTACAAAAACAGTACAAAGTGTAAAAAACAGTACATTTGCGTACTGTTTCGGACATTATGCATAAAACAGTACAATTGCAAAAAATCAGTACATGTACTGTTAAAAACAGTACGTATGGCAACCCTATATGTAGCTATGCCACAAGCTCTAATGTTTACATTTGTACTTTAATTTGTACAAAAAAAATGTCTACGAAAATACATTATAAACGAATGTATCAGGTTTTCAAGACAAAGACATCAATCTGTAACCCAAATTGTATTTAAACTTTGGTAGATCGAAATTTGCCCTGAATGATAATCTATTTTAATTGATCTACATACATATATGTTCTTCCCTACTTCTGTTCTTTCGTACTTTTTGTTAAGAATTCTTCTCGAAGACCTGTTGACCCTTTTCAGCACAACTTGAAGGAAATAAGTAAACATAGAGCTCTTGCCCTAGCTTTTAACAATAATTAGGCTAAAGTTCATTAAATTTAATTTTCATTAAATTATTTCTATGAAGAAAGGAATTTTTCGAGAAGAACTCTTGATAAAAAGTGCGATAGAACAGATAGAAGTAAGGAGGGTCATGTAGATCAATTAAAATAGATAATGACTTAGGGGAAATTTCGATCTACCAAAGGTTAAATACAATTTGGTTTAAAGATTGATGTTTGACTAATGGCTATGAGTGTTATACCATAATTCTTCCCTATAAACTCACATAATATCAATAGAACAAGCTGATTAAAAAATAACAATCAAATATTTATTAAACATAAAAAGTCTTAAAACTATTACAAAAATATATTTTAGTCTTTATATACGTACATAAAAAGTTTTCAAACAAAAGGTACGATACCATAACACAAAATTAAAGGAACTTGACCCATAAATGGCTACTATTTAGTATTTCAATAAAATGTATATAACATGTTTAATAAAAAATTTAATTTTACAAATTAAATACGTCATCAAATGAATATTCTTCTTCAGATTCTGAAGAATCGATAGAGATATCATTATAATACATACATATGTATATGTTCTTATCGCATTTTTAAATGAGATCGTACATTTTTTAAACTATCGCAACATTTTAAGCCACATCTAATATAAAGTAGCTTATTTATACAGGAGTGTCCTGGAAATCGATTTCATATTATTCGAATGTGTATTCTAAAGCTACGGTCACACTTATCAAATATTTGACGAAAAAAACGGGACCAACAAGCAAACTAAATAATCATTTCCGCCAATTCCAGTATTTATTTAAATTATAATACCACATTTTACAAAAAACAACTTTTTGCTATGCCTGGTAGTATAATTAGTTTATTTTGTAATATTAAGAACATGTTAAATCTAAATGACTATTGGCAAAAGTAGGGGTTACGCTTATTTAGTCAAATATTTAATAAGTGTGACCGTAGCTTAAGTCAAATTACAAAAGCTTTCATACTTTAATAGTCTTATTCCTGCAATATTTGACTTAGAATACACATAGGGTTGATATACGTACTGTTTTTAACAGTACATGTACTGATTTTTTGCAATTGTACTGTTTTATGCATAATGTCCAAAACAGTACGCAAATGTGCTGTTTTTTACACTTTGTACTGTTTTTTGTACTGTTTTTTTTGGTTCAGTCTACAAAAAACCAAGATATTAAGAAAAACCCTGTTTAAGTCATATTTTGAAAATATCCTAATATTTAACAGTACATAGATTAAAAAAAAGGTTGTGTTCCAAACAAAAAAGCTCTCAAATAATAAAAGTTTTTACGCTGTGGTCATTTTTTTCTCATAAACACGCAGTAGACATCTTAATTATAATGGGTGACTCGCAGCAGCTGTATATTTTCATGTTATTATTTTTAACACATATGATTTTATAGCTACATCTTCCAATAGTATTTTCCTTTAAACAGCTGAGAAAGATAAAAACAAAATCGAAATTTTGTTAAAAATATTATATTTTTTAAATACTAACGCCTGTATTTATAATAAATTTTTAAATTTAATAAAGGTTTACAAAACAAATTTTGTATAAAAATTCTCCTTAATAAACTTTTGTAAGATTTAATAATCGTTTATAAATATGGGGGTAAATAAATACTTATTCCAACACAACTATCGTTAATTCCTAGAATTTTTTTTTTAATATTCGGGCGAGTTCTGGAAATCGAAATCACGTGAAATTGAAAACGTACAAATTTAAAAAATTCTCTGGGCTCAAAATTTATAAAAATACCTAATTCCTTTCAGGACCACTTTTCTCTACCTAAACTACTTTTGAAATAAAGAAAAGCTACGTTAATTTTCACAAAAATTTTATTGAAACTTGTTTTTTACTATTTTAATATTTTCAGATTTTGTTAAATAAAAATACACCAAACTATGTTTTTTGGAATTTATAGATTATAGCTGAACTTGGTAAAATTGTCCGTAAATAGCTTAAAATTTTTTTGAAATTTGAAAATTAACTTGGACACATACATTTTTTCAAATTCTATTTGATTTGTGCAACTATGTGTGTGGTGAAAATTGCTTTAACTACCAGTATGCTTAAAGAAAGTCCTACTTACACAAATGGAGTAATTTCGTATACGTTTAAAATGCCATAAAACGGAAATCATTCCTTTGACGTTACACATTTCAAGTGTTTTTCGTTATATAATTGTTGCATATTCAATCAAAAGTTTTAAATATATAATAATTTAAATAAATAGTTGTGTTTTCGCCAAAAAAAAAATGTACTGTTTTTTTCTTGATTGTACTGTTTTCTTGTGGTCAATGTACTGTTTTTCCGAATTTAAAATCTGGCTACCCTAAATACACATGCGAATAATATGCAAATTTGAATAAAAATTAGGGTAATTTTCAAAAAAAATATTACTTGAATATTCTTAAATTAAGTAATGCTATACATATACATACATAGTTGAAAAATGCTAAATGAAAAATTTGCAGATAAATCCGACAAAAAAAATGCTAAATTTAGCTGCAAAAACTGCCACGCTGATTTTTGGCTTATCAAATCCAAAGTTGAATGTAAACTTTTGGAACTGAGCTGTTGATATAAAGCCTACAACCAAAAAAAAATATAAATCAGAATAAAATTAAGGCATAAAAAAGCATAAATAAGCGAAACCAGTAATGTTAAGGTAAATCGGCTCACAATCGACTTTGGCTTGCTGATAAGATTAGGGGGCTAATTCTGGCAGCTGTGATCGAATACATTTTCAATTCGAAAGAATTGGAAATATTCTTTCAGTTGATACTGAATGAATTGAAATTTTTTTTAGCGCTGTGAGAAATCAAATAAATGATTTACAATACTGAAAAAATAATTTCGATTCGTTCAGTTCATTAGAAAAAATATTGCTCTCGAATCGAAAAAGTATTCGATCACGACTTCCAAAATTAGACTACTAAATTTAACATTACATTCAACCTTTAGTGAATGATAAACAATATAAAATCTGAGAATATCGACATTTAATTAAAAACCAAACATTTTTATTCATTTCCTTTTTCAAATAATGAAAATTTATATATCATACGTACATACATAAAAAATAAAATAAATCTAATTACTAAACCAACTAAAATAAAAATTTTTTCCAATGTATTAAATTTAATGTTTCTTTACTTTTCCATTTTTAACCGCATGCAAAGGACTTTTGATATCCTTTTTGACTTTCTTTTGAGACTTTTTTACTTTCCCATATGTACTAAAATCCACAATATCGTCCTCCTGATCACCATTACCATATTTTTCAATAAGTTTGTCCATCAAAGAATTAAAACCACCTTCACGAGACTGTTGTCTAGACATGATGGCCTGTTCTAGATTGCCATCCGTAGATGATGAGCCAGCAACATCAGTTCGCTTTTTATTTTTAGCCTCAAGTTTGGCTTTAATCTCTTCAGCTTCTTTGGATTCGCGAGCATATTTCTTATGGCGTCTTTTACGTTTTTGTTCTGGCTCTTCGGTAAAGATTTTGTATTCGGGCATTTCACCAGCGGCAATTAATTCCTTAACAATCTCTTGCATGCGAGGTTCATCTGCTACCTTCATAAATGGCACCGAATTAATCATATAATTAATGCAACCATTACCCGCCAGATAGGCTTTCTTAATATCGTTCTTTTCCAGTTCAGAACCCACATAAGACTTTTCATAATTTGTTATATCTTCCTGGGTCAAAGGTTTAAAGAGTTTTCTCCACAATTCTAACCAGTTGTTTAGTTTTCCTTCCAAATTATCGTCGTCATCATCAATAATACCTTGCTCATCGTACAAAGTCCGTTTGTCTTTATCGGCCAATATTTGATAAAGTTTTGATAGCAACTTGAACTTTTCAGTAGCTGTTTCCTTTTGTGATTCTGGTACTCGGTCTGGATGTACTAGCAATGACAACTTGTAATATGCTTTTTTAATATCTTTTTCGGTAGCCATCTTTTCCACATCAAATAATTTATACACATCTCGTGTTTTAAAGTATTTTTCACACAATTCCAATGTAGACATTTTATAAATTTATTAGAAAATTGATGCTTCTAGCTTTATGTACGAATTTGTTCTTCTAATTTTAAAGAAACTTTGCAATTGGCAATTTTCAATTGTAAATAAAAAATTATGGTAAGCGTTTGGTGCAAACGCGCCAAGCAATCGAATTCACAACAGGTAAGTGCAACTCTACAACTACAAAAAGTCCCATGTATTTTGTTTTTGCAATTTAATTGATAGCTGTCAAAATTTTTTTATTGCAAATTAAAATTATCACTTTTTTATAAAAGAAATTATTAAATTCTCTTTAATCATTCGCAGTTTTGAAATTTTTTTTATTATAAATATAATATTTTTAGCACTTTTCAATCAACTTCTTCTCAAAACAAAATTATATTTTGACGTTTCTCAATTTATTTAATTCGCCGTAGAGACAGCTGATGAGCGGCTGACGAGATGAGTTTACCTGTTTGAATTCGCCTTGCGCGCCAAGTAAAGCAAACAGTGTTGTCATATCGTAAAATTTATCTGTTTTTGCAAGTCTGATGCTGGGAACAGACACTGCAATCTACATCAATGCAATCTCAAAATATCAAAACGTTAATGAAATCTCGAATGAATGACAAATTAATTTAATGTGCTAGATTGCGTAAATGCATTGTGTACAAAGATGCCAGAAGTGCAGATTTATCTGCATTCCAACAAACATGGAGGTTTGATATCAAATTGAAAATGATTTGAAATCAAACGTTTTCTCAAACGACAAACGTTTGAAAAATCATTTGAAAATCATAGCGTTCTCAACAAAAAGGGGAAATTATTTTAAAATTGAAAAATGCCTTTATTTTCAACTAGCTTTCAAACGTAATTCTCCAATTTGGATTATAATACAATGTGGAATATAAATAAAACTATTTAATTTTTTTAATTTAAAATTATTATTTACTTAAATAATCTTTGAGATAAACATTCGGTACCATAGCTAAAAGATGAAATAGTGTTCTTTCCGTCATCTAATTCTTGGAAATACAAAATACTTGGCTCCCTTTTGTTTTGAGGATTGTAGCACCGCGAACGTTAAACAAACTTTCTTCACTTTCCCGTTTTATTATTTTTCTTTTTTTTCGTATTTTTAATCATTGTAATTTCTCACAAATAATTTTTATTTTTCACAAGATATAAACTGTTCACTTTATATTAAAATGTATTGTTAATAGTAAAACACATGTAACCACAAAGTAAGAAAATGTAACTTTAATCGCCATTTTTAATGCTTACATTTATTTTTCGCTTTAGTATTGCCAAGTTTATTTTTGATTTGATTTTAACATATAACAAACATTTGACATCAAATTGATAAATCATTTGATATCAAATGTTTATTTTCAAATCATTATCAATTTGAATTTAAATGTCAAATCAAACAATTGAAGAACGTTTGAGAATTGCGTTTGATGTCAAATGATAAAGTCATTTCATATCAAAGGTTGGGTAACTATAAACGTAAACAAACGTATACATGCATATGTAAGTGCCGGTTCACACACGTCAAGTTTGACTCGTCAAGTCTTGAGTTTTTAGGAGAGAGGGGAAAAGAAATGGCATTCTCTTTTCCCTTCTCTCTTATAGCCGGTTCACACACAACAAGTTTTTCTCGTCAAGTCTTAAGCTTTTAGGAAAGAAGGGTAAAGAGAATGCCATTTCTTATCCCTTTTCTCCTAAAAACTCAAGACTTGACGAGTCAAACTTGACGTGTGTGAACCGGCACTTAAAAGCTCAAGACTTGACTTGTGTGAACCGGCACTTAGCAAAATGTAAATAACTTTTGACTGCTCAAAAGAACAAAAACAATGATCATCAGGCTTCTTGCGCAGACCTGTTCAATGAGCCTTGAGTACCTTGAAGTTCAAAGACGTCAAGTTGATTTTCTTTCAAATTATGCAGAATGTACTAATAAAGTGACCTCAGAAGCGCGGCTGTTTGCATTGATTTTCTACGTGTTTGACGTTTGGCGTCATTTTTTTTTGTTTATTTACATTATTTATAAAGGCATTTTGACATTTGCCGTCTCAATTCTAGCAACAAAATGTCTGTTGTTTTTTCTATTCTATCATTGTTGTAGTACTGAGGTCACTTTGTTAATACATTTTGAAATTATGTTTACAGCCCGATTCCAAACATAGATCACTTTGTATTTTTTTATATTTTACTGCAATCAAGGCCCATTGAAAAGGTCTGTGCAAGAAGCCTGATGATCATTGTTTATGTTCTTTTTAGTTGTCAAAAGTTGTTTACATTTTGCTTACATGTGCATTTATTACGTTTGTTTACGTTTATTGTATGCCACACATACACGTTTTTTCCTTTTGCTTTGTATATGTGGTAGTAAATTTTTGACAACTAAAAAGGGTCGTTTTATGTTTTTGTACAAGTAAGCAGACCTGATAGATGGGCCTTGACTGCAATCAGAATGTACTACAATAATAATTAAAAGTCAAATTTTATTTAAAATAAAATAACATTTCAATTTAACAGTTACAAGAATATTTTTTATTTGTGTTAAATAGAAAGGCATCTTTTGTAATAATTTATATTTAATTTTTTACAACAAAGAATATTTATACACATTTATTTTACGCGAATAAAAACATTTGACGAAAAACTTCTCAAAAGTATGCGGTATATAAAATACAGGTAAAAAATTGGTTATTTATACAATTTCTTTGCATGCCACAAAATGATCACTTCTTTAAATTTTAAAAATATGCATATGTATGTACATAGGTACATAAAATGCAAAAACATACAGTTAATTTGATGTTGTTGAACTAAATGAAGAAGGATTTTCTTCTACTGGATCTTCACTTATCTCTTCATCATCCTCATCCAATAAATTACTATCAAATTGTGTACAGGAACGTAATTTGTTTAATTGTTCATAAAAGTGGGTAGTATGAGCCACCGCCTGGGGTGAAACATTAAATAGGGGATGGGTAGGCATTAGTTCATTAACGGGATCACCCAATATGGCAGGATTTAAAGCTGATTCAGAGTGTTGAGCTATGGCTACACCGCTTAGAGTATAGCATGTATGATAAAGATCTTGAGGCCTTAGGAGATGTTGATTTTTTAAAATGTTATTTTTAACATTATCTAATTTTAGAAAACTCACTTGCCAGGTTTGTCAATAAGACCACCATTAGGTTTTTGACAGCACAGCAATATGTACTCTTGTAATGCTCCCACATCGAATAAAGCCTTTGATATAGGTTTACCATCATTTGCCATGATGGCCTGGGTTATTGGTATAGTAGCTCCTACCCAAAAGGAATAGCAACCATCTACTAATTTATTGGTGCGTCCTTGAAAACCACCCTCATAAGCCATTTGTCGTTGTATAGTCCATTTCTATAAAAAGCAAACGATTTTTTTAAGCTCATAACTTTTTTTGGGGATTATATTTTACCAATAGTAGTTCCTGATCACATTTGTGGCCCTCATTTAGTAACGCCAAAGCGGCTATGCCACAAAATGTATAACCACCATGAGCCTCAAGATCAGGAGCACCACCAAAACCTCCCTCATACGTTTGACAGGTAGCAATCCAATCTCCAGTATTTTCAAATAGTTTACATAACGTAGTCAGTGGCATATTGGTTAATTTTGCCACTGAAACAGCACAATAAGCACCACGCACATCACATTCACCATCTACATGAAGTCTAAAAGAACCATTGGTTTCTTTGACAGCAAAAAGGAAACGTTCTAAAGAATCCCGGTCAATAGCTCTGAAAGCACTAGGTGTGCCTATCATAGCTAAACTATTTACAGCTGCATAAGTGGGAGCTAAATGAGAATATTGGCCTGGACCACCGGCAAAACCACCCTGAGGATGACGGCATCTAAGAGAAATTATTCTAACCTTTTTTTATCTTTCCAGTTTGAATACTGAATTGACCTACTTGACTAAAAATTGTACTACTTGTTCTAAAGTTTCTGGCGAAAACGTGAAATTTAACACATGTCCCGCCTGTAAAATCCAATATATACACCATGGTCTACTTGAGTCCAAACATTCATAGTTACCGGGCAAACGATGCAACATATTTTCAAGAAATCGTTGATGTTCCTCTCTATAGTAACGGGTTATGTGTTTATCTAGCATACCAATTTGTTGAAAACGGTCGAAATATTTTTCTATAGAATTTTCCGTTTTTTGCTAAATTATAAAAAAAGTATTTTTTATACAGATTATTAGAAAAATTAATAACACACACCTGTTCTCTTGAAGTCACTGTCGATACTTTTTCATCGTCTAATTTCAAGTTTTTTATAATATTAAAGTCACGAAATTCCAAGGTTTCTTCCATGTTTGCAAATAATTAATGTTATGGTCCTATATGTAAATTAAACAACAAAAAAATCTTAAAAATTATAACTTTTTGGTGTAAATTAAAAATGAAATTTAACAACAAGAAGTGAGATTTAACAAAACAACTGTTTTTCTTTGATAAATGTCAGAATTTTCAGTTTTTTTCTCTTTGGATTTTTGGTGTGGCCAGATGTTGAAGACATGGCGACTACAATATTAGGCGGGGTTTTCTGCATAGTGCTTTAAATTTTTTTATATTTTTGTCGTTTTTAATATTTTCCAAGGTTGGCAACCGATACTAATTTCTGTATCGGTATTAAAATAGTTTTTATTTCGGTATTGGTATCGGCATTTTAATTACATCAGTATTTATTGGTATACCGGTATTGAAACTTTTATAACAGTATATATCGGTATTACAGTTAAGTGAACCAAACTTAAAAGAAAAATACATGAATACAATATAAATGTGATAGCTTATTTAATATAAATGATAATACTTATATATATATATATATATATATATATATATATATATATATAACCAACATCCTATAGGCAGGTAAGCCATCAGCGTTGCCGTTGTGACACTAAAGTATAAACTTTGACCCTCTTTCATGCCATTGCCACTTTTTGCGCCCCTTTTTTAAACTTATCACCTTGTATCATTTTAACAAAATTTATGACACTTTTTGAAAATAAGAACAAGTTATCATATTCCTTACGAAAGTTCTCATAAGTTTTATGAACATACATATAAAAATTGGTGGCATGTCAAAACGTCCAGTGTCATAGTGTCCACAGACACTATTTACAAACCAACTTAAAATAGGAACTTGTGAGTCCATGCTTGAAAGAATGGACTCCAAGTTAAGAATTAATTAGAAAATATGAAATGAGTATATATTTCTAAGAAGTGATAAACATTATCAAAGGTTTTTGAAAAAGTAACTTCTTTTTTTTATAATATGACTAATATTGGAATGTACTTGTGAATTGTTTTAACATTGATTTATAATTCGTGTATGTATAATTATTTTTGTTTTACTTATATTTAGCTTTTATTTGACCTTGTTTAATTTAATAACTGTTTTATTGTTTAATCAAGCTCTAGGTCTTTTTAATATTAAATTATTTATTTTCAATATTTCGCTAACCTTTGTTTTAAAAATAAAACAGTTATTTTTGTTTTAGTCTTATGTATTTTATTAATACACAATAATAAACTTCTTTAAAATACCTTTTTTGACCCTTTTTTTCTAAAATACCCTTTTTATGACATTTTTTTCGAAATTTTCAACGGCAGCCCTGTAAGCCATAAATCGGCAAACAAAAAAGAAGTAGAAAAAAAGAAAACTGAGTTTCAGTGATTGTTTCCACGTTTTTTAACGACATATTTTCGTTTTTAAACGAAGTTAAAACTAATCCGCTTGTGTACACAATGGAGTAGTTTTAAAAATACTCCTTTGTAGTCCAAAGATGGGTTATATGGTCCTGCCTTAGGACATCGTAATGTTAAATAGACCATGTATTTTCCATACGTTTGGGTTACTTTTGGACTAGTCCTAGTCCCTTGTGGGCTTCTCTTTACACGCGTGTTTGGACTGGTCCTAATATTTGCAGGGTTACTTCAAAATTTAATTTTTTGAGTTCTGACGACGTTGCAGCAAATGAGCGATATGAACCATAGTTCTAAATACATAAGTATGTTTTAAAATAAAACTGAAACAGCATGAAAAATAAATTTAATCTTGTTAAAAATACAAAAAGGGAAGATAACAAAAAAGTGTGAATTTATAATAATTAAATTGTTTATTGATACTGCCATCGTTAGACATTCGGTTTAAATATTCGCAAACATTTTAGCGAACGCGAATACAAAAAGCAGAAATAAGCGAACATATTGAAAATGCAAAACCGAAGATTCGTCACATTCCTAATTTATATCACATACCGATATGGTTTTACCCCAAAAGCGCTAATGCCGTATGAGCTAGGAGGTCAAAATACAAAATTCCTCCTAAATTTAGGGTTAAGTACGTTAGGGTTAAAAATAAAGTTTCGGCAAAGCCGAGTATAGCACTTTTACTTTTTAAATATATAGTGATTTTTATTTATTTATATGAAAATTTGTTGTAATCTGCAATTTCTATGAATATAAATGGTTTGAGATTTTTCTAATAAATTATTTTATCAACTTATAGTTACTCCTTTATGCTGCTAATTTTTTTAGATCTCATGTTATTTAGCTTAGTCCAGGGATCTCTTAAAATTCTTAAAATTGTAACAAGAATGCCTAAACCAAAAGATATTGGATTAATATTTGGTATAGTAAAAATTAAAAACAGTTACCATTACATATTACTAATAAAAGAAACTTCCGTAACTTCCAGATATAACCTTTAAAAATTCGGATGAAGAAGTTTCAG
The DNA here is from genome assembly GCA_949318255.1 of Pollenia labialis. Lineage (NCBI taxonomy): Eukaryota > Metazoa > Arthropoda > Insecta > Diptera > Polleniidae > Pollenia > Pollenia labialis. The sequence goes on from OX439139.1 coordinate 13,045,610, forward strand.
AATTATTAAAATTTCGCATTAGAGCGAATGGCTATTGTTGTGTTAATGTAACCTCTGAAATCGTTATGGGAAAGGTAAAAAATATTTTATATATGTAAATAATAAAGATTTTTCGGTTTTGAAGTACTAAACTTGTTTTTAAGATGGGTCGTATAGTAGGTGGCGATTTTGGTTTTATACAACCGGGAGCAATTGAAAAGGCTTCATTAATTTGGCCGACAGTAGTATGTTATATGAAGAGAATGTTTTACGTTTAAAAATTTATTTATATTTATATACCTTTTAGTCCTTGTATAACCGTGTAGGGTATTGTCCTATTGCCATAATTTCTATAAATTTTAAGAACGAAGAGCATATATTAAAAAAAGTAATTAAATTTGACACTAGATTTGAAGTTTTGGATAAAAATAAACGCACTTTAAGAACACGTAAGTAATTTTTTAAAGCTAGAAAAAGAAAAATTTTTATAAAAACAATTTGGCAATTCACAAAGTGTTAAATTGTGTCGCATACGAAACAATAGATTACTTTATGGAATGCCTATTTATTTTTTTCAATTAAATCTTTTCATTTAAAAATTTGTATCCAAAACTTTTAGATAACGATTTTACTGATTGCCGAAATTGGGACAAGGATTATTTTAAAAATTGTACTCCAGTTGATTGTGTAGAGCGTTTTTTTGGTTTGAATTATTTTTACAATTCTACCTTAGAAAAATGCCAAGAAATGCCTCAATATTCGAAAAAATATCAGGTAAGATTAGAAAAAACTTGTCAAAGGAAGTTTATTTTATAAAAGCTAATAATATTTTCAACTTTACATATTAAAGGCACATTTGCAATATTATTGTTTAATAATTGATATTGTAAAATGAAATTGCGTGTGTATATACTATTTATTTATACTAAAATATATTGGATAACTTAAAAGTCTCTTGATTTTTACAATAAGTTGCTTTATTAAATGATGAATATTGATACTGAATTAATAGAACGCCCTATAATATTGTGTAGTCGATGTACATTGTACACCTTAATAATTAAACTGGAATTGAAATATGAAATAACAACAGTCAAAAAAGTTTCCAAATTAAAACATTTAAGTCCGTGTGTTTTTTTATTACAAACCTTTTTCACCTTTCGTACAGAGGGAAAGAGTATATATAAATCCGTTTTTATATAAAGTTTTTCATTCCGTTTGTAATTTCTACAATATTGATCGTATACCATAAAAAGTATATACATTTTGGATTCTTATGAGTAGCTAAGTTGTTTTAAAAATGTCAGTCAGTATGTCCGATCGTCAGTTTGTGTGTATGTTGGACAGTAGAGCGTCTCGCCATACAGGCAAGAAAAAAAAAGTTCGCCGTACACCACCGAATACGAAGTAATGTTGTAAGACATTTTCAACAAAAAATTTTTTTAATTTTTTTTGCCGAAAGTAGGGGTCGCCAAAATACATTTTTCGTTATATCTTCGGCATTTACAGTCGGATCTCAAAGTGTGATATATCGATGTTTTTGTCTCAAAGAGACCAATGTTTTGCTTTAATAGTCAATGGTATTTTGTATCCCGTTCTAGTATTTACCCACCAGATCTCATTTTCTACCACCCTAATGTACCACCCTAATAGCAGAAAATTAAAGCCCGCAAAAAATCATTAAACTTTTGTTAAAGAAGTTTTTCGATAGTTCCAACAGAAGTGTTAAAAAATATAATTTATGATTTTTGCCGAATGTAGGGGTTGACTTTTTAAACAGTTATCATATATTCGGTATTCACAGTCGGATTTTATAGTATTATATATCGATGTTTTTGCCTAGTATCTTCTTTTTTAAATAGTGATACACTCTTTTCGAACTTACCATAATATCTGTACCAATACAATAAAAATTCAAAGATCTGTGTATATTAAAACAATTTTATTTAATCATATTTTGAAATGACCCAAGTTGGCTATATTTTTCACGGCTTTCGAGCTTGGAAAAAATGTGGCCTAGGCGTTGCTCATCGGTAACAGCCATGGCAGACTCATGTACTACATGAACAAAACGCTCGGTGTTTTGAGAATGGCACGGATATTCTGTGAAATTAATTAAGGTTAGTCAACAAAACTATCAAACAAAGTTGTTTTTCTTGTGCTACCTGGTATCTCGATTATTTCTTTTGAAAACTGTAATGCTTCCAGCTGGTCTTGCATATAGAACTGCAAGCACGGCGGCTCAGTCAAATCAATTTCAAATCAATTTAAAATCACATTTCCTAGGCTCGACAAAAAACATGAATTTTTTTCTTATAGATCTACCGGAATTATGGAAATATTTCATAAGAACAGCCTTAACTATTAGAACGGTTATATTGAGGTCAATGAATATTAAAGATGACCATTGGCCTCCTCGAGACAAAAACATCGATATATCGCACTGTGAGATCCGACAGTAAATACAGAAAATCTGACAAAAATACTCAAAAAGGTAACCCCTACATTCGGCAAAAAACATAAATTGTATTTTTTAACAGTTCTGTTGGAAATATCGAAAAACTTCTTTAACAAAAGTTTAATGATTTTTTGGGGGCTTTAATTTTCTGACAATAGGGTGGTACATTAGGGTGGTAGAAACTGAGATCTGGTAGGTAAATACTAGAATGAGATATTTGAGGTTAATGACTATTAAATCAAAATATTGGCCTCCTCAAGACGAAAACATCGATATATCACACTTTGAGATAGGACTATAAATGTCGAAGATATAACGAAAAATGTGGTTTGGCGACCCCTACTTTCGGCAAAAAAAATTAAAAAATTTTTTTTCAAAACTGCCTTGCAACAAAACTTTATATTCTGTGGTGTACGGCGAACTTTTTTTTTTCGAGACGCCCTATTGGACAGGGTTTTTTTTCGAAGGCTTCAGATATGATGGACACTATGTTGTCACCCATAACATATATTGTCTGCAATAATTTGATATTGAAATATTGCCATATTTCGGTTTATATTTAATAATACATATATCTTTTCTTTATAATTTTGCTATTTGTCTAAAATTAAGATTTTTCGACTATGTTTTTATCATTTCAGTTATATGACATTTTTACCAATCAATGTCTAGACACAAGACTAATTCTATCTGAAGAAGATTTAAAAGAATTTAAAGAAAGTGAATTTGATAATAATGTTTGGCAATACAGGTCTGATTTCAAAAAACATCAAAAGGTTAGTCAATTTTAAAGTTTCAGTTCAAATATTTTTAAAACAAAACATTTAACATCATAAGGCACGTTGGTGTTAATTTTAATACTTTATAATACAACCTTGTCAAGAAAAACTTTTCTTAAAAAGCTTAATATCAACTAACATATGGCAACAATTAACATCTAGAAAACATACATTTGACCTAACGCACACAACGTGGCGCCGTGGCTTAGTTGGTTAAAGCGCCTGTCTAGTAAACAGGAGATCGTGAGTTCGAATCTCGCCGGGGCCTTTGACGTAAAATTTTTTCGTATTAATTAATTTATAATTTTTTTATCATATTTTTATAATTTCTTGCTAAGAATAATTTAAATAACCAACCCTCAAATGATAAACGTTTCCTTATTAATGCCTTCGAAGATATAAACAAACAAAAGTGGTCTAAGAAAAATAATGAAACTAAAAATTCTGCTTGGTTCCATGGGCTAGGTGTCGGTCTTTTAATAGTAAGTTTTACTCTATATACATACATTAAAAATAAGTTTGTCTAGCTTTCCCCGAATATGAACCAAAAGATTATTTTTATGGTTTCTTTGCAGGTATTTGCTACCATTGCCATTTATTTTTTAATATGCTTTAGTGTATTTTTGTTTGTAACATGGTTAGCACGAAGATCAAGTCGTTCAGAACGTGTTAAAGAACGCGGTCTAATTATAACGCCTCCTCACCTGGGATCATCGGAAGAAAATATACCAATTTATACAACTTCTAGTCTGATGTCGCAACGTTGATTTTTGTTAGTTTTTTGGTTTAAGCAAGGCCCATTGAACAGGTCTGCGCAAGAGCTGTCAAGTATGCTACACATACACGTTTTTTCCTTTTGCTTTGTATATGTGGTAGTAAGTTTTTGACAGCTAAACAGAAATTTTTAAAAATCTTTAGTAAAACAAATAAAAAGAAAGAAAAAAATGTACATACCTAATAAATATGTGTACTTATAAATGTTCATACATAGTAGTACACAGTAAAAAACGAAAAAAAATCATATATAAGATTTAAAAGCAGCAACAAAAATTTATGTACGTTATGTTTCATATAATTCTTTTTTTTTATAGAAATTAAATAAATTTTTATATTTATTAAAACTTAAGGTCTGTAACAAGGCGAATTCATTACAGGTGGTCTTGAAAACCGTGCTTTTTTTAACAAAACTATCAACAAATCAAATACATATCAATGTGTACCTAACCCTAAGTCTATACGAGCAATTTGTTTGGCAATTATTGCTTAAGCAACTATCAAATTCTGTTGCCAACACTAGATATTAACGTGTGGACAGCATAAATATGTATTTGAACACATCCCTACAAGAAATGAATGAGCGAGTAGTAACATTTTTCATTTTGCTGTTAAGAAAATGATAGGAAAAAATTACCGAAATCAAGTTATCGGTCACATTCGGTCATTTTTACCTATCATTTTCTTAACACCAAAATGAAAAATGTGACTACTCGCTCATTAGTTTCTTGTAGTGATGTTCAGCAACAAATGTCATAATACATTGCCGAGCAATTATCTTTTAACACAAGCTGTCAAAATCAATTATAATTAACAAAAAGAAAAATTTTAAACTTAAATATATAAAATTTTAATACAAAATTTACAAATTAGTAATAAAAAAATAATTAAAAATAAATTGGTTGCCAAAGAAAATGTAAGTATTTATTTACATACAAATTCATGTTTTGTGTTAAGACACACGTTTACTCCACTCGGAAAAAAATATTAAACATAGAACATTTCTGTGACGTCATTCTGCCGACGTTATTGCTTATGTTAACAAATACAAATTGCGCGTATAGACGTAGGGTAATACTTTTATATATATACTTTTTGCGTTTTCGCTTTAGAAATTCCCACCATCTGGCACCATTGCAACTGATGCTTTGTTGAATTTATTAACAACGGCAGTTTAGTGAAAGCTTTTTAACGCATCACTTAAGCAGGTTATTAGAAGATGGTGGTCAAGTGTTTAAGGAAAATTTAATTTTATTATTAATTTAAAATACATACCTATGTATGTACATAAATATAAAATAAAAGTACATAAATGCAAAACATATCAGTGCAGTGTTTAGTAGAAAATGTGCTTAAAAATATAAATGTATTTAAATCCGATTTTAGTTTATATTGTCAAAAAAAAAAAAAACAAAAGTACTACAAAATAAATAAAGTACTAAATGCAATAACATCACCCACAGTGAAATAATTTCATCAACATCGCGTGCGATTGTAACGTTCAAGGCGAATTTAAAAAGGTAAGTGCAATTTACAACTAAAAAAAGCCCCATGTATTTTTTTGCAATTAAATAGGCGGCTGTCAAAAATGCTGACAAGGCAAAAATTGATTGAAAACCAAAATAATTTTTTTTTTTTTGGTTATAAAAGAAATTATTAAATTCACTTTAATTATTCGCAATTTTTCGGTTATTTTGAGGCAAAAAATAAACAAAATTATATTTTGACATTTACTATTATTCTTTTATAAATTATTTAAGCTTAAGGTCACTTTTTTATGAAATTAATTTAAATATTTTAATTTTCAATATTTCGATTTCCGTTGGAAATCTTCAGGAAATTTTTCATTTTTATTTAATTCGCCGTGGAGACAGCTGATGAATGGCTGACGAGTTGAACTTCCCTGTTTGAATTCGCCTTGGTAACGTTTTAACCCTGCGGCCACACGGTCAAGTTGTTCTTGATAGTCTTTTACATAAACTGTTTGTCAAAATTTACAAAAATTGAAAGCAGTGAGCAGTGAGGTTATGCTATGTTCATACGACGATAGAAACCACTGGTTTCGCTCTCTGAAACTTGATTGCCAAACATGCTGTTCATACGATTTATTCCTGTTTCATTTTGACATTTTTTTTTGTGTTGTTAGTGTGATTTTTTTTAAATAGATAAAAAGCAAATAAAACTTAAGAATATATAATTTAATACTTTTATTAATATTAAGGTATTATAATTATCACTTTATTTTATTAAAAATAAATTTTTATTTTGTTTTTTTCTTTGTTTTGATATTTTTTGAGAGCTAGTTCAGATAAACTAACGATAACTGTTATCAAAGTTGGAGATGATAGTACATTATTCCTGTTTCGCAGCCTGTTTCAAAATGAAACGACCTGTTTCGCTCTCAATATTTTGTATGGGAAAACAAGTAGTTTCAATCATGTTTGGGGCGCGAAACAGGAATAAGAGAGCGAAACACGAATATTGCTGTCCGTGTGAACATGGTATTAGTAAAAAAGTGAGAGTGTATTGCAAATTGAATGGAATTGAAAGGCAAAACTTGATCGTGTGACTACCAAGTAACAAACACATAAACAATAGAAGCTGACATATACAGTGTTGCCAATTTAGCCATTTAGTGGCTAGATTTAGCCATTTTTCACCCTGTTTAGCCATTAAAAAATGCATTTAGCCATTAGACATTTTTTAGCCATTCAACTTGTTTAGCCATAAAATTTACCTTACCTTTTTTCTTTTAAAAGAATAATTTTTATTTTATTATAAAAATTTATAAAAACAAAATAAACATTTTTAACAATTAAAATGCCTTTAATTTAAATCACAAATTTTACAAATGTTGAAAATCGCTATAAACGATGATGATGAAACATCTTTCAAAACTGTTCCTTTACAGTATTCCAATATTAAATTTATAAAATGGATCAACACAAACATCGGTGTTTCTTTCTGGTTGCAAGTATTTCAATAAAGAGATGCAGGAGGCAATAAATTATTTTTAGAAATTTCAGAAGTTACTATAAAGTTGCTCTCACTTCCACGGTCTAATGCTGAAGTAGAGAGGGTATTTCGCTAAGTTAACATCGTTAAAAGTAATTTGAGAAATAGGTTACATTAAGCAACCGTTAATTCGATTTTATCAATGAAATATTTATACCAGCACCACAATAGTTGAGAGGGTACTATGCGTTTGTGCTGATGTTTGTAACATCTTAAAATATTTTTCCTAAGCCCACCTTTTCGTATACCGATTGACTCGGAACCACGAATTAACGATGTTTGTCCGGCTGGCTGGCTGTCCATGCAAACATTGTGCGTAAAGTACAGATCGCAAATTTGCAGATCATTTAATAAAATTTTGTACACATGTTCCAATGAGGTGTAGTGTATCATATAGTCGGGGTTGACCGACTATATTTTCTTACTTGTTTTTTATTGTAGATCTGGAATCAAAAGGTTGGGTAAATGTTGTCGTGATTAGGATTTACCTTCAAATTATTTGAAACAAAATGATGAAACAGAACTGGGGCTGAACGATGTTTTTCATACAGATTGACATAAAATTAAGCCAGAGAATGCGGTCGAGAAATAGAATCAATTTTATTTTGAGGACGTTTTTTCTAATGCTCTCACATATAGACACTTATTCTCTTAACAATGCTACCATACAATGAGAGAGAATTTGAACTTACGGCCAACGTTTTAATTATGGGCTTAAGAATTTTTGCTTGAAGTTGAAGACTCAATTCTGTTTCATCATTAATACGCACGAGTGATTCCTATGTGATAAACAATAACGACATAAAATTTATCGATGATATAATTTTTAAAACATCTTTCAAAATTATCAAAATAATTTTCGTGGGAATACAAAATTTAATTTAAATGATTTTTTTGGATGAAGTTTCCTGATGATCTGGCCTGAGCAACCAGTGAAATAAATTTCAGTGTTTTTATCAAATAATAAAAATTGGTAATTAAGCACGAATAACAAAATCATTCAAATTATCTTTCAAAATATTAAATAACGTTTATTCTTATTTAAGAAATTGATCTTAACTTACAATTTCATCGTAAGCAACTTTAAATGAATTATTTATGTTTTGTTATTGAATTTTAATGTGTTTGTATTTAAAAAAGCTTTTAGCCATTTTTTAGACAATTTTTAGCAATTTTTTAGCCATTTTTCCCCGTAAATTTAGCCATTTTTGGTCTCCAAGTATTGGCAACACTGCATATATACAAGGTAGACTCATTTGGGAGTGTAGACATGCTGCTCCATAAAAAGAACGGAGCTGTCAAAATTATCTTCATGTACAAATTTTGGCTCATATACACGAAATTTGAAGTTTGGGTTCTAACTGGGGTAAACAGCTTACAAAAATATGGGCTAACGTGTCTACCTTGTGTAAATATACCTTGCATTTATAAAAATGTAAATTTATAAACAAACTTTGCTTGTTTTTGCTATTTTCTATGTTTTGTTTTTGGTATTTTTGTAAAGACAAGGCGTATGCATATTTGAAAGACGCCTTTTATTAGAAGAAAAAAATGGTAAGAATTTTATTAAAGGAAAAATTACAACAAAACAAAAAACCTTACACCTTTAGCTGTGTAGCAGGGCTGCCATATACATTTTTTGACCCAAAATAATAAAAAATTAAATATAAAATACATTGGTATTTCCTGTAAGAAGACAAACCTAATTTTTTTTAAAGCTTCGTTCACAATAGGCGGTAACATTTTCTGGTGTTCATAAAATAGCAACAATTTTTTTTCGCGACCACACACATTTTAAAAAAGAAACGCAAATGTTGCCCAGAACAATAATACGTAGGGATTTATTATTATTTGTTGGAACATTTTTGTTAACATTTTCATTCAAAACTAACTAAAATTATTACAAACGTCATAAACAATTTTATACCTACAAGTTGTTGCTGAAGAAGTAGTTGACTCAACTTTTTAAAAAAAACTTTAGTTAAATTTTTGTTTAAAAAGTTAAAGGAAAAAATGTAAAATACCTACTTTGGGAAGAAATAAAATAGAAGAAAAAACGAAATTGTTGCTCTGATTGTGAACAAAGCTTAGGCCCTAATTATGTAAAACGCAACGCCAAATAATTACATTGAAAGTAAAAACAAAGTCATAACTATTTGGTAATTTTGTTGTTTCTTTCCACAGAAATTTACATTGCCTTTGAATTTCTGTAGAAAGCAAGGCCTTAATATATTTTTGTACTAAGTAACAGTGGGAAAAAGGTATGTATATCAATGTAAGTTTCTAAGTTTGCCATTTCATTTGTAATTTCAACAATATTATTCTTGAACCCTATAAAGAAATATGTATATAGTCACCTTAAATGCAAACGGACGTTACTTCAATTTTATATTTTTTTAAAGGAGAAGCAAAAAAAGTTACAAAATCAATGATAATAAGGTATTCTTGGCGTTTGAATTACTTTAATAAAGACGCCGTCTTAATTGTAGGAGTCCAGAAATTTGCGTAAACATGTAATTAACCAAAATGTGTAGTGTAGATGAAATGTATATTCCGAATTCTTATACATAAATAGTGAAATTGTTTAACCGATGTTTGTGTGTTGGTTAAATATTTTTAATTCATATACACCCAAGACACTGGCTTCTAAAATTAAGCCAGATCAATCCAAAAATGCAGGGCTGCCAGGTACTTTTTTGCCTTGTCTCCAAAAAATTTAAAAAAAATCCCCAAAAATCCCCTAACTAAAAATCAAAACCTTAAAAAGTTAATATTTTCTTTTGTTTTTTTTTCTGAACAAATTTTTAATATTGTTAATTAAAAATTTTTTTAAAAATAGTAAGAAACATTTTAATAGGAAATCCCCAAAAATCCCAAAATAAAAATTTTTAGTAAAAAATAATTTATTTTGTTTGTAGCGACTGGTTTTGGCATGTTTTTTTAAATCCATTTTATGTAATTCCAGTGAGGAATTACAAGCAGAGCAATTTGCTGTTTTTGAAGACATATGAGCCAATTTATAAGAATTTGGAGCTTGTTAAGTCGGTTTTAGCCATCCATAAAAAAATACATTAATCCGTCGATTATTTAATACTTCGAATCATAATAAGTACTAACCAATAGCCCCGCATTCTTTTGCCCAAACTTTATTATATTGTCTTTTATATTTCGTCACCTAATACGCAAAAGGCCCTTTCACAGCAGAAGTAAAAACTATTCAAAATGATTAATTAATAAATCACCTTAACTGTTTATACTTAAATTTCTTTTATTTTTTTTCTTGTAAAACATTCCAGTTGTTTTGACAATTGACAATGTAGCATACTATGCAAACTGTCAGTGAGGCCTTATAGTATTGTATCTTTTGTAGATATGGCCTTTTGTTTTTTGATAATAAAATCGCAAATTTTAGTCGAAAGATTTTTTTGTGGACATTTGTGTTGATGCAATAGATCAGAATCAATGAAAACGTTGATATTCAATTTTTCGTTAATAAGTTCCTTTTGCGTTTCAGGTAACGATTTACTTATTTTTGAGAAAGACATGTTTGCTTGAAAATTATCTTTAAAAAATATAAAATTGTATGTGTTGTTAACAGTTTAAGATTCTTTTTTTTAATTCTTCCTTTTTAAAACACTCACTCAAAATTTTTTAAGCACCTTTTACACACTTAAGAAAAATGGTAATCTTAATTAAGACGCTCTACACTGTATTAGTTGTTGATAAGAGTAAGGTACAAGTTTTGCTAATTTTTTCATATTTTATGTACGAAACAAAGAAAAATAAGCGTAAATAATAAAAGAAGGGAAAATTATATTTAAAATGTATAAAATCCCCAAAAAATCCCCGATTTTTTTTAAATCCCCAATCCCCAAATGACTTTCTTTGTCCTTTTTGCTCGCATGAAATCCCCAACTTTGGGATAATTCTCCAAGTCTGGCAGCCCTGCAAAAATGGTTGAGATATGAGCAAAAACCCACGAATGCCTCTAACTTTTACCCATACATCTCTTATTTTTACTAATAAACCTTCTCTCTTTAAGTCCTCTTATAGACTATAAACTTAATTTTTTCACATTCTCCTTGTTTAAGCTAAGAAGAATACTGTACCCATCTTCTGTAACTATAGTGAAAGATTCTCGCATCGAAAAGATAAAATATTCCCTTGTTTCTCGAAAAGTGAGAAAAAAGTGAGTCTGTAACTGTCGAAAACTATCAAAAGAGATTACGTCGTTACGTTATACTATATGCCATAACATTTCACTCTAAGCCGATGTGACATTGCAGACGTTGAGAACGCCAGTGACACATCGCTGACGGCGACCAAGATTTACTAAAATTTAAAATTTTTTAACGACGGCGGCGAAAATACAATCGTCGGTTATACCAAATAATGTAAAGTGCGACTTTAATGTTTGTTGCAAAGCAAAATAATTAAACAATATTTTTATAATGTGTGCCAAGAACAAAATATTTATATTGTTATTCTTTGTATTTTGCTTTTTTAATAGTTTTTTAGTGTAACTTTTTTCTCGCCCCATTTTTATTCGTGGCTTTACTTGACAGTTCAAAGCGGGAACTTTTGCCAAAAAAAAAGTTACAAACACGGTTTAGTGAGAAAAACAGCTGTTTGTTTCCATACGTGGCATTTTTGGCGCTCTACGCATCTATAGCGCGTGGTATGGAAAACTTATTAAGCTTTAGTCAATTTCTTTAAGAGTTTTGTGTCCAGTGTATTTCGAAAGTTAAGGCCGTACATTTTTAAAATCACGGTCTATTTACCCACAATTCCGTCGTAAACGTGTTTTGTTTTCTTTTGAAATTAATGTTAAAAAATCAAAATTTATAAAAATTTTTGTTTATTTTTCTTTCAAATATTCAATTTGAAAACACAAAAAAAATATTATTTTATATTTTTCTTTTTCTATGACAATACGGTCGTAACCGGCATATGAAATAGAATTAGATCTATGTCGACGTATGACGTACATAGATACGCTTTTACGTCTCCGCCAGCTTTGGTGTGCGTTTGTATAAAATGTTATACGTTTTAAATTCAGAACGTATCTACGTCGTACGCTAGTAAGTTTATACGGTGCAATTGTGTTCCTACGGTAAGTTCTATTATTATTGTGGCATCACTGACAAAAAAAATGGGTTTGAAAGCAGCGCTACCATTGTGAAGTTTTTTCTTTTATTTCAATGTTTGTTAAGTATTTTTTATATTTTTAAACAAACTCAACTTCAAATACATTTTTGTGTTTTCTTTTTAAATGTTGGCACTTTTATAGAAAAAACATTTTTATTTTAAAAACCTTTTTTTTACATGGTGAAATTTTTGTTTGATGGTAGATGTTAGATGAGGGCACTGTAAACGAGTGTTTCACATTTTGTATATCTTTGATGGTAGATGTTAGATGTTGATCAGTGTAAAATGCCTATGAGTCTCATTAACATCAGCTTATATACAATTTGTGTCCATGAGTTTGAGCAATATTTAATTTACCACAAAAATTGTTTGTTGTAAACACTTTAAATTTCATTTAAAATCTCTTTACCTACCATATTTACATTTGGCTATTATCCTTTAAATTCTGATTCTAAGTTATTAAGAGAAAGCTAATAATTTTTATTTTCAATAAATACAAAATATTTTAAATCGTTTGTGTGATTTGCAAATGCCGGTTTCAATATTTTGAAATTATAGATGTTGATATTTAAATAATATTCCGCACAAACATACTTTTGTTTTCCCGCTTTAATGATTGTCCATGGATCCCAAATAGGGCACAATCTCGAAATTGTGACTTTTAAATCTGCTGTGTTGGGTAAGAAATGGTCGGGCTTGACCGACTATACTTTTTTACTCGTTTTAATTTCTTGTTGTTTTTATTAAAAAAATGAAATATTTAAATAAAATTTGTGTAAAATTGTTAATCAGGAGAATTTCTTTAGCGGTTTTTTGTTTGCCAACAATAAATATGAATGGATAATTACCAAGATTTTGTTTGTCGCGCTGAATTCCCAATTTTTATTATTTGATAAAAAAAAACCCTGAAATTTATTGTTGATGGGACAAGCTATTTCTATGAACATTTTACTGGTTGTTAGGCCTGATCATCAGGAAACTTCATCCAAAGGTTTTAGAAAAACTAAAGATATTATACAAATAATACTTTTAGGCCCAGGTAAAACGCAACTGCAACGAAAAGAAATCGTTGTTTTGAAACCAGTTTCAATCGTTTTCCACACACCCTGCAATTATCACAATCATTTCGATTTTCTTTGAGAAGAGATGAAACGTAAACACGAGTTTCCTGCACGACGGTTTCAATGCAACTGATTTCTAATGCAATAAAACCGGTCTCAAAATGGTCGCGTCATTTGTAGTCCCTCAAGGGAGTCTATGGAAGGGCTGCCAGTTTAGGGGTTTTGACCCCAAATTAGGAGTTTTCTTGTTGCTAAAAGGGACAGAAAATTTTATTTGGCGTTTGGGGTTTGCATTGCGGGTATTAAAAAAAAACTTAGGATTTTTTGGGGAAAGAAAAAATATTAGCTTAATTTTTCTATAAAAGACAACTAAGTTTAATGCACACATAGTATGTGTCACATACACATTAAAGTGGCTATTTTTGCAACATCACTTGATAGCACCAGGCAAAAAAAAACTTTGTTTTTAATAAAAAAATATTTGATAAGTTTGAAGTTAATCTGCCAATAATTCGATTATGTACAAAATGTCCAAAATTTGCATTTTCCTGGACAACTTTATGTGTATAAGAGGTGTTCAAAAAAATTTAAGTCAACTCTAAAGCCAATGAATGGGATTATTGGTTCCTTTGTATACAAAAACATTTAGTATGAAGTTTGGTGACGATTGGGTAAAGAAAAGTCGATTAAAATGTCAAAAAGTGTGTTCAAGGCAAAACAATCACTTATTTAAGTTTTTGGAAAATTTTTTAAATGTCGTAAAAGTTTTTAGTCTAGATTATGTTTTTAAAACAGAAATAAAAAAAATCGGTTTATAACTAGTAATAAATGATGCCCCAGACCACTAATGTGCCAATTATTACTTGACCTAGAAATGCGAGCACACACCTTATATAGTTTTAAAATTGATTTGTGCGGGGGATATTTGGGGAAATTTATTTTTAAATTTGGGGAGAACGAAAAAAAGTACCTGGCAGCCCTGGTCTATGGCATAAACGTGAAAATAACTAGAAGTTACACTTGCGTTTCACCGTGTGTCTGGGCCTTAAGCAAATAAGAATTATAAGAACAGTTTTACTTGTTATAATATCAAAGCTTACGGCTTCAAAAAATAAACTGGCAACTTGCTTTATTTTTTGCAAGTTGTTTTTGTTTTGGGAGATTTCCAATCAATTGTAGTGGGGAACGTAAGAAAGATAAACTCACTGTTTATTGTTGTTGTTTTTGTTTAAGATTTGATATTGTTACAAATAAAACTGTTGCTAATATTTCTTATTCGCTTAACAGTTTTATTTGTAAAATATTTTGTTTTTCTAAAATCTTTGGATGAAGTTTCCTGACGATCTGGCTTATGCAACCTGTGAAATAAGCATAGGAATAGCTTATCCCATAAACAATAAATATCAGTGTATTTATCAAGAATAAAAATTGGGAATTAAGCACGACAAACAAAATCTTGTTTATTCCCAAAAATTACTTTGATAATAAATAATAATTTTTAAATATAAATGTTCAGTTTTATTAGGCAAACCTTTCTTTGGAACATTTGAAAATTTTTTTTCATTCCCAGAAGGTCACAAGAGTTTATGTTGTGAAAAACATTAAAAGGACTTTAGGATATTGGCTTAAATAAACGGCCTTATTGTGTAACGCGTTTTTGTTAAAGCCTAAATAGTTTTCTACGATCGAAATTAATTATTTCTATTTTTTTTTCTAAATTAAATTTTCGTACATTAACGTTTCCTTTTTTTATGTGAATTAGAGATTTTTCGTTACTTAGCGATATCGGTAGTAAATCTCAAAAAGTTATAAAACTGCGATACTGATACAAAAAACCCGAGCATTCACAAAGACTTAAATGTGCCGTCAGTAAAAACTATGACCGCAAAGTATTTAATTAAATATTTCAAAAGGCTTGAGTCCCACCCAGCAAGGCAATGGCAAGACGTAAACTTAAAAATTAAATACAGATTTAATTAATTTCACTGTGCTCGAATTTGAAACTTTTTTTAACAAGCACCCTTCCAATAAAGCTAATGTGAGCACGCTGAATTCAATGGTGTTTGTCATTTTTTTTTAGAGTAAATAAGAGTAAACAACAATTTATGTCACTTATGGCCAGCGTTCTCAGTTTTGGGGATTTATCCCCAAATTACGGATTTTTTGTAATTGCGGATACAAATTTCTTGAAAATCCCCAGTGAATTTTTTGGGGAAAAGCACTTAGAAGCTCTTCTCAGAATAAATAAAAACTTTAAAATAATGCAGATTGCTGTGACAAATTTATTCAATCATCTCAAATGCACTTTTTAAGCAAGCAACATGTAAAACAAACTTGCATTGGCTGATGAATCAGAAGATTTTGATTCCCTAGTTTTTGAAATGATAAATATTGACGCATAATTATTTTTCTGTTGCGTTTTTACGTTACCCTTGCTACATACTATGCATGTGTTTTAATAATATAACACAAATGGATTTATTTAAATAAATCAATGTATGCATATTTTTAAGGCAATGTGGGGATATGAAAATAGCTATTTTGGGAATTTTTGGGGATGAGAACTCGCAAATTGGGGATAAGGATTAAAATTAAAAACTGGGAACCCTGCTAATGGCTAATAAATCAGTGCAAGCTAAATTCTTGTTCTTCGTTCGTATTCGCAATTAAAAACGTAAAACAAATTTTCGTTTTTTATTGTTGTTTTCAATATAATTTCTCACTCACTCACTTGTTTACGTTTTCTAAAAACAGGCAGTAAATAGATCCAGCTCTGTTCAATAAAATTTTTCGTTATTATCAGGGGTGTGCTGGAAATTGAAAACGTAAAACGCAAGAATTTTAAAACTCGTTTTCTGTAATAAAAGAATTTTATGAAAAATATTATACAAATATTTCTCTACTAAACAGAATTTGTTAACAAAAAATAATGTGTATTAAAAACAACTTCCAAATTCTTGCGTTTTATGTTTTCTATTTTCAGCACACCACTGTATACCCGCGCCACAATAGTGGAGAAGGTATTATGCATTTGTTTGTTACAACTTAAAATATTAGTCCTAGACCCACATGTACGTATATCGATAGACTCAGAATCACTTTCTGAGTCGATCTAACGATACCCGTCCGGCGGGCTGTAACCATGTGCGCAAAGTACAGGTCGCAATTTTGGAGATTTTTTGATAAAATTTGGTTTAATTTGGGTCCAAAATTACCCACAGGTCTTGCATAAAAAAAAATCACTAAAAGGCAAACCAGAAGATATCTAAATAATATTCGCCACAATGAACTTTCATATATGACTCATATATGAGTCCTAAACTCAATTACATTCGGGTCTGTCACGTGCTTTTTAAATCACACGTGTGATTTTGTGGTTATCTAAAAGTCATACCGTTTTTGTGTTTCTCGGTGGGCTTTTGGCAATTGAAAATCACACCGAAACGCACAAAAACGAAACACCAAAATATCACACGAGCGATTTTAAAAGGCACATATGATTTGAAAGCACGTGATTTGAGTTAAAGTGATTTTCAGAACTGGAATGATAATTTTGTTCTGGCGGGTCCATGATTGCCCTTGGGTCCCAAATAGGGTAAACTATTAAAAATTGTTTTTATATACTGTGGTGTAGGGTTTCTTATGGTTAGGCTAGACCGACTATACTTACTTACTTTTTTTTTTGTGTCAATGAAACAACGTTTTTTTTTCAAAGTTTTATTGTTGTTTTGTAAATGTTATTTAAAAATTTTAAAGTGTTGCTTGTAAGTTATGGCAATTTTCTATGCAAATGTAATTGCTATTAACCTAAAATTTATAGAACGAGTAGTTTATATACTACAATTTTACTATAATAGCAAAAAATATTACATTTTTTTCTTTCTTTAAGCGAATCATAAGAATACCATACATAGTATTTATTATATTGCATGTTTTAAATTGGCATCTTTTCGGTTTTTTTTTTTTAAATTTTAATACAACGAAATGAGAAAAACTTGTAAAACTTATACTTAAATATTTGCACCTTGCCTTTGAGTGAGTTGAACTATTAAATTTTCCTATAAGTTTTTGAACACTAATTTTATGGGTTTTCTATTCAAATTGACATTAACTAATGGTGTACAATATAAGTACTATATGGTTGAAATAAAACAGAAAAATTGCTTTATAGCTCATAAAACACTCCAAAATTATTAACATATTTAATTAACAAAAAAAAAAAAAAAATACAGAAATTGAATTTTTAAGGGCATTTTCTATGCGAAAGAGTTTTTTTGTTTTTGGGTCAGTGCGCGTGCGAGTGGATCCCCTTCATGTGTTTTTTTTAAATTTATTTATATGTTGCACTTTTTGATGAGTCCTTTACAATGACCAGCAATTAGCATAATTGTTGTTGTTTGTTTAAATTGCAAAGTCTTTATTCATGGACGAGTATGCGCCAAGTTGACTCTTCAACATTTTTTTTCTCTTGAAATTTCGCCTTAAGTGTAGGATATATGTATGTATGTATGTGCATATGTACACAACTTATTGTTTTTTATTTATTCTTTGTTGTGGTGAGAAATGATGACCCTTTTTCTTAAGGTTTTCATATTATTATTATTATTTTTTTTTGGTTAGTTTAACCCTTTGTGCCAAATTTAATTATTATGCATATAATATCGCTGATAAATATCTTAAACTTAAGCTTATTTCACAATTGCTTATATGTTTCCTAAAACATGATGTTTATAAATTATGAAAGCTAATATATTATACGTAAATGAACACGTTGGTTATTCAAATTTATGCAAGAAATTCTCTCATGTATATTAAGGTTTATATTTTTTTTAAATGATTAATTTTTAAAAGATTAGTTTTATTTAATATTGGTGGTACACTGCTTGCCAAAAATGTCTGTTTATATCTTAAAAACAAATAAAAAAAAAAGTTTTTACAAAAAGCTTTTAATCTCTATTTTCCCAAATCATGCATCACATAAAATTAGGTTTTTCACCCTTCATAATTATTTGACGAAAAACATCCGAAAAAGCATTACCACACAAGAGAAAACATTCCTGCAATAAATTTTGTCATTATTTCTGAGCCAACGGTATATACTGTTGTGCTGCTCTCACTTTTTCACATTTATGATCAGTACACTCTCGAAAATCATCATGCATAGATTAATGCTTGAGCAACGCTACCACATTATCTAAATTTACTTAAAAATCGTATTCGATTTGCGCTACGCATAGGCGACTTCGTGATTTTTATTTGTTTCAGCGATAAGGCTTATAATGTTTGGCTTTAAAGGTAAACAATATTGCTGCATCTGGAGTCAGACCTGCACTGATAGAAAAGGCGTCATAACGCTGATTTTTTTGACATCAGTACTATGACAAGTGTCTTCGTTTTTGACCCCATAACACTTTTCACCATTGTGATTTTAGATTAACATCACTTAGTAAAATTGTCATCAATTGAAATTATGTCATCAATGGGATGACACATCGGCATCACAGAAATCTAACTAATCAAAGTCAGTTTAATAAAAAATGTTATCAGTGCGATGACTCAGTAACATTGGACAAGACTCATTAGGCGCAAAAGGCAAATTGTCATTAAATTGAGTCTTTGCGATTGTTATGGCTAATTTTCAGGATTAATATTAAAACAGATTTATGTTTAAAATCGTTTGAAATACAAAATTCTCTTCTTCACTAAATATTGAAATACATAAATTACCAATACCATACTTTCCTGAAAATTGGACATTCGTTTGTCAAAGTTAGAGAATATTGTTATTTACTTACCCGTTACATACATATGTATGTTTCACTTTTGTTGTATTCCGCCCTTTGTTTACACTCTCAATTATACGACATCAGCAGCATTCCCGATATGGTTTTCGTAATCATTCTACTTTGAAAATTTGATGCATTTAACTACATACATACAGGGATGTGCTGGAAATAGAAAACGTAAAACGCAAGAATTTGGAAGTTGTTTTAAATGCACTGTTAATCTAATTTTTGTGATAAAATTCTGTTTAATAGAGAAAAATTTGTCATAAAATTCTTTTTTTACATAAATCTTACTAAAAAAAAGACTTTCCAATTCTTGTGGCTTACGTTTTCGTTTTCCAGCTCACCCCTGAAAAATAATTTAAACAAATATCATATGGAAATTTTTTGCTTCTTATTTTACTTTTTAAACAGAAAAATAATGTTCATATGTAATACACAATGTGGCATCGAATTGATTTCACTGTAGTCATAGCATAGATGACGTTTGTCATCGGGTTAATGTCACTTTTTGCCTCATTGATGCCATTTGTTATACCATTGATTTTACAATTCTGATGTTAGGGCATCATCAATTTGAAGATGCATTTTTCTTTGAGTGTATCCACAACAGACCCTACAGACTCCATTCCATAAAAAAATCAAAAACGATGGCGGCATCATCAGAATTTATTTCTTGAAAATGAAGCCGAATCTGGCGTTAAGGTCAATTGAGACCGCACCACGATCAATGATATTTATTTGAACATTTTGGCTAAATGGGTTTCTCAGTTAACAAAATTGCTTTATCTGGAGTGACACCAAGTCACAATAGATCCTTAAATCTCCTTTACATCCATAAAAATACACAAATTTCAGACCCCAGAAAGTATATACATATGTATGTATATTCTGGCTCGTTGAGGACCCGTTTAAACCTACTGTAGGAAAAGACTTTAGTACTCCTAAAACGTTAACTTATAGTTTCAAAACTCTAGAAATCACACTGTTAAATTTTGTGTAGTTCGGTCCGTAATAAAGTCCACTCTCGAAAAATCATTTAGGACGCCTAAAACCGCAACGAAAAATCTATGCTTTTGTAATAAAATTAGTTCCGTCACAGTTTTATGAGAATTGTAATCACTGTACAAAATTACGTGCTGGTCGGTCCATAACTTACAATGGACCCTTTATAAGGCCCACTCTCGGGCTTAATAATTTTTAGATCCCATACAACACCGCCAAATATAGCACTCTTACTTGTTTTTTCTATTCAATAAAAAAAAAAAAAAAAAATTTGGAAACCTAATTAACACAGTCCAAAAGCAAAACTTAAATTTTTCATTTATTAAAATGGAAGAACATCGGTATGTAATTGTTAAAAATTTAAACACGGCTTTGTATGATGGAAATAAACTGATAAAGATTTTAATAAACTATCAACACCGCCCACTACTAATTAAGACACTTGTCGTATCCACATTTCCGAATGTTTCCATTGATGAAACACCACAAATAAAAAAAGTCATAAAATAATACAACGTTACGACGCGATATGCGTAATCCGAGACTTGTCTAAATTCATTCAAGAGTTAAATTCTGTGATGCCAGATCAATTATCTTAAATGCAAAGAATTTTGCATTAAACGGACATTTGTTTCTATCTATATTTCTATGGAAATACAAGGAAATAATAAAAAAAAAACAATAAACTACATATTTTTATAAAATGGTTTCATTTCAAAAGTTTATACACACATGATTCCATGCCCTTTAAATTTATTCATGCCTTTATTGAGGCAGCTTAAAATTTTATTTAATTTATACTAAACAACAACCTATAAAAAGCTACCAATTAAAACATTTTCATTCTTTACACTAAACTTTTTAAATTTCTTCACTTCATTCACTAAGAAATCGTTATATTTTTTTGCCTTCACCACTGCTGCTGCTTTTCTTAATTCTGTTGAATAAACCTGGAAAAAATTTAACTTAAATAATGAAATCTTTTCGCACAATCTCAAATTGCTCATTAACATTTTGTGTTTGCACTATCACTTTGTGAAAATCATTTACAAAAAAAAAAACCAAAACTAAATACGAAAACAGAATGAATTTTAATAGTTGAAATCGAATGCATTCCACTTCTCTACAAAGAGGCTACCAAATGGTCCATAGACGACGGTTGGATGAGTGCATAGTAGCAAAACAGTGGCTGTTTTGCGTTTTTTATTCTTATTTAATTTTTAAGCTACTACGTTTTTATTTGGATTTTTTATTTATTTATTTTATTTCTTTTTTGTTCAGTTACTGGTACGAATGTATTATGGAAAGAATGGTTCTTATGTAAGGTTATGGTTAGTTTCCCTTTTTTCTTAGTGGTTTTTTTTGTTCGTTTACTTAACGTAACAAGTGCATTTGCCTAAATGTCTTTGAAAGTAAAGAACTTTGTTTAGTTAACTTGATTCTTTTATTTGGAAATACAATATTTGAGTTTTGAAGTAATAAATACAGTTTTTTTTTAAAAGCGGAGGCTTATTTATTTGAAGATGAATGGATTGGAAATTATAGACTACTTAGAAACTTTCATTTTGTTTCGTTCTAGAGTTCAATTCACACTATCCAAATTTATTAAGAAGGTCGAAAAATTGGTTTAGGTTCCATTAGAGTGTTGCGGGCAGGGCTGCCAGATCAAATTGTGAGGAAGTCGTCAATTTCCTGAGAAAAATAAAAAAATTGTTTTTCACGTTTCAAAAATCGGAAAACTTGAAATTTAGTTTTTTTTTTAACAGTTCGTTACCTTAGTCGGAAAAAGTGCTAAGTCAATTTTTTTAAATTATTCAGGAGAGCCAAAAAGCTGTTTAATTTTTATATAGCAAAACTTTTTGAAAATCTGCAAATGCAGTTGTTTTCTTTAAATTACCAGCAGTCGTAGGATAAAGAAAATAAATCATTTGCGAACTAATAGGCTTTTTTGGACTTAGCACATTTGCTCTTTGAAATTTCATTATTTTAGTAGGGACTAAGCATATTTCCTTAATTTTTTCCAGAATTTAATTTAAGGAATTGCTCCCTATGAAGCATATTTGGTTACAGCGGTGTTCGCTGTAACCAAAAAAGCTCAATAAATGTATGTATTTGGTGTTTACAAGAATGTAGTTATATTATTGGTGTTGATAAACAAAATATTTATTGGTTAACAATAAATACGAATACGAATTATTAGTTTAAAAAAAGAAATAAATAATAACAAAAAGGTATATGTTTGCAATATAGGTCACATCCAATTGCTTAAAATAATACGATTATGTTAAAGTCAATAGTGTATTTATTTTAGGCGGAAACTTCCCATGTTAAAAAAATAGGTACAAATAGCGTTGCCAGAATGAAGATTTTATCTTATTTTTGAAGATTTTTGACCATAATAAGATTTGAAGATTTTTTTCTCAAATAAAGATTTTTTAGTTTTAAAAATAAAAATTTTTAACTTCAAGTTTGTATAACATACATACTTTTGTTAAAGTTTTTTTTCCAATCAATTTTTAAAACAAGGAGGTTTTTTATTAGTTTGTTTCGCACACGTTATTAAATATTATATATTCAAAAAGCATCTTAGATAATCGGTTGTTAATTTTGAGAATATTGGTGAAAAATAATTATTTTTGAAAAAAAATAACGTATGTTTATAAATATTAATATATCAAAGAACAAAAAAGTTCATCTATTTAGTACCAAAAGGTAAAACTAATGGAACTTAAGAAGCGTTTAGTTTGAAAATTCGACATACAATGTTTATGATAATTATTAAACAAAGTATATGTACATAAATGATTAAGAATATCTTTTAAACGGTGTAACAATACTCTTTTAATAACTATTCCATTAGGAATATTTTTAGGAAAGTCCATACATTTTCAATGAGCTTTTTTTAAATGCCTTCGATATAACAACGGTATCAAAAAATTCAATACATACATATGTATACACTTAATAACCCTTTAGTTTAGATTTTATCTGATGCATGAGCTTTATAGCTCCAAAACTAAAATCTTCTTGCCCAACATTTATATATCTCTAATTTAAGCATTTAATTACTTTCATTAAATGGATTTAAAATGTAGTTTAAGAAAATATTTTATACAAAAAATATAACTTAAAACGCAATTTAAACCTACAATTTTATTTTGTATAAATACCGTAATTATGTATTTATGTATGCACTATTTCAATTAAAATAGTTCTTAAAAAAATTAATAATTTTTATCTTTTTGCCCTTGTTACAAAAAATTTCAAGATTTTTCTCTTTAAAATAAGATTTTTTTTCGCAAAAAAAAGATTTTCCTTCCAAATCTCTGGCAACGCTGGGTACAGAATATTTAGAAAAACATATCATAGATGAGGTAGATCATCATGGTCCTTGGGTAAATTCAGTTTTAAAAATTGCAGGTATTCATATTTTCTTGCCGTTATTTTCCTTATTTCGTTGTAGAGTGGTTCCAAACTGGAAAAATGAATAGGTTTTATATTTTTATTTATTTTCTGTGGTAAATTCTTCCACTCTTCGGTGAAACGAAGTATATACTTTATTTCACAATTTGGTGTATGATTAATTGCACGAATATCCGTTACCTTGTGATCTCCTTTACCCCGTCCAGGCCAAATGCTTTTACAAAATTTCAAGGTGTTGCCATGTTTAAAAAACGAAAAGTCCAAATATGTAACGTCATATGGTTCGGGCTGTTTTGCATATATCAATATATTTAGCAGGGACAGCAATATTTCTATTTTTAATTGCACGTTCAATGATGGAGTGTGCACTATCAGCTTCCATTTGTGTGTGTCCAATTTCCAAGATTTTATGTTCAATAGCAATGTTAAGTTGAACTGCTGTATTCAGCAAAGCATTGCTCATTATGGTGTTTCGATTTTCTTGGGTACAGCCATCACTATAAAAAATAATTTTTTTCGGCTTCTCGTTTTCACAAAGGACCTTTTGTTCGCTTAAGTACATACAGATGCTCAAAAATTCTTCTAAGGTTGAAAAAAATCAAGTTGTGGACTTGCAGCTTCGTGCGGTAGTACATGCTGCTTAAATGGGATTTTGGAGCCATCAATACGGCTTGAAGGTCTACTGCGATAACATGTGTTTCTTCATCAAGGTCTTTAATTTTTCCATTTCTGGCTTCTTCCTTTTTTTCTGGTAAAGATTGTATTCTTTTTGTTATATATATGTATATATTATGAACTTTTTGTCGCTTTAACTTTTGTGAAATTGTTAAGGCTTCTGGAGCTGAAAATACTGAAAACTTTGGACTTTTCATAATCAAATCATGTGTTATCATTTTTCTGAAATAAAAGAATTTTATGACAAATATTTCTCTCTTAAACAGAATTTTATAACAAAAATCATAAAACTTAGATTCGTAAATCTTGCGCATCATTGTAGTGCACGCGGTTGACGTTGCTTATATCATCAATGTTGTTTTGAATTCTCTTCATACTGTCAACGACAGCAGAAATAATGCTTGATTCCCACGGGGAGTAAAAAACCATGCATTTTTTTATTAACCTTTTCGTTATTACTCTACCGCGCTCGTTCACCAAAAAAATATTCATGATGTTTAAGTATCGGTAACATTTTATAAATATAGTAGATGCCCCTAAGATACGGTGTTTAACATCTGACAATTTTAATCGTAACTGCTAGTTTATATTTTGTCTAATGTTTGAGCTTTTTAGACCTGTTAATTCATTCGGATACCTCGAAATTCTGTATAGACATAATTTCTACCTTAGAACCAACTCATACTCCATACTAAGTTCAAACTCAATGCAAGAAAGATGAGACAATTCTTCCAAGTCAGCAGATCCAAAGATGGGCGCTACCACGAGACAGCGACATGGAAGGTGTTTTTCCAGACGCTGTTAATGTCTTTCAAAAATATTCACAAAATTGAACAAGTTTTTGTAAACTTTAAGTAAAATATTACATTTTGTAAGAATTTGGCAACACTCGCCCATTGACCGTTAGTAACTTTTCAAAAAATTACAGCTTAAATTAAGCAAGTAAAATATTATAATTAAATATATGAATGCACCATTGTAACATTTAAGACCATAGATAATAAGGACTTTTTAAACACTCGTAGACATGAATATTCATATATTGTACTTGCTTGTTTATTTTCTTACATATGCTTATTATTCATTTGAACACTTTAAATGCAAAAAGAACGCTACGCAAATATTTTATCAATATCATATCAAAGTAAGGAAAAAAATTAACATGTTTAGGGTGGACAACAACTGGTCACTTATCGCTTAAATAGCCAACACAAATTACAAATAAAAGAAACAAAATTAAAAATATAAGTGACAACATGTCCCCTTTTTCTGACACATTCCAGGTTGTGTCAAAAAGTGCTCGTACTCGTAATAATATAAAATAACGTTTAAACAAAATGACAAAATGCAATTTTCACTTGAGTAATGGAAAAAAGGGAAATTCAACAAAAATATTTTTTTTGTTGGTCACAAAAAGTATTAGTTATATTTATTTTTTTAATGGCTTCTTTAATGCATTTGTCTTGTTTTGTTAGGAATTTATATATTTTTTATATGTCTGGCACCTTATTAAATTTTAATTTTTATGTTTTTATTATTTACATACTAATTTTTTTAAATTGTTCGTAAATTAAAAAACCAGAAACAAATTCAATTATTTTTCGTTAAAAATTGTGACCCTTTAGAGCGGTAATAATTGTTATTGTTGTTGTTGTCGGTTTAAGCATTTTTATGATAAGTTTTATTATTGCAATTTGCAATTAAATTCGCAGTAAAATGCAGTTAAAGTGTTCGTTTGGCCATGGTAATTAATCATGTTCCGTTTTTTTGTTTCTTCTTTTTTGTTTTTTATTAAGTAAAAAATAATAAGTTATGCCTACGAATAAATATGTATTTAGTGAATATTAATTATGGCGCGCTGCCAACTACTAACAATTTCGAACGCATACTCACATAACGCTACTTACAGTGTGCAATAAAAGTTAGTAAACAAATAAATGCAAGAACCTTGAAATTATAGCAAGCCCAATATTTATATTCAATGACAAAAAAAAAAAAAAAAAAAAAATTTGAGAAATTCTGTACCAATATACTCTCTTTAAAATATTAATTTTCAGCCAGCACAATATTTATTCCATAAACTGTTCTCATTCATGACAAACAATTTTTTTACAAACGCGTTTAAAAGACAGGTGACATTTAGAGTTCATACCCTAGAGGGAAGCGAACTGACACTGAAGTAGTCCCGTGATAGGTCTTTGGTGGTAGGGACCGGTTCCAGTTCTAACACTTTATATGAATAAGACCTATCACTTTTACATGGGGTTGTCATTGGAGGGGTCAATTGACACTATTTGACCAATCACAGACCTATTCTCAATGAACCTGCTTAGTGTCAGTTACTAAAAAGTAGTATTATTTAAATACAATGTAGTATTATTTCAATAAAACTAGTCTAAGAATTAAATTTAAGAGCCAAATTTTAAAAATTACCAAAAAATGTGTCCCATCACCGCTGAAGACTGTTCTGTAATTCATTACTTTTTCTACCTTTTGTTCCTTATAAACCAGTTAAGGGATTGGTTCATCTTTCACTGGTCATGAGTCCTTTCTTTTTGTACTTGTTCTATTTTCACAAATCCCAGGACCAGTCGCTTGGACCAATTGACACAAATTTCCCGCAGGGTACATACATACATACGGTAACTATAAACAATCTTACATTCATAGATACGTATGCATAAGTAAACAATATGGCAAGCTTCTTTTTTTGTTGTTATTATTATTACGCTGTTTTGCATGTGAAAACAGTAATTAAATGAAAATTATATGAGCATTAAATAATAATGATATTATTAAAAGGAATGACATTAAGTTTAAACTAAAAATGCAATGAAAAAATAATATTTAACGAATATTATAAAATAACTATCAAAAGAAGCGAACAATATTAAATCATAAAGTGGGTGTGTTATTACAACACTGCACATTTTAAGTGATAATAAGTTTTTGTTTTCAATAAAAATAATAATCGTGTAAAAAGAAATACATACATACTTCTAAAAAGCCCTATTATTAATACGGTCACATGTTTGAATAAGAATTTACAATGAATTTTTGTTTTTAGGTAACGGTATTAAAGTATTTGCTATTTCGGTGTATACATACATACATAAATACTTCTTAGGTTCAAACTGCACTAGGTAAAATTACTAATCGGAATTCCCATTTAGATTGTAATTTATGCAAAATCGAATGTCGTTGTTTATAACGGGTCCGCCATCTAACGTTTTTTTTTTCAACATGTCTGATTTGACAAATAATTAGTTTTATCCTTCCGCTTAACGAATATGGTTGTGTTTACGCTTGAAAAACGCTGGGAAATATTGCGACATTACATTGAAAATCATGGGTAATGTTGCAGAATGTGTGCGAAAATTGCGTACGGATTTTGGATGAAGCTAATTTTGATCTTGGCGGGTATGTAAACAAGCAAAATTGTAGAATTTGGGGCACAGAAAACCCGACGCATACATTGAAAAGCCGATGCACCCAAAATGAGTCACTGTTTGGTGCGGATTTTGGGCCATTTTCTTCAAAAAAGAGCAAGGAGTGGCCGTTACAGTCAGTGGCGATCGTTATCGGGCCATGTTGAACGAATTTTTGTTCAAAAAAATTGAAGAGGAGGATATTGGCAACATTTGGTTTCAACAGGACGGCGCTACGTGCCACACACCCGAAGCTACACTCGATGTTTTGCGCCCTGTTTTTGATGATCGCATTATCAGCCGCAGAGCTGATGTCGTTTTGTCACCTCGGAGCTGCGATTTGACACCGTTGGACTATTATTTGTGGGGTGCCGTCAAAGATAAGTGTTACGCCGACAAGCCAGAGACGATTGACGCTTTAAAGGACAATATTCGTGAAGCCATTGTAAAATACAGCTGCACACAATCGATAATGTGCTTAAAAATTGGACCGATCGTGTAGGCTACTGCATGGCCAGCCGAGGCAGCCATTTGAATGAAATTATTTTCCATTGTTAACCGGAAGGATTGTACTTTCAAATAAAAAAAGAAATGTGCAACAGTTTTAATGCAAAGTTCTTCTTCAAAACTAAAGATACTTAAAACTTTTTAGAAACAAATCATTCTGAATTGCATTTTAGCTTAAGAGCAATGTTTGTCGATAAAATTTGCTAATTTTATTCAAATTGTATTTGTGCAAATGATACAAATAGATTTTGATATGGTATTCCTACTAGTAACACCTAAGCAACTTAAGCTTTTAGCCAATTCACACGTGGACTTTTACAACGTCGCTTTTTCGACCTCTTTTGTTTGTTTAGGGCAAACGGTGTAGAAAAGAAAGAGGTGTAAACAAAAAGACTCAGTTTGTGTGAGACTTTGATTATTCGTATCGGCCAGGACCGGGACATTCTGGATAATAAATTGTTCTCGGTTAATTGAGTAAACATTTTGAGTATTTATTTGTGTGTTTCTTAAAAAACTAAGCCTAATTTGATCAAATTATCTCCAAAATTTCTAGAAGAGGCGTCATAACGCTGATGTATTTTGACATCAGTACTATGACAAGTGTCTTCGATTTTGACCCCATCACACTTTTCATCATTGTAATGTCAACCTTAACATCACTTGGGCAAAATGAAATTATGTCATCAATGAGATGACACATCGGCATCACAGAAATGACGAACATGTCCTCAGTGCGATGACGCAGTAACATCGGAGAAAGGACACATTAGCATCTATTTAATCGGCCTTATTGTGGTTGTCGTTGTCGTATACGACTGTGTAATAGATTAAAGTAATACACAACATGTGTTCTTTAATCTACTACAAAAAACGACACGTTTGTTTACGAAAACGACAACCACAATAAGGCTGAATGTCAGTTTGCCATTAAGTCAAAGTCATTGGAATTGACTTAAGTTAAAGTGAGAGAATATTATTATTTACTTACCCGTTACATATGTTTGTTTCACGTTTGCTGAATTACGACCTTTGTTTACAGTATAGCTCTCAATAATAAGACACCAGCACTATGCCCCTTATGGTTTTCGTAATCTTTCTACTTTGAAAATTTGATGTATTTAACTAAATAATTAAAAAAAAAATAGAATATAGGAATTTTGGCTTCTTATAATACATTGTAGTCATGAAAATAATGTTGATAATATACAAAATGTGGCATCGAATTGATATTATAGAATACGCAATGAGCTGACAAATCTGTCCAAATTACCGAATATTCCGGATTAGTGGAGTCCGGATTATCGAATTTACACTGTACTTGAATACGAAAATCGCATATTTGATTTTTTAATTTTCTGCAATGGCGATTTTTGCGGTATTGGTAAACAAATTTTTTAGGTAAAGTTTTTGAATTTTTAGTCAACAACCATTTTTATTGAGTCAATAAAAAACAATTATGCCCAAAATAATTGTTTTTCAACAAAATGCTTACGTGATTTTTAAAAATAAATTGTTGGAATTTATGAATAACTCAAACAAAATATTTATTGAATCTTTATTCATTAATTATGATGATCTAAATTCCCAATTTTTATTCTTTGACAAATACACTAAAGTTTTTTGTTGGGGTTGCTTAGACCAGATCATCAGGAAACCTTTTTACAAAGACTTTGGAACAAATTAATACAATGAAAACTGTAAAGCAAATGAGAATTACAAACAATCAAGTCTTACTTGCAACGATATAAAAAATTATAAACTATGTGCCTGTTTTTTTTTAAACCCGGATAATTAATGATAGTGGTTAAGCAAATTTCGGATAATCGAGATCCTACTGTAAATAAAAAAGACATGTAACTAAAGATCAACGTATAAACTCAAAGGAGTTTTGGGAGTTGCTTTAAAAGCAAATTAAGAAAACACGTCGTTAAAGCCCTAGTTTGAATTGGGTTTTTGACAGTTTGCTATAAATTAGTGATGACATTTTTTCAGTTCAAATAAGAGTTTTTGTTTTGTAATTAATATTTAATTTATTGCCTATTTTACAAAATGCGAAAGAACTTTTTCTTTAGCACAGCTACATGTAATAATAACAAAAACAAATTCTAAACTTTTTATCTTTTTATTTTTAAATTCTAAAAATTTGTTTTTGTTTTAAAATAAATTTGTGCTAAAAAAAGCGTTCTATCCACATCGTAAAATTGGCATTTAATTAAGAAAAACATAAATTTAGGTTATAATAGAAAATTGTTTTGTTTAAATAGAAGAAAAACTATTGATTTATATTTTTATTTTGAACACCTGTTGGTTATTCATGTAGGGCGCATTCATAAACTAAAAACTGAATTATTTAAAACATGTACCCAAAATCGTACATTTAAATGACAAACGAAATTCCCACGTTTTCGTTAATTTACAAGTGGTTTGAATGTAACACAACGTCAACCGTAAGGCTCTTACATTTTGCTCTTAAAGACCAGTAGCTGTTTAAAAAATTTTTTTTAAAAGAAAATCTCTTCCAAAAAATAAAACAAAAAAACAAAATCCGTAGTAGTGAAGGCAACATGGTTTTAAAGAAGTAGAATTCAAAAAAACCAAGATCGTTTATCGTTTAAAAATTTTGTGGGATGAGTATTGAGTACAAGCGAATGTATTTTAATTTGAAATGACACCGTACAAACAAACGAACTTGTATATATGTATGTACAAAAGTCCATATGGATTTTATTTTCATTTTAGTATATTGTAAAAACACTGATCCATTGATCAAGACAAAACCAAAAAACGAGGTGTTAATGGCAAAAAAGCAACCAGCAAAAACATGGAGCAAAAATATCAACAATAAGTTAAACAAGGTGTTGGAATTGTGTCTAAAAACGAAATTGTCGTCGTTGTTATTCTATGTTTTTATTTTTTTTTTAATGGTGTTGTAACTAAAACTCTGCAGACAGTTTGTCTGAAGAAACCTTTAAGATAAAAAAGTTGGGTCTACTATGGATGCATCATTTGGGATAACCTTAACACTGTTTAAAGTTTTCAATAACAAAACCAAAACAGTATAAACCTAACCCTACAAATTTCATATGTACAAACGTTTTAGCATTTTTTTTTTGCTGAAAGTACAGGAAATTTTGTTTTTTATTTAACTGCTGTTTGTTTATTTATTAAGCTAAAGTCAAAAAGCCAATTAAATTAAGAAATCTGATGAGCTGGCTAAGATTCTTCTGCAACGCTGTTTATGCTCAAAACAAGTGCTAACTAAAAGATTTTTCTGTTGCAGTTTTTTTTTTCAAATTTTTAAAGTATCGTGAGTCACAAGCCACAAATCTTTTTTATTTATTTTTATTTGTTGGAAGTTTTTAAAAGTTTTCTTTAATTTATTTTGCTTGTATTTAAAATTTGTGACATTTTTACCAGCATTTGCAAGTTTGCATATAAATAATTTTGTTTATTAGAATTAACAGTACGTACATATGTTTAGAAAAATAGTTAAAAATCTTAAAACAAACGGTGAAACATTTAATAACAAGCGTGTTTTCCGCCACTTATTTCACTTTTGGGTAACACCTAATAAATAAGGACGGTAACTCCATGTTAAGCATTGGGAAACTTGTTTAAGGGAAGCTCTTGAAAATATTAAAGTAAAGACTAAATAAACGACACAAGCAGTTTAAAAAAAAAAACAACAACAAGATGTTTGTGAAAATATTTAAAATTGCTTACTATTCACACAAACATGCTCCATACTTCTTGCATATATTTAAATAACCGTTTGTATGGTTTATTTGTCGCTTAATTCAGTTCATACAGACATTTTGGGGATATTGCTAAAGAACACGTAAAAAGTTTCACTTTAAAAAATACTTTAGCGTTTTTTATTTATATTTTTTAGCTGGGCTATTATTGTTTGAACATTTTCAAAGTAGGTTTGACTGATTGCATAAGTTGAAAAACGGTGGAGGCAAGCAACGTGTACATAGTCGATAAATTAAAATTAGATTTGGGTTAAATTCCTGCCAAACATGCTTGACGGACTTTACATCTTATTGCAAATGAAGAGAGGATCGGCCTACCATAGGTAAGGTTGGGTATCTATCTGATATTTGATACTATGGAGTTCCAGTAAACAGGATCCCCACCGTAGAACCAACACGAACTTCTAACAAAGTTTAAAATCCGTCAAAGGTGCTGCATCCCATTTCCACCAGTCGCCTTTTCGCCAGTGCAGGACAGTGACAGAAAAGGAATTCTACGCCCTCCTCCTCATTTTTGACATCACAGCTGTAGCAGTTATCACAGTGTCCCGTGACACTAAATACTAGAAGTGTTTACTAGCAATACTGTTGTCAATCAGACTAGAAGAGCAGTTTTGTTGTGGGGTTGACCTCACCTTTTACTGAATTCGCCTTGCAAATATTACTTAAACTTGAAAACAATAATGCGTATAATATATTTTTTATTGATTTTTGTCGCTAAAGCTTACCACACACGACGAAGAAATCACAAAAACCTCGAACTTCAAAAAGACAACTTGATTATGTGAATCGTGAAGCGGATGTACACAACCAAAAAAGAAATTAAAAAAGGAGGAAATCGAAAAAGAATAAAAAAAAATTTTTGAATGCTAAACAACTCCGCAATAGATAAAGTTTTACGTTTTGTTATACACTAAAAAAATTTTTAAATGTTCGCGCACAAGCCCAACAAACCACAGGAAATTTAAAATTTTCAATTACTTTAACTGTGAAAAAATCACAAGAAATTTAAAATTTTCATTTGATATAAGGGCGCACAGCAGCAGCTTTAAATAAAAATTAAACCAAAATATTATTGGAAAAAGTAAAAAGTTTAAAGAAATTTAATAAAATTTCAATGAAGACGTTTGTTGAAAGTTTCTTAACAATATTTTTTTCTGTGCAAATAAAGTACATTCTCGAAAATTTGTTTAAAGAAACTGTTGTATAGGGCATTATATAGAGGCATATCCGCAAAAAAACCTTAAGCGACATCATTTCAATTTTCGGTTTTTTTTATAAATGACTTTATTGGCAGCACTTGCATCATCTTCTAAAATGTCATTGTCACAGTTACCGCTACGATTTTAAAGCAAAAACAATTTTATCGTAAGCGGCAACCTTCCTACAAAATTTTAATGAAATAAAATAAAAAAACCTTCTTCTGTAAAATTTTATTTTTGTCGCTTAAGCTGTTTTTGCGGTTATGACTCGATATAATGGGGCTTGACCGACTATACTTTCTCACTTGTTTTGATTAAAATGTTTTTGGGATTTTTAACATTTCAAACTACATATATCGGGCTTAAAAATCGCCCTTTACTTTTCCTCAAAAACAAATCCTACAAAAAAAAACAGAATATTTTAGAAAAATTAATTTTTGCTTCCTAAACTTTGTAAGCTTATCTCCTTTTATTTAAATAATACCACAATAGAGTCCTTATAAATTATCATTTTAATAACCGCATAATAAATTGAAGAAAAAAAGGGTCGGTGATACCTTCCTACTCCTATAATTGCCAGGAACCTGTTTCTCATTAATGTTTTATTTTTGTGAGTGATAAGTGTGCCAAGTTAATAATTAACATTATCCTGCCACAAAAGTATAAATATTCATACAAACAACACTTCTTCTAAAGAAAAGGATATTTTCGCATATTATAAGGCTTGTTTGGCGATTTGCTTAAAGATCCTACTTCTGGTGCTGATGTTGCAATTCTACCACACCTGCTTGTCATGCTTCAATTATGTACGTATGTACATTCTGGTATATCGTGCTCTTATAACTGTCACGTTGTATAAATGAACTGGTTTTTTCAAAAATTCAATTCAACTGCAAATATTAAATAATTTTTTTTTTGCAATTTTTACTTGCAAATGCTAAATAAACATACATACATATGAACGTACGTACATACATACGTAACATGGCTGCTGCTGCGAAATAAGTTTTGCAGTTTTGTTAATTTTATAAGGCGGAAAATCTTCTTTACAAAAAAAAATTTTTTTGTGCTTATTTCTTAATGCCTTTAACAGGGGGTAATTTTTGTCAGTTAAACAAAATTGTTTGTGGTGCTCTTGAAATGATATTTGACATTTTAAAATGCAAGCTGCAGGAAAGTTATTTTAAAATAATGATACGTAAGCAGACCCCCCTATCAAAACCCTAATACTTTTTGTATCATATTTTCTTTTCTTTGTCTCTCATTTATGTATATATAATGTTGTTTTTTAATTTTTAATAAAAATTGTGAAAAGCTGCTAGTTGTTTTGCTCCTGTATTTAACTATAATGTATCCTTGTTTATTTATCACAAATTTTTTTATATGAAAAACCACGTGCCAATTTTAAATTGATGCTACAATGTAATTGTTTGTATTAAAACTTGATCGTTGCGTTTGTAAAAAGTGTTTACATATTATTAGTCTTTATAAATATGTATGTATGTGGTTATTGTTTTAAGAAAATTGTATTGTTTTACGTTTTTTGACACATTTTCATATCTAAAAAATTTTTGAATTTTTACTTATGACAACCTGCTAACAGCTGGAGATCCACACCAAGCTTTTCGTAAGTTACTTGCGTTCTACGTTTTAAGTTGCATACAATGCTTTTTATGTGGTATCACCACAAGTAAATATAAAATTGTATTTGTCAAAATCAGCTGGTTTGTCCGAACGCTGCTTGTGACGCTTAAGGCCGAGTCTCATAGAATGCCTTGTACTTCACACGCTTTAAGCTTTGTCCCATATTGTACGTCTCCTTTAACGCAAAGTACTAAAGTTGGGCAACTTTCAACGTACGCCGAGTTATTGACATGACACATCTGCGGAGGATGCGAAAAAGCGTAGAAAGCATGGTGTGGACCTCCAGCTTAAGCTGTTGTTGGAAATGTCGAAATGTTTACAGAGGAAACAGGTTTTTCAGTTCCAATATTTAAGAAACCCCGTTTATCGTAATACTATCAAGAAAAACTTGGCCTTGGGGCCGCAGGGTAAGTTAATCAGACTAGTTCATGATGAAATAAATAGGTTGCATTACTACTAGAGTTTTTTCCCTCGGAGTTTTTCGATTCCCGGGAAAGCGGGAAATTTTTTTTAAAGTTTCCGGGATCCCGCTCCATACAAATAATACAAAATAAACTTGTTTTTAATAAATGAAAAAAACTTTTTTAAACAAACGTTAGGGAACTTGTTTACAAATTAAGTACACCAATACCAAGTATGCGTCGTTTTCGAAGTTGCGTCTTTTAAAAATTTCTGTGATTTCGAAGTTGGGTCGTTTTTGTTTCACGTTTTTAGCATGTGTAGGTATTTTTTCGAAAAATCCACTGGTAACACTGCGCCATATGGCGATTTTTTGCTCTAGTATTGTTTGTCAGGTCTTCTTCCAAAGTTTTTTAATGTTTACAAAAAGACGCATTTTGTGTTGGGGTTACTGTATTTTAATAAAGTTTTTGATTAGTTTAATTAAAAAAAAGAAGAAATTGACCATAATTATATAAAAAATTGGCTTAAAATTTATTTATGTATTTCATCACGTTCAGCTGCACAATTTGATTTTTCTTTAAAATAATGTTTGACTTGTTCGGAGAAAAATTTCCATTTTTGTTGTAATGTTGTATTTGTTGCCGTAGCGATGCAACTGTATTATTTACCATGAAACAGACAGCTCGGGTAAGGCAAATCGATGCTGCCATATGTAACATTTTATATGTCTGACTAAAGGCCCAACCAGAACATGAATGAGGTCGCTTAAGTC
Organism: Pollenia labialis; assembly: GCA_949318255.1. Classification (NCBI taxonomy): domain Eukaryota; kingdom Metazoa; phylum Arthropoda; class Insecta; order Diptera; family Polleniidae; genus Pollenia; species Pollenia labialis. The sequence continues at coordinate 13,081,423 of OX439139.1, forward strand.
AACTTAAGTAGCTGTGCGAATACATATAAAACATATGTCGTCAAGTTTCGTCAAATGTCATTTGCTTAAGCAAAGTGCCAAACTGAACGCACATTCCGTACGAAAACAGCTGTGTATGTATAACAGTAAAAATTAAAATAAATTAAAATGGACAAAGAAGACGAATTAATAACATATTTTAATTTATTTTCCATTTTTTTAAACACACAAATTATCTATTTTTAAATTCTTTACAAATAAAATAGCATACAATAAACAAATACACGTTTGGACTTTTTGATACTTTTTAGTTTTAAGTACTCGCAAAAAAACAAAATATTGCACAAATATGCAACAATGGTTAAATAGATATTAAGTATATTATGGCCACCTAAGAGTCTTTTTTTTATTTGCTTATGCATTTGACAGACTTTTCGTTAATTTTTGACAGTTGCATGCATGTTCTGGTTGGGCCTTAAAGAATTGCTGTGAAGTCTTTTTTTACAGCTTTTAGAAAACAAATATACTTTTGGTAAAAAAAAATTTTTTACTCGTGTTAGTGTGGGAAAATGTATTAAAATTTTTTTTTTAAAAAAAGCTTTTATTTTAAAAAGGTGTATGAAATTCGCCTTAACCCGTAAACAGATGTTAATATATTTATACTGTTAAATATTATTTAACATTACTGGTAAGTGTTCACAAATAACAGAAACAAATATAATATGCACATACATACATACTTGTAATTACAGCTTTAACAATTTTATTTTAAAACTAACAAGTACAAGTTACACTGAAATTACTTGTATCAACCAATAATTTATTTGCTTTGAAACGTGACACTCATTTTTATTTGTATCTTTAAAATGCTCGTACTTGTATCTGCATAAATAATTGTAACAACATACGATTATTGCCTACCCTCTCAGACTATATTTTAATTAAAATTGATATTAAAAAAAATATAAAAATTCTTTTTGTTTATAATTTTTATAGCAGTTTATTTACATGTTCCAATAAATTATTTTAAGCAATGAAAAAGGGTTTTTTGATGATTATTTTAACAGGGGTTGTAATTGTAAAGTTAAAAAGAAAATAAAGACAACATGCCAAAGTTAATTTAATGGTAAAGGCTTAAAAATATTTTTATAATATTTAAAATTCAGTAGGAAATAAAAAATTTAACAACTCAAAGGCCCCGGCGAGATTCGAACTCACGATCTCCTGTTTACTAGACAGGCGCTTTAACCAACTAAGCCACGGCGCCATGTTTTGACCGTTAGAAAATATATATTCAAAACTTAGTGCTGTTTATTTTCCCTATAACTGTCACTAAAAATCGATAATGATAGTTTTCTAATCTAATACATAGATAGTATGTATAGATAGCTCTGAAATGACAATTACAGCCACACCACAATAGTGGGGAAGGTATTATGCGTTTGTGCTGATGCTTGTTACACCTTAAAATATTAGTCCTAGACCCACTTTTAAGTATACCGATCGACTCAGAAAGTAATTCTGTCTGTCCGGCTGGCTGAACATGTAAACTTTGTGCTCAAACTACATAATTGTATGAAATCTGGTACACACAGACAAAAATACCAATGTAAAATTAACATGGAAAAATGTTGATGGAGAATCATAGTAAATTTCTGCAAAAGTAAGCCCATTATTTAAATTTATCATTAATTCATATTAATTTTAAATAAAAAATATTAAAATAATCTTAAATCACGCTTATTTAATTGTTAAAATAAATAAAAAAAATATTAAAATATAAATAAATATGGATTCAATATTAAATCCACTAAAAAAACCTGTTTTATATTAAAATCAAAAGTTTATCTTGATAAATTAACATGCATACATAGTTAAGTATGTTAATTTGTTTATTTTCATTCTAAAAATATGTTATAAAAAGAAGACAAGTCCCGTATTCTTTTTATTAAAATTATCTTGTTAATTAGTACATCAAGTTTTCAAAGTATAATGATATTTTTATGTAAAAAATAGACCTCAAGCTTAAAAAAATTAATATGCATTTAAATAATAAAGTCGAATAAGAAAGAATTTATATTAATAAAAAGTAGAACTGCTTCTGTAATTCTTATACGCTTAACAGTTTTATTTGGTTTAATATCTTTAGTTTTTCTAAAATCTTTATGGATGAAGTTTCCTGATGATCTGGCCTAAGCAGCCAGTGAAATGCGCATAGGAATAGCTTATCCCATCAACAATAAATTTCAGTGTTTTATTTTTTATCAAATAATAAAAATTGGGAATTAAGCACGAATAACAAAATCATTTAAATTAAAATTATTTTTGTAATTTTATTTTAGTGTTTATTAAATTCTTTAATTAAATTTTTTGTCTACAAATATAATCTGCTACCATTTCCTAAACTTAATTTCTTTCTCTTTAATTAAATTAAATTAGGCTATGCCAAATATTATATACCTTCAAAATTTAAAAAAAGCGATGGCGTTTATGGAGACCATTTTTTTAAGATTAAATAATAAATATATTCACATTTGTATAAAAACATTTTTTATTGTATTGGAAAACAACTGGTCAATCGCCTGCGGATATGTGTAGCTTTCGAAAGAAGTGGTGGCAGAATTTTGGAAAATATTTTACTACATAAAAGTTAAAAAGTGCACAAAACTAACGTTGTAATTAAACTATCCCCCTAATACTAAATATTTTGCTTTAATATTCTAAATTTTCTTTAATGTATATATTTTAAAGAAAAGTTACAATATTTTTGAACAAAAATTTTATACAAATGGAGATTTATTTGTGTGGCGTTTTGACAAAACATCTTAAGCCGAGATAAGATAGCAAACATTTTTTTAATTAAAACTCGGTGATAAAATCCATTTTATCAAATAATAAAATAAGCCAAAATTAAAGAAAAATTTCGTTTATAAAACAACAATATTTTTTTAATAAAAATTCTTTTTTTTTTTAAACTTTTAAAATTTGACTTAAGATGTTTTGCCAAAATGCCACAGATATATAAATGTACAGATTTTAGATAATTTCTCCTTGAACATACCTCTTATATTCAGTAATAACATTTGGCAACCCAATGGAAAATGGCGCCGTGGCTTAGTTGGTTAAAGCGCCTGTCTAGTAAACAGGAGATCGTGAGTTCGAATCTCGCCGGGGCCTATATGAAAGAAGTTGTTATTTTAATTGGTTTTTGTTTGTATTTTTTATTTATTTATTTTATCTATTTGTTTTAATTACCGTAAACTTATTTTAACGCTATTAAATTCCTGCCATTTTATTAACATCAATTTAACTGTCACTTTTAATTGACTATAAGATTTTTTTTTGTTTTAAATTTATGTTCAATAACTTTGTTGTTGAGTTTTTTTTTCTTTTTTTAAGAAAACTAGTATTTTTCAATTGTAAAGAGTAGATTTCGATTTAGTTTGGATAATAAATTGTTAGAGGCAAATTGCAGGCAAATTGTGTGTGTTTGATATGTTTTTTTTTGCTTTTCTTTGATTTTCAGTGTCTGTTACAATTTGCCAAAACAGCAGCAACAGTTAATGTCGATCAAATTGTCAGTTAAATATCGATCAACTACAATTTAAATTTAAATACAACAAAACACGCTATGAGAAGATTATACGACTAGAAAAACATTAAAAAATGAATGAAACAGATTAAAACAAAAAAGTTATCTCAAGATACAACAAAAAGCTGATGTTGTAAATGTTAAAAGATGGGTTTTGGAAATTAGATAAAAAAAATATTTTTGAATTAAGATTAAATTTGTAGATTTTAAATGTTTTCACATATTTGCTAAAAACGGTATGGCAACATTTATACCTTTTATATCTAAATGTTGCCGGATTTGTTAATTTTTTTTTATAAAGGAATTTTAAAATTTCTGAACTTTGTGACTAAAGCAATCACATTTTCTCCATTTATTTGCTCTTTGATTTTAAATGTAATAATTATTTCTGTATGCAAAAATAAGGCTGAACCCACACTAACAAAAGACAAAACAGTCCTGCAAATAATACGACTAGTCTATACACGCATGTAAAATATAGCCCATAAGGGACTAGGACTAGTCCAAAGGTAACCCAAATGTATTAAAAAAACGGTCTATTTAACATTACGAAGTTCTAGAGCTGAACCTTATAACCAAGCTTTGCATTACAACGGAGTAGTCTTAAAACTACTCCATGTTCATACATACTCCCTGTGGATTAGTTTTAAAACTACTCCATGGTATACTCCAAAGGATTAGTTTTAACTTTGTTTAAAACCGAAAAGATGTCGTTTAAAAACGAAAACAATTCGTTTAACTACAAACTCTTTTTTAACAATGCTTGCCTTACATTGGGCCATGTTGTAAGTAGTCCATTTTATCTAAAATCGATCAAGCAGTCGAATATTATTTACAGTGAGTTTTCTTGACTAATGCGACAATAGAACAATAGTTCTTATAAGACCACCCACATTAAACAAAACAACCGCAAACTGTCTTTTTGAATTACTGCGACAAAACATTGGTTGTAGTAGAAAATAAATGTGGTGGTTTGATACTACATACCAACACAGAGTAAGACAAAACAAACTGAAACGAATCGCGTTGGACATACATAATTGCGTGCTTTTTTATGATGTAACCCACACTAATTAGAAAAAGTAAAGTATCGAAAAAGACCAAAAGCATTGTCGCATTTCTGTCTGACTACCGGTTGTCGTTTAAGACAAAAACTTGATACGACGTTTTTTTGGTATGGGTATATACTATATAGTAATAAATTTAAAATTTTTGTTAAAAATATAATAATAAAAACAAAATTCTAACCTTGAAGGCCCCGGCGAGATTCGAACTCACGATCTCCTGTTTACTAGACAGGCGCTTTAACCAACTAAGCCACGGCGCCATATGAAATCTCCTGGCCAGATTTCTAAAGAAAAAAATTCAATGATGCCAGACTGTTTTTTCAACATATCAAAAAAATTTTCTAAATTACTGTAACTGTAAGGCGCCGTGTCGTGACTTTTCCCAAAGAGGGTTTCTTTTTCTTTTTGAGGAGTTGGTAGACCTTTAACACTGCACCAATATCTACCAATCTCTAACATTGCTGAGTGCAAGTTTTCTTGTTAAATACATAGATATAAATATGTATTTATAAAAAAAGGCATTTAAAAATATTATATTATAATTAACTTCATTTATTTTATCAGTTCTGTTTATCTGTTCCATGTTATTACTATGTATTTTCTTAAAATTTATTGAACTTATTTTCGTTTTTTATTTAATATGAATGTACTATTTTTTTGTACTGGGAATAATTTTTAGTACCACAGTCGAAATTTCCTATAATGAATCTGTATGGGATCAGAATATAGCTCCATTATATAAAAGCCTTATGATACAGAAAATATATATCTTTTAAGTTTTATTTAGAACAATGTGATATTTTAGTTTTATTATACTCTTCAACGTGTGCCGGTTATTAATTTCCGTAGTATTTTCCGTTTAGTGCTTAACTGTTAAATTTTATTGTTGCCAAATTTATTCATTGTAAAAAAATTTACTTTTTTTTATTTATGAGAATTCATTATAAGGAGATCAAAATACATAAAAAATGGAATGAAAAAGCTGTGCTTTTGAAATCAATTTATACACTCGTTTCATTTCGTTTTGGTATTACGTTCTTAATACCATAAACCAACACCGCAAATTTGCGATTTCCAGCACACCCCTGAATATCTTGGCAACATTTCGATTCAAAATAAAGTAAATTAAATTTAATTAGTATTGTTGTAATTTTGTTGAACTATTTATGGTTTTTAATCCAAGTTTTTAATATTTTTAATCATTAAATTATTTTTATGAAGAAAGGAATTTTACAACATGAAAATCAATCAAAATTGTTATTGATAATCATTCATTCTTTAATTAAATTTAAAAATGTTAAAGTTTTTAATTTTAGGTAAAAAAAGTTAAAGTTTACATTTGTTAAACAACAGATTAAAGGCTAATAAATGCGAGCAAGTTAAACTCTCTTTTTGGTTTAAAATGTGTTTAAACTAACAAATCTTTAAATCTGTAAACATATAAAACATCTTTAAACGCATAAAATTGGGCGTTTAAACTACCAATATAAAAGATATGAATTTGACAAGATTTATCGTAGTGCTGCCTCATGTTATTTTATTAACTACTTATAATACATGGGAGACTGATTTACAGTTGTTGAGCTTAAATTACATATAAATTTAAGTTTAGTTTAACTAAACCAGCGTTTAACCTTTCACTTATTTATTAGCCATAAGAGTTAACGTTTATTTTAATTATGTTTTTGGTCTACTATAATCAATCAAAAGCATACTTTATACGTTTAACATATTTTGCACAAAATAAATATATGTATAAATAATAAAAAAAAATATTAAATAAAGAAACAAAACTGATTGTTATTTTCTTCAATTGCTCTTTTCTTTTATGTTTACACGAAAATTATCTTGCAATTTTATTTTTATTTTGATATCTGATGGCTGCTGATAAGAGATGCCACTTCGTTTGTTTTTGTTACATATTGTATGAAAAGATGTTTTTGAAAATTTTAATGCTGTGTTCATTGACTCATCCGAACTGTACAGTAGAAATCTAAATTATAAGCGGTTGCCCACATCAGTCACATATATTTCTTGTAGTAATTATTTTAAGACTTACATATAACTTTACAACTTTATTACTACCTTGTGAATCCCCCCTAATTGATTTTATTTGAGTTATCACTATTTTTAAAGTAAAATTTTATATTTATTCATTCTAACTTTCTAATAGAAAAATTATGAAATTTCATTTTTTATATGGCGCCGTGGCTTAGTTGGTTAAAGCGCCTGTCTAGTAAACAGGAGATCGTGAGTTCGAATCTCGCCGGGGCCTTTGTCGATAATATTCTTTTGGACTTAAAATTTGTTTTAGTAATTTTTTCAAATTATTAAAAAAAGAAAAAAAAATTGTTAAACTCTTAAGTAGTCACCTAATTTGTATGGCACAAATTGCCACCTGGGCCTGGCTAAGACCACTTGTGTTTTGTATAAAGTTTTTTGTGGCTATAGAAAAAGCTCACACTAACGAACCCCTGGGCCTGGTTGGGACTTCTTTTAAGTATGATTATGTATGGAGTTTTATGGCTATAGCAGGAACATTTTGTTGTCAAATTGAATAAATCTTCGAAAAAACGTTAAAAAAATTCTTGTGTTGCGTACGTAGAGACAATATGCAAATTCATTTAGGAAAATAAAATTTTCATCACGCCCACGGTGCTCAAATTTATACTTTTTCTTATTTTTTTGTAAAAAAAACACTTCGGGGAATACATAAAGTTTCTTTCAAATGTACATATGTATATACTTACATGAATAAATGAAAAAATTATTTAAAAAAAGAAATTTCATATATAACGGATTTTTTTTAATCCCATAACATTAGTTATTTTTTTTTAAATATTTTAGTCTTATAATTCCCGTTTAAAGCTTTTTAAAATTTATGATTTTTTTTGTTGCCTACAGGGCGCCGTGGCTTAGTTGGTTAAAGCGCCTGTCTAGTAAACAGGAGATCGTGAGTTCGAATCTCGCCGGGGCCTTTGTTGTAATATAGTATTTTTTGGGATTCAAAGTTTCGTTCTTGAAGTATTTTAAAGCCATTGAAAATTACAGAAGAAAATTTTACGAAAAATAACAGTGTACGTATAGTAAACAGAAAGTAATATTTTGATATTTTTAAACACAAAATTGTGCAACATTTCTCATTCAAGTTAAATTTTTATTTTCCTTTAAAGTATTAGAACATTTAATATGTTTGAAATGAGTCGTTTTAAATGTTAAAAAAAAATCATAAGAACTTAAGTTTTCTTTTAATTCATCAAATAAAAGGATATTTTGGGTGCTTTGTAAATTACAAGTTGTAATCTACTTTAGTTCTTATAATTCCCGTATTTAACTTTAAAAAAATTGTATGCTGTTTCTTTTCAATTGCAGGGCGCCGTGGCTTAGTTGGTTAAAGCGCCTGTCTAGTAAACAGGAGATCGTGAGTTCGAATCTCGCCGGGGCCTTTGTAGTGATATAGTTTTTTGTGCTTCAAAGCTACAATGTGCTTGAAGTGTTTTTGAAAATCATTAAAAACGAAAGTTAAAATTTTATTAAAATAACCTACGTATAGTATATACATAAAAATATTTTTTTATATGTATCAAAAAAAAAAATTAAAGTATTGAAATTATTTAATAGGGTTTAAATGAGTTGTTTTAAAAGTTCAAGAAATGTCATACACAGAAAAAATTATTGCCAAATTATTTTCAAACAAACGCTTGTTTGAATTTTTTTTTTAATTTCTACAAATTTTTTTACTGATTCAATAAATATTTTTGTTTGATTTTTATTTAACCAACAAAAATGTTGACAACTATTCAAAACTATATTTTATACGCGCTATTGGTTTCAAGTTTTCATAATTTTGTATGAAATATTTAACGCTCTTTAATGTTGTCGTTTTTTGCATTTTTTTATTTGATCGTAAGCAACACTTCTGTATGTGAAATATAAGAACAACAACACAAAACACATACAGTTTATTTTTGGACGCTTTAAAAAAGTACAACAAGAAGAAAGAGGATAAAATAGCGCGACGAGGTTACTAGAAAAAATCGAAAGCAATAGCAGGTAAAAAAGGTTTCATTCTTTTTAAACAACAGAAACAACAACAACATTATAAGAAACAAAATAAATTTTTGGTTGGTTTCAAAGTATGGTAAAAAAGAATGAAAAACAAAATCCCGTATTCAATTTTTGAAAACTGTTTAGTTAAATACATCAAATATAAAAATAAAATGATGACGAAAAACATATCGAGTCGGTCTGCTGCCGGTTTTGTAACATTTCTACTTCTTTAGCCAAGGAAAGGATACAGCAGTGAGTGATGAAGAAAAACATTGTGTGTATAAACAAGACTTCGTTTAAAAATTATTCCAACAAAAAATGTGTCTCAAAGCCAGCCGCCACTATACTTCTGCCTTCATCTTCAGTGATAGCTTGGGTGCGCGTCATTGCTTGTGCAAAAATTTTTGTTTGATTCAGCAAAATTATTTGTTTGAAATTTATATGAATTTCAGTAAACTTTTTGCTTGATTCTGTAAATTATTTGTTTGAAAAAATCAGTGTTTTTTTTCAGTAAACAAAATGCAAATAAATTGTTTGAATTTGCGAATTTGTTTGTAGGACCGATTTCAGACAAAAAATGTTTTGATTCTACAAATTTTTTGTTTGAATTCGAAAAATAATTTTTTCTGTGTACAGACTTAAGTTTTTTTTATTAAATTAAAGGATATCACGTGTGATTTTGAATTTACATATTTTAGTTCTTATAACTCCAGTAATAATCTTTAAAAAAAATTATGCTGTTTCATCACACCTGTAGGGCGCCGTGGCTTAGTTGGTTAAAGCGCCTGTCTAGTAAACAGGAGATCGTGAGTTCGAATCTCGCCGGGGCCTATGTGTGGAATTATGTTTTTTTTTATTTTTTTGTAGTAGAATTAAACATCGTTTTCATCTCATTCCAGGACACGCCATGATCATGCATTTCGTTCTTAATTTGGCGTCTCTTGGATCCTTGGGGGTTATGTTTCATGGACTGTCGAATTAAATCATGTGCTGGCATTCTCATTGTGTGTCCAAGCCAACTAAATTTACGCAATCGGATATTCATACTTAAAGGAATTTGATGGGTTAAATTCCACAAATCCAGATTTGATATCGTGACATGCCGGAATATCATTTCAAGACGCATCGGTTTACAAAAGCTTGCTTGCAACTCATTTCACGACTCGAAATACTCCGGGTTTCACAGCCATACAGAGTCACAGATTTCACGTTGCTAATAAAAACCTTGATTTTGGTGTGAGTTGAGATATTTTTTGTTTAATAATTGTGTTATTTTTATAACATTAAACAAAATTACAAAATAGTTAAATACAAAAATTTTAGCCCGGGTTTTTGAGATGTGGGTAAAGTTTAAACTTAGTTAAACGTAGCCTGAAACTCGGGTTTTTCCGGCGAAATGTGATTTTTTATTATTTCATTAAATACCAACATTTTAAACAAACCTAAGCGGCTCCATCAAGATTGTTTTACACAACTTCACAGAGAAAAAAATCAAGTTAAAAACGTAGAAAACAAGGTTGATTTAAAATTTTTCGGTGGTGATTTTGCTTCATACGTGTTTCATGTTAATTCAACCTGATTTTATAATTACTTGCGAACAACATTTTTTCTTTTAAAATAACTATAATTCATGTTAATTTAACATTGCAGTAAAGTTAGATCAAAATGTAATTTATATTGAAATAACAATCCGAATCACGTTGAATGAAAGTTATTTCATGTTGAAACAACGTGAATTTCATGTAGAAACTAATTGGTTTGAGTGTGTTATAACAGTGTGAAGAAGCTTCAGAGACAACATATGCATTTATTTAAGAATAATTCAATACACTTACCCTTGTAACACATGTTTCACTTATTTTGTAGTCGCTTTTGTTAACAGATCAATCAGCAGAATGGCCCGATATGGTTAACGTTACATTCTACTTTGAAAACTTAATGTACTATTTAACTAAATAATTTTAATTAAAAGAATACGGGAATTGTCTTCTTTTTATAACATATTTTAAGAATGAAAATAAAAAATTAACATACTTAACTATGTATGCATGTTATTTTAACAAGATCAACTTTTGATTTTAATATAAAACAGGTTTTTATGGATTCAATATTGAATCCATATTTATTTATAATTTAATTTTTTTTTTATTTTTTTAACAGTGAATAATATTAAATAAACGTGATTAAAGATTATTTAAATATTTTTCATTTAAAATTAATATGAAATAATGACACATTTAAATAAAGGGCATACTTTTGAAGAAATTTACTATGATTCTCAATCAACATTTTCCCATGTTGATTTTACATTGGTATTTTTTTCTGTGTGTTGGTAATGGCGGCACAAATCTGTTTTCTGATTAACTAAACCTAGTTAAACCCAGCCTAAGGACTAAAAAATCAGAGCAAGTAAAACTCTCTTTTTGGTTTTAAATGTGTTTAAACCCACAAATCCATAAATCACTAAACATATAAAATATATTGAAATGCATAAAATTGGGCGTTTTAACTACCAATACAGACCATACGAATTTGCCAAGATTCATCGTAGTGCGGCCACATTTTATTTTTATTGCTACATATAATACAAGGGAGACTGATTTATAGTTGTTGAGTTTGAACTACACATAAATTCAAGTTTAGTTCAACTAAACCAGCTTTTAAACCATGAGTGGTTTATTAGCCATAAGTATGTTTTAATGTTTTATATATTACTAGGCTAAAAAACCACATAAATCGCTTGGCAAACACACACTATGATTCTGTTTTAAACTAAACAACGCAAACATATTTCGTACAAACATACATTTTTCGTTGAATCATTTAATTGAGAATGCCGACGTCGAGAGTGCTGCAGTAATTTTGCTCATTATTTCTTTAGTTAAAACAGAGGAGATTTACAAAAAAAGGAAAATAATTTGGAGTAAAAATTGGTTTAAACAACGAGAATGTAATGCTTCTACACTCTGCAGAGTTTCCACTGAAATGATTCCACTGAATGAACACAAAATGTTTGACAAATATCCAACATTTCTGCCAAATATAAAAAATGTTTTATAAATCTACAAACATACTTAAAATGTTTGTTCAAACAGCAAACATCCCAATTTAAACACAAAACATTTGTACAAACGTAAGATTCTAAAGTGTTTGCCAAGCCAGTTGTGTCGTTTATTTTGCCTTTAAGGATTATTTTTTTAATATTTCCTTCTTTGCACAAACAGTAACTGCTGTTATTTTTTCCGTCGTTATTGTACTTTATATAACCACTTTTTACCGTAGACTTTGTCGTGTTGGTCGAAATTCGTCGTTCGTCCAAGTTGTGTTGAAAGCATTCGCTTTACAGATTTAATGCCAGTGCTGCATAGTTGCGCTTATTGTTGCGTTGTTATATGAAATCCCTTAGACTTTGTTTGTTACATTTTTAGTAATTGATAAAATCCTTTTTAATTTTCTACTGCTTTCGATAAAATACTGCAAACACATAAAACTAGTAATCTTACACAATATGCATTAAAATGTTTGTATGTAATTCTGTTTAAAATATGTACGTTTCGACTTATTTGCCTTTATCTTTTTGACTTTGAAGGCGTTTTTAATTCCTTCTTTATTTATAATCCTCTTAAACACTTGTTTCTACAGAGGCTTAAAATTAAAACCATTGTGGTTTCAAGTCTGTTTCCTTTTCAGTTTTCTTTTATCTTCTTTTTTTTTTTCTTTGTATAATAATGCAACACATGCTGAGTAGTTGGTACAAGTGTTTGGTTTTTTTTTAACCACTGACAGCCTTTAAAATTATGTCTTCTTATTTTAATGTGATTTTTTCGCATTGCCAGTGTTTCTACTTCATTTTTCTCTTTGTTACGAAGCATCTTCTTATTGTGGCAAAATAAATATTTGTTGTTATTTTCCGAGTTTGTTTTAATATATTACCAAGCAGCCATATTTTTTTTTTGCTTTTTGGTTCCGTTGTGGTGTCTAGGCTGCCATTTACAAAAAATTTAAAGGTAAAAAATGTAAAACAGAATCTGTGGTTGGTTTCAGCATTTTTATTTTCCATTTTTTTGTTCGCTTCCATAACCATCCATGTAATTTACAGTCCGGCGCGCGCGCACAATTGTATTTAATGCGACGTCTGTCTGCATATTTTTACTTTGTTTGAGCTTTTTTTCATTTCAGATTTTTAGTTGTGTTCCCAGACTCTCCCTTGCTAATGTCGTGGTGGTGGTGTTGGGCAACGCCCGTTGTTGTTCCGTTGTGTTTTACTTTTTTTTTTGCTTCTCATTATAGCTTATGAAGTTTTTACAACTGTGTGTGCAGAGATTTTTTTTATTTTGTAAATATTTATTTTTTTAGTCATATTTCCATTTTTATTTCTTTCTGTAGTTTTAAATGTGTTTTTGCATTGTTTGTGTGTGGTAACCACACCTCCATTTTGTGTCGCGCTGATTTTTTTTATATCATTTTATATCTCTGTTACGAAATCTACAAACTTTAAAGTTTTATATCAGATATTGTATCAGTTTTGAGTTTAAAATGTATTTTATTGCAAGTAAATTGTTTTTAAATTTTAAATTAGAAAAGAAGATTAGAAAGGATTAAGAAATAAAATTGATACTCAAGGTTGGAAATTAAAAAAAAAAATTATTATTTCAATCTCTTTTTTTTATTAATAAAGGCGAACAAATTGACTTGTCGAAATTGTTTTAAAATAATAGCTTAAATTAATATTCGAAAAACATTTTGTAAATTGTCACTAATTTGCCGTAGATTTTTTAATAACTAAAAGATTTTTATTTGAAATCGTAACGTTTTTTTTCATTGTTCTTACTTTAAGGTCTGGTAACATTTAACTTGACAGAACTTTAATAAAGAATGCTTAAATTATCTGCAATTCACCATGTTGAATTTTAGACCGGAAATAAAAAGGTAAAAAAAATAAATTGTGTTTAAAATAAATAAATTTGTAAAATAAAGAATAGTCCCTAATTTTATGAAGTAATATAAGAAAAATATTAAGATATAAAAATATAAATATAATATTAAAACAGCGCTTTTCCAAATTTTTTTGTTCACCATTTCCAAATTCAAAAATTTCAGGGTTGAATTTTTAATGGAATTCAAACGCACCACAATTATGAAAAAAAAATATAAATTGAAAAAATTTACACGTTTAAATTTCATAGATTTTGTAGTTAATTTCGCTTATTTTTTATCTTTAACATCAAGCAAAAGAAAAGAAATTGATACTTGCTAAATTAAAGAATAGGAAAAGCAATAAAAAAAATAAACAAAAACTTATTACTTACAGCAACAGGATTTTTTTTAAGTGGTTGCTTTGCTTAAGCAGAGAACATACACATCGTGAGATTAAGCAAATTATTTATATTTAATTTTCCGGCTTTAGTGTCCTTTTTCTAAAGTTTAGCTGAGCAATTACAAAAGCATTAACGTAAAACGCAAGAATTTGGAAGTTGTTTTTAATACACTTTTAATTTAATTTTTGTTTAAAAATTCTGTTTAATAGAGAAATATTTTTAAAATATTTGTCATAAAAGTCTTTTATTACTCAAATCTTATTAAAAAAAACAACTTTTAAAATATCACAAAAAATCATGAATTTAAAAAATTTCAAACTGTTGAAAAAATCGCTAAAACTCGTGTTATCTTTAGTTATAAAAAAATAATTAGAAAAAACGCAAATTAAGTAAAACAAAAAAAAAAAAATACAATTGATACGAAATTTTTTTAATCAAACAAACCTTAGATCTAAAAATTTAAGAGACCAATTAAAAAAGTGTTATGTCTCAATAAAAATCGCGAATTTGATCAAATTGTAAAAAGTGCTTAAATTCAAAACAATTTTCAAAATTTAAGAAAAGCCATTTCAATAAAATTTAAAAAAAATAATATATTATATGCGATCAGGTTTGAATTTTCTTTTAAAGAAGCTGATTCATATTTTCGAAATTTTCGAGCGAATGCATCGTACGATTGTGTAGAAAAGAAAACCCGACCTTAAATTTATCAAAAAAATCTTGTGTGCTTATAAAGTGTGATAGTGCGACCTAAAAATGCTATTGAGTCCGACTTACAAATATTTATGAAAAATTTCATAAAATGATAGATTCTATGCGATGAGGGTTGCATTTTTTTGCAAAGCACCTACTTCATATGTTCATCATGTTTTTGTGTGATAGCGTGACATTGACAACAGATTTTGCAGAATTTTTTTTTATGTCGGAAAGAATTCTGTCCGATTTTCGTGTCAATAAATCATACGATTGTTCCGTTCTTTAATAGTGTTCGTTTAAAAATCAGTTCTGGCTTTAAGTTGAAATCATCTGGCAGCCCTGTCCTTGGTTGACTTTTCTAACCCGTCACTTAAACAAATGGCACTGATTGTAGGGAAAGCTTCTTTTAAACTGGGTCAAATACGCTTTACACGCAGTTTGACAAAAAACCACTAGATGTTTGTGTAAATATTTAGCATTTTTAATATTAACACAAACAGCATTTAAAAAACTGCTGTCAAAATTGAAAAACTGCCATTTCTTCCTGTTTTTCATTTCTCTTTGGCAAAAAAAAAAAACTGAAGCTTTTATTTTTGATTCATTGAATGTAAGCAGTGCACCCATTTGCGTTTTTTGTTTGACAGTTTTTGGTTTCGACTGCAGTTTTTTAAACCCAGAACACAAACACACTACATGTGGAAGCGAAAAGCCTGCTGACTTTGACAGTTCGAACTGATTTGTTTTGTTTTACAATATTTTGTTTTGAAATGGTTGACAGTTCGGGCCGCAAACACTTCCAGTGCAAATAAACTCGCCTTGCTTCATATTTTTTTTCTTATGATTGTTAAACCGTTTGTGTCGCTTATTTGTCTCTTAAGAGTTTCCTTTTTGTTTTAAGGCCCAACCATAATATGCATGTGCTAGCTTAAGCCACGAAGCGAAAAGACTGTCAAAGTCATTTAAAAAACAAAATAAAAAAACTTCTGATCCCTAATGGAATTTGGCATCAGTTGAACACTATGCTTAAGCAAATATCGTTTTCATACAACTTAAGAAAAACGTTCCTTATGTTCAATGAGGTTTGACACATATCATTTTCATGCATTGCTACATTTGCTTATGCCAGCTAATGCACATTTGGTTAAGTCATTCAAATTTAATTAAAGATTTTTTAACTCAGACAAATAGCAATAATTGTAGTTAAAGAGTTTCCTTTTTGTTTTATTATTAAATTTAAAATATTTTAAACGTTGAGAAAGTTGTTTTACTCTTTTAATTGAAGATTTATTTCATTTTTCTCATTAGAACATCTTTGTGACATGTAACAAAGACGTTTTCTTATTAAAATAAAATAAATAATATTCCCAGGGAGCTTATTTGTTTTTAATAATTAAATAGTTTTGACAAACCCTTATGTGACTTAAAACGCCCACTTAACAACACCCACTTTCTATTGTTTTTTTTTATAATAACTCTCCAGGGGTCCCCCCTTGAATGCTTTGTAAAATGTGTGGTGTGTGAATTTTAAACAACAATTACCGATA
The DNA here is from genome assembly GCA_949318255.1 of Pollenia labialis. NCBI lineage: Eukaryota > Metazoa > Arthropoda > Insecta > Diptera > Polleniidae > Pollenia > Pollenia labialis. The sequence continues at coordinate 13,097,669 of OX439139.1, forward strand.
AATATTTAAATAGTTATTAAATAATAATTTCACCTTGATGACATTGCTAAACAAATGATTATTTTTTTTTTACAAAACAACGTATAATAAAGTTTCTATTAAAGTATGACTAAATAAAAAAATATAATATGAATGTGAAAAATAGTTAGTAGCTGTATTAGGCCTATTAAAATGCATGGCGGTACATAGTAAGAATGAGTAGTAGTTAGGAGCCCTTTTTAATACTTGCTCATCACTGTCATTATTCTTACATGCTTTCATTGCTGTTGTTGTCTTTGCACTTTATAATTTTCCCGTTGAATGATTTTCTGTGTGAAGGTTGTGGCATTGTTCGATTTTTAAATATTTTTTCTCGATAAAAACACTTAATTTTTACAATACATACATAATCAAACATAATAATACTTAATAGCAGATAGTAAAGTAACTTAGAAAAAGAAAATGTTCTTAGTGCTTGTGCTTTTTCCTTATTTTTCGATTAGAATATCGCATACGGCAACTCCCCTTTAAAGTTTGTTTACATTTTGATTGTTAAACGGCAGTGTTGTTAGTCTCACTTATACTTTAACAAGATTATTATATATTTGATGACAGAGTTGCATTTAGTTGTATGTGTTGGGAGTTTAAATACGTATCAGTGTCATTTATTCATTCATGTCTTCTTAAGTTTTTTTCAATATTTATTTATTTTTTTTTTAAATTTATATACCATAATTTAATACCGGTCTTGAGAATTTTAGATTTATTTTTCTGTTTTTTTTTTTATTTTATTTATTTAAGTTTATTTAAGTAGCTCAAGCAGACAATGCGTGCGTGTCATTGGAGTTGTTAACCAGACGATTGAAGAAATGAGTTTAAGGAAAAAAACGCAAGCAAAAAATTACATAAAAATTGTACCTCATTTTAAATTGAAACGGAAGGAATGACTTCGAAAAAAGAGAGTTTTTACATAAATGCGTTTTAAAGAACGTGAAAGAAAATAAAACGCCAGCATAATCAAAAACTTTCAATTTCAATGTCATTCAAACGTAAATAAACATGTAGTGTATTACATGGCATTAAATTATTTAATGAGATAAATTGCAATAAAGATAGATTTAAAGAATTGAAAGAATAAAATGTAAGAGCAAGGTCGTAGGAATTAGTTTAAAAGGTTTTTAATCTGGTGTGATAAGGGAAAAAGCAGTACAATTAAATTGAATTGAGGAGTTTTTAAAGTCTTTTAAATAAAAGAAAAGCTTTGAACATACATATGTACGTTTATAACTGTTGCTAAGTTAATCCTAATGAACGGTTTTATGATTCTAAAATAATTCAACCACATACCCGGAAATCCCTCACGGATGTTTAAAAACTTTCCTAAAATATGTTTGCTACTTCACCCATAAATGCGAATGTCCTTGTTCTGCTGTGGATATTAACCAAAAACTGCTTTGCAGTTCCATATTCTAAGAAAGGGCTTAGTCTTAGGACGAGTTCCAAAACATCATAATACTTTGCAGTCTAAGTCAAAAATGTATCATCAAGTTTTACAATGTACAGTTTGCTTATTTTATGCGCATCGTTCTTTTTGTTGGTGCCCTTAAGGACAAATAAGATTTTTATATTCTACTCGGTTGCATTGTAGGATGCATTTAAAAAAGCGATTTGCTTTGCGACTAATGTTTTGGAACTCACGCTTAGTGTCCCCACAGAAGGGTGTTAATAGTTGAATTTTGATCACCGCAGAGTGAGTCTGCCGTAATGGCAGGTATTTAAATTAATATTGAACACGTCCGTGCGTTTAGCATTATAACTAAAAATCCCTTAACGGAAAACACCTGTATTTTTGATTAACGTGACTTTCAATCATAATGGCCTTATCACACGGAGCGCAAAGGAAACCAACACACAATTGGCAATTGATGCTGGCATTTTATGATCCCGTTCCCACGATTTTGTTTTTAAACCACAGTTTAAATGATTTCTGGTCAACCGTGATCTCGAATTCAAGGAATTGGCTCAACATATTTTTCCTCAAATGGGCTTATACCATTTGTACACTTGCATACATTTCGGAGGAACGGATGATGTGAAATACGCGTTCACACTTGAAACATCTACTATTAATAAAAAATGTCACCATGTCTGAAAAAAAATTATATTTATTTTAAATACTTTTTTTCTACAAAAATGCCAACATTTTAAAAGATAACATTTACGGCCAATTTCACACTAACCTTTAATTAAAGTTCCAGTTACCAATATTTTTTGACAGCTATAACTGATAGTTAATTATAACCGAACTTGGTGAAATTGGCCGTTGAATGTACTCATTTTGTTTAATAATATAAAAAAAAATCAAGAAACATAAGGCTTACAAAAAAGGAAAAACTTGATAAATGGTAACGCTGCTTTCAAACCAAATGCCATTTTGTCCGTGATGCCACAATAATAATAGAATTTGCTGCCACTTTTCTAGTGATTACACTAAAATAATCGGAAGATGTTGAATGAAATATGTACAATGAGATAGGAACATTTTGTAAAGATGCTAAAAAATGTTGATTTTAGCCCAATGTATTTCTTATGGGAAAATTTCAACATCTTAAATGTTGACAAGTGCGAAAAGGCTACTACCCAAGAAGTGAGTACTCCGCCAGGAGCTTATCACACCCACGGCAGGATGCAGGGAACCCGCTTGAATAATTATGAATTGCCGGCGGCAATACTGCAGAGATTATCAACAATTATGGTTTTTATCTATATCTATAACACTATAACACTTAGCGCTTTCCGTGTCAACAGTCAGGGCTACCAGGTACTTTTTTTGTCCCCAAAAAATAAAAATAAAATCCCCAAATTAAAAAACAAAACCTCAAAAAGTTAAACAAATTTTTTTGTGTTTTTTTCTGACCAAATTTAAAATTATCAAAGTGATTTTTAAGAATACAAAATTTTTAATATACAAGATTTTGTTAGTCGTGCTTAAATCCCAATTTTTATTCTTGATAAAAACACTGAAATTTATTGTTGAAGGGATAAGCAACAATATCAAAGCAACAACAATAAACAGTGAGACAATTGGTTTGAATTCTTCCAACATTAATTGTAGTTGTAAGTAGGTAAAGAAAATACATAATGAAAACAAAAAAACCTTTATGGTTCATGCAAAAAATAAAGCATGTTGCCAGTTCAGTTTTTTTTTCGCCGTGCACTAGCAAGCTTATTATTAAAGTAAGTTTTGGGAATACAAAATTTTGAATTTACAAGATTTTGTTAGTCGTGCTTAGTTCCCAATTTTCATTCTTGATAAAAACCCTGAAATTTATTATTCAAGGGATAAGCTATTCCTATGCGCATTTTACTGGTTGCTTAGACCAGATCGTCAGGAAACTTCATCCAAAGATTTTAGAAAAACTAAAGACTATTCTTGTTTTTATCAAGAATAAAAATTGGGAATACCGGCACTGAGAGAGAAAAATTTCAAAAGTTGCTTATGTTTTTTGCCGTATAGACCAAGTAAGGGAATGATATTTATTAATTGTTAGACTTGTTGTAGTATTGCCGCCACCGGATACATGAATTCGCCTTAGATCCAGCCAAGAACAAATTTCTTAGTGGTTTAGAAAAATTTTAAGTTCTATTATTAGGTCTCTGATATTTTGCCAAGTTCTTTATTGATCCACATGTATATAGAAGAGTTTATTGACCCACATTTAGAGCAAATCTCTTTAGTACATCCATATTTAGGAAGGAGATCAGTGGGCCTGATCGATTTTTGACATGTCATTCCTATCTTCTTTGATATTGTTTCTTGTATTTTCAATATCTTTAAGATTTTCTTTTTAAGCTTAAGGATTTCCGCGGGATTTAATCGTATCACGGCAGCTAAGTTCATTATTTTGATTTCAGATTTAACTTTATTGGGATTTAGTTAGGAATACCAAGTATTATTGTTGTAAAAGCTTGAATTATCTTTTCTGAAAAAAACCCAGAATCACAAAGTTGACAATCTTTGATCTAATATGAGGGAACTCATCTATTATCCCTTCTTTATTCTCAATAGCTTGGACTTGAGGTATTCAGTCGGATGAATTTTTATATCAAATTATACAATTTCAAAACTGTGTGAGGTCTTCTCTCTTTACAACTTTCCTTTTCAAGTGATTAAATCCTTCAAAAATCGTTTTTAATTTACCGTTAAATAATTGTTAAACATAATTTTTATTTATAACCTTTCTCAAAACAATAACGGTAAACATCAAAGGTTCGCACTTTCCAGTGTCATATAAGTGCCGACAATAAAGCGCCACTTTAGAAAAAACAAAAACACATTAAACCACACAATCGTCATCATATATGTATGCTCTTTAAACCAATTACGATTGAAGGAGCGAGCACGAGAATAAAAATTAAAAATAAAATTTCAAATTCAAATGAAAAACTTTTAATAATCATAGACACAAACAAAACGATCATCAGCGGCACACAAGCCAGGCAGGCGAAGGAGGAGGAGTATGATGAAACGAATGTTGATGATGAATATGACGGTGATGAAGATGGTGATTGTGTGGTGGTGGCGGTGAATGGTGATGCAGCCGACAAAAAACTAGCAAGAGAGATTCCACGTCGTAGCGCGAAAGAAGATGTTGTTTAAAAGACAACAAACAACTTTTATTTTAGTGAATTCAACAACAATGTTGATTTGATAATAAATTGCTTGTGATGTTCACGATGTTGCTGTTGATGATGATGACGATGGCGATGATGATATACGGTGGGAAGTTGTATAAATCATTTTGATTGACAGCTTTGAGGGAAACAAAAAACTTTGTAAAACATTTACACACCAGTTGTGTGCTGTGAGTGACCAATATGTAAAAAAAAAGAAAACGCGCAAAAGTTCTAAGAAACCACAATTTATTTACCAGCATTCATTTTTTGTTTTAATATGATGGTTTTTAAATTCAATGATGATGATCATCATCATCAATATCTTTTACATCTTTTTACACATAATATTTACTATAAAATGTACGAGAGCGGTACAAAAATTGTTTTAAGATCGCGATTAAAAAAAATCCAAAATCAAAAGAATATTTCATTTACAATTTCTTTTTTTTTTATTCGAAATTAAGAAAAAAACTTTAGTTACCCAAAAACCAAACGCCTAAAAACTAAATGCTAAAATATACCCACAACTTCGCCCTCAGTCCGCCTTAATTCATTTTAGTTAAACAATAATCTCTAACTTCATTAAAATGTAAACTAAAGATTTTTTTAAAGTAATGGAAATTACCTACAGCTCCCAATGAACGCCATCCTGCCGGCCCAATTTTGCATCAATTTTCCGAGCATACCTGTTCTTCTTTCGTCAATAGGCCATCGAATGCCGGCTTCTAAATGCGCAATCGTTCCTGGCTTAAAAAATGCGACGTACTTCCACAAAAAGAAATCCAAAGGAGTCAAATCACATACGTTTGGCTCAAGAAAGTAATGGTTTCACCTGACGTATGGCATGTTGTTGGAACCATTTCTCTTTTAAATGAAATGCAAAGACTTGATTAATAAAAAATGAAGAATCTTTTACCTGCTTTGTTCGCCATTCACGGTAATGTTGGCACATGTTTCGGATTTAAAGGTAAATGGGCCGCTGACTCCTTCGAAATGTTAACCGCACCCAACAGTGATTTTTTTCGGGATTTAATGTTGTACCAAGAGGATTGTGCTCTCTCCAAAAGTTACGATTATGCTGTTAAACCAGAAAAGAGCCTAATCGCTGAAGATGATTTGACGATAAAAATCTGAATTACTCTCCGGTTAATTCTCAGCCAATTGAACGAACACATAACGACGTCGGTGGCCCGCTGGCCTTAATTCTTGCACCAGCTGGATCTTATTTGGATGCAGGCCAAAATATTCCCTTATACTGTTTCCAAGTAGTCGACTGACAGGTACCGAGTTGCTACGAATAGCGTCGGATTGATAAATTCGAGTCCATTGCCACACTCACGCCCACAAAGGCTTTTGATTCTTCTGCACGTAGGATACCTGCTTTTTATGGAGGAACATTATCTGAAAGAGTTAATGTGGTCATATTTTTTTTAACAAACTTTCCCACAGCCCTCGTACTTTAATTTTGTACAATTACACATTTGGTCAGTTTGAATAATTCCGTCATTCATTTCCTTCAAAACTGCAAGAAATTAAATGAGAAAAAATTAAATCGTTTATTGTGTCTTTAAATTGAAATACATTTTTGTTTTATTTATTCCACAAATTTAGCCCAACACAAAAATTCATTGGAAATTTTTCATACATTCATCAACAACAAAACAGTTGCTACAATTATAAAAATTAAATGAACAAATAAATACATATAAACAATTATAATTACAGGGTGCATTAATTAATCTAAGACAAAAATGAAATGTAAAAAAAAAATAACAATTCTCGACACAGATCAATCATATTTTTTGTGTTACTTTTCGGTGTTTCTCTGTATCTCTTTATCAGCACAGAGTTGTGTGTTAAATGTATTGTGTTACTATTCTTTTGGTTTTTACAAGTGATATGTGCTTCTTCTTTTGACAAATAAACAGCCGAACATATGTTATAGTGGTACCACCAGAAAACTTCGGAATTCCACTTAAGATGAAGAAAAATTCCCGGATTTAAATGAAATTACACCATCATCATTTCATGCACACACGAATATGAAATTATTAATTTTAATTAAGTAAAGAACTTTTATAAGAAAGAAAAACACAAAAATTAATCTAAAAAAAGGCCAATATTGGTCAGACTATTTAGATTTATTATTAAGATGCTGCGCAGTGTTGAATTTCCAATAAGGTTAGCTGTATACAGGTAGCAATTTTGAGTGTATACCTCGACAAAAAAGATATACTAGCCCCTTGTTTAGGAGCCAGTGCTATCTAAGCTCCACTGCTTTATTAACCCTCAGATGAGTGAGAAGGTCCCTAAGGACCTTTTTCCTTTTTCAAACTGAAATTACTTCTACTTCGGCCACTACAAACCCCCCCCCCCCCCCCCCCCAAAGTAACTCTGTATTCCAAGAGTATTTTGCTGCGCATCTTTTCAAGCCGATCGGATCATTACTTTAGGAGTTATTGAGGTTTTAGTGAGAATAGTACGCGGACGTGTGAATAGGTCCGTATGGACCTTGTACTGAATTTCACTAATAAATGCATGTTTTTGGGCATCATTATAATTTTTTTTATTGTTTCAACACATAATTTACTTGTTCTGAACACAAAGAACTAAACTCAAAGACATTATGGATGATGATAACAACAAAAAATTCTAAGAACAAAATACTAAGAACAAAAAATTCTAAGAACTGGAACTAGTATTATAAAATTAGAATAAAAAAAATTAAAAAAATTTAAAAAATTATTTTTGTATGTAGAATTTAGTTATAAACAATAAAAACAAAAAAAAAATCAAAAAAAAATTTTTATATGAAAAAAACATGATTTACAAAAAAGGTCCGTAGGGACCTTTTCACACGGCCGTGAAGTTCAGAACTGTCACTCATCGGAGGGTTAAAATAAGCAGTTTCCGTTGAATAACAGCAGTAATTAGGGAGAACCTCCTCAGGCCGAACTCTCTAACATGGGTGAAAAATCACTTTTCTATGTGAAAGTTTTCCTTTCCGTTGTATTGGATACAAACCACAGTCACAACGTGATCCCCAGTAGTATCCCTTCGTCAAGAAAGTACCCTTCTATTGCCAGAAAGTTAAATTTCTTTCAGAAAAACAAAGCTTTCGCAAAGACAATCATCCTTTAGGACAGGAAGCATTTTTCGCAAGAAGCATACTAACGGAGGCCTCAACGAATAGTCAGGCTGATGCCGTGCCACCGGGGACTACTGACTCCTGTAACAATAGATAACAAGGTACTATGGTGACTACCTCGGACTGAAGAAATATAAAATACTTCAAGAGTCCTGTCATTTTGGATGTTTGTCGCACCCCACGGAACGTAAAATACAATTTATCCAGTTAAAAAAAATTATTTAATTTTGAAAAATGACTTTTCTATTTATTATAATTCTTAATGATTAAATTATTTTTTTGTTTTGAGTACGTTTTAGTGTTATTCGTAGTTGAATTTTTGAGTACGACTCGTACTTAAAGTAATCATAAAAACATGATTTATCCCGAGTATTTTTCTTTTCGTGTGAATCAGGAAAAACTACGGTAATTTTAAACGGGAAATCTCCATCGATTTCAATTTCAATCGAGTTCGATTTCCATAACATGGCTGTATATACCTATATTTATGTGTACGGTAGCAGCAATTCTACATCAATACAAAAATAAGAGAAAACAAAATTAATTGGTTCGAGTGGTCAAAGTCAGCAGGCTTTTCGCTGCCACTTGTAGTGAATTGGCCATATTAATTGACATAATTTTGTGATATGAAGTAGCACCGAATTTTAAATATTACTTTTTCTTGCTTTTTTAATATAAAAAAATATTAATTAAAATTTTACTTTTTCTTATAGTTAAGTGTCAAATATACTGCGCTAAAGTTTACCAGATCGGTACACAAAAGGTTGAGATATGAGCAAAAAACCACGACTGTCTCTAATTTTTACTAATAAAAACTCTTGTTGTTGTTTTTTTAATTCTTTTTTCTGTAAATCTGGTGAACGGCAAGAGCCAAAGTTTCCGAATTAGGTACAAGCATCTTGGTTATCAATAGACAACCTCCTGACAAATGGGCGGGATAAGAGAAGTGGGCGTGGAACTCACCATACCAACACATTATAAATTTCTTTTTATCTGGAGAAAGGCAAGAGCCAAAGTTTCCAAATTAGGTACAAACATCTCAGTCATCTACACACAACATCTTACAAAGTTAAGGTGGGATTGCAGAAGCGGGTGTGGCAAAAATAGTTTTTTTTTCATTTTAAGGACGGTATGAGAAATTTTTGCAAAATTTGGTACAAATTGGTGGGGTACTAATGCACAACCTCTCTAAAATTATGGGCAGTACTGGATAAATGGTAGTGGCAACATCCTGAAAAACACATTATAGACTTCTGTATATCTTGAAAACAGCAAGAGCCAGAGTTGTTAAATTAAAAAAAAATATATAAGATTCGGAATAGCCGAATTTAACACTCCTAATTATTTGTTTTTAGTTCGAATACTTGTTTTCAATAAACTTGAGGCTCTTAATCTCTATAGCTCACATTTATCGAGTCCATGCTGACACCATTCGTTATTCAGCTTTTGCAAATCCACGAATCTACTTAAGGATAAAAATCTTCTATTAGAAAGAAACTGTGACTTTTGGATCGACAATATCTTTAAAGGAAAAATGACAGTTTATTTAGTTTTTTTTTTATTGACAAATACATATTAAATCCATTTCATATTTAAAGCCTCAGTTCCATATAGGCTTTGTAGAGGCTATATCTTTTTTTTAAATACCTTTTAAGTATAATTGCCGTTTCGATATCGGAACAGAAATACAAAGACGCTATGACGAAAAAGAAATGTGTATATATTTCATTAACGTTGGAAAAAAATGAATATGCATTTCAAACAAAACAATTTTAAATTACACTTGATCTACACTTAAAAGAAATTACCCACGCTTTGGCCACGACAGCAAAAATTATACATTCCTAATTCGGGTAAAATCCTATGTCGTGGCAACACTGAAATGCTTACACTCTATTTTGCATCAAAACTCAAAAACACACACTCACAAACACGTACATATAAATTGATGTCGATGTATTAAAGTGTCATTAAAAATTAAATAATTGTTATAAATTTGACAAAGTTTTTAAATGAAATTTTCATGCACAGTAGTTGAAAAACAATTAATTTTTGTTTTCAATAAATACGGAAATTACAAGTTTGTTGGTTTCTTTCAATTCGAAAAGAAAACAAAAATTCAACAAATCTTCTCCAAAAAACAGAACTTTATTTAAAATGTTCTTTAACATAAAGATGAAACTTTTTGGCTTCGTAAAAGTTTTTTGTTTTTTTTTTGGTTTTCATAATCTCCATATGAGTGACCCCCCTTGGTTTTACGTTATACGATCTGTTATTAATTTGATTCTTGTTTAAGCAGCTTCAGCAAGTTTCAGTCTGTCCCCTTGATACCCCAACTCCTGGCCGCTTAAAAATTTAAGCCAAATGCTTGGCTCCATTGAGTAGATTTTCTTGGTTGGTTGTGTTAATCCTGTGTTAAGCTTGTCGCGCGTTCTCATGTTTAATGTCTCGTTTGTGGTGTCCGTTTAAATTGTTTGCTATTTATGTCGGCAACTACCGTATAAACTTAAGCTTTTTTTTTTTTTGGTTGATTCTGTCCTGTGTGCTTTTGGAGTAACATCATCAGCATGTTTTAAAACAACATGTTGTTCATATTTAGTTTGGAGCCAAACGTTTGTATGCTGAAATCAATATGTTGACTAATAAATTGTTTTACAAAAAATCTGTGTTTTTATTCAATAACAATTAAAATACAAATATTATTAAAGATGGAGGTGGGGTACAAGGTTTACTGAGTAAAAGTTGAGGGCCTTTAAATAGTGAGTAATTAAATAGAAAAAATCTAACTTAAAATCACTTCAACCAAAGAAAACCTTTATTTTTAAAATTTTTTTTATTAAATAGCAAAATTAAAAGCCGCTTATTTATTAAAAAACGCTTAAGTCAATTAAATACCTGATTTTTTAAAATATACAAAAAAAAAAAGAATACAAGTCGCAGGCAGAAAATCTCACATAATTCTTAAAAACGCTAATTAAAAATGCAAACATTGAAACTGGAAAAGTTCAGTTTTAAAAATAGCTTTAATAATTAAAAACTAATTTAAAACTTTATTCACATTTTCACAAATTGCCGATAGCTAAAGGTAGGATTTTATTGGCCTACTTACCATGTAGGATGAACATTAATTTACTTTATCGCTCACTTTAGGTTAAAGTAAAGTTTTTATAATGGATCACTTTTTATAGGGCCGATGCAAAAAACACACATAATTCTTAAAAAAACGCCTATTTAAAATAAAAACATTAACAAATTAAAAAGTCGCTGAAATAAAAAAAGCTAATTTACAAAACAGGATTGCTTTTTCACAAAAGTATATCAAATTATTTCGTAAAATTTGCAAAGTTTTTTTGTAACAAATCGCTGTTATTTTGCAATAACTCTAAAACGAAGAAAAAAATAATTACGGTTAAAAAGTCTTTAAAGTTGCAAATATCAAGAAATATCTTTAGTTTCATAAAAGAGGTTACGTTACGTTCATAGGGCAGCCATTAAGAAGGGTCCTTCAGTGGTCCCTTTGTGATTCCTATCGCCAATGCATATCCAACAGAGCAATTACTCAATAGTCGTCAGTGCAGAATTCAACCAATTCGTCGTTCTTTGATAGAGCATTTTAATGAACTAAAACTGGATTTCCCAGGTATCTCTCTCTAATATCCCGAATTCCAGAACACTGATACAGAACTAGCTTAAGGTCGCGAGGACGATCATTTGATATCCATACCTTTGTCAGGGAGTACCTTGCCTTACGGACTTTGCCTATCCAATCGCGACATCTGCATTTGCACCAATGTTGGTTCAGATTGTACAGCCAACATAAAAAAATATAAAATTTTCAGAATAAGAAAAAAAAAAACGTTTATGTAAATGCAAAAATAAATTTATGTTGATGAAAACCACTAAGTTCTAATAAAATAAAATCGCAATGAGTAATTAAATTATGATAATAATCGATCTTTTATTAAAAATCACCAAAATCTATAAAATTGGTAAAATTAGAAAACAAACTTAAAAAAATTCTCAAAAAGTTTCTAAAAATCGTTATAATAGTATTTTGAAAAAGGTTTATAAAGGCTCTTGTTGGAAAAAACTTCCCCTTTTGTACTCCACTGTTATAAAAACAAAAATTATGAAATATTTGTTTAATTACTCACAATAGCTTCTTCTTTTTTGCAATAAAACTTTTGTCCAGAGCTTGTAACAACAGTACAACAACAACACAGAAAACATAAGCAACAACTAAAAACAGCAACAAATATCACAAAACAAACCCCAAAAAATGCAACTCTATCGTTTAACTCAGAGTTGTATTGACGATGCAAACAAACCATGTCAACCCATTTAAAACGTTAAGGGAACATGATGATGATCATGAAAAAGCCTTTAAAGCTATGACTCCAAGAGCAGCAGCAACGGCAATAACAACAAATAACGTTGTTGGAATGCACGGTATCATGTACTTTTGATTCTTCTTCTACATTTTGTTGATTCAAATGTTTCAACGTTGTTGCTGCACAGTTGTGATTTTTGTACTCTTTAGGAAAATTATGACATGAACATGAACGTAATCCTCATAATGATGTTATACAATACGCCATCTTAAAGTAAACAAACTGGAGCCGCAGATTTTACACCGGCAACAGTTCCAGCCACAAACTGAAGAGAATTCTTATAAATATTGGTAGTTGATTGGACTGGAACCAAAGAAAAAAAAATAAAATTAGGAACATGTTGAGTTTTATGTTGGCTTGGTTTTAAGCAAAAAAACGAAAATGTTCACAGAGTTCACAGGACAGGAATGCGCGCTGACATTGAATATTTATATGAGTGGATTATGACAGGTTTGTTTGTTCGCTGAGGATGTCGTTGATTTTCAGCAATTTTTTTTTTTTATTTTGAAGTTTGAATTCAATTTGTACTTTCCAGGCTGCAATTCGGATTAAAGGAACATTTATGTACATATATTCGTATGTGGTATGTGTCGATGGCAGCCAGATGATTTATTTTGGGTTTTTGGTGATATTTTTGTTAATTTCTGTTTACGCCATAAACCAAAGTTAAAATTAAGCGATGCTGCCTGCTCATGAGGTTGAATTTTGGTTGAAAAGAAATAAGAATGAAACATTTTAAATTGTCTTAATAAAATTGCGATAAAAAAAATCTTCAAATATTGTAGACAAGGTAAATTAAAGTTTGTGGGGGTTTGAGACATGAAATCGGCGCGTTTTTTTCATTAAAAATATCTCTAGAAATTGTGATTTTAGCGATTTTTTGTATGTTAGCTGAACTTTTTTTATTTCTATTTTTAAAAAGAAATTGAAGAATTTTTTTTAAATGTTTCAACATTGTTTTATTTTCAACGCTTTCTATGCGGCATCACTACAAGTAAAATTTAAATTTCTTATCTCAAAATCCGCTGATTTGTTCGAACGCTGATTGTAACGCTTAAAAAAGTGGGAAATAAACCTAATAAGCAACCTTTTCCTCCGTTTTAAGAGATGTCATAAAAAATTAGCTTATTTTATATTTAATTATTTTTATCTAAATAATTATTTAAAATAAAATTTTTTAGCGCTGTTTTTTATGTAAAACATATTCTAATTTATTACGTTTTCAGAATTTTTCCAATATATCAAGGCCCATTGAAAAGGTCTGCGCAAGAAGCCTGATGATCATTGTTTATGTTATTTTTAGTTGTCAAAAGTTGTTTACATTTTGCTTACATGTGCTTGGATACGTTTGTTTACGTTTATGGTATGCCACACATACACGTTTTTTCCTTTTGCTTTGTATATGTGGTAGTAAATTTTTGACAACTAAAAAGAATCGTTTTTTGTTTTTGTACAAGTAAGCAGACCTGATAGATGGGCCTTGCAATATATTTTCAATTTTTTGATTATTATTTCAAATAAAAAAATATTTAATTTAATTAAAAAATTTAGAAATTTCTGTAAGCGATTTTCTAAATTTTTTACGTTTTTTTTTGAAATTAGCGGTTGTTTTAGAAATTTTTAATTTTTTTTATTTTAGCTCTTTAAAAAAGAAAAAAATCTTTGAATATAAGTGATTTTTATGAGAAAGCGTTTTCTTTCTTTTTGTAGAATTAAGATTCTGTTCCTTTTGAGTTTTTTTACGTTATTTCTTTAAGCCGTTTTTTGTGATATTCGTGATTTTGTTAATTTTGTTGGTTTCAAGAAAAGTTATATCCCCTTAAGAAAAAAGCGTTTTTAATTTTTTGCAGCGCTGCTTTGACTTTTAACGTTTTTCATGAAGCGACTTATAAAGATATTCTAAACAATGCTTTCCAAAAAACAAGTTTTTTTTAAACCTTTTTTGAGTTTTTAATAAAAAAAATTATGATTTTCTAATTTAGTAATTTTTTTATAATACATATTAACGATTTTAATATTTTCTTATAAATTTAATTTAGGTTTTTGCAATTTTTTTTAAATTACGATTTTTTTTGAGCGATTTTTTAAAGAATGATTTTTAGGAAAAATGTGAATTTTATTTTATGCGTATCGATTTTTAATTTTTAATCCAAATTTTGATATTTTAATTAGGCTAAATAAAGTTCATCAAATTTAATTTTCATTAAATTATTTTTATGAAGAAAGGAATTTTTCAACATGAAATTAATTAAAATATGTATACATATCGATAATTTTTCATTTTCGACTGCCCCGCGGCAAATATCAATATCGAAATTGTGATTAAAACCCATAAAACAGTTCAACAAAAATAACAAAAATTACTAATGATTTTTAATTTTTTTTTAAAACTTACTTTAGTTCTTTTTTGCATTTTTTTTTAAATACGCGATTTTTTAATTTTACCGATTTTTTAAAGAATGATTTTTAGGAAAAACGTGATTTGTAATTGTTGGCTCGTTTCATGAAATTATAAAAATTTTCCCAACTTTAATTGGGTCTTAACCAGTTTTTTTTTTATCATAATTTTAGGACGATTTTTTGCTCTGTTTTCCAAGATTTGTTTTAATTTTTTTTTAAGAGAAATTAGCATTCTTTAAAATGTTGAAAACAATTTTTTTTTGTTAAAATGAACGATTTTAAAACTTTAACGTTGAATTACCGCGTCGGCCATTTTCAAAATCCATTCGCTTGGCAATTTAACAATTATTTTTGCAAAACCGCTTTAAAATTCCAGCCAATATCACAAACCAATGATTGAAGCTTAAAACGTTTTTGCCCCTCAATAATAATTTCAAATCATCAAATCGACATGTTAAATCATGGTTTGCAGGTAGAAAAAGCTTAAGTTCGTTTTCTTTCTTTTAAATTGGCTGCTGCTGAAGATTTCAACCAGCCATCAATCAAATCAATTATTGTTGGAAATCAGGTAAAGGAATATTTTTTAAAATTCTTTTTAAGAAAAAGAAAGAACTAAAAAACTTAATGGGATTCGTGGAACAAAATTTGAGGAAGTGATTTCTTTGCGTATGTGTGTGTTCAGATCTGATCGAACATAATTAAAGGTTGCCAGATAAAAAACGTTATATTTACTTATATGTATTTGTATGTACATATTTTTTTTTACTTCAATACAGCAAAAATTTAATTATATTTCTGGGAGTATGTTGTATATACGAAAATTAATGTGTTTGAATGATTGTAGTTTGTTTTCTGATTGGTATTTTGCGATAAAAATCTTTCAAAAAACAAAAAAATAAAAAAGGTAAACAGCAGCAACGTTACCAACTCCTAATAAAAATTAGGTTAAGTTGAATATATTAGTGCTGGTCTTGTAGTTGTTGGCATTTTTGCCATTTACTGAATAAAAAAAACCAGATTATTGTCTCAAATCATTTTTTCCAACTCTTGTTGTAGTTTTTTTGTATTGTCCTAAGGGTTACAAATAAATTTTCCCAAATGGCGGCTTGTTACTTGTTAGTAAATAATGATTTTTACTTTTTTTTTATTCCTAACCCTAAAACGGGCTAAAGATTTTTATTAAAGTCATATTTCTTAATAATGATTAGAAATAGGTTTCCGGTGTATTAACGGTTAGAAAACAACAAAATTAGTGTCAATAAACCGAATAATCGAATAATTGCTTATAGATTATGCAAAAAAAGAAGCAAAACTTAAATGAATTTTAAATGTTTTTAGAATCTTATAAATAATTATTTCGTAATCGCAAACATGCGTAATTATTCAGTACTAACCATCGGAATAACCGATTAATCGCTTACAGATTTAAAAGAAATTAGATAGAGACAGACGGAATTCTATGTCCAGAGGTATTAAACAAATTTAATTTATAATAAAAAAGAGAACAAATACAAATCGAATAATCGAATTGTAAAGTATTTGCATAAAAATCGAATAACTAATTATTCGAAAAGTTTTTTTTTTATTAAAATCATAATACGTTTTTAAATTATTAAAATTTGGTGTTAATTTAAAGATTTATCGTAAAGGCATTTTCGAATAAAATTGGAACTGGTTGTTTTTTTTAAATATCATGACAAACTTAATAGAAATTAATAAAAGAATAGACATTTTTGAAATTGTATAAAATCGAATAATCGATTTTTATTTAGAAATTATATAAAACCAAATAATTGATTATTCGTTAATCGAAAAATTAAAGAGTAACCGAAACAATTTTCCCAAAGTAATATATTTTTTAAATGTTATGTCCAAAGGTATCCCCAAACTTAAATTCTTAATAAAAAAAGAGCACAAATACAAACCGAATAACATTTTATTCGTGAAGTTTTTACATAAAAAACTGAACAACCGATTTTGTTCTTGCAGCTTTTTTTTACAAAAAAATTAATAAACTATAAAAATTTAATGCTAAATTAGTGACAAGTAAATACAAAAATTAAAAAAAAAACTGAAAAATTAATTAATCGTAATGACATTTTTGGATTAATTTCGAAGAGGTAATTTTTTTAATAGAAATAGAAATGAATAAAAAAATTTTTAAAGTGTATAAAACCGAATAATTGATTATACGATAATCCAAAAAATTAAAGAATTTTCGAATTAAATTAAAAAAAAAAGATTTTTTTTTTAAATCATGATAAATTAAATTGAAATGACAAAAAAGTCAATTTTGAAAATTTATAAAACCGAATAATTGAAGAGTAACCAAAATTTGTTTTAAAAAATGTTACAATACAGTGTAAATTCGATAATCCGGACTCCACTAATCAGGAATATTCGGTAATCCGGACAGAATATTGTAGCTTATTGCGTATTCTATAATCCGGATTGATTGCAACTCTATAGTCAGGATTGAATAACACCCGTTTTTATTTATTTCTTATTCAAATCACAGCAGTATGTATGTATGTAAATGTGTATTTTTTTTTAATTTAACTGAACTGTACAAATTAATATTGTTTATGCTTAATTTTGCTATGAATTATTATAATTATTAATAAATACATACATGCGGTAATCCGAATAATTCGCTACTCCGGATTGGGGTCTGCAATCAATTATCCGGATTATCGAATTTTTACTGTATTTAAATTTTATGGCTAAAGGTAAATAAAAAAAATTAATTTTTAATAAAAATTGGAATCAAAATATAAACTGAATAACCGAATACTCGTGAGGTTTTTATATAAAAAACGAATAACCGATTATTCGTAAAGTTTTTTTTCATTAAAAATTTAATAAATTTTCATATTATTAAAATTTAAATTAAATAAGAGGTTAGTTTTTTTTAATTATCACGATAAACTAAATAGAAATAAATAGAAAAACAATTTTGAAAGTGTATTAAACCGAATTATCAATTATTCGTTAATTGAAAAATGAAAGAACTTTCGAATAAAATTTAAAAAAATTTTATATTTTTTAATTAATAAAGTTAAGAATAATTTTAAAAACTTTTTAATTACATATCCTATTTTTAAAAATAATGCAAAAATTGTTTTTAAACAAAATTCAATTTTCAAAAATACGAGTCAAAATACAAACAGAATAGTCGACTATTCGTGAAAATTTTTTTTTATAAAAAAATTAATAAGTTTTTAAATTATTTATATATTATGTTAAACAATATACAAAAAATATTTTTGAAGTCGAATAATCGATTAATCGTTTAATATTTTGTTTACCCTTTTTTAGGCTTTCCTGTGGATCTTTTTATTTCCTATGGCCTTTTTAGGTATACAAATTATGAATTTCCATATTTTGCTTCTTTCTGTTGTTGCTGATAATTTTTTAATTTTCCTTTTTTTTTTTGTTGCCTTTAATCCTCCATGTTTTTTTATTGCTGTTGATTTTTTTGTTTAGCTTTTTGTAGCTTTTGCTTAATGTCTATGTGTATTCATATGAATTACTTACAATTTTCTGTTTCTCTTATAGTATTTTTTTTAATTCATTCCAGATAAGATTTCAATCGTGAACACGCAAACTGTATTTATACAGTTTTTCCTTTATTTTTGTGGTGGTTTTTGTCCGCCAAGGATTATTTATTTGGACGAATGTTGAGCCTAACATGGACGGCAAAAGTTTGAAAATATGAATATTTTTGGTAAGTCCTTTTTGATTTGAGTTGTATTTAAGTCGATTTTTTTTTTGTGAAGAATAAAATAATAAAATATAGGGTAGTTGAAAATAAATATCATTTACAATTTGCCATAATTTTACCTTTTTGATGGCTAAATTTCAAATGTAATTATTTTTAAAGATAAAAATTTTAACTTTAATAAAGATCTTAAATATTTTGTGAAGGCGAATGTGTATGGGGTTTAAGGAAAAGCGAAAAATTAGCTAAAATTTAGAGCTTTCATTGTAATGCAGCTTAAAAGCTCTAATATTATGGTAAATAACGTTATAACAAAAAAATTCAAGCTGCCTAGTCGAGCTTTACAGTTTAATTATTGCAGAGCTTTTAACTTTTACTATTTAATAGATGAAAGCTTAAAAAATACCAAATTAAGTTTAAAAATAAATTTATTATAAAGCTAAAAAGGGCCAATATTTTTTTAAAGGTTCATATTAAAAAAAATGCAAATCAAAGTAATTTATTCTGCTTAAGCTTTGGCTCAATTATTATATATGAACTCAAAGGTTTTAATAATAAAAAGCTTATAAGTTGTATTTATTTAAAGTTTAAAAGTCTTGAACTTAACAGGTTATATTATAATTTATATTGTTTTAAATGTTTGGCATATGATATGATTTTAATATAGAGCATAAAACTCTTACAGGGATTAATTTTGGCAAAACATAACCTCCCTTTTAAAAGGTTTTTTTATTTTTAACTAAAATATTAAATGTCGCTTTTGCTGATTATTAGAAAGTCTAAAAACTTTATGTTCTAAAATTTTAAACGCAGCATGGCTCTAAAGCTTTAATATTAACTTTGCAAATGTGTTAAAAGCGAAATTTAGTTCTTAAGCCCGTCGGCGTTATTAAAGCTTTTTATAAAAGATTGTTGTACAAAAATAACTTTATTTTTTTGTTTTTTTTAACATTGTTTCGAATGAGCTTTTTTAATTTTTCAAACTTTATTGCCAATACTCCATTTCTGGTAGTGTCTAGAAGTATTCTTAACTCTATGTACATGTCTGAAGCTTTTATGTCAAACATAGGTTTATTATGTAAAATATTCTGCCCTCCTAAGAAAGAAAGTCACGTCTCCATTTTAGTTGTTTTGAGCAAAGTAGGCAAAAATTCTACTCGCGAGCACAATTCTCTCGTTTTAAAATCCGTGCTCGCTAATTTTATTCTTAAACTCGCCAGCAAAAATCTTAAATTTATTTCGTAGCAGGGCTCTATAAATAAATATATAAATTGAAATTTCACTTAAGGAAGTACAGTCGACAAAATCCGTTTTATAAACCTTTTATTAACCCGTTTTATTTTTCAAAAATAAGGCCGTTAGAAATTAAGACCAAATTCTTAAAATTTCAAAAATTTTTTACTAAAGAATATGAAGATTTAAAGCTTTATATTCTCAAAATTTTTTACTAATAGGTAGTACATATTAACTTTTATCTGCTTTAGATTTAAAGCGTTATACTTTAAAAATGTCATATTAATTAACTTTGTAATACGAGCTAACACATTTAAATTAAAAGCGTAATAGCTTAAAGTTTCACATAAAAGAAAACGTTAAATTTAGTTTAGAGCTACTTAAATTAAACATAACTTTTTAAAATCTTTACAAATTTTGAGAGCTTAAAATCTTTTGTATTTGAATTAAAAGCTTTATTATTAAAAAGCTTTAACATTTTATTATTGCAAAGCTTAAAAGCTCTTATACGTATTTGCAAAAGCTTTACAGTATAAACTTTTGAAAGAGTTCACAAATTTGAAAATTATTGTAATAAATCCGTTTTTGTAGTCCCTTTTATTGTCCCATATGCATTTTATTAAACATTTAATTTTTTTCTTTTGTTTCATAAACCAAGTCTAAGAAAATTTTTCTTTCTCTACTTCTAAAACATTTTAGAAAAATGAAACGTCTTCCAACTTTGTTTTTGTTTTTGTTTTTGCAACTCAAAACAGTTTAAAAAAAACAAAAAAAACATTCGCACGCAAATTATGAATAAATTTAACGCCATCAAATTGTTAAAGAAAAATGCAAATTTTGCAAAAAAAAAATTATTAAATAAAAAACACAAATGAATTATAGAAAAATATAAATCATTAAGCAAAAATTACAAAAAAATAAAAGCTAAAAAAATATTACAACTTACAAAAATATCAAAAACAAAAAAATTTTGTTAAAAGCAATTTTATGTTGCATTATTTAAATTTTTTGTTTCTTTCAATTTTTTTTAATTTCAGTGGTTTTTTTTGTTTTTTTTTTCGATAAAATGCAAATTTCTTTGTACAACATGAACAATTCGTTAAGATAAAAATTAAAAAGGAGTTTAAAGTCAGATTTATAAGCCAAGATAATAATATGCAATTTGGATAGGAGAACTAGTTAAAATATTTTATTAACGTTACTAATAGAGCAGTTAATATAACTCGTTACTTCAAAAAAGTTCTTATAATAATAATAATAATTATTCATGTTAGAAAAAGAAAAAACAAACATTTGTTATTGAAAAAGTAAACTAAAGTTTGAATTAAATATTAGTTTACTTTCAAAAGAATATAAAAAGTAAACTCAATTAAATAATTTTGGTAAAGTTTTAAAAAATTATGCCAGTAAATTTACTCAAATATCTAAACTAAAGATTACATAAATTTAAAACAGAATAACTTCAAACTTAAAATATCACTTCAAAAATTGGTTAATATTAACAAAATTTTATTAAAAGATAAACCGAATAATCGATAATCAACTCTTTTTAAAACAACATCCACAAAAGTAATCCACTTTAAAAAAAACAGTAATACTGGTTAAAATTAACAAAAAAAAAAACAAATTATTGAAAGCAAAATCTAATAATATACAAAACTCAAAAATCGAACAATAAAAAAATTTTGTTTAAAGTAAATTTAGATCTAAATAGGCAGAAAGTAGTCAAAATCAAATAAAATTCAAAACCGAATAACCGATTAAGTGAATAACAGCAAACTTTCTAAACTACAAATTTTACCTTTAAAACTAAAAGCTGCTACTTAAAAAATCTTTACTTTTTCAAAAATTATGTTTTATTTTCTTAATTTCATTAAATGACAAAACGAATAATCGATTAATTGCCAATGATTTTTAAAAATCATCCACAAAAGTAATAAAATTTAACAAACTAGTAAAACTGGTTCAAATTTAACAAAAAAAAAAAATCAAAATCTAATAATATACGAAACCGAATACCCGATTAATCGTTAATTCAATAAAAGCAAACATCGAATAATTAACAAAAATATTTTTGTTTAAAGTAAAACGAGCTCAAAATAAGCGAAAAGTAGTCAAAATAGAATAAAATATAAAATCGAATAACCGATTAATTGAATTACAACAAATTTTAATATGTGACAGAGCAAGCATCGAATGAGACCGATCCCATGCTCCAAAAAAACAAAACCGGTTTTTACCCTTAGGTCCCTTTCTATTTTGCGCGTCACATATATATATTTTTTAAGCTACATACAAGCTTTCACTTAAAAAATCTTTAATATAAACAATTTTTTTTTTTAAATTAGCTTAATTGCATTTCATAAAACGAATAATCGATTAATTGTAAACTCTTTAAAAAAACATACCACAAACTAAAAAAACCAAAAAAACAGCTTCAAAATAAACAAAAAGTAGTTCAAATTCAATAAATATAAAAAACCGAATAATCGATTAATTTTTAAGCGAATAAAATTAAAAAACGAACATTTTACAGAAATATTTTTGTTTTGTAAGCGATTGAGTAAAACAGGTTCAAAATAAACAAAAAGTAGTTCAAATTTAATAAATATAAAAACCGAATAATCGATTAATTTTTAAGCGAATAAAAGTAAAAAACGAACAACTTAAAAAAATATTTTTGTTTTGTAAGCCATTGAGTAAAACAGGTTCAAAATAATTAAGCAGTCAATATTAATTAATATTCAAAACCTAATAAACGATTAATCGTTAATTGAATACCGGTTAATTGAATCAGGGCGGTCTGTCTACTCTCAGTTGAAATGGTTGGCCACATTCCATTAATTGTGGCAAAATATACTTTGATATAAATATCATCATATATATACTAAGAATATTTCTTCCACAAAAAAAAAAAAAAAAAAAAAAAAATCAAAAAAATACCGGCAAGCATTTAAAAATACATTAAAGTATTTCTGTTTTTTAACTATTTAATAAAATTGATTTGAAACAAAAAAAAAAAAAATAGTAGAAATTTAGTAAAATACAAAACCGAATAATCGATTGGTCGAATAACATCTAACTTCAAATAATTTTAAAATATCTTTAATTTCGTAAATTTTAAGATTAAATAAAAACACTTAAAATTATGTAGTTTAATTTGGATTGAAAATAAATATAAAAACAAACCCCCTAAAATCGATTAATAGCTTGTTGTAGATATTAGATTCATAGTCAGTCAAATAAATTTCTATATAGAAAACGGTATACTATTTTATTTTTAGTTAATTCTTAATTTAAATATCAAATATTTTTATCAATTAAAAAAAAAACAAACAAACAATCTAAGTAACCGAATAATCGTAAGTTTTTATTTAAACTAATCCAATAATTGTTAAGAAATTCTAAGCTTTGATTACGATTAGATAAAAAGAAACTAATAATTCGGTTGCTAATTGAGAATGTTAAATAATTCTTAACCGAGTACTCGTTAATCAAATAAAAGCAATTTTTAAAATAATTTTACAAAAAAAACCTTTTTAAAAATTATGTATTTTATGTTTAAAAATTTTAATCTTATGTTTCATTGAAGTTAGATTCAACACGCAAAGTTCCATTCAAATTAAATGGAAACCGATTAATTTCCTTTCCTTTTTGTAAAGTAAACGAATATTTAAATTATTGCTTAATTTCAGTGATAACAATGTCTAAATAATCGATTTCTGGTTTATCGAAAGAAATAAAGAATAATAAATAATCGTAGTCTTGTATTAAATTCTAATTAAAAATTGGTTACAATTTAGATACATTTAAAAGAAAGCAAAAATATAAAACGATTTCCCAATTAATCGGTAATCGAATAATTGTCTGAAATAAATGTTTGCCTCAATTTTTTTTAATAATTTAAAATAAAAAATAAATATAAATAATTAGATAACCGAATAACTGATTATTCGTTTGAAAGCAAATACAGATGAATTCATCAAAAAACCCAAAATTCTTTTGTTGAATTTTATTTAATTTAAATTTTTGTAAAAACAAGTTACTTTTTGACAACTAAAAAACGAGCAACCGATTACTGATAACTGCAAATTTTGTGAAAGCTTTCAGATGTTTGTATTTTTAATGTAAACAACATGAAATAAAAAGAATGTTTCAATTCATATTTACTTTATCTGAAATAAAAAACAATTTAAGATAAAAAAAAACAACATAAGGCACAAATACAGATTTTAAGCAAATAAAGAAAAACAACTTTAGCTTAAATTTATTTCAAAATTAAAACGAGTAACCGATAAATAAAAACGAATTTTTTCAAAAGTATTTGATTTAGAAAAAATAAGTAAAATTGGGTGATAATCGCTATAAACTTTTAGAAATAAATAAATATAAAAATAAATATTCGATTAACCGAATAAAATATTTAACAAAATACCGAATAATACTAACATTAAATAATTGCTAGAATGTTGCCGATTTTATCAAACTTCAGTTTTAAAGGTGTTAGTTTTAAATAAAATTTTATTAAAATCTTGAAACAAGTAACCGATTAATCGCTAGAAAATTTGAAAAAGCATTCGAATAATTGCTTAACAATTTTAAACTATTTAATAAATCTGAGAAAAATACACAAAAAAGTAGGAACATTTGTTTAATACATAAAAAAATAAAATAACCGATTATAATAGAATCAATCGAAATCAAATGCTTTCAAATTGGAAAAAATGTTGTAGTTTTTAATATATTAATTAAACACACATATATAAACAAATTTTAATTGTATAACTTCTAACAATCAAATAATCGATTAATCGAATATTAATCTTATAATACTAAACAAATGTAAGCGATTAATCGTTTACTGTTTAAGAGTCTGATATCAAACAAAAACTTTTTAGTAAAAAAATTGTTATTTTTTAAATGATTAATCACTAACAATTATTGTAAAGTATTATATAAATAAGTGTTAAAGGTATTAAAATTAACGAAAACAACAGAAAAATCGATAATGATAAAAAAATCGATTTATAATTAAAGTGGTTACTTAACTTACGCTTATTTCAGGCTTAATAAAAACTTAAGGTAGAAATTTAAGAGTGCACTGCAATTTTACATGTGAACGCGATTAGTCGTTGTGTGTTTTAATATTGTAACTCGTCTTTTATTATTCCTGAAGATGCCATCCAAAGGATGGGGAAATATTGAAAAACTAAAAATAATAAATAATAAAATTTATTAAAAATCAATTGTGGCCTCGAGCTTGTTTATTAACATAGGATAAAATTTTAATATATTTTATTTAAAGCTTTAACCCAAAAACCGATTAATTGCCTAAATATTTGCTGGGTTATGTCTTAGAAATTTCCCAACAATTATTGATTCTTTATTAAACGTTAAATATTATACATTTAATAATTTAATCGTTATTCACATTTTTGTAAGTGAGTTTGCCAAACAACAAATCTTGTCAAATTTAAGTTTACAATAACAACAACAACAACGAATGAAGGGGAGTTGTTGTAATTAAGTTTTAAAATAACCACAACTTACAAGCGATTTTAAATGTTTTGGGGCCCATAGACGCCTTTATGTCACATATTTGAATATTGTCGTTGTCGTCGTCTGCGTTGTTGTTGTTGTATTGGCCACGCAAAAAAAAGGTGCTAATTGCCGTGTGCAACAACCCCAGTAGTTTCAAAGTTTTATTACAACAAAAACCTACGACCAACAATAACAACAAACAAATATGCATTTAAAACTAAAATGGCAGCAAAAAATAAATATTTATATTTTTTTTTTTGTAAAATAAAACTGATACCGTTTAGCAGGCAGCAGTTTGTATTTTTTTGATCGTCGTTATTAATTTGTAACTTTAGCCATTTGGCCATTAAATCGTAACTGTCACTTAAGACCAACTTGATGACACGCACAACTTTACAATACTTCTTTTTGCAATTTTTTTTAGTGTTGTTGTTCATTTCTTTACAATATATATTTTTTTTAACTTAATTTAGTTCTTTGGCTTTTATTTTATTTGAAATAAAATGTTGAAATTGTATTCGTTCGTATTTGGTAATATAATAAGGACATAACGAGCAACAGATAGATATATTGAAAAAAGAATACTATTTGATTTTATTAGGGAGGTGTAATTTTGAATGTCCAAAAATTAAAGCTAAACTAACAAACTGAGCTACCGAATATTATTAAATATTTTAAATAATTAGTAGAAAGTTCATGTAGTTAAATAAATATAGGGCACCAAAATACTTGGGATTTTATATAGCATGAGTCTTTCTGGGGTGATGAAATATAAATATTAAGGGGGGCAAAGCTGAAGAGTAAAGGGATTAGGATAGTGGATAACCCTTCAATATAGTATGATCGGTGACAGCGATGTATAAGCAGTGACGGACAGGTCAGCGCATGGGAGAAGAGTGTCTCAGAAAACCACGCCTGGAAACGTGTTATTTGAAATTCTGAGTGCCGTTGACGAACAGAACGTCATGGCGAGTTATTTGTACCAAATCGCCAATGCCAAAATACGTAGTTAATGGGTACTGAAACACCAACCAAATCGGTTAATAATTGCTACTAAATTTATTATAAAAGATGAATAAATGTTTAATCCTATAAATTCTTATATTTAATTTAACAGAAAAAGACAAGAATTTGCTAATTTTTATAGTTTGAAAATAAAATAACCGAAAAATAAAAACAGGCTTTTGGTAAAACCAAACAATGGAAAAGCGACGAATAATCGACTTATTCCTTATTTAGTGAACTAAATAACCGACTAATTGATTAATTTTAAGCCAAGAAATTAAAAAATTATATCTCGAAGTAAGTTTTTTTTTAAAAGCAAACCAACTGAATAATCGAATAATCGCTTCATATTATCAATCGAAAAGTATTAAACATATTTATTTTAAAATGAAAAAAAAGATGGAAAAAAATATTTGATAAGCCGGTTAACCGAATAATCGTTCAAAAATGTATAACCAAAAAGCTTTCAAAATTTTGTAAAAACCCAAATCGAATAACCGATTAATCGCCACAAATTTTTGTTATTTATATACCAACAAGTTCTAAAAATTAGAAACATTTGAATTAATAGAATAAAAAAGGTAAAAAAATAATATTTATTGGTAATAAAATTAAATTTGTAATCGATTAATAGTTAAATATCTAGAGCGAGTATAACGAATTGTCATAAATAGCAAAAATAATCATCGAAAATATTATTTATTTTATCTTAAACCCTATTAGGAAGCTATACATATCATATTTAAAAACCTATATCGAGTAACCGATTAATCGCTAAAACTTTTTTATAATAATCGAATAATAGCATATTTTTTTTTTATAAATTAAGTATTAACACAATTGTAGTGACTAAAAATTAATTTTTTTTTAAATATAATAGCGAATAATCGATTATTCGTTTATTGAATATCGTATCATCCCATATTTTAAATTTATACAATTTTAACTTCGCCAGTTCAAAAAAATTTTAGTTGTAAAAAAATTATCACTAAATTATAGAGTAACCGATTAATCGCTAAAAATTTTTTATAATAATCGAATAATAGTATATCTTTTTTTATAAATTAAGAATTAACAAAATTGTAATTTATTTTAAAATAGAGTAGCGAATAACCGATTATTCGTTTATTAAATATTAAAGCATCAAATCTATATTATTTTTTTATTTATAAAATTTTTAGATTTTGTCATGAAATTTATTTTAACTTTGCCAGTTCAAAAAAATTTTAGTGATAAAAAAAATTAAACTTGGCAAAATGCGATTAAAGTTTTTTAAATGTACCCGTATACAAAGATTTAAGAAATCACATTTTGATATAACTTCGGTTCAGTTTCAGATATTGTTCTGATTTTTTTTACATATAAAGAAGCAAATTTTTTATTTATTAAAACTCTGTTAGTTAGTTCATACATTGAAGTTTATAATAGTTTTAATATTAAACCTTAACCGAGTAATCGATTAATCGCTTATACTTATTAAGAAATTAAAGGTTAATTATTCTTGTTTTAATTTAAACAAATAACATAAAAATAAAAAAAATAATTAATAATAAATGAAATGAATAAATGAAACGTAAATATCGATTAATCGGGGTTCTCTTACTTTATATCTGTATTAAATTCACCAATAACAGTTAAAATTCAATTTTTATAGAAAACATTATAGTGAACATTCGAATAAGCGATGATTCGTTAAACGAACATCGAATAACCGTGCGAAACTTTGTTATAAAGTTCTAACATTAAAGTTACAAGTAGGTTTAAAACTTTAACTGAGTAATCTATTAATCGCTTAAACTTATAATTTTTTTTTTTAAATTTAGAACGAATTAAATGAAAATTATTAAAAATAAATTATTTTGTTATGATTAAAGAAAAGAAACGCCGATTATTCGTTAAACGAATAACATAAATATCGAATAATCATTTTTTCTCTTTATCTCTGAATTGATCTCACAAATGAAAGTTTAAATTAAATTTTTATAGAAAACATTAACCGAGTTGATTTATCGCTACATTTATTTAAGCCTTGATCGATTAAAAGTTCACATTTTTACGAAATATTCAAAGGGTAATTAAAAAACATAAAACTTAGTTTTTTCTTCTGAAATTGAATAAAAACCCGAATAACAGTTTTTTTTTTCGTCTGTTAGGACCAGCATTTAGGGGATGACCCTACTAATGCATTGCATTGTATTGGAACTAGGAACATAGGTTATGGGAAGGAAGATAGAGGGAGTAGTGTTTGTGAATATTCGACTTGAACTTATTCATGTTGTAAGTGAGAGGGAAGACTTCAGTAGGAAGGTTATTCCACATACGAACAGTCGGGGGGGGGAAACGAATTCTTGAGGAAAAACGTGTATTACGAGCAAACGTACGGGTTTCGGGAACCACATCCCTAATTTTGTCAGTTAAAATATTTTTGGTCTTTCGGGCCAAATTTCTATAGTTTGAGCTCCCTAATGATTTTCAAAATTTATATAATCTTTTTTGTTATTTTAACCCCACCGTCTAGTCTCTGGGTAAAAAATTTCAATGTAATGACGTCAAATGTCGACGGAAGAATGGGACGGACTGGCGGTAGGTGTTCGTTGAGGAAATATGTGTATGAGTGTGTTTGTATGCATGGTTAAGTGGGAAACTATGACTCTGTTTGATCTGCAGAAGTGGATTGCGTGCAAAAATGTACTACTTAAAGACAACAACAAAATTCAATCTCTACTTTATTTTACAGAAAACAAAATTTCCTTTTATTTTATTTAGGTTTGTTGTTTTTTTTTTGTTTCTTAATTTAAAATTTTAACGGTTTTCTTCAAGTAATTTTTAAAATTATTTTTTCGTTTATGTTTTAGCTAAGCCCTGATTTTCAAGAAGAAGTAAAATTATTCCAAATTAACTTTAATTTACGTTTTAATACTGAAAAAAAAGTTCAGGGTCACATTTACAATTTTTTAGGTTTTTGTATCTTCTTCTTGCTTCGTTTTTCTTAAGAAACGGTGGATTTTCAAAAAGCAGTGAAAAAAAGAAACCCATCTTTCACCCATCATTAAAAATCCATTTAAGCTGTCAATCATAGACAGAGACTGAAAAGAAACTGAACAAAATAAGAAGTATTTGATTTTTTTTCAACAATAATTTTTCTTGGGGTTTCTTTTAGTTTTAAATTGTTTGGAAAAAACATCCTGTCGATGTTTGAAAATTGCTCAGAAATCTTGTTTAACAGACAACTGCCAAAGATTAATTTGATTTTGCTTAAAAGTCGTGTTTGCAGGCGTTTTTTTTAAAGAAATCTTTGATACTTAAGGCTTTAAAGAAGCTTTACAAATTTAAATGAGCCTTTGGATGCCCTACAGTGACCACAATAGTTAGCTAAAATAGGCGATAGGATTGAAAAAATTTAATATTAAAAAAGAATTAAGTAGTTTAAATGTTGCTTAAGCTTTTAAAAGCTTTCTTTTTAAAGCTTTTTGCCAAATTGTTATCCAATAGGCATGAAAAATTTGTGGTTTAAAGTTAATTTTAAAAGAAAGCTGTTAGATATCAAACTTTTTAAAGCTTTTTTTAAGCTACATTTCTAAACTCAATCATTCTCACAAAGGTTGGCATTACATTAAAATTTTTAAATAAAAATTAGTTTTCTGGGTTTTTCATTGCTAAAAGCTTAAATTAAAGAATCAGTTAGTCTTAAGAACTGTTAGTAAAAAGTTAGTTAAAAAGCTTTTGAAAAGTTTTTCTTTAATTTCAGCTTCAGCTTTGAATACGAATGTTTCAGCTTTTCACAATGGAAGCTGTTAAACTTTTTTTAATTTTTGATTAAAAGTCAGTTTTTAAGTTGTTAATTAATTAATGATTTTTGTTTAACATTTTCTCAATTCCATGCTGCAAAATAAGACTCTTAATCATGTGTATAAAGCAATTCAATTAAATAAATAAAAAGCTTTCTAAGAAAACTTTTAAACGAAAACTGTAGTGTAAAAATCAGATAAACTAAAAGCTGTTTTAACTTAAGCTCAATAGCTTTTAAATTAGTGTTGACCGAAAATGACATTTAAAAAGTCAGGAATTTAAGCTTTCTTAAACAATTTTGAAAATGTTGAAAAGCTTTTTTACGTAAGAAAATTATTTTGAAAATATACATATACTTACTTAAAGGCTTATTTAAAATTCATAGTCAAAAGCTTTGTATTCTGCTTGAATACTTTAAGGCTTTCGATCAAAGTAATATTTAGTCGAAATGATATTTAAAGGTTAATTGCTCGATATTTAAAAGTTATTCTTAAACATTTTTTTTATATATTAAAGCTTAATAACATTTACTTTAAAGTTCTCAAGTAACTCTAACACAAAAGCTGCAATTTATGGGAACATAATTTATCTTTTCAAAAAATCTAATAACAATTTACATATTCCTTATTCGTGTGCTTGTAACTTAAATTCTTTTTAGCAGGTAGGGTGAGCCACAATCACTTCTGACATTTACTCTTTTTTTGATATTTAATTCGATTAAAAGTGGCCAAAAACCAATCGTTACTAATTTGTCTGAATACTTCTACCGCAAAGTATGTACTTGTTTCTGAAAACATAAACTTGTACGGGGCCAACAGACAGTGCTGGATCATTTACATAAATTCATTTCGTTTCTTGTCTGGTTACACTTGTTGCACTTTTTGATATCAAAAGAAGGGTCAAACTTCGTATGATCACTATCATCATTAAAGAACAACATTGTGCATCATTTTGAGCAACCAGCACCCTCAATTTTATATTTTTTTTGTTTCAATTTAAATTGAGGTTAAAGCTATTTGTAGGTTTTTCTGTTAGTGTCTGTTGAAAACAAGACCCTTGAATTTTTTTTGTTTTATTTTTTTGGATAAAAGCAATTTTATTTAGTTTTAGCTTAACATCAAATAAATTAAAACAAGATTTTTATCAATTCTTAATGAGATTTTGAAAAAAATGTGGGTGTTCTATTAAAGCAAATTGTTGAAAATTAAACTAAATATTATAAATTTATTTACAAATTATCTAGCAAATTATTAATAATGACTTAATTTTTAAAAAAATTTTAATAATAATAGACCACTTAGCTTTATTACAGCTAAACTATACAGCCCTGCTTTAGCTAAGAGTTGCCATATTTGCCTAGTCTCAGAGTAACAATATTGCATCTCTTCATACAGAGTTTTGTTTACGTTTCTTTATTTTTAGTTAAATATTTTTAGTTCATAAATGTTTTAACAATGTTTTATTAAATTTTTTGTTAGTTTTGTTTATAATTTTATCATTGTTAACCTAAAAATCAAGGTTATCATTCTGTTAATCATTGTAAATTATGACAAATTTTAAATAATGCTAAAATGTACTAAAAAATTAAAAAAAAAAATAAAATATCCACAAAAATTCTTTGCCATTGTAATAATTAGCAAATTATTGCTAATTTTTTTTAAACAAAATCAACAACAAAATAACCTTCACATACAAATGCTCTCATCGAGAAAATTACTACTTGACTTAACAAAAATCAAAACAAAATTAACAAAAAAAAATTCATTTGTTTAACAAAAAATTACTAATAAACTTTTTAAAATTACTCAGTTATTGTTCAAAAAGCTGATTTGGAACTATTTTAATTATTATAATGAGATAATTAGGATTTAAACACGATTAGTTAAAATTAGTTTTAGAGAAACAGGGCCGCTTAAAAAAGTTGACAAAAATTAAAAGATTTTAATTTTTCGAAATCCATTTAATCCTTTTATTAAAAATACTGAATTTTATTGTTTTTTTTAACAAATTTTTTGCTTAAAGAATTTCGAAAATCTCGCCATGTAATTCTTTAATTTAGCTTCTGAACAAATCTAATTTCAAGCAATTTTTTTCTCAAATCTTGGATTAAAAAAATGACCTTTTTTTAAAGTAATAGTAAAGATGGAGAATCTTTTTTTTACTTTTTAATTATCTATCACAGGCTCTTCCGAAACTTTTTAATTTGAAACAAGCTTTGAAATTTTGTGGGGAAAAGCTCAGCTTTCCCAAAAGAGACAGAGCAACTAATGTTCAACCGCCTATGTGAAAATCAAGGGGTGTTTTAATATGAATATTCCGGCAACTGAACGATAAAAAAAAGTGCCTAAGTACCCTATATTTTAATCTTGGCCATATGGTATCTCTTTGGAAAATTTTTGAAAAGAGAAAAAGTACCAAAAGTAAAGGAGCACCAAAACGTACCTGCTCTTCCACATTTTAGGCCTCCAGAAAGTACACTGAAGGTTAATGTAGGCTATAATCTGTATGTATATCAAATTGATCGAAAAGGCAAAAAGTACCAATGTTATCCTGCTTTTACCCCTTAAAAAGTACCAATCCCTTAAAAGTTTCCTATATTTTAATGCCGACCAAATGCAATTCGCCATATCAAATTTATCAAGACAGATAAAAAGTTCCAAAGTACCAATTTTTTCCAGAATTCCCTATTAAGAAGTACCCTGAATTTGAATCTGGGCCATATGCTATCCGTCTCCTAATTTTCATGGAAATCCTTAAAATTCAAACGCTTTAGCCACAAACTGACAAACATACAAACTTTAACATTTATAATATTAGGAAGATTCCAAAAAAAAGTTTACCTTAAAGCTTTTTTCAAATTTTTTCGTTAAAAAAGAAAAGTTTGAGAAGTTTAAATGTTAACGAAAGCTTGTAAAGCTTTGTTTAAAGGGCACAATACACTTATCAAACCCATAAAGCTTTTTTTGAAATTTCCAATCAAATTCGAATCTTTTGCGAGAATAAAATCTTATGCGCGATTAAAAAAAACATTTATGCTTCCGATTTTGTATCTAGAAATTGGTACACTAGCCGTGACTCTTCTGAGGGAGTCTTTTGTGACTTGGATTTTTAAACAATTTTAAAAATTTTATTTAAGAAACTTTTTTACAATTATTTGCGTAAAAAAAGATTTTTTTTTTGTTTTTGTTCTTTAAACAAGTTGCTTTCTAGAACAAATCTTTTAGTAGTATTTTTTGAGCTCACTACTGATTAATACATTTTTGGTCATCTACAGTAGTAGTCTTAAGGGCCAAATACACTTGTCAAATGCTTGTCATGCAGGCGTATTCACTCGTATACGTGTTCTGGACGTAATATTCGCCGTCGTATCTAAATTTTTAAATTTCCATTCAGCATCGTCGGTGTAACACATACAATCACATTTGTAAGGGCTGGTTCACACACGTCAACTTTGCAAATTGGAAAGAAATGGCATTCCTTTTTCACTTCTCTCCTAAAAGCTCAAGACTTGACGTGTGTGAACCAGTACTTACAAGTGTGTTTGTATGTGTGACACCGACGATGTTAAATGGAAATTTAAAAATTTAGATACGACGTGTATTTAGGCCTATAAAAGAATAATTTTGGTGATATTTTCACAAGCAATCTTCCAATTGCTGACTGGAAAATTTCTTATCAGTGAATATTATAGTATTAGTGAAATTGTGATTGTATGTATGACAACGACAACGCTAGATGGAAAATCAAACTATTTAGATTTCAAGGCGAATTCACGTACACGAGTGCATTCTTAAAATCAAACTTGAAATCAAAAGTTTTCAAAAACTGGTTTGCTGATAGCGGCAGTTTTTAAATCAGCTAAAATTAAGCAATAATTATCCATCGAAATTACAATCAAATTATGTAAATGGAAATTTCAATTGATATCGAAACATTAATTGAAAGTTTTGAGGTCGTAAAACAATAGATAAACGGACAATTAAATTGAAATATCACGGGGGCCAAGCTACGTCATTCAACATCGATCGAAATTCGCATTCAAATTGCATTTTCATTGATACCGAATGCTGTAATACGGTCACAGATTTTTGAGTTAGAAATTCAAGAAAAAATTTTGCCAAATTAATTTTATATAAATTTCAAAACTTTTAAAGTAAATTTGTAAAAAAAAACAACAACAGAAATCACAAAAGTATAAATGCTTTGCCTTGTTTGTAACACTCTCTGCACTTTTACTTTAAGGTCCCTTTAACTCTAACACATCATCTCATTGCATTCTTTTTTACAATGGAGCATCCTCTTAAAAGGGTTAACGACATAAACTCTCTTTGAGTCATAACGGTTTTTGATAATTGTTTTTGTTTTTTCGCATACCGTCGCCATTATTGTTTACAATAGTAAAATAATGCGATTAATAAAGAAAACAAATGTGTTTTTGAAATATTTTTGTTAGCCATGTTTGTTTTTAGATAAAAAAAATAGTTTTTATATTAAAAAAAAAGAAAATAAACTAAAAAAACTTTTTTAAAAATATGAATGAATATAAATATTTTAAGCATCCGGTATATTTTTCTCCAAAATTTTTTATTGCTGCCTGTAGTTACAACCAATAATTATTAATTTTTTTTATACCTACCTAACATTATCAAACAAAAAATGACGCCTGATGGTTTTTTTCGGCCAAGTTATAGGTATGTCCGTCTGTTGGTCTTTTCTGTCTAAAATGTCAATCAAAAAATGTTTTTTTGTTTTATAAAAGACAACCCGCTTATTTCTGATAATTTTTTTTATATTTGATGATATTTTTTATAGATGAATTGGAAATTAACTTGTTTGTTTTAGAGTTAGTTGGTAGGAAAAATTTTGTGAATGAATTTTTTCTGTTTTGTTTCAATATTTTTTTTTGGCTTTAAAAAGGTCATTGATTTCTTTTTAATTATAAAGACCGATTTTTTGTCTATTAATTTTAAAGTGATTATAATGAAATTTTTTATTTATTGAAATTTTTAAATTGATGTAATTTTTGAAGTTAAACTTATTTTAACAAATTTTTCGTTTTAAAAGTAAATATTAAAACAAAGGTTTAATTTTAACAAAAATTATATTGAAAAAGTGTAAAAAATGGATAATTTGAAAATTTTCTAAATGAAAATTTTGAAAAAAAAAGAAAAACTACCTATATAATTAAAAAGTAATCATTTTCCCGCTGCATTAAAACTAGAGGTCCACACCACGCGTTCCACGCCTTTTCACTGCCTACGCAGCTGTCAAAATAGTGGAGTCTGTGTAAAATATGTAACAACTTACATGCAAAAAACCGTTGGATGCCGTGAGGCGTTGAATGCGAAAAGTAGGTTTGCTTTATACTTTTGTAAGCCTCACAAGCAGCGTTCGAAGAAATCAGCTGATTTTAAAAAATTGAAATTTTATTTTTACTTGTGGTGATGCCGCATAAAAAGCAATTGCACGTAACTTGAAAAGAAGAACGCAAGTAAGCATCTAATATTTAATTTAGAAAAAAAGAAAATAAGAATAAATGATTTTAAAATTCCAAATATAAAAAAATGCTCTGAAATTTTCCGTATCAAAAACTGTTATGAAAAAATTCTCTTTGGATTTAAAGCTATGAAATCCGTGCAATTTAATACATGATGGAGCCACACGAAGAAAGATTGGAAAACTTTTATTTACGGCTATAGTTACAATACAATTTACATGGGAATTTCGATCGATATTCATAGCCGTAACTTGGTCCCAACCATGATGTCACTCAAATCGTAATTTACCTCCTTCATCCTAGCAAGTGAGACTTGACTCGATAGAGACAACTAGGTAAGCATATACTGGGCGACCTATCGAAAGTATCAACGCTCAGCTTAAGTAGCCTGATCATAATTTTGAACACGACAGGCTGGATCTAGTAACTTAAATAACTAATGCTTAGTCTTTTTTTACGGATAGCCACGTTAAACAACTAGCAACCAAATTAAATTAAAATAACAAAAAAAAAAAAAACTTATTTAAATAAAAATAACTTATTAAAAATTGTAATTGTTACTGTGCACTGTAAGCTTTTGATTGTTAGTGTTACAGTGCACAGCAACAATAAAACTTTTTAATTCGTTTTTTATTTAAATAAGTAGGTATGGTTTTATTGTTATTTATTATATAGTGTTTGGTGCTTTTCGAATTATGTATTTATAAACAATAAATTTGTGTATATATTTTTTAATTTGATCCCCTGAATATGAGCAACAGAATTGCCTTGAAAAATAGGGTACAATTCATATGTAGATACCTACAAAAAAATATTTAAAATTAAAATTATTTTTTATATTTATAACTAATAACCTAAATTTATAATTAATAAACCGCAACAACAAAAAAAGTCAATACGTTAAGTTTTTGTTATTTTAATAGTACACGGAAATAATCAATTACTAAATCACCAGAAAATATGACTTGAACCAAGAAAATTTTGCATGATTCTCCAATGAGCCAAAAATTACTTATTCTTAATTGTGTGGCTTGGTTAAAGCATGTTTTTTTATTTTAAAAAAGTTTGCCAAATACAACTAAATAAGTTAAAATCGTGAAATTATTTTTGGATTTTCTTGTTTTAAGAAACGAAATTGATTACTTTAGAAAATAAACTTTCTTGCGTACCTATATTCTCTCCTTATAGGTATTCAGTGGCAAAAAAAGTGCTTAAGCTAATTTTTAGTTAATAACACCTTTTAGATCTTCGCGTTCATAAGTATACATGGGCAAAGTTTCAACTATTTTGGCCGATTTTTTTTAGTAAGTTACAGCAAAATTACTTTTTGCATAACTTCTTTTCAACGTGCAACAACATTTGGTATAAAGCTTCGTTCACAATAGGCAGCAACATTTTCACTGGTGTTCACAATAGGGCAACAATTTTTTTCGGGACCACACACATTTCAAATAAAGAAACCGTTTGCAAATTTTCATTCAAAACTAAATAAAATTATAAAAAACGTCAGAAACAATTTCATACAAAATGTTGCTGTTTTTAAAAAAACTTTAGTAACATTTTTGTTTGAAAAATTGGGAAGAAATAAGATAGAAGAAAAAACGAAATTGTTGCTCTGTTTGTGAACGAAGCTTAAAAACTTAAGTTTACTTTAAATCTGTGACATAAGGAATATTTAGGAATAAAAACAAAACCATAATCGCAGAAAAGAGATAATTATAATAGACTGGGAGTAAATTTTCAAAAATCACTTTTAAAGTTTAAAATTGCTTTCCTACCCACAAAACTATAAAAAAAAAATAGACTAACTGCCTGTTTTTCAAAATAAAATAAAAATTTTCGCCAGGGAATTTAGGTATATTGAAACAACAATAAATAAACTCAAATTTGTTTTCAATATTAAATTTCTAAGCGAAAATTTTCATTTTAGTTTGCAAAACTGGTAGTTAAGCACTTTTTCCGTGTTGCCACAGATTTAAAAAAAATATAAATAATTTCTTTTGGTTGTTATTAAAGTTCACCAATTGTTTTTTAATTCTTTCTCTAATAAAAGTTAAAGATTTTTGGTTTCTTTTTTTTTAAAAATTTTTGTCTATTCACTGTAAATTTATTTTTCTAAAACTAGGTATGTTTTTTTAATTTCTTTAAAATATCGTTTATTTTAACAAATTTTTTTTTATTAAATAACTTTAGACTAGCTTTTTAACTTTAACATAAACCATATTGTCCTCAAATAAAAATTTCTTAACAATATTTCATTTTTACTTTACGGCATTTAAATTAACGTTTATTTATCCATAGAAAATATGAAATAAAAAATAAAACTCCTCCCTTAACAAAATATCAACAACCACTTTATTATTACTCACACATAATGCTAACTTTCATGTCTGTAATTATGTGTTAGAAAGAGATAACAATAGTGCATAAAAAGTGTAAAAAATTCATTCAAATATGGCGATGTTTCACATGCCAGACTGTTTCTCTGCAACGAACCAAAAAGAAATTCTTGTGTTACTCTCTTTTCAAGAATTGAGAGTAAAAAAACAAAGTCAATTGGAAGTATTTTCTACAAAATCGTAAATAACTCATTAAAAGGCTTAAGAAGGAGTCAGTTTTTTGTTTTGAATTGAGTTATTTATTGAAAATATAGAATTCATTAACTCATAATTTATATTAAAGGTTTTAAAACAGAATTTTTTTAAAGTTTGAGGTTATTTAATATAAATATTTTCAATAGAATTGCTTTTTTATTTCTAAAACTGTTTACTTTTTATTCTATACTAAAATTTGACCTATTGATCTATTATTTATCAATTGTTGTTGTTTTATTTATCAATTCAAGGCCATTTTGAAGTCAGAATTTACGTGAAGTGTTCGTTTTTATGTTTTTATTGCTAGTTTAATACCGTTAATACTTTTTAACATGTGTGTTAATGTGTTTGTGTACCTTAATTTTCCATGATAATTCTCTTGAGAAGACATAGGTATTTTTTGTATTTTCTAAAAATAAAAGTCAAACCACATAATTGTTTTGTTTAAAGAAAATAAAAAAAAAATTAAAAAGAAAACAAAAACTGAAACTGAAAATTGAAAACACGCAAATTTGCGTTTAACTTTAACTTCTTAAGAAATTCATACATATAATTACAAGATACCTACCTACTGGGTATATAAAAATTATACATAAAAATGTGTTACAAATAAATAAAAAGTACCTACCTATAAAGAAAAGAAAATAGTAATTTATATTAATTTAATATTAATTATATAGAAAAAATTAAGGCTTAATAAAACATACAAGGTTTCTAGGAATAGAAAAAAAAAATTGTCTCTCTTAATCAAGAAAGCAGACAGATCGCACAAAAAAAGCCACATTTTCTTATAAAAGATTGATTTATGTTCGCTAAATGGTAAATTACACTACCTCACAAGTCTCATTTATGTTGAGGAAAATACAACACTGTCATGATAAGTTGTTATGTATTGTGCTATGAAGAATTAGATCAGATGTGCATTTTCGCTGACATTTCAAAAAACGTCGTTTGGAATATACCTACCAAGGCCTATCCAATAGGTCCGTTTACTTCTACAACAATACAGCAACACAAAAAACAACAGGCATTTTGCTTGTGTAAAATTCCCCGCCGTTGTCAAAATCTTACTACTACATAGGCGAAACAAAAGGAATAATGTGTTTTGTGTGCATGTATGTGTTGCAAAAAACAAAAAACGTAATCAAAAATAGGTATACATGTATAAGGAAAATGTAAACAACTTTTGACATCGTTGAGGAATAAACCAAATTAACATCTGGCTTCTTGCGCAGACCTATTGGATAGACCTTGGAATATACATACATTTTTTTTTCAAAACACATTGCCTTCACACTATCACACTTTTACAAAAATTTTGAGTTATTAACTTGTAAAAATACAACGTAGCTATAATAGTGT
The DNA here is from genome assembly GCA_949318255.1 of Pollenia labialis. Lineage (NCBI taxonomy): Eukaryota > Metazoa > Arthropoda > Insecta > Diptera > Polleniidae > Pollenia > Pollenia labialis. Next base: position 13,137,006 of record OX439139.1, read on the forward strand.
AAACTAGCCTAAAGTAGCATAGACAAAAACCCTCAAAATTTTGGAAATAAATCGTGTTGAGTGACGAATAGTTATTCAATGCATTTGGAAATGATAGAAGACAATTTGTTAGCTGTCTACCTTTGCAGTAGTTCATCAGTAGGGCGTCGAATTTAATGCATTTATTATTGCAATATAAGCGCATAAAACATGCTTAAAAAAAATTAAAAATATGCCTTATGCAAAAAATAATAAAATGTTTAACTTCTTCTGATTTGTGCGATGTGTTAAGGACCAAATAATCTACATAAGCGGTTTGAAAATAGCAAAAAGATGTTTGTGTGAATATTAACAACTTTTAATATTTAAAATACAACACTTTTTTCATATGTTTGTTTAAGTGTTTGAGTGGTTTATTTGACCCTTTAGTAATCATTTACCGATATCTGCTAAGACCAGTATTCTCTATCATATACAATCATATGCTTTATTCACACGATATCTGAACGAATTCTTTTCGACCTAAAAAACATACTATCACACAAAAAATATAGAAAGTCTGCTTAACCAAAAAATGCAACCTTGATCGCAAAGAATCTATTAGTTTATAAAAATATCGTAAACATTTGCAAATCAAAGAGACTTGTCAAAAAGATATGTCACTCAATTCAGTTTTTAAGGTCACGCTCATACCTTTTTGAGTACACATGACTTTTTTTTTTTTGACAAATCGTCAAACTAAATAGGATAGTGAAACTTAATTAGGATTTGTTTCGTGGCGAATTAACACCAAGTTACCTAATCTTGCTACGTAAGCAACAGCTGATAACTAACCTTGTGTCAAAATGGTATACCGTTCTGGTGCTTCTGGGGAATCTTTACTGAATTCTAGAATATTCGCTTAAAATTATGAAATTTAAAATTTTTTTTAAGTTGTTATATTTCAAACCACAAGCAATTTAAAATTAAAAACAAAATGAAGTATTTGTTTGAATTTTTGCCAAAACGTTAAAATATTTTACAGTGCTGTAAACGTTTTCAAAATTAGACCACCTTGTATGAATTCGCCCTGATTTGTTTGTTGTGCGTGGAGATATGTTACGGCACAATTACGCGCACAAGTCACTCGTTTGTGGGCAGCAATATTTGATTAATACAAACTTGCCAGACTGTTTAATTATTTTAAACTTTTTGTAAATACCTACACAGAAAAAAATAAAAATTGTTTTCAATTAAAAAATTTGTGATATTATTTTATTATGTATTGAATTGAAAATCTGTTTATTTTTATATCAATTATAAAGATTTTTCTTAATAAAATCAAAATTAGACCTCAATTTTCGAAAATGTTGCTATTTTTTCTATATAAAGAGTTGCCAGATGATTAAAACAATATGAACCTTAAACTTTTATGTTCATATTTCAAAATAATTTTTTTAGTTAACAAAATTTTCTCAACTTTTTATATTGTGCTACAAAAATATAATAAAAAAATTATGTTTCCAATTTTTTTCTTTTCTTACTAACCTCCTTATACCCTTGAATGGGAATGAGCTTTTTCACAGATGTGTACTTCGGGGCGGAAAGCTCTTTGACTGCTATTCAGTTCGGGAATGGCCAGAAGGTAATCATTTATTGTAATTCCCTAGCAGCTCACTATATCAGGTCTCTGATTAAGTACTCCCGGGAAGTGCCACCTTTACAACTGTCTAATGGTAGCTAAAGTGATTGGATGACCCTGCCTATAAAAAAAAACGTTAACAAATACTATATCCCCCTAATGACGACTTTTGGCTGCAAACAACGGTTTATGATTGGGTACCTGGAACGAAAGAACTCTGTCTGATTCATCGAGAATCGAGCAAATTTGTAAATGTGCAAATTTATTTATATTTAATGCAACTCAATTACTTGTACTATATATGAATAAATAAAGGGCACATTTATATTTAAATACCCCTGAATTATTTGACAAACAATATTTTATATTCCAATTATTTGCATTATTGTAGTCATATTATTTAATACTACTCAGTTTTTAATGTTTTTTTTTTTAGAAATTTTATGACGAAGCCACAAAAAGTGTCTGCGTTTTTTGCCTGTATCGCCATAAATCATTTACATAAATTACCACTTTGTTATTAACAACTATAAAAGGTAATAAATTAAAAAAAAACATATACATTTTTTTTAGCGAAACATAATATTTGAACAATTTTTCAACGAAATTAACAAAAAGTGTCATCATTTAATGTCTGTGAATGTGTAAAAAACGTTTGAAAAATTTGCTCTAATGGGGTGCTTTTAAATGACTTTTTATACTCTTAGCTATTTAAAACTAATGACAGTTTTAAATATGCAATGATTTTTTAAATTGGAAGGAAATAAAGTTAGCTGGGCTTGCAAAATGATAAAAAATATCAAAAATACCTCAAATTTTTTAGTTTAAGGTTATAAAAATTGGATGTGATTAAGATTTTATGAATTTTAAATTCTAAATTAGATTAAAAACAATTAATTTTATTAATGAAAATAACAAGATTTCAATATACATATTAGAATTTTCTTCATAATTTGCCTTGATGCATTTGAAATTGAAACAATTTATTTTTATTTTAAGTTAATGTACAAAATATATGTATATATATATATATATATATATATATGTATGTATGTATATATGTACATATAAAGGGCTTATTGTTTTTGCATAAAAATAAGAAACCCGAATTGGAAAACTGGGTTAACGAGTTTTTCGTATTGATTATAACCATCCCAACATCCGCTCAAAAGATTCAAGATTTTTTCCTAACGAACTGTCGCACTGCGCTTACTTCTTGATATTAATGACCAGTATGCTTTAGAAAATTGTACAGCCTGGCCCGCGATATCGATACACAACTTAAGACCCCTTTCAGACTCGGCCAGGTAGTTGCGCAAGTAACTTGCCGAGTACAACAAAGTCTGTACTAAATATTTTTTTCCTTACCACGACCTTACCGCTGACGTCTACAAACCAAGAGTTGCGCAAGAGACTTTCGCAAGTAACTTGCCGAGTGTGAAAGGGGTCTAAGTGAGTGCGATAACAAGTCTCTTATTATCGTTCTCTTATACCCCTGACAGACATATAGTTTACATACCATGGTATGTATACTACGGTTTTATATACTATTTTATATGGGCAGACTTGTAGTACGTTAGATACCACATTTATACTACGTACATTTTCGTAGTATATAAACCAGGAATATACCACTTTGTTTCATGGTTTAGTTGTAATTTAGGTTGACACACATGTAGTATACCATGCTAGTATAGTATACAAATCCTATGTCTGTCAGGGGTATTAAGCGGCCCACTAACTATCGACTTGTCGGTCGACAGGTTTTACGCTTCTAACATGATCCATTTATTTTTTGTCAAATGACATTTTTGCCACATCAACAATTCCACAAATAAACCGCTAGTTTGAAAATAAAAATCGGCAAAACATATAAATTAAACCATAAAAGCACAAAATTTTGTCAAAATTATGTTATCTCTAATGTAGACAGCAATTTTTTTGTGCATTATTATTGCCGGCAATTTATGTTGTCATAATTGTTAGTCCATTTTTGTTGACAATTATTGCTAACTTAAAACGTCAAATTTGGTTGTCAATTGAAAAAAAGAAGCAAAAAATGAAAAAAAAAAATAGAAGAAAATTGTGAGGGGAAAAAATAAAGTTTGTGAATTTGTACCAAATTATAATTGTAGTAAAAGAATTAAATTAAAGAATAAGAAAAACAATAAAATAAAATTGCAAAAATTATTTTTATTAATATAATTTTTTTCTTATTCGATCTTTATTATTTAAATTTATATTAATTTGTTTAAGCTTGAGTTCTTTTTTTTTATAAAAATGTAAATTTTATTTTAACAAAAAAAAAAATAAATTTAATATTAAAAAATAATATTGAAAAATTTCCAATTCTTACTGTTTTTTTAAAAATTTTTTAATATTAAAATTTTAAAAGTCAATTTAAAAAATAGAAAATTAAGTTTGGATTGTATCATTATAAATGTTTTACAGCCAAAACAATTTCTTTCTATTTAATTTAAATAAAATGTGTGCGCCTAGTTTTGCGTATCTCTGTACTTTAAAGTTCTCTCGCAATACATATGTAAAAGCAGGACTACATATGCAAAACATTTTTGAGCACCCCTGGTGTAGACCTAGAGTAAAGGAGCGTATTTATTATGGATATCTGGATTCACACTATCAAAGTTTTCTTTCAGAAAATCGCTGTTAGTTGACGAGAGGACAGAGAAAAATTGCATGTTCTCTTTTCCTTTTACCAATAACTTAAGACTTTCTAAATGAAAACTGTCATGGTCTGAAATATGCCAGATGAAATTGTAATGTTTAAAGAAATGAGTTTTTACAAAATTCTCGATTATTCTTGAAAAACTGGTAAATGAAAACTGGTAAATTTCATAATTATTTACGCTGTTTTAAGGTTTTACCATTTTTTTTTTTGTGAAATATGTAATTTATTCTGAAAAGTCAAACTCTAAACTTTAATTTGTTTTCTCTTATTTTTAAATTTAAAAAAAATTCTATATTGAAACTGAATTTTCTGAAAAAACCAAAATATTTTCCATTTATAAAAAAATATGCAATTAATCTTAACAAAGCTGTCAGATGGTAAAAAAAGTCTAAGCTTTAATCTTCTTAATTTTAAAATGTCTCTATTTTACACAAACTTTTCTGGCAAAAAAGAATACATATTTCATATAATTTTTGTCCGTATTCTGAAAAATGACTGAAAAAGCTTAAATTTAGATCTTTAAAGTTAATTTGTTAATAAAGTTATCAGCATTTTAAAATCTTTGCATTTTTTTCAAAAAAGAAATCTCAAATTTACTTAACAACAATTATTTTCTGTATTTAACCTTACAATTTTAAAAGCTTATGATTAACCCTACCATGAGTTTTGTTACCACTTTTTTTTTGTAAAAATACTTGCCTAAAGGTGTATACTCTGCATTGTTTGGTTTTGGTTTTTGTAAAAAATAAAACTATTAATTGTCTCTAAAGTGGTATAATAAACAAACACACAAAAAGTATTTTGATTGTTGTGTCCCCGTATGTAATTTAAATTTAATGTTCAGTGATGTCAATTAAATGTAATTATTATGTTTACGTTAGATAAAACAACAGCGTAAATACAAATCCAAAATAAAATTTTTTGTTAAAGTTTTTTATGAATTCCCTGTTCTTTTTATTTACTCATGTTTTGTTAAAAACAAAAGGGCCACACAGTTTGTGGAAATAAGGATATTAAGTAAATACCTACCTAAAATACTTTGAAAACAAATACCTATTTTATATAAAAACTATTTTGTTGTAGATTTTTTTAAAGCTTTTAAACATATGTATATTTATATTACTATTAAGCTAAATAGTTGCTATAAAACAGTATTTTAAGGTTTTTACATTTTTATTATTGTTCAACCATATTGTTTTTTTCGGTTATGTGTTTTTTTTATACCTAGAGTTTTTTTTTATTATTGTTTTGCTATAGATACCTACTGTTATTTAGAGTTTTTATTGCTATTTATTTGGGTAGAAACAATAATAAACAACAATGGCGCTTTTTTATTGTCACAGCAAGCACTTACATATCACACACATTCAAACGAGCAATTACATGAATTGGTTTTTGTGGTTGTTTCGTTCTCACAAAGGCTCTCTATTATAAGTGGCAATTGCTGTTGTTGTGGTTTGTTTGTTAAATGTAAACAATGGCAAAGGTGTATATTTTTGGAAGTATGTGTATGTATGTACTTAATTACGGTAAATAGATAGATACATTATAGAAAGTTACTTCGAACCCAAAAACTTAGAATTTTGTTAATATTAAAATAAATTGGTTAATAAAATTAACAAATAGGTAGAATCTGGGAATTTATTTCTCATGGTGAGTAATATTTTATTTCGATCACTGTATGTAGGTATTATTCGAATGTGTATTCTAAGTCAAATTACAATCCTTAAAAGCTTTTATACTTTAATAGGTACATAGTCGTATTCCTTCAATATTTTCCCGGAATATTTTCTATGCACTATCAGAATGTTCGTTTGTACATTTCTGTTACGAGGCTAACTTTAGCTATCCTTTGGCTAGCAATGAAGTAAATTTTAAGGAACATTTATAGGTACAACAATTAGATACCAGCAGAATGTAATTAATTTTCTGGCTTTTGAGGATTGTAATTTGACTTAGAATAAACATACCTACGAATAACATGAAAATATTAATAAAATTAAGAAAATTATATTTGTTAGGTTCCTAGGTATTTCTTTTTAATCTATGTATATTGTTATTTAGGTACTACCTATATAAAATTTTAACGTTACCGACTGAATTATCATCGAACAACCTAAACGCCTTAAGCTAAAAAGTTAAAATTTGGAACGGAGGTTGGTTGTTGTCTCGCTAAATAGTAACAGTAAGACGATATTTTTGGATATTCGAATGTTTGTGTGGTAAAAAAAAAGAATAAGTACGTGTAAATTTGTTGACATCATAGGTACCCCTTTACTAAAAGGGATACAAATAAAATTTAATACTTTTCGTTTGTGATTTAAAAACTAAGCAGACAGGTGTCTGGTAGTTTTTTTGAAACACAACCCTTTTGGGAAGTAAACGTACAAAACATGTATTTTGGAACTTTTTTGTCACCCAATCTATCTTTTAAACCAAAAAAGATAGAAATATAAATTATACCCCATGCGTAACTTATCTAAAAAAATACAAATATAAATGGTACTTTTCCGAAAATCGAACGTTTAAGGGGGGAAAATCGTATCTTTTTTTGCTACTATTTTTTACAAAACATTTCGTCTATTCTTTGATTATGAGATCTTACTACAATATTGAAAGTTTTGATAATTCAAATAATACGGGATATTATATTTCATTTTTCTTAGCTGTTCCGTTCTACACATGTTACTTCATGAATTTTCTACAATATTGAACTGAGAAAAACAAAATTTTAGGTGAACCTATAAGATGGTACTTTTTTTGTTAAAACCTAGAAACACAAGCTTTGACATATAAATATGTCCCCGAAAGAAAGGGAGACGCTAACAAAGTATTCTAGTAAAATATAAACTGAACAAAAAAAAGAGAAAATCTCAGAAAACCTTTAGAACAGCAAAACGAAAGTGCATACGAGTTTAAAGTTTAAAATGGAACCCTAACTTGACCGGGGCTATAAATAAATATCTTCCTTCCAAAGAGCATGTAGTAGAAAATGTTTCATTGAAGTTTTATTGTTGAGTTGTTCCAGTAAAATTCTTTCAAGTATAACATCTGGGAAATTCTAAAAAATAAAAATAGTACAAATTGGCAAACAAGCAGGTAATGTGGCAAAAGCTTCAAGATGCTTGATCCTCAATTTCCCCGGATACCTGCGCTAATTTTTTTTATATTATTTATGAAAAACTCCATAATAATTTTGAAAACTATTAAAAATGTTATGTGTCGCTTTATTTTTCCGACACTGTATTTATTAAGAAATTTCAAATTTAACTTAATTCCTTAGGCCCAGGCCCACGATGTCGACAAGAACATTTCTTTCGTATATTTGTATTGAAAACAAAAACAAATTTAAGTTTTCTATTCTTTATTATTGTTATTTTAAGAAATGTTATTGTCGACATCTTATAATTTTTTTTGTTATTTCTCTTAGCCAGACATGTTTTTTTTTTTGTTTGGTTAAAGTAATTTAATATTTATTTAATTCCTAAAAACCGAATTAAATGCAATAAATTATAAAGTCTAATCTTTTAATGAAAAAATGCAAACAGAAACAAAATAAATTTAAACTGGCATACAAACAAGACTTTTTATTAAAAAAAAACTCTCATAATTTTTAATAATAATGGATTTTTAAATTTAATTTGTGTTATAAAACAATAAAAATTATTAAATATGATTTTTGAGTTTAAATAAAGTTTTAGGTTTTAGTTTTTATAACAAACTTTTACTGCGGTATTCATAAAAAATAATTTAGATTCAAAACGTATTTTAAATCTCAATATTCCAGCAAATATTCCTTAAAATAGATTTCCAACTTAATTTATTTTTTTTTATGAATACAGCAGTAAAAGTTTTATAAAAGAAACAAAAAACTTTAATGTCTAACTAAGTTTTTGAAAATTATTTTTAATTAAAACTTTAAAAGAAGGACACCAAAACCAAACACTTAATCATTAAAGTTTAGAAGCAAAACAAAACTAAATTTGAAAAATAAAAGAATTTTAAATAAAGCGGGAAAATTTATTGAATGAAAATTCTTAAGCAAAAACCACCTTATTTCTATTGCTTTATATTTTATTGTTCTAAGCAATAAAAAAATAGAAATAAAGTAAACAAAATAAAAAAAATGGTTGCAAGCAAAATTAACGAATTAATGCAGTTGTAAAGTAGAACTTACGGAAATTTTTAAAAGTCATGTGAAAAATTTAGACGCTTTTTATTTTCGTTTGAAGTAGTTATACACTGAAAAAAGCAGTAAGATAAAGTTTTCTAACGTTATTAGGAAGGAAAAAAATGGAAAAAAGCAAACAAATTTATAATCACTTGGAAAATAGATTAAAAAAAAAAACATAAAAGTTTTGTAAAAATCTAAAAACCCAAAAGAGGCTAAATAAAAAACTTGTAAATCGCAAATTTTAAAGACGGAATGAAATTTGTGACATTTTTACTTGGGGAACAGACAGGACTTTTAAATTTTATTGGCAGAGGGTGTAGAATGCCTTGTAAGGTGTACACTTCTCTTCCAATTTCCTTAAGCACTTAGTGAAGTAAAGGGCCTCTCTATTCGATTTTATTGAAAAAGTTTCAGGATACAAATTATGAGTAAAATTTTTACTCTTTATTAAGGTTTCAATTGCAGGTATATTCATTTTTAATCATGCACTCTGCAATCTTTGATCGTATCTTCAGTATAAGCATTTTGAATAACACGGTTCACTATAAGGACCTACAAATTCCTACAAATGCGATTCAGCTATTCATTAACAGGTCTCAAAAACACTGTATGGTGTCGGTTCCGGCTTAAACTCCGAGCAGCTGAACTGGAAAATTCTTCCTATAAGGCTGCCGGTCCACTGCAGTGTTATACAGGCCGAGATTATGGCGATCTACAAAGCCGCGAGACACTTCCGGTATGGTGAAATATCTGGCAGGGGTATTTACATTATCATATCGAGAATTGTAAAAGACTGTCGGATGTCTCTGAAGGAGATAGCGAGACATTCTGTGGTTACCCTTAAATGGGTCCCCGGATACAGGGACATACATCGGAACTGTATGGCTGACTCGTTGACGCGTTCAGGCAACACTTTGAAGCTAAACGGTTAAAAATATGATAAAGGTGTTTCACTTGCAAAGAGTAAGCAACTTATTGTACACAAGTTTTATCTTATTGTCAGTCAGAGTTGTGGGGAAACTAGGAAAATCTAGCCCATCATAGATGGAAAAAGGACTCGACGGACATTACAGTTGTCCATACATCATTTCAGGAACTTAATTGCGGTTATAACTGGCACGCCCAAAGGCTAGGGCGCTTTTACAATGATCTATGTAGAAGTTGCGACGGCGAGGAGGAGCAAGATTCAACAGAACTTCTTCTCTGTTACTGTCCGGCACCCTTGGGAACAAAACTTGACTCTCTGCTGATATTGACTTGACTATTATCCACTAGAGATGAGCGATCCCGTGATTTTTAAGGAACATCGTGATTAGTGAACGTGATTTTAAAATCACTGTTATTTAAAACTGTGATTGTGATCACAACTTTTATTTTTGTTCTAGGATATTTGAAAATTTTTTGTTATGGAGTTTGACAAAGAAATAAGGCAACAAAAACGATCACCTGTTTAGTTGGACATACTTGAACAAATAAACATTGGCTGTAAAAAAAATTCTAAAAAGGAAGAAGAGAGAACAAAAGAAAAAATAGCAACAATTACATTCATGAGAGCAAAAAACGCTATTACCCACACAAACAGTGAAATATCATAAATTTGTGTATGAAACAAAATAAGAAAATAACAACTTAGCAAGTACCTGTTACTTAACAGATTTGGTCACAACTGTGATTCGTGAATTTTCAGTAACAGTGATTAAATCACAGGTACGGAAATATCGCTCATCTCTATTATCCACCCATGTTAGATGGTGAAACATGGTAACACATTGGAAACTAATTAATGGTCCCACGTTGGCTGTGCTTGATTGTGGCTGCAAATGGAATCTAATCTTATCTATGTGTTCTGCACCTCCAAATCAGAAGTGTATGCTTCCAGAGCTAAATCCACCTATTTACCGCTAAAATGAGACGACCACACTTGAAGACTAAATCAGCCCAATAATGAATAAAAATCCCTCGGAAGGTTTTTCTCTTCTCTAATTTTTCTATTCAAAAACAAATTTTGAATTTTTTTTATGTTTTTAATGTGAGTTAAACAAACAAATTTTGCGCTTGTAATCTAAATCGCTTAAATAGGTATGCCGCATTTTGCACTCTGAAATTAATATTTTTCGCCGTGTAAACATTTTTTTTTTTAAATATTTTAAATGGCTTTTATGCCATCTCAACGAATTAGAGCAGACGAATGTATTTTAAAAAGAAAAACAAATAAAATTTTAACAAATATAAAAATTTAAATAACAGAAAAATTGCATGAATTCATTCATTTGCGCTAAAAAAAACAATAAAAATAATGTTTTAGTTTTAATTTGTTTAAGAAAATGAAAAATAAAAACAATTACAAGAACACCAACTTTGTTTTTAAAAAATTTATTCATCGAAATATATTTCATTGCTGTTTGTAGTTAAGGAACTTTTTTTCCTCCAAATTAAAGCCATAATTCATAAATGATTTATTAAATGAGCTTTAAAAGCATAATAAAACCACAAAAAGAGTGAGCAAAAAAAAATAAGTTTAATTTAATATTTTTTTTTATATAAAAAATTTAGCAAAAAAGAATAGCAATTTTTTTAAGAGTTTTTTTTTGTTGTTAAATGTGTCTTAAACATTAATTTTTTTTTTATTTAAATTTTCTTACAATCTATATTTATATTATCCCGAAATGTCGACAATATAACGTTGACGACGACGATGACGACGATTCGTCGACAACATTAGCATATCGGTGCACGCACGCATTACTTCTCTTAAGTTGGCTACACTTATTGCCCTGTATGTGTTTTTATGTGAAATAACCCAACTAACACGGTGGGTGCTTTGATTTCAAATTGAAAATGATATGAAATTAAATGACAAACGTTTGATTATAATTTGAAAATCATAGCAATCTCAACAAAAAGGGAATTTATTTCTAAATTGAGAAATGCATTTATTTTTAACTTAATGTGGTACTTATTAGAATGTGGAACATAATTGAAAAATATATTTATTTTAAATTTAACTTCATTCTTTATTTAAACATTTGGCACCATAGCTAAACGATGAAACAGTGTTCTTTCCGTCTTCAAATTCTTGGAAAGACGAAAAACTTGGCCCCTTTTTATTTAGAGGATTGTTATTGCGTAGCACCGCGATCGTACAGCAAACTTATATTTTCTTCACTTTCCAGTTTTTTTTAATTTGCATTCTTACTTTTTGTAATTAATTTTTTACTTACAAATAATTATTCTACAAAAAATGAAAATTAAATTTGATGAACTTAAGCCTGATTAAAAATGTCACAATTTATTTAAAAAAATGCAATTTGGTGTTTGTTTCTTAAAAATGCTTTGCTCTCTAAAAGGGCAGCGTGTTTTATTCTAAAAAAATTCACCCTTGAATGTCATAAGCCATTGCACTTTACGCACCGTATAAATCGAGAGTGCTGATAATGCCCTGTAAAAAGATATCTTCTGTTTATATAAAGGGTTGCCAGACGAAGTTGGGAAAAAATCGTCTCTAATCAGAACAGTAAAAATTTAAAATTTTTAAATTTTCAATTTTAGTTATTTTTTCTATTATTTTATAGTAAAAACAAAAGAAAGCATTACATTGTTAATGGTAGGCTGTCAGTGATATAAAATCTTAATGGGTTCGGTGTTATAAAATTATTTTAGAAAAAAACGCCAAATCAAGAAATCGTAAAAACTTGGTGTTAATAAAACGGCATATTTTATGAAAAATAAACTAAAGAAATTGGAATTTCGTCATTAATTTTGTTCATTTATTTATTTATTTAATATCAATCTTTTAACAAATTTGGGTTTATGTATTTTTTCTATAATATTGAAGAACACACTTTTTGATTTATGTACATATTTTTTTTTGTTCTCGTCAAATAAAAAATTGCAGTATTACATGTACGGCAAGACATTTTATACATGCATTTTTTAAAATGTGGTATTTTTTTTTAAGAAAAGAAAACACTTAAGGTTTTCTATTTAATTGTAAAACACATTTAACTAGAATCACAATTTTTTAATGTTAACATTTATTTTTCGTTTTAGTGTTGCCAAGTTTAGTTTTAATTAATTTAAGAATAACAAACACTTGCTTGATATTAATTTGAAAAGAAAATTACAAAAAACATTATTTGTCAAATACATATTTTTAAATTATTATCAATTTGAATTTAAGTTTTAAAATGAAACCATAGAAAATCGTTTGAGAATTGCGCCTCACATCAAATGATAACAAAGTTATTTTATATACATAAAACTTCGTGTTTGTTGGGGTATGGAATAGCGTTTGTGTGTATGTTTGTTTATATTAAGCTTATTGCCAATGATCTTTTCTTGTATTGTTGTTATCGTTGTTGTTTTCTTTTTCGCTAAGCAAGAGCAGAAAGCAGGTGTTGTATTTATGGAGCTGAGAGAGGGTGCACAAATGGTCACAGCAAAACGGGCTGGAGTTTTTATAATAAAATTAGTGGATTTTTAGTTTGTAATCGTTGCTGCTGTTGTTGCTGTCAGTATTTTCTTAAATATTTTTGCTTTCTGATAACCAGTGGATAACCAGGCAACATTGTTGTAAGCTTAAGAAAATATAAAAGGGTTTGCCAAAGCAAATTTAGTTTAAGTTAAGAAATACGTATGGAGGCACATTAGTCTGCAAAAGTATTTTTTTGAGATACAAATTGATGGCGGTGTTTAACACAAACCACTTGCCAGGTTATAACGGATGAGCCTCCTCCACAAGCTATCGCACGACCTACACTTTAATGTAGGCAATCGAGGTTTTCAAAGTCAACCCCTTTTAAAATGCAAAAAACTGTAAAGTTAAGTGAGGCCAAACCATTAATGCTGCCCCATTCAAAACAGTTTTACGAATGTTAAGAAATAGTGCAGTGCAGGTATCTAAAATCTCCACTGTCAGGTCGCTTCTGTTGTGGCGTATACGGTTAAACTTCGCCCTGGTTTCTGGGCAAAACTAACCCATATCCTGAAATTTTTAAGGTAACCCACTTCTTCTCTGCCTACAATATTTCTTAAAAAGAAAGAAATTCAAGTATGTATCTTCCTTTCAGCCATTTTCTCACTCATTCGAAATCTTTTTAAATTTTTCATTTCTTTTAACTTCTTAGATAATCAAGCAATTAAATATTATAAAATATTTTATTTTTGAAAACTGCAAGCTAGAAAAACTAACAAAAAGTGATTGGCAAGAAGAAAATATATATTAAAAAGTCAATCTTCAAAAAAATTTCTTGGTAGACAGTGGCTGAAACTACATATAATCAGGCAACGACGAAACGTGGATTGTGGAAAAAGGCATGAAGAATGAATGAATGAATGAATGACGCTGTGGCTGGCGCACCCAATTTATGTTATTTTTTTTTTTTTGTTATTTTCCTTTATTTCTTATAAAAATGTATAAATATTTAATTAAATTTCTGCTACAGCAAAATCATTTTCTTCATTATTTTCTAAACACAACACTGAGAAATGCATATTAAATTAGTTTGAAAGGAGATGAAGAAGAAATAAAAAAATCAAGTTAATTATAAATTATTTAAAGGCAAAAATGTGAAGTAAAACAATTTATTTTTCTTATTTTGTTATTTTCTTGTTTTTATCAGATTTTTTCTAATCTAAAGTTTTTCATAATTAAGTTAAACTTGTAAATTTTCATAAATAGAGCGCTAAAATTTTTTAATTAAAATTTTATATAAACAATATATAAAAAATAAACTTTATAGAAATAAAACTAAGTAAGTTGTGTGATGATTAAGAAAATAAATTGAAAAATCTGATCTTTGAGATAACAAAATATTCAATTAAAACGAAAAAAAGTAAAAGAAAATTTAGATTTTAAAAGGAAGGTTTTGATAAAATGCTTTAAACTGCAATTTAAATTTAAATTAAGTTTGTATAAAATTTAAATAAAATTGTAGTATGGCAACTCTTTTAAAAGCAAACAAATTTGTTGTAATTTGATTCAAGGCGAACTCTTAAGCTGGAGGTCCATATCACGCAGTGCACGCTTTTCTAACCTTTCTTGCGTTCTACGTTTCAAGTTACATGCAACGCTTTCTATGCAGCAGAAGCACAAGTAAAAATAAAATTTAATTTGTCAAAATCAGATGATTTGTTCGAACGCTGCTTGTGAAAGTAGAAAGTAAACCTACTTTTCGCCTCAAGGCATCTACGCTTTTGTGCATGTAACTTACTACGTATAACTACTCAGATTCTACTTTTTTGACAGCAGCGTATGCAGCGAAAAAGCGAGTAACGCGTGGGGTAGACATCCAGCTTTACTGGTGTTGCCATAATGTTACTAATTTTAAGCTTGAGCAACGTAGAATAAATATGCAAAATTTATCAAGCAAAAGTAACATTTTTTTTTAAAGCGAATTTAAATCTTAAATGGTTAAATCTAATTTAACCAAGCAAAAAATTGTGGACCTAACTGAACTTGCTGCCGAAATTTTATATTCAGATAATCCTGAAAATATTCTTAATGGCAACACTGCTCATACATAACATAAGAAAATTAAAGAAATAAATATGTTAAATAGAAGTGTCAAAATTGTTGCTTCAATTTTCATAACATGCGACTTTCACTACCCCGCAAGCTTCTTTACACTTTCCGACGTCACTGTAAATGTAAATAGCCTCTAACAAGCAAAACTTTCAGCTACAAGGCGAACTTATGAAAAGGTTGTGCCAATTCTATAACAACATCAAACTTAGAAACAAAAAAAAAAACAAACTGTTCAGCGCAAGTTACCGCCTGTCTATACCAGAGATAATTATTGTGACAAACATATATTACAGTAAATGTCAAAATTATGTTATCTTTAATGTAGACAGCAATTTTTTTTTAAATATTTATTGCCGGCAATTTATGTTGTAATAATTGTTAGTCCATTTTTGTTGACAATTATTGTTAATATAAATCGTCAAATTTGGTTGTCAATTGAAAAAGAGAAGCAAAAAATAAAAATATAGATGCAAATTGTGTGGGGAAAAAAGTTTGTGAAATTGCACCAAATTATAATTGTAGTAAAAGAATTAAATTCAATAAAAAATAAAATAAAATTGCAAAAATTATTTTTATTAATATAATTTTTTTCTTAATTGATCTTTATTATTTAAATTTACATTAATTTGTTTAAGCTTGAGTTCTCTTTTTTATAAAAATATAAATTTTATTTTAACAAAAAAAAATAAATTTTATAAAATTTAATATTTTTTTTAAAACAAAGATCTCAAGCTTAAACAAATTAAAATACATTTAAAAAATAAGTCGAATAAGAAAGAATTATTATTAATAAATATAATATTTGCATTGATTTCTTTAAAATAAATAAATACGTTTTTCTATGCCTTTAACATAAGAAATATTGTTATTCTGTTATTCTTCCGACGTTATTGCCAACTAGCAGAGATAATTATCTGTAGTGTAGACGTAGGGTAAAATTACAAAATTATTTAAAAATACACATGTTATGTGTATGAAGTTTTGTTTGTAAACAAACCACTTTTTCCTTAATAATTTTAGTTTGTTTAAAAAAGTTTTACAAGTCTTACCCCCAGACAGCATAATTAGAAGCTGTTCGCTTGATACCATCTTCTAATAAATTCGTCTTGGTCAACTAGTTTAAGTAGGTTTTCCAGATCTGTATTTTTCTAAATAAAAAGAAAAGATTACATATTAATATAAATAATAAACTTTGGATTAAAAACTTTAATTAAATAACCACATACTAATTATTAATTTAGAACATGAAAACTTTTTCTAAACATTGTTTTACACTTTTTGTTAAAGCCCATTTGTCTGAAACTAAACAAATGTCTTTTTTAAGGTCTCCATAATTAAGTCGTTTAATAAACATGTTACAAATTCCAATTGATAACAAATCATTTGAATTGTTTTTTTTATATAACCCTCTGTTTATTTGTTGCTGTTTAAAAAAAAAACTCCATAAAAATGTCCAACAGAGAAATTTGTCAGATGTTATGTCGAACATATAAAATATGTTTCGATAAAAACAATGACGAACACAGAAAAAACAAGAAATACAAATTTTATTATTCTTTATAAAAACTATAACACAGCCAGTAAGAAAATATATACTTATGTATTTTTAAAAGACAGTAAACAAATTTTTGTAAAATAAAATAACGTGACACTTAATAAGCCGCAGGTTAAACGTTACGCCGAATAAATTGAATTCGGTTGAATTTGAAGCCCGAATTATTATTTGAATATCTAAAGAAACCGAAAGCTTACATTTGTTTAAGGCTAATTTATTAAAAATCGTAACTTTATTAATTTTAGTGCGAAAGACTGAAAATAGGGGGTTTTTTTGACAAATAACCTTTGACTGTTTTAATTAAGATACTTTTCGAATTACTTTTTAGAGCCAACTTATATTTGCATTTCAATAAATTTTTCGTGAAACTTAATTTTATTTATTAGATTTTCCCTTTTCGAAAATTGATTTTATGTTTTAAGTTTTTTTCCATGGTGAAATTACTAGAAGGTGGCAACACTACGGCATTTATTATTTTTCGCTCCTTCGTTAATGTAAAAATTTCATGTTTATTCTTGGTTAATGTCAAAATTGTGTTTGCTATTTGATAATTTTCTTAAAAAAAATAAATTGTGTGATCACAAAATTCAATTCGTTCGGTATTATATTTAAAATTGTGGAATAAAATTTAAATATGAATTAAAAACAGTACGTATTGTGTTACAAAAATTCGTTTTTAATCGTCGCAAAGAACATCTTGTGTTTAGAATTAAAACGAATCGTTTGTAAAAGTTACATTCGGTTAGAAAAAAACTGTGAAAATTGTGCAAAAATTTCAAAATATATGCAACTTAAATAAAATATTGTATCACAAAAGTTTTTTTTAAGTTAGAAGTACATAACACGCGTTAATGCGCGCGCGCTCTGTAGACTTCTGTCAAAAAAAGTTAAGCTAGTATATTTTAATAGAACAAGCTACATGCAAAATATTTTGATGCGTTAGCGCCCTTTGAACTTTGAACTTTTTAACGCGTTGTGTATTTTTGACAATTAATCAGCTGACAATCAAAAGAAAAATTACAAAAATTTGCAAATCGTGAAAGAAAAACTTATTGAAGAGCTTAAAAAACATACAATATTTATATAAAAGGAATAAATTCAATAAAATAAAAAAATTTTTATATACTTTCGAATCCGTTTTCAATGCACAAATAAGTAAACAAATAAAAAACAGCTGACAGAACCAGCTTTTGTAACGCGCGTTGTGTAACTTGCAATTTTTCATGCGCTAAAGTTTTTAAACGCACGACAAACGTCGACGAATTAACGTGTGTTATGAACTTCTATCTTAAGAGTTTCAAAGAGCAAATTGTGTTTTAAATTTCCAATTAAATTAAACAATAATATTTTAATGCGGTGAAAATCCATATTATTGATTTAATGGACTTTTTACACAAACAAATTTGCCTGTTTTTGTTGTATTTTTATACAACAACTCCTACTTTCTGAGCTGGCACTTTCTGAGCAGGGCTGACAGGTACATTTTTTCCTTCTCCCCAAAAAATAAAATCCCCAAATAAAAATTTTTACCAAATTAAAATTTTTTTTAAAAATAATAAGAAACATTATAAAAAGAAATCCCCAAATAAAAATGTTTATTAAAAAAAATTATTTTATTTAGTTTGTAGCGACTGGTTTCGGCTTTTTTTAAATTCTTTTTATGCGATTTCAGTGAGGGATTACAAGCAGAAATATATGCTGTTTTTTAAGACGAATGAGCCAATTTATAAAATTTGGAGCTTGTTCAATCGATTTTAAAAAAACTGACTGTGTCGTTTTTTTTAAGAAATTTCCAAGAAAATAAAAAGTTCTATTACAAAGGACTGTTAAGGATTAAAATGTCCAATGAAAATATTTGCGGACACATTTTAATGGGGGTCACTAAAGATGTTAATAAAGCTTCTAAAGCTTAACAGCCAAAATTACACGCCAACACTGAAAGAAAAACGCTTTGCTGCTGGTATGTAACCATTTCATTGGAACCTATTCATTAATGTAATGAAAATGTTCATTACTGATACTAAACTGTTTATTGCAGAAATTAAATTTACACTTTCAAAACCAAAAATTTCTTACATTTCGTTGTACATATCATTAATTATACGAAACACGTTACATTCGGGTACGAAAAACTTTGATGTATGATAAGTCCGTACAGTAAAATTATACAAATTAAAGTTTTCATTTAGGAAGTTATATAATTGTATGTTTAAAAAAAAAAATATTATTCATTGAATAATTGAAGAAATTGGAGCACCCTTCAAATTTTACAAATATTTTTACGTAGTCCGAATGAAGTTTTACATTGACAAAGAAAATATTATTTTTCTATTTTTTTAAGAAATTAATAAAAAAAATATGTAATGTTTATTGATAAAAATATTAAGTTATATAAAAAGGAATTAATGAAATGTATTTTTTGTAGCTTAATTTTCGATTTCATTAAAACCCTAATGTTTTTATTACTGTTATGACCTATCGAAAATTTTTTGAAATTTTTTGTTACATTTTTTGAAAACTTTTCTTAAAATTACGTTTCTACTTTTTACCATTATTCAAAAATAAACTATCAGTTTTAATTAAAAATTTACTAATACAGGGTGGCCCAAATAAGACCTAGCGATGTTAAACACGTATAACTCTTGTAATAACGGTCTTTTAAATAATTAATTTTTATATGTTAAATACATTTTATGGAAATTTAAAGTGACTATGTTTGAAATATGACATCAGACAAATGACCACCAACAGGCATTGACTCTTTTTAGAGCATTTTGCATTACACGGCGTAATGTTTCTGGCTGCAGGCGCCGTATTTCGTCTCGAATATTCTGCTTGAGTTGTCCAAGTGTCTGTGGTTTGTTAACATACACTTTGCCTTTTAAATAACCCCATAAAAAAATAGGGCGCAGTTAAATCTGGTGAACAAGGAGAAAGCCAAAGCTGATCTTACGTTAAAAAAACGGCGATAATTTCGCTGCGTCAGAACAATTGATCGTTGAGAAGAATAATAAAAATAGATAATTTTAATGTGTTGTTGTTGACTGTACTTATGCATTTTAAATTTCCAAGAGTTCAGTTATAATCTGCAAAAAGAAAAAAAAAATTATGTAAAAAAATAAAAAAGTTATTTGTGTTTCACATCAGCTGGTCTTATTTGGGCCACCCTGTATAAACAACAATACAGCAGGAAGTGTTCTTAATATCAAAATATATTCAATAAAATTTTAAAACTATGGATTTTGTTATTATTTGTGCTACAAACAGATTCTAAAATAACAATAATCGGAGAAAATCGTTAAACTTTTTATAAAATCTGATCTACTATAACTCAGAAATTTTTTATTCGATTAAGCCTACTATTCGACGCGCAATTTAGTAGCCTTTCAAACAAGATATAATTCATTTTAATTTAACTTGCCATTGATTCTGGATGGCGACTGAAAGAGAAGTATAGAGCGAAAAACACAAATTTGCAGTAATTTGCTAAATGTGACATTGTGCATTTAAACGAAATTTATTTTTTAGAAAAGTTAACGATTCTAGTTTTTAAAAGAAACTGAAAATCGCAATTAAAAAATATCTACATACCTTCAATGAACAAAATTTTAATTCGTTCAAAAATAACTTTTATACACATTTATTTTATTTAAACTCAA
Organism: Pollenia labialis; assembly: GCA_949318255.1. Lineage (NCBI taxonomy): Eukaryota > Metazoa > Arthropoda > Insecta > Diptera > Polleniidae > Pollenia > Pollenia labialis. The sequence goes on from OX439139.1 coordinate 13,157,209, forward strand.
TGTGAACAATTTCCTCGTTAAACCCGTGAAAACTATTCGGCCGGCTTCACATTTTTCTCGTACGTATATATAAAACTATGAATATCTATACAGATTATTTTTCTGCTGCTTACAAAAAAATATACTATAAAAATATGTATTAATAAATTGTCCTCTAAATAAAATACCAATAAGCAGCTGGACTTGAACTTATTTCTGTTTAAATGTTTCTTTTTTTTTTGTTTGCAAAAAACAGTGGGGAGAATTTCTTAAAGAACTCTTTCAACCGAAGTCATTCGATTTTGCTGCTTTCATCTTTCAGCAGCGGCAACATGGTCGAGTGCTTAGGCGCCACATGCAGATTTTTCTGTTAAGGCGCTAAAAAAGTTCAGCCTGATCATTTCAAATTGTTCATGAGCAAACACACAGATATGTCTTAAATACATTAAGAAACGTTTAAATGCAATGAAATCTGGCAACAGTGAAAGGTGTAAAAATGGCTTTTTACATTTTTAATTTGTTTAGTGAAAAAATATATTTAAAGTTTTTATAACTAAATTGTCTTTATTGCAAATGATTTTAATTAAACAATTAAAGTTTTGTACAGTTCGTTGAAAACTTGAAAATTTTAACAAAATTATTTAGCATTCAAAAATTACTTTTTTCATAAATCTATTAGTTTGAATTAAAATTTTTTTTTTTTTTAATTTTGGCCTTTTTGTAAATATTTTACTGTTAATAATAAAGAAGATTTTACACGCAGTTATAATTTAATAAAAAGATTTATGCTCATTTAGTGATCGTTATGCATAGGAATATAGATTAATTCTATTTTTTCGCGTCTCAGAATAAAAATTCATATTTTTTCAATTTCATGTTTAGAACATATAAAAAAGCACTTAAAAGAAAATGTTTTGCAACAATTTATTTATTTTTAATAATTCAATTTTTGTTTTTAATAAATGCTTTTTTTATACTAAATAAAAATCATCAAGTGCGAAATAATTTGAAGAAAACGAATAGAAAAGGAGGGTGATGTTTTCTGTAAAATGATGAATATATGTCAGTATGTACTACCCTTCGAAATTGGCTTATAGTTTTGCTTAAGCGTTCTTTAAGATTAGAATGTGTCCCGTTCGAGTACCATTTCCTTTAAATTTGCAGAACGCTCTCACTGGAAGTTTTGCTTTAGATACAGTTTTCTTTAATCCAGACATTGTATCGTTCGCAACCATTTTATTTGAACGATGCAAAACACTCTCACTAGAATTCACTTTACTCTAAGCGGGCTTTTCGAAATCAAAGTCCAGACCTTGTCCCGTTTAACTTCTAGTTGCTTTGATCGATGCAGACATTTCCCACCGGAATATGCTTGACTTTAGAATGGCGGCTACGAAAGTGGCTTGAAGTTTTGCTCTACCGTTCCTTTAGTCCAGACCTTGTCCCGTTCGAGTAGCATTTGTTTCAATCGATGAAAAACGCTCTCATTGGAATAAGCTTTACTTCAAAACAGGCTATCTGAAATTGGCTTGAAGTTTTGCTTAAGGTACCGTCCTCCAAGTCCAGACCTTGTCCAGTTCGACTAATATTTGCTTTGATCGATGCAGAACGCTCTCACTGGAACATGCTTCACTTAAGAATGGGCTCTATGAATTTGGCTTGCATTTTGGCTTTACCTTCCTTTTGGCCCAGAATTTGTCCCGTTCGACTATGATTTGCTAGAATACGCTTTACTTCAGAACAGGCCATACGAAACTGGCTTGAAGTTTTGCTTTAGATACCGTTCTCTAAGTCCAGACTGTGTCCCGTTCGACTAATAGTTGCTTTGATTGATGCAGAAAGCTACCAATGGAATATAATTGACTTTAAACGGCATCTCCAAAATTGGCTTGAAGTTTTGCTTTACTATTGTTTTCGTTTGAACCTTGTCCCGTGCGACTACCAGATTAACAGATGAAGAACGCTCTCTCTATTTCAGAACCTGCTATCCAAAATTAGCTTGATACGTCCTTGAGTCAAAAATGAGCAGTTCTTTGAGCGTGTAGTTTATATGTTGTCGGGCTGATGAGAAGAGGTCAAAGCTAATGATGGCAAATACTTTCAATTAATACATTTTGTATTAATATACCAAAAATAAATTTTCTTATTTTGTGAATAGTAAAAAAGTATGCGCCACGCAAGAGACTGTATCTGCAGTCAGGCAAGTGAATAAATTTTTAAAAATATAACATTTAAAGTTCTGCGACCATCCCTTACTTCATTTTCAAAAATATAGAAAATATAAGAAACCCTTAACAACAATAAATTCAGCGTATTAACCATCACAAACAACCTGTCATAATTTAAAACAGTAGAAAACAATTTGATCTTTCGAGCGGCGTCACTTTTGCGGCGTTGTTTTTTTTTTTTTTATGTACCTATAAATGAAAAATACAGCCACTCACATCTTTTGACATACAAGTGTCAATCTTCGTCAAATATTTTATTCTCAAAAACTCAAAGAATACAAAAAGAATTGAAACAAAACTACAAATTAAGGTTAATTTTCTAAGTCTTTGAAAAACATTAGAGGCGGCTCGCAGTCTTTGATTTTTTTTTGTACGTTTTTTTTTTTTACAAAAATTAATAACTAGAAATAGCAATTATTTATTATCATTTTTTTTAAATATTATTTTTTTTATATCTAATAACTAGTAAATCATATCAAACGAAAAATAAGATTTATTTCCTTTGGGTTAAGGAAAATAAAACCAAAATTATTAATAAAAGATTTGCAATCTTTTAAGAAAAATTTCTAATGAGGAAAAGTTTTTTTTTTTTTTTGTAGAACTTCTCTAAAGTTTAATAGAGTTCATCGAGAAGTTTATTTAGTTTTATTTTAAGGATAAATCTTAAGAAAATCAATCAGTTAAAATGATTATTTTCTGCTAAAAAAGAAAAATCCTTGGCTATAAAGAAAACTTTAACTAAAAAAAAAATAAAGTTAAAGCCTTAAGGTCAGTTGTTTACTCTAGTCTTTAAGATGTTCTCATAAAGATCTATGAATGAAGATCTCAAAATTTTGAAATACTATACTTAAGACAACTACATAAGCAAGAAAAATGCATTAAAGAAAACTTTTTTAATAGACAAAGACTTGGAGAGTTACTACACTGAAGGTTTGTTTATTGTTTGATTAAAATAAAACTGCCAGATTGTTGTACTAGTTATACTGTATAATACAAAATGCATGGTCACCGTAGTGTTATTTCATCAACATTGTGATTCTAAAAGCGACGAAAATGTCTGCGGAATCATATTGTTTGAAATGGGATGCCATATTATTCTACTAGTATTATATGAAGTTGGTTGCAGTTTGTTCGAAAACTTGTTTAAATTCAGTTGTTTTAAAGGCAAGATTTCTCAAAGATAATTTTCATAACCAATAACTATTACAAAAGCTTTTACTATTTTACCCAATCTTAAAGCCATTTAGAACATTTTGTTAACTGTAATTGGTCTTGTGTTCACATGCCCTGGTATCCAAATAAGCCTATCAGATTAAACACCATTTAATCCCGGCATGGATGCAATGGCAGCTTTTCTCTCACTAAATATACAGAAATCCATTGCCGCCCGCCTTATAGCAGAGATTTTCGCCTGCTGGGTTCTACATTTATCCGGTAGGCGAAAGGTAACCTTTATATCCAGTTCCTCTATGAATAAAAACCCCCTTATACTCTACTACCCTTCCTCAAAGTATATAACCTTAGAGCCGGTCTGCATAAGGTCATTTCAACAGACAGGTCATTATCGTTTGTTGTTCATCTCGCCTGAAACAAACGAGTGATTGATTATCCTGGCGTGGCCATAATCACGAGACGACCATTCGTGCGCCGAGCAAAGAGACATCCTCTTAGGAGTGCAGTCTGTATACTTCACCATACCACAACCTCGTAAAAATGAGTCGGCTTAAATACAGCCTCAAAGATTCAATTTACTCAGCGCGAGTCCATGCCTCAGTTCCTGCCGATTGCACCCCTGCACGCATATAAAGCAACTATACATTTCCCTTTCAACTTTAATCCGGACATTCAGTCCCCAAGACAGCCTACTATCCACAACTAAAACAGGGTTTCTGAAAGTTAATTTTTACTACGGAAAACAATAAAATAAGTTATTTTAAAGGATAAAGTCGATTACAAATCATCCAAAAATATCGAAAATATATTTAATTTCAAAGTAGCTCAGTGCTAAGCAAACAATTTCTTCAATGTAACGAATCATATTTATTTTTGTCTAAAAAATCTAAATTGTAAGTTTACATTTCTCTCATTTCAAACTTAATTTTTTTTCTGCCTTTGCAACTCTTTCGTACTATTTTATTTCTTTCTTTACTAGACTCTGTGTCTATCGTGGTTTATTAATCTTCACAAATAAAAAAGCCCATGTTTATATAAAACGAAAGAAAAAAAAAATCGTTAAAACCCAAAGAAGAAATATGTTGTATAAAGTATATTTAAGATAAAATAGCCGCCTTTTTATTGATATTGTACCATAAAACTATAAAAACAAAAAATTAAACCTACAACTATGTAGAAGTTTACGATTTTATTGTTATGACTTGAACAAAAAAAAAATGTTTTTAAGTTTAAAGTTTGAATTTAGCAACGCATTTTATGTTTAAAGACGTTTTTTTCTCTTAGATTTTTAGAACGTGCGCTTTATATTAGATTTGTTATTTTTTTTGTAACTTTTTACAGTCTTAATATTTATTTGCGTTAGAGTTGAATAAAAAATTTCAAACTGAAAAAAGATTGATCTGTGCTAAACTATTAAATATGTGCAGTTAGATTCAATAGTTTTATACTGTAAACTTTACAAGGACCATTAGATTGCCGACTACCCCATGAACAATTTTGTTGTGAAAAGAACTTGATAATACTTTCTCTGTAATTTAAGTTTGCACAGAGACTGTAAACTGAAAGCAGGCTATATTTTCAATTAATTAATGATCGAAACAGAAAACTAGACATACATATTTATATGTATGGGGTAAAAATTTGCTCTATTAGCGAACTTTGCATTCATAAGTTTATATAAGTTTGGTTTTGAAGTTAGATTGTTCTAGAAAATATAAATTGACTAAATAAACACCTTCATTAAAAAAAAGTTTTTTTGTAATAAATTGTATTTCTATTGAAATTTTTAGCAACATACAAACAAAGCTAAAAATATGAACAGTTAAAAAGAGCACATAGGTTAGGTTAGGTTAGGTTGGGTTAGGTTAGGTTCAATGGGCAGTCGACACATGGACGACTCACTTGGGTCCTTATAGCGGTCCTTTTTGTGATACCCTTAGCCAGTGCCCAGAGTCAGCCAATATTTACAGATTATTCCCCAGACATCAGTGCAGCCTCGAACCACTCCCTGCAAAACAGAGATATCTATTTCTGTCCTACACTAGACATAACGTCGAAACATGGCAATTCCGGTCTCTAAAAATGCCTAATCCTTATAGCTCGGAGACCGGGGAATTGGCTAAAAAGTGAAACACCGTTTCATCCTCCTCATTAAAGTGAGCATTATAATCCAGACCCATTCTCCCCGTATGCGGACTTATCACCCATTGACCCGCCATGACTGAAATCACTGTCCTTATCAGGTCCCTACCGAAACCAAGTAGGACGCGCGTTCTCGCCGCGTCGTAGCCAGGCCATGGAGTCCTGGTCATTGAGCAGGTATTCTCACCCTGTCATCTCTCCTGAGTCCTTCTGTACGTCTCATGTTTAATGAGAGTTTTACAGCGAGCCATTGAAATGTCGATCAGGCCGTCGACGAACATGTCGTCCCAGAGACAGCGCTGTTTTGCTAGGCAGTCTGCAGTTTGGTTCCCCGCGTACCCACTGTACCCTGGTACCTACGACAACGTTACCCTGTAATGTTCCGCAATCTTATTTTGAGACATACTTATAGAATAGATGTCGTAAAGACACCAGCCAGAGGTGCAATGGCAGCCTTGCTTTCCGTAAATATCAATATATCTCTTAATATACGAAAGTACATCAGCCATTTTTCTGCTGTCATCTGGCAGCCTAAAAGGGACCTTTGCTTTCGCAAATTAATCTGTTAACCAATAAACTAGTCAGTGCGGGTACAGGGTTTTCTGTATTAATTATTGGGCTCCACGAAAAGCCCCCCAATGAAATAACACCCAAACGAGAAATGAAATATTCCCCAATTTTTTTCCATACATTTTTAGGTGTTATTTCATATGAAATAACACCCAATTTTTTGGGCCCTTTTACATTTTTTTTTGGGAATTATTTCATTCCTCATTTGGGGTTTTCAAATTATGAAATAATCTCCAATGAAATAACACCCAACAATTTTTTAAAATTCGGGGCTTGTTTCATAGCGTGTATAATTTGGGTGTTATTTCATTTTTTATTCGGGGGTTATTTCATTTTTAAAGCTTTTGTTTTTGGGGTGGGTGAAACTGACTCTTTTATGAATTTTGGGCATAATTTCATTTTTGTTGCTTATGGGGTTTATTTCATTGGGGTTATTTTATTTTCATCATCGGGTGTTATCTCATATGAAATAACTCCCAAATATTGGGGGTTGTTTCGTTTTCGCTTTGGGGGTTTATTTCATTTATTTTTCGATGTTATTTCATTCACTGCTTTTGGGTGTTATTTCCTATTTTTTGGGATTTATTTCATTGGGGGTTATTTCCTGGGCGTTATTTCATTGGGGGGCTTTTCGTGGAGCCAATTATTGCATTGCATGTTATTTTATTTAATCCATTAAGCAGTTGGGCAATTTTGGCTTAGGTTTTTGTTTCGGAAATAATTTTTTTTTTTATTATTTTCCTCTTTTTTTTAGTGCAGTGTTTTCCAAGGCCCATAATTTTTGATCTGTTTAAATTTTATCACTTATTTATATTTGTTTTTATCACTGGTTTTACCTTTATATTACTTTGCTTCACACTTAATTTGTTTTTATAATAACGAAGCCTCTTATTAGAATGTTTATCAGTGGTATATTTCGAACTTGCGAAATTATTCGTAGCTGACAACTGCAGCCAACTTCAGGTTATATTAGTAAAAAAAAACTCTGGCAAAGTTTAAGTCTCTTTTAGGATAGTATTTAACTTTGGCTCACTACAGTTTAAGCTGTATTCTTTTGAGAGACTTAGGCGGTTTTTTATCTGAAAGTTTATTATACGCCAATTCTTCTCCAATCTTCACCAAATTGTTCACCCGGTTCTCTTCACTATCTAACTCTTACCCATGCGTCATATTGGCTACATTTTAATCTAATGCGTGAGTCTTTTACTCTCGTTGTGGCTGTTGTTGCTTTCGTATTCTTTAATTTTTTTCCCCAAAACAAATCCTAAGCAGTAAGTATTCAGGCCCATTACAAGCAAAACCACCTCATGAAGCTGGCAGGCGTTTAACTATTGCCTTTTCAAAAAAAAAAAAGGCATCTGCAGAAGGACCATTGACGCCGCTTTCGATACACTACACAATGAATGGCTGCGGTTGCTGGTTGATGCTGCTTATTCGCAAGTGAAGAGAGATGCTAACAATAGATACATTTACACACTGTGGAAGCGCTGGTAATTTGTTATCATGATGATTTATGTGAACTGTATTTAAGAGCCCAAACACACACACACACAAAATAAAAACAAATTTTCAAATCAAAGCGTCTGAAGACTTTATGGCCACAAAACTGGGATTTAGGAATTGAGGATTATAAAAAGAAAAGAAAAAAATTAAAAAGATTTTTTGGTGGGTGGAAACATAAATAAAACCAATAATAAGTATTACATAACATTAACTTAACTAAGAAATACTAAATGCAGTTGTTTTTTTTGGTGCTTTTTTATGTTTGTGAAATAAATCCTTTGGCTAAATATTTCACTATTTGTGAGAGAAATCCCATTGTAGATGGCGCTGCAAATGTAATAAATTTTAACAGTTTTTATGGTCTTCAAACATCGGCTTGCTTTTTTATAAATTTGATGGATTTAAGTCATTGTTGGCCAACATTTAAAATACTTTTTTATGGAGATTTCCATCAGCATGAATGAATTAATAAGAGAAAAAAAAGAGTGAAATACGACAAGTAAACTAAGAAAAGTTTTAGGGCAGAGTTTAAAAAGAGTTATTTTTGATGATGGTTGGTGAATAGAGTTTTAAAAGTACATATGTTTTTTTTATAACTCAGTGATTTTTATAAATTAATTTTCATTTTCACTTTTTTGCTTGGGTAAACCGGCATGAGTTAAAATTGTTTTGGAGAAGGTTGTATGTATGTATGTATGTATATGACATACCTTCTTACATATTTAATCCGCATATCTTTCGACATCCTTAAAGTCATGACTGTTCCAAACAGTCTTAGGATTTTTTTGTTGCAAATTATGCGTTTTTTAAGAAATTTTAGTTTAGTAATTCTTGTTGTTTTGTTTTTCTAAAATTCAACAGTTTTGTGATTTTGGCGTTTTTTTTTCTTTTCAAAATTTATGTTTTTTTTAAAAACTTAGCGATTTTAAGAAATTCACACAGAAAAAAATACCAATGTAAAATTAATATGGAAAAATGTTGATTGAGAATCATAGTAAATTTCTGCAAAAGTATGCCCATTATTTAAATTTATCATTATTTCAGATTAATTTTAAATGAAAAATATTAAAATAATCTTAAATTACGCTTATTTAATTGTTAAAATAAATAAAAAAAATATTAAAATATAAATAAATATGGATTCAATATTGAATCCATTACAAAACCTGTTTTATATTAAAATAAAAAGTTTATCTTGTTAAATTAACATGCATACATAGTTAAGTATGTTAATATTTTTACTTTTATTCTTAAAATATGTTATAAAAAGAAAACAATTCCCGCATTCTTTTAATTAAAATTATTTAGTTAAACAGAACATCAAGTTTTCAAAGTAGAATGATGACGAAAACCATATCGGGCGATTCTGCTGATGCTTCTGTTGACAAAGGAGAATACAAAATAAGTGAAGCATGTGTTAGGGGGGTAAGCGTATTGAATTATTCTTAAATAATATGTTGTCTCTGAAGCTTCTTCACACTGTTATAACACCTTCAAACCAATTTGATTCTACACGAAATTCACGTTGTTTCAACTTGAAATAACTTTCATTCAACGTGATTCGGATTGTTATTTCAATATACATAAATGACATTTTGCTCTAACTTTTTTTATAGATACGTTGATTTGCTTGTAAAGTTTGAAATTTTTTGCAAAGCGGTTTTTTGTATTACCAAATTTGCGTTTTCTCAACATTGGCGACTGTTTCAAAAACTATTGGACTTCGTACGAACTTGGCCATTCCCTGCTTCATTGGCAATATTTTTGAATATGTTTTGTTATGTCAACTTGGCGATTTTCGAAAGAATGTATGTACTAGTTTTTTTTTTATCAAATAGACGATTTTTTTTTGTTTCATTTAATATTTTTTTAATCAAAATTTTCTTTGCGTTTTTTTTTAATTGTGCAGTTCTTTTTAATTTTTACGATTTTTATTATAAATTTTTGAAAGTACTTTTTTTTTATCAGACAATGTTTTTTCTGCAAAATTGTTTTTCAATGTCAAATAATCTATTTCTCTTCTTTTTTTATTGGCGTTTTTTTTAGTTTGTGCAATTCGTTTTAATTTTTACGATTTTTTTTTCAAATTTTGTGTTTCGTTTAAACGAACCATTCTTTCAAAGCTCTTGCCTAATCTAACAATTTTTGTAAAAGCCTTTTAAACACTGACCGTTTAGTGGTTTTATTAGTTGGTTTTAAAACTACAGGTTCCCCCTTTTAATAAAAATATTTTTATTTTTTTTCTTCTTTTCGAAGGGTTTTTACACAACGATCGCATAAGTGCGATTTAAGGCGATATTTAAAGCACGTTTCCGCATTTAAACTGTTTTATTTTGGTTCTCCACTTTTTTTAGGTTTTTCATTTCTTTACCTTCCATGCACTTCTTCAGCAAACAGATCAATTGTTTAAACACCTTTTAGGCTTTTTTGCTTTAATTTTTACTCTTCTCTTCTTTCTAAAACCGAATAAAGGAAAAACGCGTTTAATATTTGTCTTCATTGTTTTCCAATTTAAGTTAAACCCTTTGTTTTTCTTGTTGTTTTTGTTGTTACAGTTTGCAATAAAATCAAACATACAAACAAACACTTGGTTCAATTTTTTTAGCCTGGTCTTGTTGTTTTTGTTCCATAATTTTTTGTGTCTAATATGCTGTCAGATATAATCTTTTATAAAAAAAGCTCTTTGGTGCTTTTTTGCCTTTTTGTTGCCAGATCTTCTCTTTAGTTTAGTCTGTTTGTGGATTAAGCGCCTTTTAGGTATTTTTTATTGTTGTTGTTTGGCATTTTTTTTTTCTTTAAGTGGTTACTTTTATTTGATATCTAAATATTAAATTTGTTATGGATTGTTGGTTTATTGGCGCTTTGCCATGGGAGTTTAAACAATTATAACGTTTTAGCCAAAAAGTATTAAACATATGGAAAAATTTTAGTTTTTTAAAAAAAATTTTAATTTAAAATTTTAACAAAAATACATTTTTAAACTGAACGCCGTTTTTCTTACAGGAAAAACAAACTCTTTTCTTGATTAAAAGTAGGTTTTGCAATTTTTTTTAAGAAGTATCGTTTTCTTCAAACAAAAGTACATTTTTTTTAAGCAATTCCTTCTTCCTGTTTTAGAAATTTTAACACAATCCCACTTTGACTTAAAATTTCAACAACCTTGATACTTTAGCCTTTAAAAAATTTTTTTCGATACTTCATTCACTGGTAGCAAACTGATCTCCATGGAATGGAAGCAATATTTTCTACATGAAGTTTTAAATAATTCTCGTTCCCAAATAAAAACAAAAAAAAAAAAAAAAACAACCACGTGTGTGGGCGTCAAACACACAAGTGTAAGAACGTACGCAACCAAAGGAAGGATCCACTTTCGCCAACCGCAAACGCGAAATTCAAGTACATGTTTACGAAAAAAAAAGCCATAGAATTGATAAAATACAAGTGATCTTTAGAATGCGTTGGTGGACTCTTTTTTTTCAACTTAATGATTGCGATCAGGTTAAGGTGCCAGCCAAGATTCTTTGCTGCTGATGAACGTATGTAGGTGTGTGTGAATTAACCACATCCACTCACCACTCAAACTCTTTAAGAGCCAACAACAACAACAACAAAAACAACAAGTAGTGGTTTCAACAACTTGTTGTTAATTCGATTAAATTAAGCATGATTACCACAAATAAAAATATCAAAGTCATGTTTGTTGTAAGATCAGATTACAAAACAAACAAAAAAAAAAAAAAAAAAAACATAGACAGAATCGAATTTCCCTAAAAGCAAACACGAAGTAACTCAGGATGACTTGCCACAATTTACACCCTCAACATAAACAAACCGATCCGAATTGAACTGAATCAAAAGAAGAAGTCAAGTGGACAGAACCTCATCGTCATTATCATGATAATGATGATCGAAATCAATCGAAGCGTGATACACTTGTCAACTGTCAATGTACAAAATAAATAAAGTGCAAGTGAGTAGAAGGAATTTTGAAATTGATCTATCTGCTGCATCGTTGTCGAACGTGTGCCAAGTGACATGAGAGCGTAAAAAGGCTTTAGTTGATTTATGAGCCAACTTTAACTTGGCTTTTTTGCCTTTTTAATTTTTGTGTGCGTTTTACAGACAGAACTTTAAACAGAAAACAATAAAATAAATTTTTTGTGTCTTTAGTTGGGAATGACGGGAATAACAAGATCCAATGATTTCATAACAAGACACAGGTAGTTGAAGTTTTTTTTTTTTTTTTTTTGTTAAGGGTTTTAAGTTATTTGTCATACTAAAGAAATATTTGCCGAAATCGACGAGCGAAATTTGCAGTTAAACAAATTCAAGTGACAAGTCAAATTTTAGTTTAGTGGCGAGAAACAAACTATACTACAAACTAAAGCCTGCCCAAGGGCCTTAACTGTCCAAGAGTCTGAAATTTTTTCGATTTATTTCACCAAATATTGCAACAATGGGTTCTCTATACAAAAGCATTGAAATGAGCGATACATTCGCATAAATAGCAGATCAATGTCAACGAAAAAGAAGCTTAAATGAATTGTGCACAATGAGCCTGATGTGAAGATACCAATTTAAGGTATATGATTTCTTACTCAAAGATTTGAACGAAAAAAAAAACTATTTACAAATTCTGCCCGCTGTGAATACTTTTTCGATTCAAAAGCTATTTTATTACTCATTCTTTCAGCCGACACTGAACCAAATGAAATAATTTTTTCAGTGTTGTAAAAACTAAAATAAATGCTTTACAACACTAAAAAAAATAATTACGATTGGTTCAGTATCGACTTAAAAATTAGAAGTATAATTGATTTTGAATCGATAAAGTTTTCAATCACGACTGCCAGATTTAGACCTCTGATTTTATATTTTTCACATAAAATCTTCTTTTTTAGCCCACTGTGACAAAAGTGTTTCTTAAACATTTTTTTTTTATCTAAAATTGTTAAAAATATAAAGCAAAAGAAAATAAGATAAAAAACTAACAAAATGTTGAGCAGATTTGTTTCCACAATTTCCAGTTTTTGGACCCGTTATGCAATAAAACCACAGATTCTATTAATTTTTCTTCAAGAAGAAGAAGAAGGATAGTGATAATTTTAGTTTAGTTCTAGTTATGTACTAGTTTAATTTTAGTTCATTTTAGGTTTGGTTCTTGTTTAGTTTTATGTCCAGTTCTATTAATATTTTCCCACACGTTTTACATTTGGATCATTATGAATAAAAGAAGCCAAAATTTAAATAAAAAAACTGATAACAAAATTTCTAAAAATTCTACTTTTTTCACCCATTGTGCCAAAAAAATCCACCTCCACTTTCCATTTTATCTATAACTAATACAAGTATAGTTTGGGTGTGTGTGAAACGATAGCAAAGTTCTATGGTGAATTAAAAATGTCAAGAATTTCTACGCTAATGTCAAAATTCATACGAGCCTGCAGGCACAGAGCATACTGAGATGAAAAAAGTGACGTATAAAAAATGCCCAAATCATTTGTGAGGACAGCTTTCGAAGAAAGAGAAAGAAAAGGTTTTTTTGTAGTGACGCGGAATTGTGTCGCAATCAACACAAATTGCGTGATCAAAACAAAAATGAAAAAAGGGCAGCTTTCGAAGAAAAAGACAGAAAAACACAATATTTTCTGTCTCGTGACGCCTCTGTGTGCTCTATGCCCCAGGGCTAGTGAATTTTTATTCACCACAACAGTGTCAAAATTTTACTTCCATGAGTACTTTGCTACCGTTTCACACACACACCCTTTGAGTGAAATGTTTAATAGACAAACAAAAAAGATATGTACTTCCAAATGCATTGTTTTTCTAAATTTAAATTTTATGCCCCATTGTGCAAAGAAAATAAGCTCTCAATTCTATCTATAACTAATGAAAATGTAACCTGATATAATTTGAAGTCTAATTTGTATCATTCCGACTACTAAATTGATTTATTTCCTTAAATCCACATTTTAGACCCATTGTGCAATGAATACTCTCCAACAGCACCTTTCTTTGTTTTCAGTTTACTTATTTTAAAAACAACTTGTTTCATTCACATTTTTCGTCTGGTGTATAACACAAAGTGCTGTTTGACACATTTTGTCAACCTTAAAGAAGAGTTGTTTGTATCTTAATGCCGGTACATAAAATTACAAAAACAAAAATGTCATAAAATAAAAAAAGCGTGAATATTGAGTTACAGTAGCAGTCATCTTAGTCATTTACTATCACACCGTTATTCAGCGGCCACTTCGGACTTTACTCTGCGTAACTTGTTTCGCAAAAAGATCTGAGTTACAGTTTAAGGACGCAACCACAACAGACCGAAGCATCATCATCAACATCCAACGACTCACTCACTCACTTTCTGATTCACTTACTGCATTTTGTCGTGATTATAGTGATTTAGGTGTTGCATTTGATGGTGTTGGAAATGGTCGGTTGGATGGTTGTTTGGCTGGTTGATCAGTAGCTTCTTCTTTAAACCATAAAACATTTCATTTAAGAGTTTTTATATAAAGCTGGCTGACTTAAACCACCACCATATTCAATGATTGAAGACGCACATTTGCCTGCTTCTGTGCCTGAGTGTGTGTGTGTGTTTTGTTGATATTATCCGCATTAAATGCGTCACTTTTTTGCTGATATCAGCAGAACTCCCCACTGCCATCAGTTAATCATTGTTATTTAAGGCCATTAGGAAGTCAAAATATTCAATAATGTGTGTCCACTGCCATTTTTTCTTTGCGTCAACTTTATGTTATCAACTGTGATTTTTGCTACTTTGAGTATTTAAGGGACTTTAAGTATTTATTATTATAATTATTAAAGGTCATATTTCATCACTGATGTAAAAAATTGATAAAAATCTCTTGAAATGTAAGAAACCGTCAAACAAATTTCCTACATGGTAAAATTTTCAATTGTTTTTGAGTGAAAATGTAATTGATGGTTAGGAAGGAGTCTGTAATGTTTATTCAATTTTCGTAAATTTTTGCATAAATTATTTTTTTGCGCTTTTGAAAGAATTGTTTTTCTGAAAGACACAATGATAATCACTTTATAGTAATAATTATTTGATGTTAAACCTGTTTGTATGTCACTGTATAGAATTGCATGTTAGGAATTGAATTAAAAACTGAATTCACACAAAAAAAGTGTTAAAAATGATATTTTTGTCGTTAAATGTTTTTACATATTATTTTATAAAAAGTTTTTGTTAGGCAGAAATATTGTTGTAAAACGTTCTTCTTTAAAATAATATTTTAGCTCTAGTTCAGTGCTAGCTCAGTTCGAGTTCAGTTCAAGTTAAGTTCTAGTTCAGTTCTAGTTCAGTTCTAGTTCAGTTCTAGTTCAGTTCTAGTTCAGTTCTAGTTCGGTTCAAGTTCAGTTAAAAAAAAAAAAGGTTAAGTTCTAGCTCAGTTCTAGTTCTGTTCTCGTTAAGTTCTAGTTCAGTTCTCGTTAAGTTCTAGTTCAGTTCTAGTTCTAGTTCAGTGCAGTTCAGTTCTAGTTCAGTTCTAGTTTTAATCTCGTTCTTCTCTAGTTCACTTCTAGTTTAGATCTAGTTCAGTAATAATTAACTTCTACTAAAGTTCTTATTTTGTTTTATTTTAGTTCTATCTCATCTCTAATTCAGTTGTAGTTGAATTCTAGTTTGGTTTTAGTTGATTTCTAGTTCTTTGTTAGTTAAGTTATGGTTCTATTTCAGTTCTCCTTCAGTTGAAATATCTTTTTTGTTTTGTGTGTACACAGAAAAAATAGAAAATCGACTTTAATTAAACAATTCGTTCACACAATTAAATATTTAACTAATTTTGCCCCTGCAAAGGAATTGATCATATCAATTAACGGATTTGTGATTTCGAGTCATGGGACACAAATTTAGTCAATTAAAAAATTAATTGCATTAACTAAAAAATGCACCACATATACACAAACATATAATTTTATGGGTTTTGATTAAAAAAATTAATTGCAGCAAGCAAACAATTAATTGAATAATTAATGTACACCAATTAATTATATAATTGATTAATTTTTTGCAAACATTTTTTCTGTGTATGTAGAACTTTTCCGCCTTGAGGTCTGTTTCATAAAATATAATCAAAATAAAAACTCTTGTTTTTTAATATTTATTATTTATTTGTTCCAATATTTCGACCAACTTTGTTGGTCATCCTCAGGGAAATAGTTATGATTTTATATTTAATGCAGTGTTGTCCGATGTTATCGTTTTAAGTTTTCTCCACTGACGATATATATGAGCGCAAAACAACAAAAACAATATAGGAGGTTTTGCATTGCATTGTTAGTGCTTACGGCTCGAAATGTCAACCATTCTTAACAAAAAAAATCGGCTCGAACTGTCAAAATCAGAAAGCGTTTCGACACCACCTGTAGTTTAGTCGCCTTGGTATCAGTTTTGTAGTTAATTCTATTTTCGTTTGGTGTATTTATAATATCAAGCATCTCCTGCATGTATCGTTTAGTGTAATTATTCTCTCCCACAAGTATTCTCACCTTATCAAAGTCTTGTCGATGTCCCGTTTTTGCACTGTGGGCTGCTGGTGCTGTTTTGTTGTCATGTGATTTTAAGTTTGATTTGTGCGATGATAATTTTGTCTTCGTTGTACCAACATACGTATATCTTTTGGCATATGTCAGTATCGTCCCCCTTACATTTAAGCTTATATACTTGATTGGATTCATCTAGTTTGTCTATTCTTGAAATATCGATAAATTATTGCAGAAGAAATATAATTTTTAAAAAATGTTCGAAGAAACTAGAATAAAATTATTAAAAGAATTAATAAAAACTATTACAAGTTCTATATTCGGCTGTTTCGAATATTGCATGTTATTTACCAGAGTATCAAAAATCGTACCAAAGCTTTAAGTTCAAGAGTACACTTGTATTAGGGTCATGTGAAATAATAGAAAAATTTAGTTGTACTACTTATAAATATGAAATAGCAGAGCAAAACTTGGCACTCCTAGTAGCTCATGACGTATTTGCTATTGTGTCAAAAACATTATTTGCTGTTCTTCCCTCCACGTTGTTAAGTTTACTTTATTTTGACTTGAGTATTAAGTGAACTAAATCCCTCCAATTTAGTTATTGTTTCACCAATATATCCGTAGTTGGAAAAAAACAAATGCTATTTGGCTTCTGATATTATTTAGATTTAATATTTCTTTTACTTTTTTTTCTTAAACTACTCAAAGTTTTTTGAATAGAATTCTGAAGCATGTAGCCAGACCCCTCCCATGTTGTTACTACTGCCTGTGGTAGAAGGGGAACCAAGGGATACATTTCATTAAAATTTGGAATATTATCGAGTTGGCTTCTAATTTCTCTGCAACACGGTATAGCCCATGTGTCAAGGAAGTAACTTGTTACAGTTTTGGATAAAATATTTTAAGCCCATTGGAAGCCTTAACCATGTAGGGTGCTGTGTCGGTCTTAAAAAGAAGGATTTTGTCGAAATCTTAAAAATCTTGTATTTTTTTTTTGTGTATTTGGAAATTTTTTGCAGAACTTTTTTTATAATATGGAAATTTTAAAAAGAAATCATTCAATAATTTCGAAATATGCAAAAAATCTGCATTAAAACTAAAATATGCAAAAATTTGCAATTTCACCAAAATATGCATCAATATGCAAAAACAAATTGATGTTAAGGATTCAGAAAGATAATTGGTCAAAATCGTTCTTAGACTATCAACAAAAAACATGCATTTGAATGGAAATCGCAACTCTTGTTATAAGCAGACATAACTTTTTATTTTTAAAAAAGATCAAGTTCGAAAAGAAAACAAATAAATATAATTTCCTACAAAAGTAAATTTTACAATAATTTCCTATAAATATGTAGTAAATTTTAACAAAATCTCCTATAAAAAATTAATTTTAGCAAAATATCTTATAAAAAGTTAAATTTAACAAAATTTCCTCAGAAGTGAATTTAAACAAAATTTCCTTAAAAATAAATTTTGGCAAAATTTCCTATAAAAAGTAAATTTTAGCAAAATTTCCTATAAAAATTAAATTTTAGCAAAATTTCTTATAAGTTGTATATTTCAGCAAAATTTCCTATAAAAATTAAATTTTAACAATATTTTCTATATAAAACGTAAGTTTGAGCAAAATTTCTTATAAGTTGTATATTTCAGCAAAATTTCCAATAAATTTTTATAAATACATAGTAAATTTTGACAAAATTTTTTATAAAAACCATAAAGGTATTCATTTCAGTTTTTTTATATGTTTATAAAGTGGGAAAATGTAATTTTTGTTACAACAACCACAAGAAAAAAAATTCCACCAAAAGTTACATTTTTGTCAAACTATAACCAAGTGTAAAAACGTCAAACGAAATGATGTTGCCATTCATAAAAAATTGCTAATTTTTAATACAAAGTACGAAAAATTACATCTCTTTTTATAAACTCTTGAATTGTACAACTCTGATTTTAAAAATTATTTTTTATAGTTACAACATTTTAAACATAACTTTTTTCTCATTTAACTTTCAAAAAGAAAAAACACATATTAAGAATGAGTTCAATAAAAAAAGTTATTAAAAAAGAATTAAAAAAGAGAAATGAAATGAATGAAGTAAACATTTCTGCAATTTAATATTTCAAAGTTTATATTGTATTGTTTTCATGTAAACATGTAAATGTATCTTTTCATACCCTTATTTTCGTAAATATTATCAATTTTAGTTAATGACGTGACAATTAAATTAATTAATTCACTTTTTAAACTTATTTGGCATATTGAAAATATCATTTACTTCCACGAATTATTTGGCAGTTTTTTTTGACAGTTTGTTCTTTTAAAAAAAAATAATAAAAAAAACCCGTTCACGTCAATGAGAGTGTAATTTTTCTTTTTTCCATTTTTCCAACCAAAAAAACTTTGAAATGAATACCCTTTATATTTTAACAAAATTTTCTATAAAAAGTAAATTTTAGCAAAATTTTCTATAAAAAGTGAATTTTAACAAAATTTCCTATAAAAAGAGAATTTTAACAAAATTTCCTATAAAAAGTAAATTTTAGCTAAATTCCCTATAAAATTTCAATTTAAACAAAATTTCCTAGAAATAGCAAATTTTAGCAATATTTCCAATAAATTATAAATTTTAATAAATAGTAAATTTTGTAAAAATTCCTATAAATAATTTCACGTTGCTTTTTATTGTCTAAAGTTAGCAAGATTTCAACGCAGACTGTCGTATATTAAAAAATAACGTGCTCTCAAATTATCGGGACACGAAATGCAACGAAAATTGGTACATTGCGCCGATAGTGGTATCTTAGCTTTATAATAAAGCAAAGGCACTAACCCAAAAAAAGGCAGGGTATTGGAGGGTTCTCCAAGATTGAACTGTGCCTTCGTGTTATATGTATTTGAGTTATAAATAGTACTCCACTAATAACTAATTTCAGGTATTTGGTATTCCAGCAAGTCAACAAAGGTTTTAAGTGGTTCTCCATCTGGTAAAAAGTTAGTTTAAAAACGGAAGCGTGCGGTTAATGTTGGACCCCGAAATGCCGTAACGCAGTACAGATATGCAACGCCAAATTATTAAGCAATGCGAGCGAAACATAAAACACAAGAAATCAGACAAACATGGATGAGCCTTTAAAAATAATAAAATTTAACGCCAGAGCTGTTTTATATTTTTGGTGTGTTTGTTTCAATAGTACTCTTACGTAAAAAAGCATAATCTAAAATATCAAAAATATGGCAGCACTGTTTTCAATCCTTCTGGGAAATGGTGTAGACTTAATATCCTAAAACAACTGCTGGTTGTCGTTTTATTCAAACTCAAAATAAAAGAAACAAAAGAATTTACTGGGTAAATATAAAACATGTCATCAACTGTTTTAGGTAACAAAGTAATTTTTCTTATTTATACTCTTCGAAGAAAAGACATAAGACATTTTATGTCAAAGTCAAACACAACATTCACAACATTTTTTTCTCTCTGCAAGGTTGTCTAGAAATTTTTAAATTTAAAGCCTGAAGTAAATTCTGACAATAATCTTTAATAAAATATGTTCTCCTCTCCAGTAAACGCAAGACAGCCGAGGAGGTAAAAGAAAAGTAGTCATGTGGAATTATTATTTGCAATTTCAGCATTTTCTTCTTCCTCTTCTGTTTGCCAATAACAACTTAAGGATGCCATAATTCCTTAAGCTGCTTGTCAGGTTCCACCCTTGAGAGCCAGTCGGTAGTCTGCTTTTCTAGGCAGCATGTGGAATTGTATATAATAAAAATACATTATTTAGTTATATACAAAGTATGAGTGTGTGTTTTGTTGTTCTCTTATGCAAAAGTGCAAGTACTTTTGTGGAATTATTTGCAAGTATCTGCAGACGTTTCTGTCGGGTTGCTGTTGTCTAGATGCACTTTAGTTTAATTATTACAATAAGTAGATAAGAAGATAATTGGATTTTCTCAAACAATTAGGTTCTTTTCTTTTCTTTTCTTGGCTCAGAGTCATTGTGTTGTAAAATGCAAAAAAGAATTATAAAATAATGAATAAAATAAAAACAACAGGTGCTAAAAGTTACATACGTTTTTGAATAAAAGACTTAAAAGTAAAAACGATTATGTATTAAAAAATAAATATTAATTATGCATTGTGTGTAAATTAAACGTAAAATAGGAGGATTTTGACATAAGAATTACCACACACATACAGGAGATGGAAATGTTCGTAACGCCCTGGAGCTTTTACATTTTGTAATTTTCATAGACGAAATTGACCTGAGCGGAATTAAGTCGAACCTGGAAAAGTCTAAGCCATATGTTAGCCATGGACTAGAACTGAACTAGAAATTGTAAGAACTGAACTAAAACTTATCCAAAACTCAACTGCAACTAAATTCGATCTAAACTTGAACAAAACTGGGACGGAATTAAACTGAACTAGAACTGAACAAGAACTGAAGTCGAACTGAACTTGAACTAAACTTGAACTGAACTAGAACTGAATTATAACTGAACTAGAATTGAACTAGAACTTAACAAAAACTAAACTAGAACTGAACTGGAACTGAACAAGCACTTAACTACAGATCAAATAGAACTAAACTGAACCTAAAACCCATTATTATTGTAAAATTAAAGTAATACTAAGCAAGAAAGGAACTAAGCTTTCTTGTTTTTACCACTCGTACTTATTTGAAAAAAAAAACAGACTTTTCGAAATACATAAAAAATACATTTTCTTCTAATGTTTTTTGTTGTTGCTATTTATCATGTTCTTTTATTTGTTGTTGTCCCCGTAAATCACGTTGAAATATTTAAATTTTATGCATTTAAAAGTTTTATTTGTGTTGTTTGTTGGTCGTCGTTACATAAAAAGGGTGGATTCCAAACCATGTGATTAGTGCTTAAATATGACTGAACAGTAATAATAATAATGGAGTTATTTGTTAGATTTTTTAATGGTGGCTCAATTGTAGAATTTATGTGTAAATCCATTTGGGTGAAAGGGGGTGTTTAAAGAAGGGTTGTTTAAGGCCAAGCAAAATGGGTGCATAGGAAAATAACTAAATTCTTCAAGAGAAAATGAAAGAATTTCTTTTGATTAAAGTAAATGTAAGTGAGTATATTTTTAGAAAAAGATAAAATATAACAAGTAGTTTTAACAAAATGTTTTTTTTTTCAAAATCTTAACGAAAATAAAAAAATATTCTTTTTCAAGAAAGGTGCTTTTTACAAAAATGTTCTTTTATGTAAAACAGTACTTTTGTTTACAAGAAAGGAACTGTATTTACAAAAGTACCTATCTGCAAAAAACAAACTGCTTAGAGATACGTCTTTTTAAATAAAAGAATACAATAAAGTAAGTGTGAAAACACCTGTGAGTGACTTACTTCTTCGAAAATGAGGTCGGCCAAGCAGTTACCGTGAATGGTGTTCGCTATCGCGGGATGATAACGGAATTCTTGTGGCCAGAAACTGAGGATATGGACGTAGACGTTGTGGTTCCAACAGGATGGTGCCAATTGCCATACAGCTAAAGAAACAATGGCTCATTTGCGCGAAAAATTTAATAGCCGAGTTATTTTATATCTTTGGGGATTTTTAAAAGATAAAGTGTACGTCAATAACCCAAGCATAATTAAAGAGCTAAGGAATGAGATAATTCCGCACATTAACGACATTGAACCTCAATAATGTCTCTGAGTCATTGAAAATATGGGCCATCGGATAGAGATATCCCACTAAAGCCGTGGCAAGCCTTTTTATAAAAATTCCTGTTTTTCAAAAAGTTACCGTACAAAATAAATACCTTTCTACGAAGAGCTAATTTTTTAACAAAAAAAAAAAAAATTTTTTGCAAAAAAGTACAAAAAAGTACATTTTTTACAAAAAGCATATTTTTGAGAAAAGGTACCTTTTACAAAAAAGTATGTATGTATTACAGATAAATGTATTTTTATCAAAACCTTATATGTAAATGGAAAATTTATTTTTCATCCTCTACATCAATTTCCTTTAAATTATCTTTCTAAATTGTTTTGCTTTTTGGATCCTAAAGGAGCAAATTAGAACTTTCATTATCGTTTAAAAATTTTATATTTCGATCAATATTGAATGTCGCAAATTGGCCCCGGATGTGAATTTCCTTCAAGCTGTTTTTCGTAATTTTTTTTAAGAGCCCTTAAGTAATATACATACAATGTACAATGTATATAACTACTTACATACAGTGTCGGAAAAAATAATAGGGCCGATATATTCCTTTCAAATAACATGTCGTAGAAAATTTTGCATATGAGTTTTACTGGCGCAATCTACCAATTTTCGTTGCATTTCGTGTGCCTATAGTGTGAACACAAGTAATTTTTTAATATAGTTACAACAATCTGCGTTGAAAAAATCGTGCTAAGTTTTGACAATTAAAAACAACCCTGATGTACCGATAATGTGAACACTTGCTAAACCAGTAAAAATATTAACGTGAAAACTATTTATAGGAATTTTGACAACATCTATTAAAATTTACCATTTATAGGAAATATTGCTACAATTTATTTATAAGAAATTTTTTTAACATTTAATTTTAATTGGAAATTTTGTCAAATTCACTTTTTATATAGAAAATTTTGCCAAAATTTACTTTTTATAGAAAATTTTGCTTAAATTTACGTTTTATAGGAAATTTTCATAAAATAATTTTTTTATAAAAAATTTTGTTAAAAATTAATTCAAATTTTGTTTTTATAGGAAATTTTGCGTTTATCACAAAAAAAAAAACAAATAATTACATAAGTTTGCATACTGTGGTAAATTTAACAGATCTATCGATCTCCAGCTCTCTTTGTCTTATGGAACGCCCCTACTGGCTCTTTTAAGTTAAGTTCGTCTTCACTTGCAGTAGTATTACATTATAAAGATTCCATTTCAAAAAAATTTTGTAACTTTTGCACATCGCGTCGCGACAATGTGGCCAAAGCTTCGTGCTCGATTTTTCCGGATACCTGGGCCAAACTCGTGAATTCAATGAACCGGAGATGATTAAAATAAAATAAGCTTTTACCAACATTAAAATAACATCTGGGTTTGAAAGCAAAAAGTAGGTATCAAAATTTAAATGTTCCCATTATTTTTTCCAGACATGTTATTTAGTTACATACATTTTTCGAATACCTTTTTGCCTTTTGATATAGTACATAGGTACACAACTTTACTTTAATGTATAAATACATATTTGGGCAATTCACAAGGTAGTCATAAAGTCATATGTCTTAAAATATTTAAAAGAATTATCCTATATGACAGCTGTGCGCAAGCGTTTATAATTTAGATTTTTAATGTACAGTAACGACAAAATAATGAACACAGCATTAAAATTTTTATTTTGTTTCAAACACAACAATATTTTCTTTAAACGATTGTAAAATTTTATTTAGGACATTATGACGATATGACTTGATAGCACACCTCGTGAATAGCCCAATAGTATCTTATTTATGAAAAACTAAATACAAATTTAAAAAAACTATTAAAAATTAAATACCTAAATCCCTTTCTTTTTTCCAAAACTGCATGGTTTGACTTCCTTTTTATCCACCATTTTCTAAAATCTCCCTGACCTTTGGTGGCTGGTGACCACCATTATTAAAATAAAGATTAAAATCTCATAATTAAGGGACATTTTAAAATGTTAAACAAACTACTATTTATTTGTTAGATCCCCTTTTTAATTTTACCTACAAATTAAATACCTACAACAATAAAAAATCCACCTACAGACAGAGAACGGCAAAACAAATAAGAAATGGGCGAATAATTGCAATAATCAGTAACCATAGAATTTGCTGAAACATAAATGCATTTTAAACTTAAAACTTAAACTAAAAAAAAAAAAAAACCAACAGATAACAACAAGCAACAAACAACAACAATAATAATAATCCAACAACTGACTAGGTACCTATAATAATAAACTAAAATAACAAACGAGACTTCAGACGAATTTAAAATGCAACAACAAAAACATTAAAACAGCGGCAGCAACAACTAAAAATTTAGCGACGAGTAAAACAACATAAACTACTGAAGCGTGATTTATTGCGCGAAAGATGCAAATCCCAGATAAAAATAGGTATAAAAAAAAATTAAAATTACTAAAATTTAAACTGAAAACAACAACAACTACAATTATACTATAGAAAAACAAAAAAAAAAGAAATGATAAAAAATAAAACGTTAAAGCTTAAACTATAAGCTTTATACCTAGTTGTTGTTGTTGTTTTCGTTTTAATTACCACAAACCATAATTAATTACAACAAATGTATGCTTTAAAAAATAGTTTTGTTGTAGGTATAAAAAACAAAAACAATAGCAAAAATATATATAAATAGAAAATACAAAAAGAGACATTTTTAAAGGAGTAGAAAAGAATTTAAACACAACAAAAACAACGCGTTAATGAACAGTCTCGTGTAAGTGAGAGCGAGAGAATGGAACAACAGGAAATAGGGGAAATGTATTATTGTTTTTTTTTCATTTTACCAAAACAATGTGGCTAATTTTTTTGAGTGATAGAAATGACTAGATTAAAGGGAAAACGAGTTCCGTATTATTAGAAAAATGCGACTTTAGAAGAATATTCGATTAAAAACATTAGATCTGAAATGAAACTAAACTTGAAAAAGCTATAACAAAATTAGATTTTAATCAGTGACCGTATTCCGTAATTCCCTAAAGCTTAATCTTTATCGATAAAAATCTAAAAAGTTGATTTAGCGATTTTTGCCAACGACTACAATACTGCAACGTGAATTGTTAAATTTGGCAATGCCATAAAAATTCAATTCGTTGCAATATTAGATTTCAATGTCATCGCTAAAATTTATGTTTATATTCATTAAAGATTTTGTTTTTGTTTTAAATGTTAATTAAACGAGTCACTTTTGTGCTCGCGTTCCAAAAACAGGCAGTTAATTTTTGTATGAATTTGGATTTGTTTCTTATATTTTTGTTTAAAATTTTTTTTAGAAATTTTTTAAATTAAAAAATCTTTAGACACAAAAAAAAACAACAGTTTTGTTTGTTTAATACCTTTAGTTTTTCTAAAATCTTTGGATAAAGTTTCCTGACGATCTGGCCTAATTAACCAGTGAAATGCGCATAGGAATAGCTTATCCCTTCAAAAATAAATTTCTGTGTTTTTCATCAAGAAATTGGGAACTAAGCACGACTAACTAATAAAATATGGAGACAAGTTTGAAGTACAAATTATCCAAATGTATTTGTTTCAAAAATTCAAAACAACTAAAATTGGTGTAAAAAAGATGCGATTGCTAATAGCATAACTATGCGAAATAGTTCGCAAATGTGAAACCGAACATTCGCCATACCTCAAGTTATTACCGAATTACAGTGTAAGCAAAATGTTAGAACATTTTTTAAAATAATGTTTTAAATAACAAATTTACTATGAAAACGATCGGTTATGAATACGGAAGTAAAAATTTATTTTAATAAATTAAAAGGGTTTAGGTAATGATTTTATTCTTAAAAATATTTCAAATTTAATAAAGTTTTACAAAACAAACTTTCTATGAACATTTTTCTTAATAAACGTTTGTTAAATATAATAATCGTGTAATAAAGATTATATTTATTTATTGTTATCATTATCTCAATAGTTGGATTAGATTTATTAAATAAAATTAACCGCCTTTTTCCAATTTAAAAAACGCAAACTTATAGACACTGTTCTGTTTTCCTTGCTTTAATAAAAAAAACCAATTAATTCTTATTGTTTGTTATTGTTGTTTCAGTTTTGTTATTCTATAAAAGCACGCCCTCTTCAAATAATAAACACAAAAACAAGGAGAAATAATACAAAAAGAAAATAAAACAAAATGAGTTCATAACAAATTAAAAGAGAGCAAAAGAAAGCTAACTTCCAGTGAGCAGAAACAATACTGAATGAAACACAATTAATGCACAAAAGTGAGAGAGAAACAAGATTTTTTGTAAAAAGTTCTCTTTTATTCTTATTGGCATTTTTGTGTTGTTTAGTCAAAAAGGGGTTGATGCATGGTTTTTTTTGTTTTTTTTTTTTTTTATTGGAAATGAAAAGAGAGTGTGTTGTTTTGAGTCACTCTCTTATATTATGTTTTTTTTTTAATTAAACAGGACTTTAATAAATGAGTTAATAAAGTGTTGCTGGCTGTATTGTTTTGTGGGATTATGTTAGAACATGGTTGTGTTGTTGTTGGATTTTGAGTTTTTTCTTGAAATGTTTTTTAAGTGTTGCTATTGCTTTTACTGTTTATGTTGTTGTTTTATGCCAGCTTAGTTTGTTTTTTTTGCTTTGTGTTTTCGGGGTATTTGTGTGAGTTTTTTTTGTGGCTTTTGGCCAACAAGCAGGACAGGTTTTTCCCAACTTCAGTTCTTGTTGGATTCTCAAAGAGATCGCGTGTTTGCTGAAATAATCATTAACGCGTGTGTTGGTCGTTTCGTCGTTTCGTTTTTCTTTCATTTGAAACTAAAAAAAAATTATACCTATACAAAATTTATGTGTGCGTTTTTCTCTGTTGTTATTGTGGCACAACAAACAACATCATAAATATGTTGCTGCTGCTAACGTTGCTGTGAATTGAATAAAAAAATAAACATAATGAAAAATTGCACGAATTTTTAAAAGTTCAAGAAAAAAAAACGCTAAAAATTAAAAAAAGGAAAGAAAATAAACGGTAGTTAAAGAAAAAATTAATAAATTAAAATACCGACGGCTTGACAAAAATATTATATAATAAAAAAATAAAATTAATAATTCGGAAATACCTACCTACTACAAAAATAACGGTTTATTGGAAATTACTTATGTTACACACACATGTATACGAGTTTACTGTTAAGTTAAGCGTTAATATGAAAACAAAATTTAACCGACTTCCGTTTCCGTTTCAAACAAATACCTACTTAAACAAAAAAAGTGAAATTTTTTTAAAAGTTAATGAATTGATAAATTCAATTTAAAACTATGTAATTGAAAAATTAATAAATTGTTTGTAAATAGGTAACTAGTAACAAATAATTACCTATTTAAAACTTCCTTAACTTTAAAAGTGTTCGCATTCAAATAATAACATAAATTACTATTTTTAATTTTTATTAAAAAAAAAAAATTTCAATTTACTCAAACGACTTTTTTTTAAAATTATTTCGCCTAATTTTTTTTCTAATTGTGCAAAACACGCCAAAGTGTTTATAAATAATTTAGTTAGGTAGGTATTTGTTTTTTTTTTTTATTAAAATTAGCTCCTACGACATAAAATTAAATCGTTCATTAACAAATAATCAGTTTAATTAAATAATTTCCAAGAAAGAAAAAAAAAAATCCGGCGGCTGAATAATTAAAAATAATACATTAAAAATAGAAATACATTTTTCCTGAGAGATTTTTTTCGAATTTAATGGGCCGATTTCGGATGGCAACTGGCCTGAAGCTGAGTTGCCAATATAAATTCACAAGCGAACATTTTTGTATTTTTTTTTTCGAAAAACAGGCAGTTCAAAATTTTATTAATAAGTAGTATTGTGGTATTTTACGGAACTGTGGCTAATCGAATTTAATTTTCATTAAATTATTTTTATGAAGAAAGGAATTTTACAACATGAAACTTTTTAAAATTTATTGATTATTTTTCATTCATTTCATGTTAAGCCAAAAAAGGTGGTTCATGTCAGCATAATTTTTTTTTGTTAAGGTGTTAAGGCTAAAATAGGATCTCAACTACTAACCTAATCTAATCAAAAATTTCAACCATTTATAAACTAGATGAATAGCTTTCAATAGAAAGTCTTGGAATTCAAAACAATTTTTTTTCTTTTAAACAAAAATACCAGGTTCTTACGAGGAGAAAATTTCATTCTAATTATCTTAAAGCCGATATATCATCTAAATTGCAAATCTGACCTCTGACCAGACTTCATGTAATTTAAGAAGAGAACATAAGCTTTCGAAATTCAATCTCTGAGATTTAAAAAAAAACCCAGAAAATTTCATGTTGAGCAAATGTGCAAATTTACGTCTGGCGAATTTTTTTTTTAACATGTTTAAGCTGATAAAACCTGCTCAACTATTTAACAGATTAATACGAATTTTTTTAAATTTAAACAACAGGCTTAAAGCTTTCAAAATAATTTCTTAGAGATTCAAAAGTTTTGCCACCGGGAATTTTATGTCAAGCCAAAACTCCAGGCTTAAGACCGGCGCAATCTTTATTTTCAAACATGTTTCTACAGTTATAACTTTCTAAATACTACTAAACCGATCTTAAGCGAATTTCAGACATTATTAGAAGATAATAAAAAGTTTTAAAATAAAGCCTACAATCGGCATTTACATAAGCTTTTAATATATTGTAACAGAAATTGTAAGTTTTCAGTACTGGTGGGCTAAAGTTTAATTATGATAAATCAAATCAAATCAATTTTACTACAGTGTGGCGCATAAGAAACATTATGATTTAGGTATTAAATGAAAAACTTTTTTCTTTTGAATTTTATTTAACGTTGGCATTTATCATCCCTAAAAACTAGCTTAAGAAAAAATGGGAAAATATTATGCGAAACATTATTTTAAGGTTATTTTTGGACCTCTGAGTTAAATTTTTTTTTTTGTAAGCCCGTACAACGAGCCGTTAAGCTTACAGGTGAGAACACATCAAGGAGTGCCTTGAGGCACCCTTGGGCATTCACTCGTTGAAATAAAATTACAAATTAAATTTTTGGGGAATAAGAAATATAAACGTTTGTTAATGATAATCAAAGAAATTTTTTTTTTAATTTAAGCAGCATAAATAAAGCTTGTATTTGGAACAAAAGCATTGTGTTCGAAATTGTTTACAATGCTTTAAGAGCTTTCGCAGCATCAACTAATATTTTGCCACATATTGTAGCAACTGTAAAAAATGGTAAATTAATACAAATAAATTGTATATTGAACGTCAGGATAACTTTTGTAAAGAGTACCTTGTGACACTCTTAGGCATTTGAGGGTTAAAATTCATACTTTTCTGTATATTCTTAACAAATTTGTTTTGAATAGTTTACCCTGTAAATGTTTTAAACTATTCCTTCTCGTTGGAAAAGGACGAATTTTAAAATCAAACTAAAAAAAATCTCCCTGCATTTTTTTTTTAAATTTTGGTTTTAAAGTTTTAAAACTACGGGAGTGTAACGACTAAAACAACTTTGGCGTCTGTCAAACAAAAAGTTTTATTTTCTTATGTCACAGAGATTCAAAATTTTATATGTATCTGTCAAACTATAAAACCGATCGGTCTATAAAAAACTTTGAAATTTTTAAAACAGAAACCATGAGCTTTCAAAATAAAGTGTAAAAGAAAGAGAAATACAAACACCAGTATCAAGGCGAATTCAAACAGGTAAACTCATCTCTACAACTACAAAAAGCCCCATGTATTTTGTTTATACAATTTTCTGGTTGGTTGTCAAAATTTTTTTATTGCAAATTAAAATTATCACTTTTTTATAAAAGAAATTAATAAATTCACTTCAATCATTCGCAGTTTTGAAATTTTTTTATTATAAAAATAATATTTTTAACACTTTTCATTCAACTTCTTCTCAAAACAAAATCATATTTTGACGTTTGACCATATTTTTCAATTCGCCGTGGAAACAGCTGATGAACGGCTGACGAGATGAGTTTACCTGTTTGAATTCGCCTTGACCAGTATGATTACGATTAAAATAAGGCGCATTCAACTACAGGTGCTGGTACTACTACAAAAATGCAAAAACAACAGAGGGATTTGCATTGCTTTTGAACAATTTTTAGCTAGAGACTAACAAAACCAAAACAAATTGCTTCAAACTGTAACCACCTTGTACTGAATTCGCCTTGGACTACAACAACTTAAGCTTTTGAGAAATAAACCTTGTTTCTTGTGTTACATATTAAAGCTGTAAGAACATTGAAACTTCTAAACCGATTTTAATAAAATTTTTAATTTTTAAAGCAAAAAGAGAGCTACACTTTTAAATAATTTTAAAAAGGAAAGAAAACTTTTAACGCCGGGAATATTACAACAAGAAACACTAACTTTTGTCGAACTAACTTCTTATGTTACATCTTAAAGATCTTAAAGCTTTTAAAACTACTAAACCGATTAAAAAAAAATTTCAAACTTTCAAAAGATGAAGAGAAAAGCGTTTAAATTGTTGTGAAAGCGAAAGGATGGACTTATTTTGAAAACGTTAACAACACTGTCAAATATTTTAACGTTCTGTCAAAAATAATACAACACTGTAGTAAACAATTTAAACAAATATTTCATTTCCTTTTTAATTGTAAATTGTTTATTTTGATAAGGTCACCTGGTGTAAATTCGCCTTGGAAATAATTTAAACATTGTGATCATTACATTACAGTGTTGCCACTTCGTGGGTAATTATCTGAATTGAGTGTTATTTTAACTATCATGCATAGAGCGTGGGAAATTTATATTGGCATTTTTGCATATGAGTCTGTTTCGTTTTGTTGCGATATTGAAAGGACAATAAAAGTTTAAAATATATTAAAGAAGTTACTTAAATAAAATCAGGATTTGATTTCTGTGATCGAAAAAATGCATATAGACTTCCTAACCAGCCACGATTTATTTTGTTATTATTGATTTGCAAAAGCTGATAACAAATGGCGCCAGTTTGGACACTTATCTTTCAATAAGTATGATCTTCATAGTAATTTATAACTCAAAGTTTATTGGAAAAAGGAATTCAAGCTAAAAAAATAACCTGGAGGAAGAAAGTATGTTGCATAAGGCCTAATCTCATTGCGGATCTCAACCGATGGGTGACAAACAATGCAACCAACTGTCCCTGAGTGTGAGAGCAACCAACAAATATAGGCAGCCATTTTTAGTGCAAGAGTTAAACAGTGGCCTATTGTTTAGGAGCTGAAGCTATTTAACCTCTGCTGCTTTAGCAAAAGCCAGTAGCATCTGTTGAATAGCAACAGCATCTAGGGATAATACACCCCCAGGCCGAACTCACCCACAAGTGGTGAAAAATCAGCCCTTTAGTACTATTCCTTTACGCGACTTTGTGTTTTAACCACAAACTTTTTTGGACTCATTCTTTGAAAAAAGCACTCCCCCTTCGTACGGAGAACAACCTAATTTCCAGCAAAAATTACACTAACGGAGTACACAACTGATAGTCAAACTGGTGCCTTGGACTCACCGGGGGCTACCGGCTGCTGTGATACAAGATAGTAAGGAAATCTGGTCGGACTTTGGTCTCACAAAAACTTTAGGAGGACTTTTATTAAGAATCTTCGCCAGATTCAAGGCTGACTTCCTGATTTGTAACACCAAAAGAAGAAATATCATTGAAATGATCACAACGACCCTCAGGGGCGGTTCTTTTTTAACCCAATTTTGGGCTGTCGTAATTAATTTTGTTTTATCGCCAATTCAAAAATTACATTTTTCTTATGGCCATAAAGTAGCATTTCTCACTTGCCAACAACGTCTCTTAACTTCAACAGGTGTATTACACAAATTTTGAATGAATTAATCTGCTTGCAAACGTTTTAAAATTGTTGCTTGAATGGCTTCTAATATTTTGTTGCCAGTTCTTCGCGAATTTCCGATAATCTTAATGAAGTAAGGCCTTCGATTCATTCCTCTTGAACCTGTCAATAAATTCCATATTAATTGAAATTTCTATTTAAAGTGTATTCTTATTACGACCGATAGTAATTTGGCCCCTGAGCTGGGTTTTTGTGTATCTTATTAAAATTATTATCAAATAAACTCTTAGAAAGTTTCTCTCATAATCAGGGCGGCCAGACTTGGGAATTTTTCCCAAAAGTTGGGGATTTCATGCAAGCAAAAAGGACAAAGAAAGTCATTTTAAGATTGCGGATTTTTTTTGGGATTTAATAAAAATAATCGGGAATTTTTTGGGGATTTTACACATTTTTAATATATTTTCCTTTCATTTATTATTTAAGCTTATTTTTCTTTGTTTTGTATACAAAATATGAAAAAAGTAGCAAAGCTTTTGAACCCAGACTTAATTTTGAACGTATTCAAGATAAGCTGCTGTTGGCAATCGATGTGCTCGTGTCGCACTTTATTCCCCAAACTAAAGAAGTAAAGGAAACGTTTTCCACAAAAAAAAAACTTTAATGACACAAAATTCGCAAAAAAAAACTATCTTGTTGTTAACACGATTTGGTTTGAGAAATCATCTTCCGGACTTGCAATTTTAGTTTCAACGATTCTTGGTGAGAATTGCTGAGAAAGGTGACTTCTGTTTGTAATTCTTACACTTTTAAACTTGAAGTTGGCTGTAGGTGTAGGTGTATTTAAATATAAAATATCAAAAGAAGAAAAATTGGAAAATTATAATTTCATAATGTGGACACTAATGCGATTTCAAAGCAAACATTTTAAAAATTTATGCAACAAAAAAAAAAAGTCTGGACGATGACTACCCTGCGGGAAATTTGTGTCAATTGGTCCAACAGACTGGTCCTGGGATTTGTGAAAATAGAACAAGTACAAAAAGAAAGGACTCATGACCAGTGAAAGCAGAACTGGTCTGTGAAGAATAAAATGGTAGAAAATGTATTGAATTACAGTACAGTCTTCCCCGGTGCTGTGACACATTTTTTGGTACTTTCTAAAATTTCGTTCTTGAATTTCATTCTAGAACTTGTTTTATTGAAATAATACTACATTTTAATAAAAAACACTAAGCACGTTCATTGAGAATAGATCCGTGACTGGTCAAATGGTGTCAAATGACCCCCTCTATTGACAACCCCATGTAAAACCAAAGACCCATCACGGGACTACTTTGGTCTCAGTTTGCTTCCCTCTAGGGAATGAGAATAACAGATCGTTGCTCTTAAAAATATCATTGAAGTTAAACTGTTTAATAATCACAATGAATAGAATCAAAATTAGGCAAAATAAGTTTTTTTTTTCGAAAAAAAAAAAAAAAAAATTAAATAAGCTTTTCAAGATCTCGACAGATTGTGATCAATAATTCTATTATTTTTTCTAATTTTTAGATCTTTTTTATAAGAAACGAAAAGAAATCAATTAAACAAAATTAAAGTGCAATAATTAAACACAAAAAAAAAATCCAAAAAATATTTTTTTTTTTTAAGTTTTAATTAATTAAAAAATCTCTTAACTAATGACAATCGTGTTAAAAATAACATAAATTTAAAGATAACAACTTCAGCAAAAATAATAAGAAAGAGAAAAAAAACTAAACAAAATAACGAAAAAAAAAATTGAAACTTGCAACAAAATCCAGTAAAAAGTGAAGAAAAAAATCGCACGCCTTTTTAAAAAATCCAAATTAAAAAAAAAAAAAAAAAGGAAACAGGCAGCATCTTAAACAATTCATTGTGCCCGTTTTTTAAGGTTGAGAGTTGTGTGTTGTGCGCCTGTTGTCGTTGTTGTAGCCTGGTGCTTCTTTTGACTTTTTTTTTTTTTGGAGCAACAGAATCCTTCAAAACGGCGACCATAACGAACTCCGCCTTAGCAATGAGCCAACTGGGCACAGTTTATGCCACCAAACGGAGGCGACGTAATGGAAAAAGGTGAGTTTTTTTTATAGGATTTCTTTTCAATTCACTGTGTAAAATTATTTGAAAAGTAGATAAAAAAAAAATAGTTTTTTTTTAGGAATATTGAAATTATGAATGAAAAAATCAAACATGAATTTAAATGTGGGCGCTTAAAACTGCAGGCGTTTTATTTTTCTTTTGAAGGCAAACCATTTGAATGTTTTGAAAAACAAAGACTTTAAAAGAGTTCAAAAAGAGTTTTTTAAAGCTTTAATTTAATAAGTGAGAAATCAACTTCCTAAAATTAAGAAAAAAATCAATAAGATTTTGACAATTGTCTAAGACATGTACAATTTTTAGAAAAATCTAAAAGTTAATCACACAATTTATCAAAGATAATTAAAAAATGTAAAATTTTACAAAACATAAAGAAAATTTTAGGAAAGTTTTTTTTTACAAATTTTCATATTATTCGAATGTGTATTCTAAGTCAAATTACAATCCTCAAAAGCTTTTAAACTTTAATAGTCTTATTCCTTCAATATTTTCCGGGAAAATTTGTATAGTAAAATGTTACTCAATATGAGAAATAAATTCCCAGATTCTATTTGTTGAAAGTTTTTTTTTTAATTTCACTTTCTTAAACTCAAATTAAACATGATATAACTTCTTCATTTCTTAACCGATCTTAACAAAATTTTTAACATTTGGATACAAAGAAAAGCAAATTTTTTATCCTAAAATAGAAAAATTAAATAATAAAATAAATAAAGGGTTTGGACCAACCGATGGTCCAAATTTTCGATGACACTGAGGCATAATTGAGGTTCTATGCCGTTAATGTGCCGAATTATCTAATCCTTCAGCTCTCGCATTATTGCTGGCTTATCGAAGTACACCTTTGCTTTTAAATAGCCCCAAAGAAAGAAGTACAACGGTGTCAAAACACATGATCTTGGTGGCCAATTGACCATTGAATTTGTCGCACAAAAGAGCCATTGTTTCGTTAGCTGTGTGGCAAGTGGCATCGTCCTGTTCAACCACATATCGTGCACATCCATATCTTCCAATTCGGGCCATACAAAGTTCGTTATCATCTCACGATAGCGAACACCATTCACAGTAACTGCCTGACCGGCCTCATTTTGGAAAAAAATACGATGCTGCCGCCAGCCCATAAACCGCACCAAACAGCCACTCTTTGTAGGTGCATTGGTTTTTCGACAATCACTATTGGATTATCATTCGCCCAAATGCGGCAATTATGCTCATTGACGAAACCACTGAGGTGAAAATGTGCCTCATTACTGAAGATCCACTGTTGCCATTTCTTGCCTTCATTCTGACTATTGACGACGTTTGGAGTGGGCAAGAGCTTTAGTTCTTGAGTCAATTGCACCTTGTTAGCGTGTAAATGCAAGTCTTTATGCATAATGTTCAGCAACGAGGAGCGTGAGAGGTGCAATTGTTTGGGAACGACGACGAGTTGAGGTGGACGGCTCTTCAGCCAAACTATTGCGGACAGCAGCAATATTTTCTGCAATACGAGCGTGCACTGGTGTTTTCATATCTCCTACATATCCGGTTTGTTCAAATCACGAGGTGCACGATATGCATTTTGATTTGAACGTCCATTTTCATAATAAGTCTGAATAACTTTAACGCGTTGCTCGGTTGTGTATCTTTCCATTGAGTTTTTTTAATTTCCTAAGCTAATCCCGCGAATCTCTACGCTTGTCTGAAGAAAAGAAACCAGAGTCTCTGGCGGGAATCGAACCCGCAAACCCGGCGCTGTTAGACTAGCTCTCTACCAGCTAGCCTACCGGGGCACTCCAATGAAAATTAAATGCATCGACCCTTAAAATTAACTTTATTAACTTCAAAAAGCAATAGAGTGCTCGATATTTTTTCTCAGTTCGACTTTAGCCAACACAGCTCGATGGTTGGCCCACGCGAGAACATGCCACGTTTAATTGTCCGTGCAAAGAACAGGCTGAGCCCAAATCTAAGCCGCAGCTGACATTGTTTGACCTTTCGTTTCATTAATCGTCATTGTGAATGCCATTTCTCAGCAAAAAGTGTGATTCGGATATATAAATTATTTACTCATGGCCGATTTCACCAGTTTATTTCAATATTCGTTTATGTTAAAAACTCGTTTTTCATGTCAAATAAAAACAAAATTATATGAAAAACTAAATGAGTTGATATTTAAATAGATTTGGTGAAATTGGCCATTAAATTTTAAACGCATTTGCATTTAATTCCATGCCCTTGTTATTACCAACACAACAGCTAATTTACTGCATTGAAATTTTACTGTTATTGATTAAGTTTTATTAAAGAAGTCTTCTCGCTTGGCTCAAAATATCGGTTGTTTTTAGTTTCTGTTGACGTTCGCACGTACCAGATCCTGGGAAAGGTTGTAATTAGGAAAGGGTATTTGATTAATGCTAATTTTCTACTGAATAGTGGGGATGTTAAGATCTTTTTTAGAGCCACTTGGTATTATTAAAGGCGCTTTTAAGTCGGCGTCTAGTAAAATTGACTGTGCGACGACTCAACTGAAAGTTTAAAAAGAAACTTTAAGTTAGAAAGTTATTACCTACACATTAGGGGTTTAGGCAGCCACCACTTTGAAATTAAATGTCTGTATATTTTAGTCCGCAGGTGGTACTTGATTTTCCACATACAGGTATCCCTCGATTTACGCGGTATGTTGGGACCGAGAAAAGACCGCGTAATTCAAAACCGCGTAAATAAAGGTTCTAAATCAGTACAA
Source organism: Pollenia labialis (assembly GCA_949318255.1). Classification (NCBI taxonomy): domain Eukaryota; kingdom Metazoa; phylum Arthropoda; class Insecta; order Diptera; family Polleniidae; genus Pollenia; species Pollenia labialis. The sequence goes on from OX439139.1 coordinate 13,193,704, forward strand.
AATTCTATTTTGGGACCAGAGATATAATAAACCGCACAAATTGAAACACTAACTTTATACGAAATTCAAATTTGGGACCGGAAATTCGTGTAAAACAAGCATATTAATAATATAAACCTTTATTTGTACATTTTACATGCTTCATGCATCTTGGATTCAGGAACTTATTTAAAAACAAAGGTTTCATTACAAAATCTCCTGACGCATTGGAACACATCAAAAGTGTCACTCTAGCAATGACAAAACCTTCCTTTTTGGATTTAAATTTGATGTTACTGGTGGCATTTCTAAAATGATAAAATTAATAACACAAAACGACAGCAAATAGTTTATTTTACTACCTTTAAAGTTGTTTTCCACTGAAAATTAAATTTAACCTGTTCTTTTTAGCAAACAGCTGATAATGTTTACAAAATTAGTGTTGTAAACCGCGCAATTCGAGGGTTGCCACTATTTTCAAATCGCGTTAAAGTAAAATCGCGTAAAAAAAACGCGTTATATAAAAAAATGGTTGCTATTATTGAACCGCGTTAAATCAAAACCGCGCAAATAAAGTACCGCGTAAATCGAGGGATACCTGTACCTCGCACATCGGCATAGTCTTCTCCGATCCACCACCTGGGGAACCGTCCTATGGCAGACAGACAACATTTAACCACTTAAATCACTTCAATTTGTGTAATGTACACAGAAAAAGATAAAAAAATTAATTTCAACTAAAAAGCTCGTGAAATTAATTTAAAAAACCAACTAAATTTGCACCAGTAAACAAAGTATCAGTTAAATATTTTTTGATATAACCAACATTTTCTGCAGTAATTGAATGAATTTTGAATTAAAACAGATTTTATTTTTGATTAACTGTTTAATTGAAATAACTACATTTTATTATATTACATAATAAAACTCTTATTACTTTTATATTTCAAAGTTAATATTTATGAAAATTCAAGTTTTTAAAGAAAACGAGGAGGGTGAAAATTTAATTTTAAAAAGATAAAATTAAATTATCAGATGTTTTACTGCTTAAAGAACCTAAGCATTTGTGAAAGAAGTTGCGATTCCTAGATACCTTTTTTATGATTATAAAACTTTCAAACTGCTACACTGATGCCCGTAATTTCTACAAACAGATATCTGGTCTAACAGTTTTCTTTTCCTATCCGGCAACACTCTTGTGGCAATTTTAACGTCAAGTTTGCCTACGTGAATTAACTATCTAAAATCGATAGTGTAAAATACACTAAACTTTAACCCGCATAAAAGAAATACGTTTTAAAATTATGAAAACTATAGATATCTATACATAGTTAGATATCTACTTGTAGAAATTACGGGCATGACTGCTGAAAACAATTTTACGTTTTTCAAAAAAAAAAAAGCTTTAAAAAAATAAAATTTTCAAAACAAAAACCCAAATTCAAACCAAACAAAAATTCATTTGTACTAAAAAGTCAACGAAATAAGAAAACATACTAAACAGCCCAATTATAAATAAAAAAATCCTCGAGAATTTTTTCCCTTCTCCCATTTTTTTCCTATCTAATTTCTATTGTAGAAATGGGAAAAAGCAAAAATCTCCCAGGGAATTCGTATTCATAATTGGGCTGAAAACCAAAAATGTAGAAACGAAAAAACAGAAACAGATGTAAATAAATTGAAAACAGATAATCAATATCAGCAAATTTGCCCTCTCACATATTTGGAGAGCAGACTTAATAAGCTTTCCATTAATATACAACATGTTAAACTTAACCATGGGCTTTTTGTAAAAAGTATGATCACAACTCTCATCGATGTTTCTTATCAGCTGAAATCTGGTTACTGTTGTTGCACTATGGCTTAACAGGGGCTTAAATTTGTTTTAATATTAAGCTGCATTTTAAAAGCTTAACTTCTCCATTATTTATAAATGATAAATATTGTTAGAATTTTCCTTTCAACATTTAAGCAATTATAAAATTTTGAATTCTTTTAATAAGTTTTCCTTTTAAATTTAAAATTAATTGCATTATTTGTTTGCTATTATTCATTTGTAATAATTAAAATTCAATAAAAATTTTTTCAACCTTAAAAGTCTCAATACTTTTTTTTTTTATCAAAAGTCATGACATAAATAAAATTCATTCATATATTTATTAAGACTCACTAAGGAGACGGACAGACAGACAGAGAAAAAATGTTAATAAATAAAATTGTGGGGGTTTAATTAAATGCGAATAAATTTTTAAAAATAAGTACCTTTTCTAACTTCCGTTTTTTTTTATAAGCAAAAACAAATTTTAAAATTTCTTAGAAAAAAAAAAATCAAGTGTTGCTACCACCTGCTGTTTCGAAATGTGTGGCACTGTTTCTTTCTAGAACAAAAAATTCTGTGGGATTTTTATTTCTTTATTAATTTTAATAATAGAAAAAATCTTTTATAAGGATATTAAACATTTATCTTGAAATAAATGATCCTTGTAAAAACCTCCTGGGGTTTTATCAAACCAAATATAAAACATTGCTTGTGGAAATTGTCTGGGAATGACTTTGTTCCGTTCATTTCTAACTCTTGTGGGGTTCAATTTCAATGGTAATTGTTGAATAATTATTTAAATAGCAAATCATTTATTACATTTGTAAGAAAAGATTTATTAAGAAATTTTTGGTTTTGTAATTTTCAGCCTTCGCCATCATTCATCTTTGACAAATGATGTTGAACATACACTTTTTGACATTTATTAGATAAAAACCGTTTGTTTTTTTTTTATTTATCATTATTGTTAAAAGGTGTTGAAAGGGGGTTTCCCTTAAGGGCAATTTAAAAAAATAAATATTAATCATTTAGCAACTAAATTAAAAAAAGTGCAAAATATGATTTGAAATGGTTACACTATGTTTACATCATGTCAATAATAAAAAAAAATTGAAGAAAATTGCTTGAACACCCAATAATCTTTAAATTTTTACAGAAAATATGTTATTTGGCATCGTTTAGCTAATTGTTTACATAATGTCAATAACTAAAAATTATAGAAAAATTTTAATACCTCTAAAACTTTCATTATTTACAGTAAATATATTATTTTACATAATTTACACAAATGTTTACATCATGTAAAAATTTAAATTTTTAAGAAAAACTTTTCAAAAACGAAACAGTGCCTTTTATACAATATAAAATTTATGAAAATTTCCTTAAAATTCCATAACTTTTAACTTGGATTACATGATGTCAACAATTTAAAATTATAGACAAATAATTAATAACTCTAAAACATTAATTTTTAACGGTAAATACATTATTTTACGTAGTTTACACAATTGTTTACATCATGTTAAAAATTTAAAGTCATAAGAAAAACTTTTAAAAACAATTTTACGATAATTATTAAGTAAAATATTTTGTATTTACGTATTTCACACAATTGTTTCCCCCATTTTTACAATATAACTTTTAAGAAACGTTTCTTTAAATCCCAAAAATGTTTGTTTTTCACATTAAATAAGTTTTTCTTGCTTCACATGATGTCAACAATTAAAAATTATAAAAAAAGACTTTAATTTTTTATAGTAAATAATTTGTTTAACAAAGTTTATACAATTGCTTACACTATGTAAAAACTTTAAAGTCTTAATAAAATCTTTTCAAAAACGAAATTTTTGATTATTTAGTGAAATATTATTAATTTCCATACTTTACACAATTGCTTACCTCATGTCTACAATAAAAAATTTAAGAAACGTTTCTCTGAATACCAAAAATATTAATTATTAACAGCAAAGATGTTTTTTTACTTGGATTACATGATGTCAGCAATTTAAAATTATAGAATAATATGTAATACCATTAAAACTTTCATTATTTATAGAAATTGCACTAGTTTTCTTAATAAACACAATTCTTTACATGTAAAACATTTAAATTTTTAAGAAAAACTTTTTTTAAACCTAATTTGTGATTATTTAGTGAAATATAATCAATTTACATACTTATCTCAATTGTTTACCTCATGCATACAATAACAAACTTGATTTACAGAAATGTTTACATAATGCCAACAATGTAAATTTTACAACCGTCTTTAAAATTCAGACATTTTTAATTTTGAAGATACTATAATTATAGGTAAAAAGAGAGAAACAGACTAAAAATTTAAACTTTTGAATACTTAAAAAAAAAGGTTTCTATAAATGCTTAACCGAATTGTTTACATACAGGCATGTTCTGAAAATCATTTTTTGTGAAAGTGATTTGAAATCACAAGAAAGGTGTTCTGGCCAAAAAACTTTTTCCATAATTGTGATTTTAAACCATTCAGCTAAGTGGTCACCGATTTAAAATTACATGCTTATTTTTTCCACCATTTTAAACCAAGTTAAATTTTTTGTGGTTTTCAAAACACCCTTAAATAATAATTGTGATTTTAAAATCATAAGTGATTTGAAATTTTGTGATTTTCAGAACATGCCTGATAGTGTTAAATACATATGTAAAAACTTTTCAATACTCTACAAAGAATATGTTCAATGGTTTACTGAATTAAGATGGTGTCAACAATCTAAAGTTTACTTAAAAAAAATTTTTAAATATTAATGTCTTTGGAAAAACTTTTTAAACACAAAATATAATGATGTAGCGAAATTTTATTACATATTATTAATTAAATAAAAAAAATATTTTATTTATTTTTATCAAATATTATGAATTTACATGCTTTACACAATTTTTTACCTCAGATTTATAAAATTAAATAAAAAAAAATATCGTTAAGATGCCAGAAGTGTTTTAATTATGTATGTACATATAAAAATCTGGAAACATAATTTTGTAATCTAACATGGTTTAATTGTTTACATAATGTCAAAAATATAAAATTTTGGAAAAAAGATGTTTGATGTACAAAAATAATTATAATTTTGCATAAATTTGGTATTTTAAAAGATTTACGCAATTGTTTACATGGTGTCAATATTAAAAAATTTGCGAAAAAACGCTAAGAATACAAAAGGCTTTTAAGTTTTGTGAAAATTTGGTGTTTTGCATAATTTTTGTTATATTTATTTACATTATGTCAAAAATGTATTCTTTTAGAAAACTTTTATAAAATAATAAAATAAGTATGTTGTCAAAAATATAACTATTATCAAAATAATATTCCTGGGAATACAAAATTTAATTTAAATGATTTTGTGATTCGTGCTTAATTTCCAATTTTTATTATTTGATAAAAACACTGAAATTTATTGTTGATGGGATAAGCTATTCCTATGCGCATTTCACTGGTTGCTTAGGCCAGATCATCAGGAAACTTCATCCATAAAGATTTTAGAAAAACTAAAGATATTAAACCAAATAAAACTGTTAAGCGTATAAGAATTACAGCATATAACGATTTTATTTTAAAGTCAGGCCTTAGAAAAGTTAAACAAATTTTGCAAAAAAAAAAATTTAAAAAGTTCTTCATAAATTTTTTTTAAAGCCAAAATATTGTTCATTTGTCAATATTATAAATTTAATGCCCAGTGACTTGAGTTGATTTAATTTGCCACAACACTTAAAAACCCAAGGCTCAAAATTAAATTGAATTCAACTTCATAATGAACACAACATATTTGTGTGTAAATGTAATGACCGCTTTTGTGTTGTTGGTTTTGGTGTAAACTATTAAAATTGGAGAGTAACCAACCGACCTTATCGCTCAACAATGATCTCTGGCTATGAAACATAAAAAAGGTGATCTTTAATATAATTTGTTGCAAATTTTCATTGTTGTTGTTTTTATAACAACAAAATGTTACCCATAAAAAAAATAGGGGAATATAAAACAACAGCAAAGAACTCTTAATGCACTCACCAAATAAAGAAAAATTAATAATAATTATAAAAAAATGCATACTCTTTTTCGCTGTCTTGCCAAACCAATTTTAAATATTTACACAAAACAGTGTTTCAAAAACAAACTAAGCAAAAAAAAAAAAAAAACTGCTATAAAAACATAAAAATTTTACAACACCTTTTGTAAATGAAAGCTGAAAAAGGGTAAATTTTCAAAACACAAAAAAAAAAGAAGTTTATTTTGTATTAAAATAAAAAACTGTATAAGGAAAAGAATATTTATTCAGTCCAGGAGTAGAAACAATTCTAAAATAAGTTAAGTGTAATTGCTGTAAGGAAAAATGACAGCAATCATAAAACCCGAGACTAGAGGCAGTAACATTTTATAGCATTTTTATTTAAGATTGACAGGGAGTTGGAAATTGAACCGAAAGAAATTATTTTCATTGAAAAGGAATGGTTAATAAAAAGCATCTATCTCCGTAACCCTTCATTTCGGTCAAGTGTAATTAACTCAATAAAATAACGAGAAAAAAAATGGATGGATCATATTTAACGGACAAAGCAGGGCATTAAAAGAGAAAAGTTTTTATACCAATACAAAATCCTTAATTTCTTTTATCAGCCTTTTAATTTAACATGCTTAAAGCATGTGTCAAATATGTAAAATTTAAGAAAAACCTTCAATGTTATTACAAACATTCACAATTAAAAAAATTTTGTATAGTAATTTTAATAAGTTTAGTATTTTACATTGTTTGCAAAATACATATACATACATATATTAAGACTTTAGAAAATACTTCAAAAATATTAAAAACATTAATTTGTTTTATTAACTATAGTATTTAACATGGTTTACACAGTTGTTTACATAATGTCAAGTGTGCAAAATTTGAGAAAAAACTTTAAAAATATTAAAAACAATTATCAATTCTAATAATTGTTGTATTAAACATGGTTAACATAATTGTTTACATAATGTCAAATATGTAAAATTTTGGAGAAAACTTCAAAATTGTAACAAACAATCATAAGTAATAAGTTTTGTATTTTAATTTAAATAATTCTAGAATTTTACCTGGTTTACAAAATTTTTTACATGATGTTAAGAATAAAAGAGTTGAGTAACAACTTTTAGCATACTAGAAACAGGCATAATTTTGCAATACATAAAAATTTTATGTATCTATATTTGACATAGCTTTCATAATTATTTACATGGTGTCAAATATGAAAAAATTAAGAAAAACTTGAAAAATACCAAAGCAATTTTTTTTTTTAAAAAAACATTATTTTACATAGTTTTTGTAACTGTTAACATTTGATAACTTGCCATGTAAAGTTTAAAAACGAAATTAAACTTTAAAACGAAATTATGATATTTTAAACAATTGTTTACATGGTTTCAATTATGTGAAATATATGAGAATAATACTAAATTACAAAAACCTTTTCCTAACTTGAAAAATTCTTATTATCTTAAATTGTTAAATTGTTTACATAATGGCAAAAAATTACATCAAAATTGCTTAAAATAAAATTAGTTTAATTGCTTTTAAATTATAAAATTTTACAAGATTTAAACAATTGCTTGCATAATGCTATATTTGAACATAAGAATTATACCTTGTTTATATGATGGCAAAATTGTTTTAATTTAGAACAATGTTTTAAAAAATTAAAGATGTCTAAAAAATTTAATCTCTTTACAAAATCTTAAAAATATTTTAAAATATCTTTAAATTTCCAAGATTTTTGGTGTTCCTAAAACTTGGTTTTAAGTTTTTTATAGTAGTTTAGTAAAAAAAACATCCATAATTTTCTTTTGATTCTTTTTTAAGATTGCATTCTCTTATAGATCTTGTTTTATATTATTTCTGTCTTTGGATACTTTGTGTTAAATAGCGCTTGTATTTCATAGATGTAAATTGTTGTATAAAATACGACACATAATGACAAGCGTGGCTTAATTACACTTAATGCAAAAAAAAAATCCAATTTTTTTTACTTAAAAAATTATTTATGATGATGTTTTGTTCAGGTAGTTGGTTGCACTTCATTCATGTTTTTCATTTTATAAAGAATTGTTCTTATCTTTGTTTAGTGTTTAAGCTTTTAATAATAAAAAATTTAAAACATTTTCATTACTTTTATACCAAAAAAAAAATGTTTGTAGAATAATTGAAATTAAAAAAAAAAGAAAACAGGAGCTACGAACTGTGGTCTAGTATCTTTTTTATGTTCTCTATGGTCGAGTGACAATTTAAATTAGACCTTTCGGTCCTGTATCATTAAAAACGCTTTCAAATTGGCCGCGCTTTTGTTTCTTGTTGTTATTTTTTTAAAGCCACTTTTAGTGTAATGAACACCTGTAATTGTGTTGAAACATTAAAATTTTTTTTATTTTTTTATTTGATTTTCTTTTAATTTTAACATTTTTCTGTTAACTTTATTTATTTTACCTACCTATAACCTGCCCTTTTTCTATTTCTCTTTTTTGATTTATTATCCTTTTCCCTTTTTTCTTGGTAATAATCTTTTGAAAACTTAATCTACTTTACTTTTAACAAATCTTTTTCTAATTCTAATTTCCATCTACTACATTTGAACTAAAATGATTTGTTAGATTAGATTTTAATGCTCTACTAAGCTCTGTCAACAAAATGGTTTTAATGTTACACTAATACTCTTACAAACTTATATACGAGTGCACACAAAAACTCACACTCCCACTGGAAGACGTAGAATGTACATACGTATGTGCATTAAACGGACTGGGGGGCTGGCAATTATAACATTTGCAATTGTTTTTGGTTTTCAAAAGAAATTTTTACACTTCCAACACACACTCTCGCATTCATACTAACAAACACAAAAACAACCCAAGCTCTGGTTTAAATCCTAATAGCAGCAAAAACAACAAGAAAAATAACACTGAGCATAGAAAATAAATAACAAGAGCAAATATACCACATACCAAGAGCAGTAATAATAACAATGGCATTTTCATGTTGTTGTTTCATATTACTGTTATTTTATTTATTTTCTAGTGGTTTTCTTTTCTTGTTTTTTTTCTTTTTGCAGGCCTCTAACGATTAGTTAAAAGGTGTGGGTGGGTGTGTCTATTAACTCGGAGTCGTTTTAATAAGTCGTCACTAAAATCGACTTTTACTTTAGTTTAAAATTTAAATGCCCTTTGGATTATTTAAAATACATTTCTAAACTCACACACACTCACTTATCTAGTTAATGCATCTATGTTAACCCATTGTTGTTGATGTTTTTTGTTAGCTTAGAAAATGACAAGTGTCATTGGTAAACAAAACAGATGAAATAGTGTTGCCAGATTAGGTGTTAACCTTATTAAACCTTTAGAGTGGCAAATAAGTTGTAAAAATGGTAGATAAAAACAAAATTAAACAAAAAGTTGATGAATATTTTGTTAAAGTAATTTGCAGCCATTAGATATTTACCTTTAAGTGTAATCACTTTTGTACCCCAACCACAAAAGTGATGAGGGTATTTTTCGTTTGTTGCCACCATAACGGACTTCTAATAAGAATCTAACAATGTCCGTCCGTCGAGCTGTCCGTGTTAACCTTGTGCGCAAAGAAAAGGACGCAATTTTGTACTAGGCGTGCTAGAGTGTTTTCCGAGAGTTGGTTTTATATGGGACCGAGCTTTTCGAAATTTGGTTGAGTTGTTTTTCAACGCATTGAATTATGAAAGACCAAATTTTACTGCAAAATCATGATTATTTACGGTTTTAGGCGTACTAAAGTGTTTTTCGAGAGTGGGCTTTATATGGGATTTGTAGTAAACATTTCTTAGTATGATTTTACTGCATCTAAGACGATTACATGAGAATCGGTTACTTCTGATTTATGCTAGTTTTTGTAACACAAATATCACTTTTTTCCGGGAGGTTGTACCACATTTGGGTTAATCCTTTTCCCATTAAAATGCGCTGGATTGCTAAATTTACTAAATTTATACAGCTGTGTCTAATGAGACTTATTTGTTTTTTGTGAAGCTAATGGCAATTGCCATTCAAGTGAAATAAATTTCGATTTTTTTTTATTGTTTAAAGAAAAAAAAAAAGATTAAGAAATGCTACGTATGCACGTACAAGTAAAATTTTGGTTTATATACATAGGTACATACATGGTGAAATAATACAGGTGGCAGCACTACGCCAGTTGTGGATTTTTTGCTCTTGGATCTTTTGCCCAATCTATTGTCAAAGTTTTGTTTATGTTTACAAAAAGTCCACGTTTTGTGGTGTGATTAGAGCATTTTATTACAACTTTTGATAGTTTTAAATTAAATTCAATAAGATATTGACCATAATTAAGTAAAAATTGGCTAAGAATTTATTTATTACATAACGTTCAGCTGGGACCTATTTTTGTTGTAATGTTGTATTTGTTGCCGTAGGAATCGTTACCTGGTTATTTCACCATGGGCAGATACTTTAACTTTACGATAAAATTACATAATTAAAATTAATTCGTTCAGTTATCTGTCAGAAACCAAAATGAATGTCAGTTAACACATCAGAATTTCCAATGGCTTTTTCATTAGATTACTATCGGATACCTTACAGAAATGCCGACAAAAATCCAGAATTTTCCATGAAATGCCTGCCAAAATTTGTATTTTTTTTTGGGTCAGAAATCTGACTGAATTCGTACAATTTGCCTGGCAGACGTCGGCCTATTTTTTGGGTTGGGTATTTATTAAAAACACTTTTCTTTTACAATATTTTACAAACTTTTCCAATTAAATGTACGATTTATTTACGAAAAACTCCTAATATTTGATAAAGTCTTTTTTAAATTATCAATTTAAATAAAATATAAATGAAATAGAAAATGGGCAACACTGTGTTATTTGCATACCAAGAGTAAGTGCGATTAAGTAGGAGTATTTGGGTGTGTGTATGCGAGTTTCCTCACTTGGCTTTATGTTGTTCTCGTCTATTTTTATTGAACATGATGGCTAAGTTTAGTTTTTGTTGATTTTTTTTTCAAATATAACGGTGCTTATCTAAATCTGTCGCATATTTTTTTGCTTTTTGTTCATTGTGTATGTGGCTGTTATTGTTGTTTTTAGGTGCATGTGTATGTGTGTTTTAAAGAGTGGCCCTGTTATTTGTTTACTCTTGGTTTTTTTGTAAAGTGTACTAAAGTAAATATTGAAAATAACTGTATTGTTTAATTTTGGTTTGCTGGTAGGTATATTTGTTTTTGTTTTTAATTGTAATAGAGAGTTGTAATTGTGGTTGGTGTTGTTTGGTGTAGAAAAAAGAAAAATAATGTTATTTGTGTTAGTAATTAACACCATTGCGTAATGCAGCGTATCGAAGCCAGTGCAATGCCTAAATTTTGTTATTTACTACCTATTTGTAGTTGTTGTTGTTGTATTTTCTTTTCTTTTAAAGGTTAACAATCATTTAAGTGATAGATTTGGATTTTCTCTAGATTTTCATTTGTTTTTGCTTGTGTATGGCTGTGTGTGTGTGATTTTAGGATTTAAGTTTTAATGTCTGGAAAAAGTGGCATTTGTTTTGAGATTTCATTTCTTTTTTTTTTTAATAGTTTAAGGTTGTTTTATGTTAAAAGTTAATTTTGCTATTAAAATCTTTTTTGTAGGTACTGAACTTTAAAATGAAGCGTTTAGATTTTTAAAGGATTATTAACAGGATTAGAGGTGATAAATGTCTGGTAAAAAATTAAATGAAAAGGTCATCAAGTAGGTAGGTATGTAGGTATTTTATATTTTAAAAAGAAAACAAATCAAGGAAATAGATATTATAAGATTTCATTGAATTAATTGAAATTATTGATTTTTTGAAATTATTTTATTTTACTTCCATTTAAAAGTGTAGTTTAATTTTTCAAATTCCAGTAGCAGTAGGGGTGTCAATTGCCTCTAGGGTATATTGAAGAACATATGTATGTATGTTTGTTTGTTGTGACGTTTTACACTCCCTGCTTTAGCTCACGTTATAAAATATTTAAAACATTAAAAATCTAAAAACAGAAAAGCATTTATTTATCATAAGGTAAAAAAAAAAAAATTAAATACATAATAAATTTTTATTATACCGAAATAAAAACAGAACACAGGAATAACCGTCATTTTAAAAGGAGTTCAACACAAAAACAACAACTGACCACCAAGGAAAATTTGTTTACGAAACAGCAAAAACAAAAAGGATGAAAGAAAACAGGAAAAAACCACATGGTCTAAACAATTTTTTTTTAAAGGTGGTTGTTTAAAGAACCCTGGTCTTTTAAGCACGAGTTAAATATAGAAGAGAAAATTACTCTTCAAATGAAAATGATCCTGTTATAAATTGAATGATTACTCATGATTTTAGAGTAGTATGAATAAAATGGGGTTAATATATACATATATAAATTTTTATATTCTTTAACCATTTTCTAAGGTTAATTAAACAAATTTAGTTTTTATTTCTACTATTTTATAGAGTCTATGAAAAGTTAAAGTAGTTAATTAAAATTTAAAATGTTATAGTTTTTTTTTGAAACGTCAGCTGGGCTTAAATGTCTATTACAAAAAAAAAAGGATATAAAACTAGCAGCTGTTAGCTAATATGGTTAATAAGGGTATAGAGGTTTAAAAAAAATAGCAAAAAAAATTTGTGGTTTAATTAAATTAGGAAAGAGACCATAACGGTAAGAAAAATTGAATTTGCTTACAACAGTAGGAAATTTTAAAGCAAAGTTTAATAACAGAGGACAAGTAACATAGACATTCAGTCCGTTGTACTGAAACTGACAAGAGTTTCTGGCGGGAATTGAACCCATTGCCCTCGCAATGATAGACTAGCTCCTTACTAACTAGACTACTGGGGGAATAGACAACGAACATAAAGAAAGAGAAACAAAAATAATAAATAAAATAAAATAACCATTAACCCAACACAAACCTGCAGCATCTTTTTTTGTATCTGAATGAATATCAGCAGGCGCATACTTGATCCCTGCCACCAATATCAATATTGTGGTGCGAATTGTAATCAATTGTTGGTTCGTAGTAGTGTTTTTCATACGGGATTTCCCGGGACAAAAATCCCAGGATCCCGCATTTTTTTCAGGGAAAAAACTCCGGGAATTCCCGGGAATTTTTTAATTTAATTATGGCAACTTTACCACTGATATGCATGATTGTAAATAAGTTGTGTCATGAATTTTAAATTATTGATTGGCTTTAATTCAATTTTTTTTCTCTTTTGTTTATTTTAAATCACTTTAGTCTAGCACAACTGCTTCTCGTTATTATCTGCTCTAAAGAAAAAAATCTGTGAAAATACACCAAATAAATATTTTTCAATTTAACATTACGAAAAACTACAGTTTCTCACTTAAGATATTTTTGCCAAACGACAGAGAGATGTCAGAATATTTAATTTGTTTAAAGACCCAAATTTACTTTATAAAAACGAAAAAATGTTATACCCACTTGCTTCAAAAAATTTAATGCTTTTATATCCAGAGCATCTGCATAAAAGATTTTTTTCCGATTAGATTCTAGTTTCATGAAATATTTATGTAGGACATGTCGCAAATTCTAAATACCTGATATAGATTAAAATTTCTTTCAAAATCTTCCAAAATTACTTAACTAAAATTAAAAAAAAAAAAAAAACAACTAAACATTTAAAAAAAGTTTTCAACACTATTCTCTTGAAGTATTAAAAAACATACTTCTAAAACTATCTTGCGCTTTGTTTGTCTTTCTTTTATTTATTCTCTACTTAATTTTTTGAGACTTTTGCCAAAAGAAACATAAATTAACAACTTTTGTTTTAAGGCGTTTACTGCCCGGCTTGTCAGTTTATAACCTAAAGTTCCTTGTTGTTGTTTTTTAATTATCGCTAAAACATTTCGGCGAAATTTAATAAAATAAGAAAAAAAACAAGCGGTATCTATTGAAATTTGTATTAAAATTTCAATTTCTACTTGTTAAACAAATAAAAGGCGTTTCAGTAGCTAAAAAACATGAGGGCAAACGGCAGTAATTAATTACAAATGATTTGAAATTAAAATTTTTTAAAAAATTTTAAAAAAAATGGGTGATTGGAAAGAAATAAAAATCTTTAAAAGCGTAATTTATTTAACAACATGTCACTTATTACAGTGGGACTGTTAAAATATAGGTACATTTTGCCCCAGTTAAAAAATTTCAAGACTTTTTATTTTACCTCATGTGAAACAAATATATTCAAATTATATACCAACAGATAGATTAACGTCTCAACTTTCCAATTACATAAAGAAATATTTTTATAATTTCAATGTACAGCAATTAGTGCACACAAAAAATGCTTCAGAGTCAATTGAATTTATTCTCAAGGTTTTGGTGCTTGCGGAGTTAATATTTAAGCCAACACTGTTAGATTCGATGATGTAATCGCCGATTTTATCCTGCATATCGGCGGCGTGCCTTGGTGATATCCTGCATATCATCGGCTTAATATGCAACCCTGATAACTCCCTTTCAGCACATTTTACAGGAGACACAAACAATATTTTTTATTTCATATTTGCAGCTTCAGAGGAAAACCAAAACTAAAGTTGGTTTTACACACACAGAAAAAAATTTTGCTCCATTAAACGCATTAATCAAAAATAAAATCAATTTTTATTAAAAATTTAATCAAGTGAATTAAATGTTTAATCAATTGAATTAAACGTTTAATCATGTGAATTGAACGTTTAATCAATTGAATTAAACGTTTAATCATGTGAATTGAACGTTTCATTGATATTATTAATTTATTTACTGGTGCATATTAATATTGTCAGTTCAACTTTTAATACACTTGATTAAAAGTTTAATTCACTTGATTAAACGTTTAATTCAGTTGATTAAATTTTTAATTAAAACTGATTTCTGTGCACTTCAAGACTCAAATGGAAGATAAACTACGTGCTGGTCGACAAAGCGTATCTTTCTCTACCATACGGCATTAAAATCTCAATTTACTTAAAAAGTGGATGTAGCATTATTTGCGTTTGTGTAGAAAAATCATTAAAAAAATAACGTTTCCCTGTTAGTCATCTTTCGAACACAAAAATAATATTTTTTTTTTAATCAAACTCAACAAAAGATAAGAACATTTAATTCCGTTCGGTTTTTTTTTAAATCCACAAACTTCATTGTGTTCACTGCGGCTCATTAATGTTTGCCCCTTTTGGCTGGTAAAAAAAACCAAACATTTTTTACAAAAACCAAATACACATACGAAAAAAAACAAAAAGCCAGCAAATTAATTTTACACAATACACACACAAGCTGTTCGTGCTCCGGTCGTTGCTAAAAATTTTTGTTGGTTCATATCTTTATCAATGTAAAAAAAGAAACATTATAGAACATTAAAATGTTTGTCTACAGTATCACGTAAAATTGTTCTGTTTTTTAACGAAGAACATAACACTATATAATGTTCGGCTCTTTCTTGGAAATAGTAACGAACGGTATTAAGGGATGTGTTCGTCTACACAATCACTAAAATTATAGATTCCTGTGTGTGTGTGAGCCGAACGCTTAATAATGTACTTTTTATCGACGAATACAAGTTGAAAATCGCTCCGGAACTCATCGTACTGTTCTATTATTATTCTCAATGTATTAATAGGGCCGCCACACGAGCAGTTTAGTCGACCCTGCCTGTTGCCAAATGGTTCAGTTCAGTTTTACTTTAATAAAAAATAGCCCTTTTTGATTTAAAACTTGAAAGATATAAAATACGAATCTTTTTACCATAAACTTCTTCTTCATTGCGTGCAAATATTTTATTAGAAATTTATAGAGAACACAAGCTGAAGAGCAAAAATAAAAACAAACAATTTAAAAAAAAAATGAAAATAATTCAATTTCAATTGGTAGCAAATTCTTGCCACTCATAAACTTCAATTTAACTTAATTCATGGTCTATACACACTCAACTTTTTTCTCATCGCTTTGATGTTGCTTCATACTCAAGCATGTTGTTGCTGCATTTGCTGTTGTTTTTGCAAACATGTTAAATCTCCAGGTAACAACTACTTACTTACAAGAATTGGTAGTTGCTACTCATGCTGTCAATGTTCTTTAGACTATCAACAAATAAAAAACAAGACGAGGCAAACCAAATCGCAAAGAAAACCAAATACACTTTTATACTTGCAACATACTTTGGCGGTTTACTACTGTAAGAAATTGCCGGCCTATAAAAAAAACCCACTGTCGGGATTTATTTAACAGGATCTTGCTGGTTTCAGCAACCGAAAAAAGTGCAGAATTATCTTTTTTTTTTTTTTGTTGAGGAAATAAATTTTAGAAAAAAAGATTTGTTTTAGGAAAAATTTTTAAATCGACAGCGAATGAAAAGAAATTGAACTAAAACCTGATTCCTTTAAAAGGCTTCCTATGTACTCAAGAATCAAGTTCCGTAAAAAACGATATAAAATTTTATTAAAGAATATATTTTTTTCTCCAACACCATTTTTTTGTACAGAAGGTCCTGGTGGTAGTCCTAAGCAACAACAACAACAAAAAAACTTTAATAAAATATAACAATAGCAACAACAAAAACCAAGATTCTTTTATTTTATCGATTAAACATTCGCTATGAGTGAAAGAAACATATTTTTTCTCTTCTTTCTTTCTTTTGTAGTCTGGCATTTTCAATTTAGAAAAAAGTAAAAAAAAGTTAAACAAAAAATTATAAAAAAACTATTAAAATTATGAAACCATTAAAACCCAAAAAAATTAACTAATAAAATTATTTATCAGCGGCCTAAATTATAAAAAATAAAACAGGTTTATAAAAGGTTTGTTAAAGAAATTTTCATAGAAAATTCGTTGATAAAGGTCTTTTACTTTTTTTTGAATCCTAACTTTAGTTTAAACTACAGAAAAAATAGTTTAATTAAAGTAAAATACACCATTTAATAATGTTGATAATAAATTTAAATACTCCTGAGAAAACTTTAGTTTAACTTTATATAATAAATTAAACTTAGTTTAAACTAAAGGACAAAATGTTGGCCTCATTAAACAAAATCATTTAAACTAGAAGAAATTATCACGAATTTTTGTTTAAACTTGCAGGTTTTTTTTAAACTTACAAAGTTTATCCACAACAACAACAACAAAAAACCTTTAAAAAATTTACTATACATTACAAACGAATCTTTAAGGAAATTATCCAAACTTTAAACTTTAATTTAAACTTAGCTTAAACTTGAGATTTTATACAAGTTGATGTTCTTTTTTTTTTTTATTAAATTTACAAAATCAAAAAAAATTCATTAAGAAATTTTGGTTAAACTTAAATTTTTATTTTAAACTCAGTTTAAACTAAGAAAACTAGAAAAGTTAAACTACACGACAAATTCACTTATAAAAACATTTTCACAGCTAAAGCGAATCCTCAAAAAAAATTAAGCTAAACTTTAATTTTTGATTAAAACTTAAGATTTTATTTAAGTTTATGTTTTTAAATCTTATAGAATTTAACCATTTATTCAAAAAATAAAAACTTGTTTTAAGAAATGTTAGCTAAACTATAACTTAAACTTTAAACTTAGTTTAAGCTAAGGAAATAAGAAAATATTATTTTAGAAATAAGCACATGAAAAAAAAATAATTTTTGCAGTATAAACAAATTCTTAAAAAATTAAGCTAAAACTTGGATTAAGAACCATAAACAGTTCGATTTTCCAGTTAACTTACGATTTTTTATGAGTTTAAGTTTGACCTTTGTTTAAACAAAGATTAAACATTTAGCTTTAAGCATACAAAGAAATAGCAATGGTTTAAAATTTAAATTAAAGTTAAGGGGAAAATATTAACTTTATATTTAAACTTGGTTTCATTGAGTTTAACTTAAAATATAGTTATAAAGCACTGTTAAATTTTTGAAAGTCTTAAACATTTTTGGAGAATTTTCATGAATTGCAAAAGTTTTGCTACTGACTCGTGTTTTGCTTTTAAGGGTTTCTTCAATTCCCTTTTAAATTTATTTCTGCTTTATTATTTTTTTTTTTTTTTTTGTTAACATCTTAAAATATTTTAATTTCTTAATCAGCGGTTGGTTTTATTTTAGCATACAGATTAAATTGTTTTTATATCTTGAAATATATTTTTAAAGAAAAAATCTTAAGAAATTGCAAATTTCAATTAAATTGTACACATGCATTGCTGATCAATTAATATGCAAATGTAACACTAAATAAACTGTCGCACCTTCATCACAATGCAACAACAGCATTTGCAGCAGCAGTAACTTGCTTCAACTTGCAACAAACTACTATTAAAAAAAAAACAAAAATAAGACCTATCAGCAACAGTAGCTGCTTAACCACTTCGGTATCTAAATAAACAAAAAGGGAAAATTTAAAAACAAAAAAAAAAAACTCTGAAATTGGCAGCAGCAAAACTTTTTGTTTATCTAAAAGATACAAAAAACACAAACAAACGAATACAAGTGAATGAAAAAAACTTTAAATATGCAAATAATGTGTTGACAACTTAATTCTTTTGGTGGCTGTTGTTTTAAGTTTATTTTCAGTTTTTGTTTGTATCTAGAGCGGCATTTAAATTGAAATACACTTGTGTATTCAAAATAAAAAAAAAATATTTTTTAAATTTGAAAAGAAAAAATCAATTAAAATTCATGGAGGGACAGACGGACAAAGATTTTAAATAAACAAAAAAAAAGTTGTTACGCAAAACAAAAAAATCGCCAAACAAAATCTATAAAAGAAACGCGTATACAAAATGTTTTAACAATAAGACCGATGAGGCTAAAAAATGTTGCCTGTTAAGGCAACCAGCCAGCCAGTCAGCCAACCAGTTAAAACAGTCAACCAGCGCTTTAAAAGCAATAGCAGCAGCCACATAACAATGATGATGTTGGCTACAAACAGTAGCAAAAGGCCAAGTAGATTTGTTAAGTTATTTTTTTCTGGTTTCTTCAATGGCTTTTGGCCACAACACTGGACCATGTTTATTTCGTCTGTCCACCCAAAAGTGTCTATTCATTCATTCAATCTAAGCAAAAGTTGAAAAGGCCCAGTTTCAAAAATTCAATTCAACTAATTCTACTACAAAAGTTTTAGATATTAACCCTTAAAATCAACGTCAGAAGGCAAAAAAAAAAACTTTAAAACAACAAAACTTTAAAAACCTTAAATTAATAAATTCAACTTATTTTAATTAACTTAGGGTGAGTTTTTGAGATCTCAGTTAAACTAGGTTAAGTTAATCTGAAAACAAATTTGTGCGGCTATTGCCCAGCAATTTTGACAAAATAGCTTAGTTTTGCTTAAAATGAAAAAATA
Organism: Pollenia labialis; assembly: GCA_949318255.1. Classification (NCBI taxonomy): domain Eukaryota; kingdom Metazoa; phylum Arthropoda; class Insecta; order Diptera; family Polleniidae; genus Pollenia; species Pollenia labialis. The sequence continues at coordinate 13,212,889 of OX439139.1, forward strand.
AAAAAAATTATACATTTCGTTGGAAAAAATTCGAGTTTCAGACTACGTAAAACTAGGTTTAAATCCAATCCACATCTCAAAAACAAATTTAACTATAAAAAATTTATAAAAGTAAAGAAACTTTTTTGAATTATTTTTTTTTTAATTTTACTTAAAAGTTTAAGTAAAGCTGTAAGTTCACATTTAAACCTAGTTTAAACCACTAAATCAGGACAGAATTAACCTAAAAAAATGTACTTAAACAAAACTGCCAATACAGACATATGAATTTGATAAGATTTATTGTAGTGCTGCCACATATTATTTTTTTTAACAACATATCATATATGGGACACTGATTTATAGTTGTTGAGTTTAAACTACATCTAATTTCAAGTTTAATTCAACTAAACCAGCGTTTAAACAATCAGTGATTTATTAGCCATAAGCTTTTTAAAATCATGTTAACTTGACATTTTAATCTGGCAAGATAAAATTTCAAAAAATTACAAAGGCCAAAGCGTTTTTAAGGAGTTTAACTAAGTTTAGCCTAGCAATTGCCAAGCTTAAACTTAGTATAAATACTTTCCTGAAACTAATGTAAAAATTTCAATTAGTCATTTAGAAATTTTAGTTAATATTTAATTTTATGCTTAAACTTAGCTTAAACTTGTTAAACTGGTAGGTTTAACTATTAAAATCTTTGTCGAGGTTTATTAAGATTATATGCTTAAGGTAAATTTTGTAAAAGTTGAAGCCAAACTTAAAGTAATACAATTGTAACTTACTTTTATTAATTTTAATCTTAGATTACACTTCAAATTGTCCAAACTAAGTGTAAACTTGTTAAAAATTAAGGGCTAATAAATCAGTGCAAGTTAAACTTTATTTTTGGGTTGAAAATGTGCTTAAACCAGCAAATTTATAAATCAGTTAAAAACTTCAAATACAGACCACAAAAATTTTACAAAATTTATCTTAAGGTATGATCAGACCTAACAAATATTTGACCAAATAATCCAAAAAAAGCGTGATCAGTAAATTGGTCAAGCTATAGCTTTAGTTTTAATAATTTTTATTGATTTACTTAACCTTATTTGTAAGATGGCACTTGTATAATTTAATTTTAAAACTGTTAAATGGTGTTTGATCTTACAAACGTTATGCAAAAGCAAACAAAATTTTAATTACGTTACGTGTAGGACGTTAAATATTTAATAGGTGTTAACAGAGCTTTAGCGCTGCCACAATATTATTTTTTAACCTACACATAATATATGGAGCACTGATTTAATTTTAGTTCAACCAGCGTTTAAACATACACGGATGTATTAGCCATTAGTCAGAGAATACTAAGAAAACCCTTTGGCAAAATTTCAAAAAACATGTTTTAGTTAAACCTAAAATTATAAAGTTTTAATACGCGACCGCTAAAAATCTTAAGGTATAACATGAAGTCATTTTAAATTTGTAGTTTAACCTAAGTTTAAAGTTGAAATGAAGTTTAAACTTTTTAAATTGGCAATTTTAACTATTAACATATTTGCCAAGCTGTTTAAAGATAAGAAGACATTGAAGATAAACTTAAATAAAAATTTATTAAACTAATTTTAAATTGTATTAAACTTAGTTTAGACCTGATACACTACAAATTGGTAAGTTGAGCTATGAACAAGATTGCCAATGTATTACAATTATGTATCTATTGATATATTTAAAATTAACAAAATTAAAACTTAGTTTAAAGTAACATTTCAGTCTTAGGCCGGGTGTTTGAAATGTGGATTAAGCTTAAACTTAGTTTATCGTAGTCTGAAACTCGGGTTTTCCGGCGAAATGTTATTTTTTCCATTATTTCATTAAAGACCAACATTTTTAACAAAACTAAGCTGTTCCGGTAAAAATCTGTTTTAGATTAATTAAACCTAGTTTAACTGAGAACTCAAAAACCCAACCTTAGTACAAAATTTAAAAAAAAAATCATTAATTATTATTTTTTTTAAGACACAATAGTTGTAGCTAAACGCAAATTAATAAAATGTAAGCACAGTTTGATAAGCTTTGAACTAAGTTTAGACCTGAACCTCTACAAATTCGCAGTTTAATCAATGGAGAGGTTGCCAATGCTTTATAATAAATACATGTGAAATTATTAAAGTTTAAACATAATTTAATCTTAGCATAAACTTAGTTTAAGCTTATTTGATTAAAAAATATGTAGTAAAAAAAAATTGAGTAAATCATTGTAATATTTCGATCTAAGTTTAAAATTTAAAAAAAAATCTATACAAACATTTAATTCTTTATAAAAAGCTTAACTGTTGTTTGAAAAACTGACCCTCTTAAGACCCTTTTAACTACGTTTTTACTTTTAAGCTTATCTGCGACACTTTTGCCACTTTTTTTTTTGTATAAAGTACATATATTTTTTTAATTTGGCTAAGGTTTTCTCTACAACTTTTAAAGATTTGTTTTATTTGTATGTTTTTTAGATTGTGGCGTTTTTTATTCGGCGTTTGGTGGTTGTGGGCCCATCGGAGTTCACAGCTACTGTAGTTTTTTAATGATTTCTTTAGATTCCCTTTGGCAAAAAATTTAAAAAAAGGAAACCTTTTAGCCATTTAACATTTTAACGGCCTCAGAAAACAGACAACGAGTCATTTTGTCTGGCTGATTTCCCATTTTTTTCTTCCTCGACCAGCTTTAAAAAGGTGACAAATATTTGAATTTTGTTTTTTTCGAACAGTTTTAGTCATACATTTTAATGAGTCTGAGTATTTGAAGCGAATTTATTCTTTTTTTAATTTTGTTCTGTTTTAGCGCGAAATGTTGTGTGTTTTCTGCGCGAACTTAACGCAAACGCATTAAAGATTTTTTTTGAGGCAGATTACTGTACTTTTTTTTTGCTGCCATTTAGATATCATGTTTTTATTGACAGGTATTTTAAATTTAATGGATCTTAATTTAAATATTTTGTGTTTTAACTTAATTTTTGAAGAAAAAAAAACGTATTTTTGGGCTCTTAAATTAAAAAAAAAAAGTCATCAAACATAAATGATTCATGATTAAAATGAAAACTTTACACAATTTTTCTGTCACAAAGAATTGACAGAATGTGTTTTCTAAATTAAACAACAGTTAAACCAAACATGAGTGAAATATATTAAAGATTAAGTGTATTTTTCATCAATTCTATTTGAATATCGATTTATGTTTAAAATTAGTTTTTAATGTCAAATAAAAATAAAAATCTTTATTTAAATATGAATTGATAATTAAATAGAATTGGTGAAACATGCCCTTAGTAAACCCTAAGTAAATTCAATCTTTCTTTAAATTAAATAAAATTACGATTTAAAATTTTACTTAAAATGAATCAAATTTTTAGAATTTTTATAAATTTTAAAATAAAAAAAAAATAAAATTTTACCAGGTTTTTTTTCGAAATTGAGTTCGTTAAGACCTTGATGAACAACTTGTAGGTCACATATCCTATTTATTTTTGTCCGTGTTAACTCCTTGTCCAGAAATCTGGCTTCTGCACCCATATCAATTAAAAGAGTAAATTGTCAATTAGTCGCTCCCACTCGTGGCTTATTGTTCACAAAGTCTATTAATTTTTGTTCGCCCACGTTGACTCCTTTTCCAGAAATCTGGACTCATCAAAAGCGTTAACATCAGTTCTGTTAAGTGGTTAACAATATTCTGTTAACATAACAGTATGTGGTGTCTAGGGTTCTAAATTTAAAAATTTTACTTCACACAAATATGTTATTTTATCTTTAATTTTGTATTTCAAAACAAAAATTTTAGGTTCTTGCAGTGTTTTCTAAAAAAATAAAATTTTTTAAATTTGTCCCCAGGGACGTATGGTGAATATTAATTATTGTTGGTTTCTAGAAATTTGCTTATCACTTTTAAACAATAAAAGATAATTGAAAAATTTTAAAGGATTTGTTAAAACAACACTTCAGCCCACAATTTAAAAGCCTTTTAAAATTAAAAAAAAAAAATTTTAAATGTATTAAAAATTCAATTAAACTTAAAATTAAAAAAAAAAAATTATATAATGTAATCATTTTTAAGATAAGTAGTCACCAATTTTGGGAATACTATTTTTATATTTTTAAAACTCTTTAATTATTTTTGGAAAATTTATTAAAATGTAAATCGAAATTTTGTCAAATTTTTTTTTACTTTTTTTTAAATACTTTAAATAATGTTTTAACAAAATAAAAGTAGTGTTTCTTAAAATAATTGTAAATTTATGTCTCCATATAATTTTTTTTTTTATTCATTGATTTCAATCTTTTTTTTTTTTTTTTTGGTTACAAATTTGTGTACATGGTGTCAATGGCCAAAGAGTATTTTTTTCTTCTTTCGTTCTGTTTTTGTGATTCTTATCCGTTGAATTGCTTATAATAATTATTTTATACGAAAGCAAATATTTGTATTTTGTAATAATAATATGTAATTTATACGAGAAAAAAAAGCAAAAATTTATTTCAATATCAACATTGATATCGTCACCTTAAATGTAAACGGACGTTAATACGCAAAAATTTTGGATCGATTTTTGTTCGTTTTATTAAACATGGTACATATTTGTATATGTCAAATATGGACCGATTTTAAAGAAGTTTGGTAAGACGATTTTTGATGCAAGACAATATTAATGAGTCAAATTAAATCTATAAAGCAACAAAAAAAGATAGTTGATGGGAACAAAAACTAATTTGGAAAGAAGTCGGTATGGGGGTCATGTGAAATTCTGGACTCCTCCATTTTTAAAAGGCTTCGTCCTTATGACAATCAAAAATAACTCGTACGCAACTAATTACAATATTTCAAAAGAATTTGATATCCTAATACTTAAAGCTTTCATTTAAATATAATATTATAGTTCATAAGTATTTTTTAAAAACAGAAAGTTTAAAGCAAACATAAATTTTTTTTCAAAGAATTTTTAAATATTTTATTATTTAATTCGATTTATCTTCAGCTTTACCATTCAAAATTGTTGCATTTAATTGATTAGATGAAAACTTTTTAGAAAATCTTTGCATTGTTTTGGAAATTTTTTTTAATTTTCTTAAACAGTTTAGGGTGACGTATGATTAATATTAATTAAATAGTTATTTTAGAAATCCTTAATAACGCTTAAAGTTGTAGACTTATTGAAAAAGTTTTTAAGATCAGATTAATCTTAACCTCTTAAGTTTTGATTTTTTAGTAATTGAAATTATTTTTCTAAATTTTTTAATACTTAAAAATTTAAATTAAGTTAAATAAAAAAAAAATTCATTAATTTTTGTTTTTAAATCTGGTTGCTTCCATATCAAATTATTACAATTTTTTTCCATAAAAACTGTATATTAAAGTTAAAAGCTGTAAAGAAAATTCCTTTAAATTTTGTAGTTTTAAAGGAATTTATTTATTTATCAAAATTTTCAAAGTTTGGCGCAGTATTATTTTTAGGGTAAGTTTTTAATGACATATGGCATGTTTGGCATTTTTTCAATTTTGTCTTTAAGAAGCCATTTTTTGTCTAAAACAAATTTTTTTGTGAGCTAGAAGAAATAAGCTTAGCGAATATGAGGCAAAATCTATTCTTAATGTTTAAAAAGTTGGACGTTAAAAGTGACTAAGGCCGATATAATCCTACCATTAGCTATCGTTAAGTTGGTTGTGGTTGTTTCCTTAAATTTTTAACGGTTTGCTACCTATGGACCTGAACAGGGGAAAGATGAAGTTTTTTTGATTTAATATGTTCACAGTTTTTGTTCTTTACGGCAAGATCTACAACTTTGTCTCAGAGGGTAAATCAAAATTCCGAACGGTTTGCCAGATATGACCCTGAGAAAATGATAACTTTTTTGCAAAAATTGCACCAAGGCCCTTGGGGGCCCTAAAAAAGTGCATGACTTTGTGCAAAACTGGGAGACACAGGTCTTTTTTTGGTCATTTATCACGTAGTTTTGTTCGTAAATGGTTATTTTTACATGGCTTAAAAAATTACGCAAAGTATTATTTATACATTTTTGTGCCATTATGATAGACATTTTTAACCATTTTTGTTGCCATTTTAGAAAGGCGTCTGGATTGCGCCGTATTTTGTTCAGATTGTGAAAGGCTTTACCAGCTTTATTAAAACGTTGCCATATTTCTGCCGTAGAAGAACCATCTTTTGATATTGTATTTAGGTACAACCAAGGTAGTTGAATGTATCCACATCTTTAATTGCAGTGTCGCCCAATTTAAGGGGTCTTGTATTTTGGGTTTAAATACGCATGTCTTTTTTTAATTTATTTTCACGCCAACTTTCTTAGCGTTTTCGGAGAGTTTGATCAGTTAGAACTCAATATCCGAAAATTGATGGGCCAGGAGGCTTATGTCACCGGCATTGTCAGTATCACAGAGTATACAGAGATGAAAAAAGTGACGTATGAAAAACGCCCAAATCATTTGCGAGGGCAGCTTTCGAAGAAAGAAAAAAAGCAAACGTTTTTTGGTTGTGAAGTGGCAATGTGTAAAAACAGGACGTCGCAATCAACACATATTGCGTGATCAAAACAAAAATGCAAAAAGGGCAGCTTTCGAAGAAAGCACACGCCTCTGTGTGGTCTGTGGTCAGTATCATTAAGGTATTCCGACAAATACCACCGGATACCAAAAGCAGCTTCTCTGTTGGTATTTTCCATGAGGCCATTCAGAATTAGTAGCAACAGCGCTGGGAAAAGAATTTAACCCTGTTTGACTTTCATGATTGTATTGTAAGGATTGCCTTTCCATTATACCGAACTTTATAAGTTGCTGAATGGGTTAGCGTATGATTAATATTAATTAGAGAGTGATTTTACAAAATCTTTTATAACTTTCTAAGTAAAAGCTTTAGTTAAAATATTTAAAAGGAAAATTAAAGCCAATATTTAAGGCTTTAATTTGCTAGCAATTCTAAATTTCTTTAAAACTGACTACTTCAAATTTTCAAGAAAACTTTAAAAAAAGTTGAAATTTTTTTAGCATTTCCTATTTTTTTTCAATTCTTTACAATTCATTGTTTTATTACATTTTCATGTTTATTTATATGATTTTTTCTATTTTTGTTGAATTTTTCAATGTCATGGTTAAAAATGCGTATGCGTGCCGGAATCACTGTCTGTATATTCGTGGTACTGGCAGTTAGCAGGTCTAAAAAAAAATAATAATGTGGCATATTACTACAAGAACTAAATGTGTGTCTACATGCAATTGAACAAAAAAAAAATAAAAAAAAGAATATATCAAGAGACAGACAGACAAACAGTATCATTCATGATTTCAAATTCAAAATAAAACAATAACAAATAAACTCACAATAAAAACCAAACAATGCTAAAACACTTTTATTTTGTTGTTTTGAAAAACGTTTTAGAAGCAAAACAAAAAAACGCAAGTTGGCGTGTCCAAAATTATGCGAATCCTACAAACGTACTTTTTTTCAACCCCAAATCACATTATAACACACACACACACACAAAGAGCACCACTTTAAAGCATTAACTTGCATAAATTTGCTTGTATGTGTAGCAAAGAGAGCGTGTAGGATGATTATGTTTATATGTATGTATATGTGAGTGTGTGTATGTATTTTAGGGATTTTCAAGTGCATGTTGCACAACATTTTACAAAATTTTGCATGATTTTTTGTATTTGCAAAAGAGTGAAAAAGCGGTACTAACGCCAAAGGCGCTGTATGTCGCACATTCTTAAGTTCGTGTTAAAATATAGTGTTTTTTTAACACATACACACATACACACACACACTTACGTTAACATACATACTAAATACAAATAAAACAAATTGTTTAACAAATTTCAAAATAAATAATGAACGAAAAAGAGTAGTTCAGTGGGTCAGGTTTGCATGAAATTCATCAGTTTTCATGTTTTATTTATTTTTATTTGAAATTTCATCATAGATTTTTTGTTGTTGTTTTATAACTTTTAAAAATACATTTTAGTGCATGTTAAACACATTTTTCCATTACATGTCCATATTCCATGTTAACAGCAGCAGCAGCAGCAACAAATTGTAAAATGCGTACAAAAAATATGACGTGTTTGGTTAGAAATTTCCTTTTTATTGAAATTATGACGTTTTGTTTTGTTTATGTAAAAGCGTGTGTGTTTTATTGAAACGTCATCAATGTTGCATGTTGAATAAAGTATTAAGACCAATATAAATGCCAACACATGATAAAATTCAAAAACATATTTACAAATTACTTGTTTATATGTTCAAGTCGAGAAGAAAAAGGTCAAGAACCTTAAACAAAAGCATGAATTTTCTGAAACTTGAAGATTTTATTTTTGATTGTTCGAACTTTTTAAGTCGACATTAACTTTTCATTATTCCCTAATCATGTATTTTTCTTAATTCAAAAAAAAATTTCCTTTAAAAACTTTCTTAATTTCAGGAAAAAATTTAAAAATTTTTTTATTTGTTTATCATGACGTATGATTATTATTTTATATTTTACCTAATTGTTTATGGATCTTAAAGTAGGAGACTTATTTGAAACAATTAAAAGAGGTATTTAACTAAACACTTCAAGCCATTATTAAATTATAAAAGCTGGTCCAACCGTAATGCACGATGGTAATTGTGAGTCACAACTTTACGGCGAAGTTAATTGGCCGCCACGATCATGTTTTTTTTGGCAACGTTGGAGTTATTTCCTTGGGGACATTTAAAAGAAAAAGTGTACGTCAATAAACCAAGAATAATTCAAGAGCTAAAGGATGAGGTAATTCGGCACATTAACGATATTAAATCTCAATTATGTTTCAGAGACATTGAAAATATGGGCCATCGGATAGAGATATGCCAGCAAAGCCGTGGCGGCATTGAATTTCACCTATAATTGCCATGGGTCCTTTGTCTGAAAACTTTTTGTTTTATTTACAATTAACATCGTGCGTTTTGGTTGGACCACATTTTATTTGCAGCGTTCTAATGTCACCAATTTGTTAAACTAACGCATTTAACTTATATGAATGTATGTACATATTTTAGCGACGTTAAACGCAATAGTCAAAACACGATAATTTAATTAGTTTTAAATTTAACATTGTGACTACATTGTAAATTTAAAGTAACAGTAACAGAGTAACATTGAAAACAAGAGGCAGAGGACCGCCAATTGGCGTTATCATTTCAGTTCTGTGAATGCATTGTAATTTTGGTAAAAAGGGTAAGCAACTGATGAAAGTCGTACCCCTTAATTATTGTAATAACGTCATGCTGATTATCTGTATGGTTACCGGTAGCCTTAAAACCTTTTAAAAATTTTTTCCCTTTCAGTGTTGGGAGTTTTGTTGTCTCTCTGCTGGTTTAAGCCGTATGAGGGGATTACTTCATTGTTCAACTTAAAATTCAACAAAAGAAATTCAAAATTGTTTTCGTCTGCTTTGATATTTTAAAACTTCCACAATAATTTTACTGAATTAAGTGCCATAACCAAAAATACGTCAAATATGTAGAGAAGAAAATTCGTCCTAATTCGTCAACCAGTATTGGGGAATAACTGTTATCAAGTACTTTTTGAACAAAATCTCTTTTAATATCTAATTGAAAATACAAAATTGAAAATGACGGTTAAAGTGTAAACTTTTTTGTTAACGATATTTTTCTTAGGCTGGGCTTTTAAGACCTCAGTTAAACTAGGTTTTGTTAATCCGAAAATAGATTCGTGCCGCCATTACCAAGTTTGTATACACAATTTTGAAGAAACAGTTAAGTTTTGCTTAAAATGAAGGTCTCTTATGAAATAATAAAAAAAATCAGATTTCTCCTCAAAAAATCCGAGTTTCAGACTACGTTAAGCTAAGGTTAAACTTAATTCACATCTCCCAATATCGTATCACTTTTTTTCTCTGTTTAACAACCAATATGAACAAAAAACACACTATTTGAAAGGTGTTTACTTAAAAAAGTGCACAATATAAACATATTTTATTCTGAGGGGGTAAAAAGGGTAAAAACAAGTAAATTTTGTTACTTTGGTTACCTCATATCTCCAAAACTAGAAGAGATAAAAAATAAAATTAAATAATTATCGTTGGTCATTAGAAAAATAAGCGGATATGTGTCTGGTACTTTTTTCAAATTCGGCCCTTTTAGGGTGTAAACGGGTATAACATGTATTTTGGAACTTCTTTGTCACCCCATCTATCTTTTAAATCAATAGAAATATAAATAAAGTTTATACCAAATTCGTAACTTGTCTAAAAAATATAAATATAAATTTGGTACTTTTTCGAAATTCGAACGTTTAAGGGGTGAAAATCGTACCTATTTTTGGTACTTTTTTACAAAACATTTTTCTATATTCGTAGTAAATTATGGGTTCCTACTTTAATATTGATATTTTTGATACTTTAATGGGAAGAAAAACAAGTATTTAAAAAGGGTTAGGACGGAATATTAAATTTCTTTCTTTTTCGTTTCCATGCTGCTTGTGATAATTTTTTAATTTGCTATAATATTGAACAGTGGACCTAAAAACATAAAATTAAACATGCAGGTCTTGAGGGAATGAGAATCTGTAAGAGGGATTTTTTTGCACTTTCTCGTTCTTGAACCGATACTATTTAAATGTTTATGAATACTGGACCTAGAAACTTAAAATTCAACATGTAGAGTCCAGAGTAATTGAAAAACTATAAAAGGAGAGTTTTTGGTACTTTTTTCCAACCGGTCCTTTTTAAATTTCCGTTAGTATTAAACCAAGGAGCATAAAATTTAAATTTTTTTGTAATTCCTGAGTAAATGATAATCTGTAAGAGGGATCTTTCTGGTACTTTTCGCTTTTTAACAGGTGCTTTTAGAATTTTTATACATACTGAACCTAGAATCTTAAAAGTGTGATTGTGAAGAGACGTTTTGTTAATTTTTGGTATTCAATTAATACATTCTGGCTTTTTTTTTATCATTGGACTTAGAAAATTAATTAAACATTCAGGCTTTTGAGTGGAAGATAACATATGGACCGGAGCAATCTCCGTCGCCAAAGCGATTCACTAAGTCGAAAAAAACCAATGCTTGCATAAATAATTATGGTCGAATTTCGACCACTGGGCAAACACTAGTCTTATTACATTCATTTTATTAAATTATTTTTGAAGATTTTTTCAAGTTCTTTACATTTTTTATACTGGTTTCAAATATAAGCTAAAATATACGTAATTATAAATAGATTTGTTTTTATTTCAAAAGAATATTTCCTTTAGTTTCTAAAGCTCGAAATTTTACGAACTTGAAAAAATTGTCGACGGTGACGTATGATTAATATTTATTAGCGAGTATTTTGACAAAACTTCTTCATAACCTCTAAAATAGCTCTATATATTTTTAAAATTTAAAAAGCTTTGTATTCAAAACCTTTTGAGCTTTAAATACCATTAATTGAATATTTTATAAAGATTTAAAGCTTTCGAAAAAAATCATTCTCTACATATTCCTCTGTTGTAAATTTATCAATATGTTTTATACTTTTGTTAGGTTTTCTATCTGTCTATCTGTGTTTACCCCCCATTTTAAACTTGTGTATTAAGTTCTTAGACATTTGATGACTTTGTCATATTTACATTCACACATATTTAAACTTCCATTATTAGAGTCCTGTGTTATGAAAAATATAATTTACCCATATTCTGTTTAGTTATTTTCGAAAACACCATTTTACTTTTTATAACAACTCGATTGAAGGGTGTTTTAATCTCATAAAAAATTTATACGATTTACTGCACATTTTTCCACTTTTGTGCAAAAAAAAAAAAAACAAAAGAAAAATTGCAGGTTGTTATTTTTATGGGATTTTTTTCGATTATAATTATTATTTTAAAGTTGTTTTGTAATGATTATTGAATGTCATTGTTGAAAAAGGGCTGATTTTGTTTTCGAAATTGCAATTGTGCTGGCAATTTGTTTAATTTTTGAGAAGAATATAAATGAAATTGAACTATTATTTTGTTAGTTGAAAAATAATAATAACAGCAACTAAAAAAAGGTTGTTGTTATTTTTTTTTTGTATTTTACAAGGTCTGAATGGAAATTGCAATTTGTAGCCTCAATTTTATTGGTCGGATAATTAGTTTTTTTTTTTTTTTTTTAAATTTGTTTTATATATAATTTTATTTAAAATAACAATAAATAATTGTAAATGAAAAACTGAATGCCAGGTTTCACTTTAAATTTATAGAGAAATCTTTTTAAGGTTACAAATAAATGCCAGATTTTTAATTAAACTATCGAAATTATTTCTAAAAGTTAAATCTTTTTAGGTCGGATTTTTGGGATGTGGATTTAGTTTAAACTAAGTTTAATGGTACAATTTTTACGTTGAGAAAAGTTCTTGACAAATTTTTGTTTAGATTCTTGATTTTTTTTGTAATAAAATGAACTTTTCTTAGATTAAACTCCAAAAGTTCTGATGTTTTGTTGTAGTTAAACTCTTAAATAATTGTTGGTTTAAGCTAAGTTTAAAATTTAATTTAGAGTTTAACTGTTTATTCTTTATGATTTTTGTAAAGTTGTAAAAGTTCTTAACTTTGGGTAAAAAGTTTGTATTTAAACTTGGTTTAAACTAAGTTTACATTTGAAAACTTTGTAAGAAGGAAATAAGAAGTCATTTCATGAAAAAATTTGAAGAACTGTATTAAAATTTATGCATTTGTTATTGCTTAAACACGAAAATAATTAATGCCTAACTAAAGTTTAAACTAAGTTTAATGGTGAACTTTGAAGTTGAGGGAAAAATTTTGACAAATTTTTGTTAGATTCTTGATTTATTGCGATTAATTAAACTTTTCTTAGATTAAACTCAAGAAAATCGCAAGTTATAAATATAAATTAAATTAATGTTATAAAACTTTTTGATTATGCCTCTTTTAAAGACCTAAACCTTTTTAATCATAAATAATTTGTTTTCTTTCTATTAAATTTCTTTTTCTTTTTTGTTTTTTTTTTCCATCAAGTTAAATGTAACATATCCTACAATATTTTCCATTTCCTTTGTCTATCCTTGAACAGTTATGTTCTGTTTGGCCAGAAGTTGCAGCAGGGAGGGGGTGGTTAAAATAAAGAAATAACATTAATTTTTGGTAAGAGAGGAAAAAAATCGAATAAAGAAAAACATTCTGCAGAAATAAACACGCCTTTATACTATTGTAACATTTTTTTTCTTCAGCTAGAAACGATATAAAATTTGTACTTTTGGTCAAAAGTAATTTTCTGTTTCTTCATTTTCTTTTAGCTAAGTTTGAGGTAATTTTTTTAAAAGCATTGAAACGAAGAAAAAGAAATAAAATAAAAAAATCCTAATTCACAGATAAAACCTTTAAATGTTTTGGCTGTTTTGGAAAAATAGAAGAAGAACAAAACAACTGCATTTGTGTCTTTGTGTTTCCTGTTTTCTTCTTTTTTCTGTTTTTTTGGCTCTTTAATGGCTCCCAAAAAGAATTTATATGAAACTGCCACTTTTGTAACTTTTGTTCTGGCTTAAAGATCCTTGTATGAGTTTTTCTCCAGGCAATGTTATCCTTTGTATAAACGAATACATTGTAGCTGTTTATAATTTTTTTTCTTAGTTTTAGTTTCTTTGTTTAAAAGTTTTTTTTAGTTTTTTGTATTTTCCTTGAAAACTATTTGGTTATTTAGCTCGCATTTTACCGAAAAGGTCTTTCTATAGATACCCAAAATAATAAATAGGATTTGTATGGTCATATAAATAATAAGAAAATTACAATGGTTTCTTTTATTATTGAAAAACTCTTTAATTTAAAAGTAAAACGAAACAAGGGCATTTAAAAAAATAATAAGACTTATTAAAATTCTTTATTTTATAACAGAAAAACATTCTGTAGCAAAAATATTTATGATTTTAAGGAAATTAAAGACACTTAAAAATACTGGTTTTTCCAAATGTGAAACCAACAAATCTTAGCAGATGAAAGGAAATAATGATTTAAGCCAGCAATTATACATTCTTATTATTAAAAATTATTTTATTAAAATTCCAAAAAAAAAAAAAAAAATACTGGTTTTCTTAAATGGGAGATTTTTTCTTTTGAATGCCTAAAAAAAACTATTTTAATTTTAAAAATTAAAAGATCAAAACAAGAAAAATGATTTGTTTAATATTAAACAAAAAAAAAATATAAAAATACTGGTTAAAACCCCCAGTAAAAATTGAATGCTTTTAGATTTTAAATCAAATATAATGTACTATAAAAAACCATTTTTATTTTTTGACTGTGTTCAATGAATCAAATTTCATTTTATAAAGCTTTTTTGGAATTTCATAAAATAAAAAATTTTAATTTTTAAAAATACTGGCTTTTTTTAATGAAACATTTTTTAGACTTAACCAAACTAAAACTACTGATTGACTCAATTCTATAAAATTAAAAGAAACAAGCAAGAAAAACACATTGTTAAATATTTAAAAAAAAAAATACTTAAAATACTGGTAAAAAAAATCCGAACTTAAAATACTGGTTAAAAGCCTTACTTAAAAATGATTTTTTTTTAATTTTAAATCAAATAAAAAATTAAGCTTTCTTTTTAAAATTTTGAAAAAGGATTTTAAAAAAAATAAAAAAATACCGGTTTTTTTAAAAAAAATTTATATGCTTAGCAAAATAATTTTAAAACCTAAAAAAAATTCTTTATTTGATTACAGAAAAACATTCTAAAACAAATATTTACATAATTTTTTTTTTATTATATTATATATATTTATATATTTTTTTATTATTAAAAATACTGGGTTTTCTAAATGCTGAATATGCTGTTGCTAAGCACAAAGTTTAAAATAACAATAAAAAATGTAAATGGTTTGTTTGTTAATTCTTTTTATTAAATTTCCTTTGTTCCTTATGCTTAAGCATTTATTTCACGGCATGTACGCTCTACTGCTAGTCCGCCAGATTCAACCATGCTCCTCTATGCACTAGCAGGTCTTCCTTTTCTACTACTACCCTATGGATTCCAGTCAAGCGCCGTTTAAGTAGAGTTGTCTGGGGACTTTCTCTTTCATACCTGGTTCATTATTGTGTCCAGCGTTAGGTTAAATAGAATGTGAGCTGATTTTATGTTGACCATGTTGAGCAGAGTTATTCCTCTCTAGTTCTTGCCCTACGATAGGTTACCGTTTTTGGAAAGAAGAGTAAATGTGCCTTTTTTTTTGCTCATGTGTCAGAGTATTAGTTGCCCAAGTTAAGTGATTATAATATTTGTATACCAATTTACTACTTTTTAATAAAGTATAAGAATGCAGTGAGAAAAGTAAGTTTTGCTTTAATAAATGGCCAAATTTTATTTTTTGTTTATTTAACAAAATAACGGGTATTTAAATTTGGTTTTTTTTATTTAAAAAAAGCTTTAATCGAAATTTGTTAAAAATTCATAGATTTAAAAAAACTCATTTTTAACATTAAAAATTTTTTTTTTTGTAATTTCAAAGGAGAACAAAAAAATACCGGGATTTTAAATGTTTATTTTCTTAACACAAATCAATAAATAGCAAAGCTATAAATTCATATTTTTATTTCTAAAAATCTTTGCATAATGAAATTGTTATATGTGAAGATTTTTCAAGAAAATGTTTAAATACTGTTTTTTTTTTAAATCGTACTTTTTTTAATTTCGAATTCAAAAATACTGTTTTTTGTTAATAGCTCTTGTATTTTAATGAAAACAATTTTTTTTAACAATAAAGGATTTTTTAATGGATTACTTAGTTCCTAGTGCTAAAATCTAGTTTGCAATAGTGAAATTGTAAATTTTAAGGATTTTGCTCGAAAGAGTTAAATTACTGTTTTTTTTTTCAAACACGCAGATATCTTTACTATTTAGAAACATTTTTTTTAAAATAATCATAAATGAAATATTATTAACTTTATATGTTTGTATAATTTTTTGTTAACAAATATTTTAAAAAAACCGGTATTTTGTTAAAATTTTATTTAGATAAAGATTACCTTTTTATGATTTTTGTTTTACAAAATTAATATGCATGTATTTAAAAAGAGTAAAAGAGTTTTTATATTTAATGAAATTACTTCAAAAATTAAAATTACTGGTTTTTCAAAAATAGCGGTTTTTTAATTTCTTGCATAATATTAATATTTAGAGGGTTTCAAAAATGGTTTTAAATAATTTTATTGAAAAAGTGTTTATATTTATAGGGGTTTCCTTTAAAACTTAAAATACTGGTTTTTCCAAAAGGCATGTTTTTAGGTTTTTTTTATCGAAAACTTAGGAGAGCTCATAATTGCATTTTAACATGCATTTAAAAAAAAATTGTTGGCAAAAGACAACAACACCAAATTTCTTAATATTTCTAAATTGTAAATCCAACATTTATCCCTTTTAATTTAAAGTAAATTTGCTTTTCAATCAATATAATTTTCTTTAATTTGAAGAATACAGTTTTAAATGAATTTTATAATTCTTTTGTTTAAATCTTACTAATTTCTATACTCAAATGTTTTATACTATAAATGGTCTTGCTATGAGTTTTATTTCCCTATATTTTTTTAGTAATTGCCAGAAAAAAAAACTGCGAAATTTTTGTTAATCATTGCGGTATTTTTGCTTTTTTATATTCATTCTGAATTATTATTTTGGCTTTTGCAGTTTTTATTATTGATCATGCAGCACCCTCAACTCTTAAATTATTGACTCGTTTACTCATTTAATTAAATAAATTAGTTTGTGTGGCAACTGATGAGGGCTGACTGAACTTAAACTGAGACTGTAATAACTGTGTGTATTTTTATAGCGGCCAGTGTATGAGTGTTAGTTGTGCTCTGGTATCTGTCGTTTTTTATTTTGGGTTGGTCCTTTAACTTTTTTTTGTTCTTATTTTCGTTTTTGGTGGATTTTTATTGTCTTCAAATGTTGGTCTGTCTGTTGGCCGTTTTAATACTGGGGTTGTAAAATTCTTAAATAATATTAAAAACAAAAAGACTGCAATTTCTATTTTCTTTTTTTTTTAAATTATGTTTTTTTTTCTTAGACATACAATTATAGCAAAACCGTTTATTATGCTTTTATGACGTTTGTCTTAAAAAATTTCTTAGGAACTTTGAATGAAATTTAGCAGAAATAAATTTTTAGAAGCACCAAAATTTACAAAATATTTGCAGCTAATTTAAGTTTTATAGAGGAAGAAATAATGAAAAGGAATTTAATATTAAGCCGCAAATTCAAAAAAAAATTTTTTGATTTATAAAAGGTTTATTGAACAAATTTTTATAGAAAAATCGTTTCATACACCTTTTATATACATACGTGAAATGTTTTTTATGAATATGGGGGTAAGGTTTTATTTGAAAAAATCTTAAGATTTCGAAAATTTTGAACTGAAAATACCAGATTTTAATGGAAAGGAAAATTTAATATGGTGCGGTTTAAAAAAACCAAAAATTTAAATTTTATAAGATAACTTTATAAAAAAATTTAAGTTTAAACATGTATCAAAATTTAAAAATACGAAAGAACAATTCTGGAATGTTTAATAGTCTTAAACATTTCTTATGAAATAGTGGTATTTATTGTGAATTTTGGAGAAAACTCCTAAATTTATTATGAAAGTAACTTATCTGAGCAAAACCTTGGTAAAAACACTGGGGTTTTTGTTTAATTTTATTGGGAAAAGTCCAAAATCTATGTTGTCGTATTAAAAATATTACTTTTTAATAGAAATTAAATCTGCTATGCGTTTTCAAAAGAACGGCTTTTATTGCTTTAAAACTCGAAACCTATTTCTATTTCGATTAAAAATTATCGTTTCAAAAAAGGCGATTTCGAATAAAATTTACTTGTAAAATACGTGAATATAGAGTATTCAAGACAAGTTAAAAAAATACTGGTTATATCGAAAACCCCTAAATCCATGCCGATCATAAATTTTTATTTCAAAACTTCGATATTAAATATTGGAGTTTTTTTTACATAAGAAGCTCTTAAATCTTAAACCATCAAAAATTGTAATTTGAAAACTTATGCTATAAAATACTGGTTTTTCTTAATACAATTTTTAAAATTCATAAATGCTCTTGAAAGTTTTTTTTATATCTTTTAGTATTATTTTGAACGGAAAGTATTCAGCTTAAGAATTATGAAGCTAAAAAATACTGTTTATTTTAATAATAGTTTGAAAATTAAATAGATTTTATTCCGATCGAAAGTTACTGTAAAAAACTGGTTTATAACGAAAATCCGGTTAAGACATGGGATTTGAAAGGAAGGAATTTAATCGTATCAGAAACATGGTATAAAATACTGGTTTTGCTAAATATAGTACTTATTTTAATCGACTATTGTCGTTTGAAATTTGTTTTTTTTATATAAAATACAGTTTTGCCATAATATTTTAGGAAGTATTGAATCCATTCTATCATTCTTTTTTCAAAATTGTGTTTTTAACACGATTTTGAAACCCCTTTATTCTAAATCATTTCACTTTTTTGCTGAATAATTTATTTTAAATCAATTTTTCTCATATATTTTTTTCCCTTTGCTTTTCCCAATTTAATATTTTGTAAACTAACTAATTTTTAAATTTCGTTTTATTTTTCCACCTCCGTTCCTTTTTTTCATATGCTTTTTTCAAAAGCTTAACACCCATACTATTGATTAACCTCAACGGGAGGTAACGACGAAACTTCTGCTGACTCTCGAACCTCAAAACAGGGTGGTGGTGGTTTCAACTCAATGACTGGTAAATAATTATAAAAAAAAAGGATTTGCTAAGAAGAAGTGTATACAAGTTAATATGAATTATAATGCCCAATTACCATTATTATCTATTTCAAAGAGCAAAAAAAAACAAATTAAATTAGATTAGATTAGAGGGTGATTTTGTATTGTGAATTTCTCACACCGGGGGTCTTCTTTTGCTAGTTTCATACTGCTTATAAAAACAACGTTATCGTTAAGATCAAGTAAACAAAGACAATCGATTTGAAATAGAAACCCCTAAATTACGCACACACACACACAGAGATTTCGGATGGATTAGAACTGCCCCGGGCATTATGTGAAGCATTTATTGGTAATAAAGTATATATTGTTGTTAAATAATTGAACAAATAAACAATAGATAACAAATATTTACACATATTTTTATACATATGCACAAAAGAACAACCAGAAATCGAAAACTTGAACTAGAAACAAAAAAAAAAACTAATTTTGACAAAAGTTATAATTTAATTAAAAAGTGAAACAAAACTTTTTAATTTCAATTTTAAAAGTTTTTTAAAAATACTGGTTTTTTTAAATAATGCAACTGGAGAAAATTAAGAAAGTTTTAATTTAAATCAATAAATAAATAAATTTTTAAATGAAAAATTTAAAAAACTTTTAAACAAATTTTAACAAAAAACAAAAAACTAAAAATTAAAAAAGTTAAAAAAACAAGACATTTCCAACAAAAAATTAAAACGAAAAAATTTAAACAACGTTTTAATTTTTTCAAGCATTTAAAACTACTGGTTTTTCTTTAATTACAAATTAAATAAAAATGTTTATAAAATTATTAAAATAAAGCAATTATTATAAATTCTTAACTTTAAAACTTTAACAAGTTTCTTAAAAATAATACTGGGGTTTAAAGTTTTTTTTTTAATTAAAGACAAAAAATTTTTCTTCCAAATATTGATAACTGAACAAAATAAATTTTCATTAATAAAATTAAACATTTTTGAAATTTTAAGAGAAAAATTGAAAATAATGTTTTTTCAAAATCTGCTCTTTTAGGTTTAAACCAGGATTTTTGGAAAAATAAATAATTAAAAGCAAGAGAGTGCCGGAAAATAGCTAAATTCGTACAATTTATAAATAAAAAAATACTGTTTTTTTTTTAAAGATTTAATCTCTAATTTCGAAAAAATTTCCGATAAAATAGAAAAAAATAACCAATTTTCACCAACATTTTTGTATATTAACAGAAAATTTTAAAATTTTTTGAAATCATATTTTCTGTCAAGTTTGTCCATAAAGTTTAAAAAAATAAAAGAAATGGAATTTTCCTATAAAAACAAAAAAATACTGGTTTTTGAAAAAAAATTATACCCAAATTTGAAAGAAATTTTCACAATTTGATATGACTAAATTAATAGTTTGCAGTGCTTTTAAGTAAGTTTTAACTTTAAAATCAGATTTAATAAAAAAATAACGGCTTTTGATAAAAACTTAAATGCATTAATTTAAGCAATAATGATTTATTTTTGAAAATTTACGAATTAAATAAAAAAAAATGGTTTTAGCAATATTAAAAGAACTTACAGACATTTATAAATTATAAATATAAAAAAATGCTCCTTCAATACTACAAATCTAAGAATTTTATGATTTTATTAGGAAAGCTAAAAATACTGGCTTAAATAAAAATTTTAATCTTGAAACTTTATGTAAATTTTTGTTAAACAAAATTAAGAAACATATTGGTAATAAAGGACCGGACCCCCCTTTATTCAAGTATTCCAAATTTAGAGAAAATTTTTTTTTAATTTTAAACCAATTTTAAATTAACAATAATATTAATCGTATATTTTCATGCGAAAATTCCCTGTTTTCTATTAAAAGGCTAATTTTATAAAAATTTTAATTTTTCTTATTTTAAAAGAAATTTGCTTAAAAAATTTCGACAGTTAAACAGACTTTTTGTTGGGGTTGTTTAAGCAATTTAAAGGAAGTAAAAAAACTTTTGTTTTTTAAATGTTAAAAAACCCCTATTTCTGTTACCTCAACGAACATATGCTTAACGAAACTGGACAAACGTTTGTTTGATTGATGATTGAATTGGAGGGTGACTGTCAAATACAAAAATTGTTACATAATGTATTAAAAGTATTTTGAATGACTTTACAACAAAAGAAAAAGAGACGTTTTTGATATAATTTAAAAATAGTAAAAGTTATCTAAATAATTAGGGGTATCATTTATGACTGTAACATTTATCGGGTTTTTTTAAAGCCTGTTATAAAATGTAACTTACAATTTGGGTGTTAAGGCCCTTCAACTTTATGTTCCTTTTTTAAGGTTCTTTTTTAATTTAAAATTTAAAGATTTTTGTTAATATTAATAAAAAATTATTAAAATCAATTCTATATTTTAAACTCAAATTTTAGCTTAAAACCACCTCCCAAAGATGGCGTCACAAAAAGTAATCCGTCAAAACGTCATCGTGAACGTTTAAATGCCGAATTAGATTTATTGGCTTCATTGCTGCCATTCGAACAGAATATTTTAAGTAAATTGGATCGACTGAGCATTTTAAGGCTGTCTGTTAGTTATTTAAGAACAAAAAGTTATTTTCAAGGTGAGTACAAAAAAAAACATAAAAAATTCTATTTCAATAGGCTCTTAATTATTTGTAATAGTTTTAAGGAAAAATTTAATTTAAAATCAGAACTGTCCTTCAAACTGTTATTAACATAATTATTTAAAAACCAAAAATTGATTTTAAACTTTAAAAAACATTTAAGACGATTTAAAAAAAATACTGGTTTTATTAGACCTCAATTACCGAATCTCTTTATTGAACTCTCATAAACATTCCAGAGTGTTTTCTAATAAATTTTGTTTTATGACCCAAATTTAAATTTATTTAATTTTTATTTAAAATTCCAAATTATTTCTCCCTGTAATTTGCCAAATTATAAAATTTTTAATTTGTTTCTTTCATTTCAACTGTAGTATTTTAAATCAAGGCACTAAATACAAAGAAAAGAAAAGAAAAAGAATTTTAAACTTATTTTCAAGGTCACATGGTCAATGTAAAACACTATAATCAACATAAATGCATAACGGTATCAGAAAAAAAAGACTGACAGACAGACAGACCTTTGGACGGACAGAAGCAGGCATAATTTTGAAAAGAAACATAGACGTTAGGCTTTTTTCTCTGCGTGTTTAAAATTAAATTGGTATCCTTAAATGCCCATAGTGTTGGTATTTTTGTTGTTACTATTACTTATTGTTACTGCATTTGAAATTACTCTCCAAAACAAGGAAAGGAAAGGAAAGGAAAGGAAAGGAAAGGAAAGGAAAGGAAAGGAAAGGAAAGAAAACAGGGACTCTTTTAAAAAGGGATTTGTCATTAAAAGGAATTAAATCGTTTGAATAAAAATAATCTTATTAATGAAAAATTATGTATTCCCGGAATTAACTATGATAATAAAAATAATTTTTCACAAAATTTTAAAGAAAAGCTTAAAATTGTTTAAGATAGATAGATATACGGTGTTTCACCAGTTTTAAATCCAAATAAATCGATTTTTATTCTGGCTTCGGTTCCAAATTGATTTTTTCAGTTTCAAATCGGGGTGTTTTACCAGTTTTAAATACAACTTAATCGATTTTTATTCTGATACAAACCGGCCTTATTCGGTTAAGAACCGGTTAACATTCGGTTCCAATTTGATTTTTTCAGTTTCAAATCGGGGTGTTTTACCAGTTTTAAATCCAACTAAATCGATTTTTATTCTGATACAAACCGGCCTTGTTCGGTAAAGAACCGGTTAACATTCGGCTCCAAATTGATTTTTTTCAGTTTCAAATCGGGGTTTCATGGATTCTAACATGGCGTTTTCGGTCCCAAACCGAATATTATTCGGTTCTAATCTAATCTGCAAACTGGTTTGATTTGGAACAAAACTGGTCCTAAGTCGTTAATCGGTTCAAACCCGGATTTAATCGGCTACAAACCGGTTTATATTCGGTTCCAAAGTGATTTTTTCAGTTTCAAATCGGGGTTTCTAGTATTCTAACACGGGTTTTTTCGGTACCAAACCGGTTATTATTCGGTTCTAAACTGGATTATTCAGTTTACGATGGTTTTTTTAAATCTCCAAACTAGTTGATTTGGTACAAAACTGGTTATTAGCCGTTTCGCAACATGTTTTTAATAATTGTTTCCAACCCAGTTCTAATTTGGCACCCAGGTGGGAGGGGCTAATTCTGTTAGCCAGGATCGAATAGTTCAATTCGAAAGCAACTTTACATATAATTGTTTTAGTGGATACTGCTGTAAAGAATATATGTATGTATTTAAGGTTTCACAATCGTAATCGGTTCTCATGCGGTTCCAACCCGGATTTAATCGGCTAGAAACCGGTTCATATTCGGTTCCAAATTAATTTTTTCAGTTTCACCTCGGGGTTTCTTGGATTCTTACACGGGTTTTTTCGGTTCAAAAACCGGTTATTATTCGGTTCTAAACTCGATTTTTCGGTTCACAATGGGATTTTTTTAATCTCCAAACTAGTTTGATTTGGTACCAAACTGTTTTTTATATATGTTTCTTAAACGGTTCTTTTTTCGAATCCAGGGGAAGGGAGTAATTCTGCCTGTCATGATCGTATAATTTTTCGATTCGTGAATAGTGGATACTTACGAATCGAAATAATTTTTTCAGTATTGTAACGCATTTATTTGAGTTTTCACAACACTGCAAAATTTTAAAAGCCTAAGCTTCATAGTGTCGTAAAATACCTAAAGAGATTTTTATCCGTTTAACGCCCGATATAAGTTTGCTAAAATGTCGTTTTGTAACGGGTCTAGTTTTATGATTTAATATAACATTTAAAGCTGAAACGCGCCTTTTTCGCTTTAAACCCAATTTTTGTTCGCCTCAATTTTGTTTTGTAAGATGTTTTGCTTAGATACTCAAATAAGACATAAATATTATATTAAAAATAATTTTAATAAGTTTTAAAACTAGTTAATATTTATTTTTAGATTTTGCACAGAAAAAATAAAAGATATATGTACGTAAACTTATAATTCTGTTTAAAATTGTTGACTTTGTATTCCCGAAAATAACTTTGAAAGATTTTGTTTATCGTGCTTAATTCCCAACTTTTATACTTGATAAAAAACACTGAAATTGTTTTGTTGCCTTTGTTTAAGTCTATGAATCAACATTAAACAAATTTAGATCAAGCGTTTTAATGCTAGAAAGTATAAGGTTTGAACTCAGAATTGATTCGCTTTTAAATTGATTCTTATACGTTTGAGTTTTATTCGGTTAAACGTTTATAATTCAAGTGAGGCACAGATTCTATTTCGTGCAATAAATAAATATGGTTATTTGAAAACTTTATCTCCATAAAGTCAGTGTTTATAAAAAATCTTAATTCAAACCCTTTTTCCATTGATTCGGAAACGGATTTTTTTCGGTGTAACCCGGCTTTAAATTTATTTTGTTAAAATTCTCTATATATAATTTCTTAACAAGTGGTATTTTGGTTAAAATCCGGATTTTAGTCGGTTCGGAACGTGGTTTTGTTTAGTTGAGAACCGGTTTTTACCCTTAAAACCCCAACTAGATTTTTCTTCAAATTCTTACTATTTTATTAAATCCTTCTTTGCCTTATCTGCTCTAAACAAGCATTAATGAAATTTCCATAAATATTAAATGAATTTTGAAAATTTGCATTTTATATGGCCGGGATTTTTGAGTGCGTTTGTTTGCGTTTTTCAAAGTGTTTTGAGGTTTTATTATTGACTTCTTTTCCATAAAACTGACATTTTTAAATATTTTATAAGACTCAACCATTCATAAAACGAAAAAGACCTCTAGTAAAGTCCCAACCAATCTTCCCACATTTCGAATATTCAGAGGATTGAAATAAAAGAATGAATGAAAATGCACGATGAGAGTGACTTTTGTGACTTTTTGAATGACTGGGGATTGTTTGTATGATTTATTTATAAGATTGTTTTTTTTTAACACTTACCTAGTTTTTTTTCTTTAGATTTGCTCAATTTCAAATCGGGTATGTGATTTTTTTCGCTTCATAATTTCATTATTAATATGCAATTTTTTTTTTAATGTTATTGAAATGTTGTTTCGTCGAAAAAAGCGTTTTTTTGATGTTTTGCTGACGTTTGGTCGTTCCGTCGCTTGACACGCTATAGTCTGGTGTTGTGACTGAAAGTAGACAAGAAGAAGAAATAAAAAGTAAAAATAATAAATTTTTTTGCTCATACTTGTGAAGAATTATTTCAAATATTGCGTGACTCTGCTGTTTTTTGTTAAATTTATTTAAAGCTGCATTTAGTTTAAGTTTATAACAGATTTTTTTGAGTTCCCTAGTTAATGGCAAATTATATTTCGTAAATCTTTGGTATTTAGTAGGTCTTTAATACATTTTATTTACAGAAATTATAAAAAAGATATTGAAAAAAAGGCAAAAAAGGATTTTACGTATCGAATAAACACAAAAAAATTTTAATTTTGTTTAAACTTTGAATGCCCAAAACTATAAAATCAATAAAATTCGCTAAATTTACAAATCAACCCCAATTTTTTTGATTGGTTAAAATCCGGTTTTTTGTGCAGTACTACTCGAACCATAATCGGTTCAGAACCGCTTTTTTTCAAGTTAAACTTTATAGAAACAAATGTGTTATAACATTTTCCAGCTAAAATTTGATGTATAACCGATTTCAATTTAAAATTTTTTTCGGCTTAAAACCGGGACCTATGCGGTTTTTATTCGATTAGTATTTTAGCCAATATAGATTCTATTAAACACCAACTTAAATGCTTTTGAGAACAAACCCTTTTGATTTAGCTTAGATTAGATTTAGAGCCCATTTTATTTTAACTCGATCAAAAAGCTGTTTTTTTTTGTATAAAACCGGTTTTTATTCGGTTAAAATATACATACATTTATAAATTCTGTATTATTATTAATAATTTGTTTTTCACATTTCAATACCTTGTTTATTTTGATCCTATTTTGATTCAATGCCTTTTTTTTATTGAAATTGCGTTTTTTTTTGTTTGAAACCCGATTTATATTCGGTTGAAATTCGGGTTTTTTCGAATAAATTTTTATTTTTGACCATTTTAGATTTTAATTCAGCTTATGTATTTCCTTTTGGCACAAATATAATTTTTTTCTTTCTAAAAACCCGGTAGTTACTTTATTCCAAACCGATTCGAATTTTAAATCGGGTCTTATACTATTTTTATATTGACTAAACATTTAACATTTAAGTTGAAATTTTAAAAAATAATCCGGTTTAAATTCGCATACACAATTTAAATCAATTAAAAAACTTGTTTTGTATTCGATTATGATTCGGTTTTTAAATAAGTTTTGATCGTTTAAAATTAAGTTTTTTTCGCATTTACCATTTTTATAAAAATTATAATACATTATACGGTTAAAAGGAGTTAAATTAGGGGTTAAAACTCAGTTTTTCTTTGGATATAAATCAAAACCGGCTTTTTGTTTGTTTTGCAATAGGTTGAATTTCTTTTTTGCAAAACTTCCATTATAAATTTTTATCGTTGAATCCAGTAGATATCGTTTACTATTGGTAATTATTTGGTTGACCATTTTTTTCTCGAATTTGAACCCGGTTTTTATTCGCTTTTAAACCTATCTAATTTTTTTCGGTTTAAAACAGACTTTCTTGTTTTTACCGTTGTTTTAGATTACAAGCTTTAAACATTTGCCACTGATATAGTTTTGGTAAACAATTATCGGTATTTGAATCGGCGTTTATACGGTGTTAGCACGGTATTTTATAAGTCTAAACCCGGTTATTATTTGAATTTGTTTCATCCCGGGTTTTATCTGATAGAAAACCGGGTTTTTTTGGTTTGAAACCGGTTATTATTCGGTTAAAAATAATTTTTATGTGGCTAAAATACGTTTTTTAACATTAGGACGATTTAAAAGTCAGTCGCTTTTTCAATCAAATTTTTTTACTCTAAATTGATAATTTTCAAATAAAATTCTGTTTGCTTTTGCTTAAGCCAACCCTTGTGTGTTTTGTTGCCCTTCTTTTGTTGCAATGTTTGTTGATATTTTGACGAGTTTGACATTTTACTTTTCAAATATTTTTTTATTATATTATTTCTCTATCTCTTAAATTAAGCAAACAAATCCCTGTACTGATGTTGATAATAATGACGACATTGTTTGTTTATTGTTGTTGTTTTTTCTGATTTTTTTTGCTATTTTCCTTATTTTTATTTTAGTTTAAAGTATAAATAAATGTCAAACGTCAAATGTAAAGCATGTTTAATAGCTACGCCATTTTGTTTTGTTGAGATTTTGTTGTTTTTGTTGTTTTTCTTTTAGTGGTTTTTCTTTCAATAGTGAGCTAGTCTCCGTTTTTCTGTATACACATCTGCAAGATTTAATTTTTTTTTTTTTTTTTTTTTTTTGCTAATTTTTAGGGTGGGGTTGGTTGGTTGGCTTGTCTAGAGAAGATGTCTTTGTAATATGTATCTAAATGTTTGTTTTTTTTTGTTCATTGCCCTTTATCAGGGTGTGTTTGTTTTTATTCTATGGGTTTTTCTGAATAGTTAATGCTCTCCAATATCTAAACGACGCCATTTTATTCGTTATTACGATTTGTTTGAATTGTAGTAGAGGAAAAATGGGTTTCAGTATCTTCTTTAACAACCCCAGCAGCGACAGAAAGAGATTTGTTGAAGTTTTTCTTTTACTTTTTTCCATTTTCCTTTTTTTTTTGTTTTGAAAGGGGATTTGTAATATTTTTTCCGTTTTATTAAAGTTTTTATGAATGAAAATTTTAAAGAGAAATTGTTATAAAATAACCCGGTTTTATTTAAATGAAACCTTAAAACTTGTATGGCTTATTCGAATTATGAATAGATTATTATGCTAACGATGTCCGTCCACGTTAACCCTGTACGTGAAGTAAAGATCGTAATTTTGCAGCAATTTGGAACATAACTTTTAATTGTCAAATAGACGAAACCTACAGCCCCAATACTATTGGCAGTTTGATCATCATAATCTTATTGTATTGATATTTATTTATGCAAAAATGATAATATTTCGATCAAATTTGGTGCGAAATAACTTATTGCAAACTAAATCATCATACCAAATTTTATTAAAATCGGTCCATATTTCATTATAGCTTTATAAAAAATTTAGCCCTTATAAATGTTTGTGTTGATGAAAAGTTAGTACTTTTATAATTTCATAACAAAATTTTGTGTTGGTATGACCAGAATTGACCATAGGTCCCGTATAAATCTCCTCTCTTATATCTCTAAGACGAAAAATTCTCATACAGATAAAGATATCTAAAAAACTTTTACATGAATCTTAACCTTTTAACATAATTTGTTTTGCCGGTTTCATGATTGCAAATGGGCCCAAAAATAGCGTACACTTTCGAAAATTTGTATATAGATAGATATGAACTGTGGTGTCGGTTTTCACTGACCATACTTGCTTACTTGTTTTTTATTTGGCATAAGTGATAAGTTTAAATTGTCTTGACTTTTAACTTTTTTTGATAGCAAACCCTGTTAATATTAGGCTACAAGCCCGGATTTTATTCTCTTTGAAACCCTGTTAATATTCGGTTCCAAGCTCGGATTTGATTTTCTTTTAAACCCTGTTTTATAAACCGTGGTTTATTCGGTTGCAACCCCGTTTTTATTCAGGTGTTACCCCAGTTTTGATTCGGTTGCGAATTCATTTTTTTAGTTTCAAAAATGGTTGTTTTTATTCGGTTTTAAAGCAGTTTTTTAAATGTTATTGTTTAAAATTATTATTTTTAAAGCAGTTTTTTGTTTTTTTTTCATTATTAACCTGCTTTTATAAGGTTTTAACTCGGTATTTATTTATTTGGTTTCAGATTTTATTCGGTTTTAAACTCGGTTTTTTTTTGTTTCTGTTCCATTTTTTCAATTTGTTTTTGCTAATGGTTTTTTGGCAAACCGGTTTTTATTCGTTTTATATTAAAATTTTATTTACCTTAAAAGGGATTTTATTAAGTTTCAACACCGGTTTTTTCTTCAATTTCCTTTTTAATTAAATTTAATTTTTTCCGGTTTCGTTTTTCGGTTCAAAAACAGGTTTTTATTCGATTGCAAATCCTGTTTTTATTTGGTTCTGTGACAGATTTTAGTTATTTATTTTATAAATTGATTATTTCTTTTATAAATAGTTTTTAATGAATCCAGCTCAAACCCGGCTTATGTTCGGTATCAAATGGCGTTTGTATTCAGTTTCAATTTAAATTATGTATCCTGTTGTTATTGCTATTGAAATTATTACGAGTACATACTATGTTTTTTATAAAGTGGCTTTACTTCGAATTAACCCAAATTTTTGTCATTGAGTTGGGAACCCGGTTTTCATTTGATTTAAAACTCTGTTTCCCTTCTTGATTTACATTTTTTACGATTCAAATTGCTTTAATTCTTCCTGTAATGAAATTTAAGATTTTATTAAAGGAGTTGCTCCTTTTTTTAACAATTTTCAATTTTTTCGTTAATAGTTTTTAAAAAAATTGTTGATATTACATTTGTTTAAATTCCTTTTTGGAAAATTCATTTATGGCCTTAAAAATACCAATTTTACCGATATCAAATTAGAAAACGGGTTGCAAAACTTTCTCATGGTTAAATTTTACTTTTGTTATTTAAGTTCCATAAATATGTTTTCGCTTCTTTAAGAGAATATTAGACGAATCTTTCTAAATCGAAAGTAGTATTTTCAAACACGAATTTAGTTCCTTCAGCATATTAACATTTACATTTCCCCCATTTAACTTTTAATCATTTTAATTTCGAGCGCCTAATACATTTTCTCCCTCTTTTAAAACTTATACAACAACTTTTTTATTGAAGTTTGGTAAATTTTGTATAACTTTTTAAGCCCTGTCATTTCCTTACGCTCCCTGGGTACCCAACAAACTATTTAACAAAGAACAACATTGTTTAATAGCCAACTGTCTGTTAAAGTGTGTATGGGTATGTGTGTGTGTGTGTGTCTAAACGACAGTCAGACGCACCCGCTATTTTGGAAAACAAATTTTGTAACAAAAATCGCAAGTTTGTAATAGACGAAGTTTCAAGCTTTGGAACTAAATAAACAAACAAAAATGTGGCAAAAGACTGACGATTTTTCAAGCATTTTTTTTGGGGGGGGGGGGGGGTGGGGTTGGGTTAATGGGCCGCACGGCAAACAAACAAACATTTTGCCGTTAAACATTTAAACAGATAGAAAAGAGGGTTGTTAGAAAATAAATTAAAAAAAAGAAAAAAAAAAGCATTGGGAAAAATAAAGACTACTTGACCCTGACTTGCGCAGTTTTTCGCAAAAAAAAAAAAAATTGAAAAAAGTAGCAGGAATGTGGTAACATTTTTATTGAAAATGTGTGTATAATAAAATACCAAACTGATAAAACAAAATGCCAAAAATAAAAGGTAAATTTAAGATTTAAAGCTGAAAGAAGATGAAAATTTTAACATTAAAACTTCAAACTTGCTAACAAATAAATTTGGACACCGTTTAATGCAAATATATCTCCAATAAACAGAATTTTATAACAACAATTAAAAAGTTAGATTAAAAGTATATTAAAAACTAGTTTTAAATTCTTGCGTTTTACGTTTTCAATTTCCAGCACACCCCCCATAATTTTTCTCAAACTTTGGTGGGCTTGAGGACGGCTTAACCTTCGCCGATCGTCCTAAATTTGTTTGCGTTGTTTTTTTTATCAATAATCACCAAATTGGCGGGTATTTTGTAAGAGTATTATGACGCCGTTGACTATTTATCGATAATGTTAATATAATACAGCACACATCTAATATTAGATGCAGCTATTCAATTTGTTTACTCTTTTTTGATAAGAAAAAACAGTTCGTGCAAAATTTTAAGCTAAATAAAAATTTGTTTGTAAAACAAAAAATGTTTAAATAAAATTTTTTTTGTCCAGTAACGAAAAAAATAAAAAAATTCAATAGCGGAAAGAAGACTGCTTAGACAGAAATCTTTAATTTTTAATTTGCCCAATGAAAAGTAAGTGACATACATATTTAATTTTCCCAAGTGCCCAATGGATTTTTTTTCAACCTTTTTAAGATTTGAAAGTTATTTTCGGCTGAATAAACCTTCTTTCAAACATATGTTTGAAATAATAGAGCCTCATTTAAAAAAAATGAAAGTTTGTTTTAAACACAATATAATTTTGCTGCATCATTGCGTTTTTTTGGTCCAGGGATCGTGCCAGCTCAGCGTTGGAAATTATTTCAACTTTGGACTGTCCCAGCCACTTTTGTCCGAGACTCTGGAAGTCATGGAGAGAGAACTTTGTCCACAATAATGATAAGAATGAGACTTAGTTGCATTTCTTTGAAAAACAGCATGTCCAGGTGTAATTGGCTGTGTGGACGGAACCACATCAACATTTTGCTCAAAAAACCAAGGCTTTTTACAAGCTCTTCCACTAGCTTCTCGTCCTGGCACTTAGTTGGTATTTTAATTATTCCCACAAAAAATATTACAAAACACAACACAAATGTAGAAAAATATCAAAACCGCCGTAGGAACCAAAATTGCAGCCAACCATACGTAAATTTTTTTAAAATCCAACACAAAGCAGCACAAGACAACAATAGAAACGTCGACGACAAAATTAAAGGCAACAGCAACGCCAATTTTTCTTATAAATTATCAAAAATATGTTAACAGTCATCAAAATATGGCAATATTGCCAACGGGAATACGAAATTAAAACAAAACATAAAATACGACGTTGTTTACTGTTGTCGCCGCCAAATATTTTTATGCTTGTACAGAAAATATCAAACTTTCTTTAATAAAATTTATTTATTTATTTTTTGATCATTCGATAGAATATTTCTCAGATCAAAATTTCTTCAATATAATAAAGTTTCTATATTTTTGTTGTTGGGCCAATGTAATTGTTAATTAAATTAGATTTTATTTTATTTTAGCCAATACGGCCTAAAGTTCTATATGAAAAAGGTGGATATTTTGAATATAAGTTAAATAAAAGTCATCAATATCTGAAACAAAAATCAATCGGTTTCTAACATGTCCGAATTATACAACTCAGAATCACTTTATGAGTCGATCTAACGATCTCCGTCAATCCGGCTGTAAACCTTGCGCGCAAAGTTCGGTCGCAATTTCAGAAGTAACCCTAGAGGGAAGCGAACTGACACCAAAGTAGTCCCGTGATAGGTCTTTGGTGGTAGGGACCGGTTCCAATTCTAACACCTTATATGAATAAGACCTATCACTTTTACATGGGGTTGTCATAGGAGGGGGTCAATTGACACCATTTGACCAGTCACAGAACTAACCTCAATGAACGTACTTAGTGTCAGTTACTACAATGTAGTATTATTTCAATACAATGTAGTAGTTTTTTCATAAAACAAGTCCTAGAATTATATTCAAGAACCAAATTTTAAAAAGTACCAACAAATGTGTCACAGCACCGCTGTAGACTGTACTGTAATTCATTACTTTTGTTACCTTTTCGTTCTTCATAAACCAGTTAAGGGATTGGTTCTTCTTTCACTGGTCATGAGTCCTTTCTTTTTGTACTTGTTCTATTTTCACAAATCCCAGGACCAGTCTGTTGGACCAATTGACACAAATTTCCCGCAGGGAATTTAATGAAATTTGGTAGACAGGTTCTAATTCGCTTAGGAGTAAACTCTCAAGAATTTGTTTTTAAATACTGTGGTGTAGGGTATCATAGGGCCGGTAATACTTTCTTACTTATTTTTTATATTTCTTTGTATCTCAAATTTTCTCTTGTTTATTTAATGAAGACATTAATGATTAAAGCAATTCATCAATTTCATTTGAGTTTTTTGCTTTTATTACTGATGTTGTAGTTGTTGTTTAATTAATTTAAATTTTATTTAATATGTATCACTTTTGTTATTTGTAGCTGTCATGTTGTTGTTTTGTTTCAAAGAATTTAATGTCTTCTTTTTTTCAAACCACTTTTATTAACAGACGTTATTAATTATTCATCGTCATCAGCGGCAAAAATGTATCATCTGGTGTTTGGAAAGAAAGAAAAAAATTATCAGAAAAAAAATTCATTTATTATTAGCTTTTTTTTTTCTTTTATTCTATTAAAATATTAACCCCTAACTTGGTGTCCATCTAACAAACAGAGAGACATGAGTCAATGTCCTACTCAATGGTCTATTAACTCTTACTTTTTTCCTAAATTAATTTATCCTGAATTTTCCTTTTCATAGTTTTGCTAAAAATTAAAAACACCCTGTACACCACTCAATTTATTTCTACAGTGTTTTGAAAAACATTAAAAATCTACTTGACCATTAAAAACAGCAACAAGAACAATAACAAAAGCAGCAAGCAGCGGGAAGAACAAGCATAAATTCCCGTATTATATTTAAAGTATAAATGGGTTTGTGCCTTTCGTACCTTCGCACTTCGTTCATTTGTCTTATAACGAGTGTAGGTGAGTGTGTTTAGCAATAAAAGCAACAACAACAACAACACTAATAACCTAAAGAGACCCTTAGAGTGAACATATGTTTTGTTGTTGATTCTCTTATTGTTTTTGTGTATGTGTGATGCCTATCAGTTCTGTTTTGTTATTTAGACTGATTTTTTTCTTTACCTTTTTTCTCTGGTAATTTTAATTTCTTTTTCTATTTTTATTGTAATAATTTTTCATACAACAACAAACACAACAATTAAAACTAATAAACCTTTTTGTTAAAATTCTGTTAATCCTTGTTTAAAGAGCGCGGCATATTAAATATTATAAGAGAAAAGAAAAAGGAAACCAAGGAAAAAGAGGCACGTGTGTTGAAAAATTTTCACTTCATTAACGGACCAGGCAGTTTATTTTAGTTTTGGTTTTTTTTCATTAAAAAAAAAACAAACGAGTCACGGTTCATTGTCCTGTAGCCCAAACACAAGATTTCACTAATCAAACAACTGACATTTGAGAGAAATTTGAATTAGAGAAAAGGAAAGAAAATCAAGAAAAATTTTGATTAAAAAGAAAATCAGCCCAATTATGAATAAAAATTCCCCGGAAGTTTTCTCCCTTCTCCAATTTTTTCAATGTAAATTCAATTGTAAAAATGGGAAAAGGGCAAAAACTCCCATAATTGGGCTGAATAAGTTTTTTTTAAGAGACTATAGAGCAGATTAAAAACGACTAGAGTATTTAATTTACATTTAAGACAAAAGTCTAAATAAAAAAAATTGATTTCTTTACGTCCTGCAGAGATTTCGGAAATTTTTGGAGGCAACAATAATATGGTTGTGGGTTCTTGATGGAGGCCTAATTTAACCATAATATGGTTACCGCTGACAATAATATGGTTATATTAAACATAATATGTTCAATATTTGCTTTAAAAATAATTTGATGTTTAAACATGTTTTTTCTCTACGTGAATACCTTGCTGTGACTGTAACAGTGATATCTTACGCGAATCCAGTTATAGTTGGCTCCTTCGGTATATTCAAAGGAAGGACATCGATATACATTATGTTCTGCAGTAGAGGTCGCAACATAGACCCCTTAGGAACAACTGCCGTTCCATTATGCCTCTTAATTGCTCCATTTGTGGATTAACGTTGTTTTCCATTTGCAAAGTGGCTACATCTTACACTCATCAAATTGTTACGAACACCTAAAAACAGAGTTAAATGCATTTCGTACGTCCAGTGCTATTAGGGCGCTAAACTTCCTTTTTGCACCCTCGCCCTCTTTTGCAGTTTGTGCTTTTTCAGTGATCGTGCTGATTGCATGAATTGTATATCTGCAGCCGTATTATGCAAGTCGCTTAACTAAATATCGATCGCTAAAATGCCTTAGAGAATACAAAATTTTAAAAATTTAGCGGTAACAATGAAATCTAAAATTGCGGCGAATTAAATTTTTATAGCATTGTCATATTAAGCAATGCACGTTACAGAAACAAATTCGTAGCCAAAAATCGCTAAATCAACTTTAAAGATTCTATATGATTCAGCTTAGCGAATTACGGACTACGGTTGCTGGTCTATCTAAATCCATACTGACACTTTGATAAACCTCGTTTTATTTCAACTATCGGTAGCAGTTGGTTTTATATTTATTTCTCTAGGATTTTTCCTAAGACTATAGACCAAATTATATTCCAGACTATAGAACTAAGTAAATTTAAAGGCAAAAATTCCCAAATTCTATTTGTTAAATACATAAAATTTACAAATTATAACGATTATAAAACCACATCGGGCATGCTGCTGTGTCTTATAATTAAGAGTTCTTCTGTAAACAAAGACACAAGTCTTATGTATTTTGAGGAAAATACAATCCTGTCATTATAAGTTGTTATTGTTTTTTTAGGAAGTTTCAAGCCATAATTAGAGCAGGAATGCATTTTCGTCAAAAACGTACACGTAAGTAAATAATAATATGTATTCTCTACCTCTGGTTATCTAGGGTTAGTGTTTAGGCTAGAATCAATCTAATCACACTTTTGGATTATTTCACGTACGAATTCTGGAATCACAAGCACAGTTTGAGATTATCTCTTATCTCACTTTAGCTTCAGTCAATCCCGTTTCTGATTATTTTAAGTTTGACGATTGTCCAGACTTTTGATTTGACGATAGTACAGATAAGTGAGCAGATGAAAGTCTTGATTTTTCAAACTATAGACTAGACCATACTCCAGACTAAAGATTTATCTAAAGCACAGACTATATGAAATCTTAATGTCATATTTTTCTAATAAAACACATTTTTCACAAATCAAATTTCACATACATATTTAAATTTCCCTTGACCCTTAACTATAGTTTAAAACTTTCCAGCAATTTAACAAAATTCCCATTCAAATAACCAAATCTTCTCAAGCTTTGTGATGACAATATTTTTTTAATATTCCTCAATATCGTTTCAACAATACCTTTTAGAATAATTTTAAAAAAGAAAAAATTACATTGTAATAAAAAAAAAAAAAATAATCTCCCATGATTGTCTTAAGATTTTTCCTGGGAATTTTTTATTTAATTTTTATTTTACCTGATTTAATAAGAAGATTTATTTATAATAATATGTTTAAAGTATTTGCTTTGCTATTAATAGCAATATAGTCGTAATAAATAGTAAATGGTTGGTTGAATGGGTGGTTCATTCAATCAGTTTCTTTCACATGCCGTTAAGTACTCTTGAGAGCCGGTAGAAAAGAATTCTTTGGAAGGAAATATGAGCTTTAAAAGAGGTTTAAATAAAAAGACACAGGCAAAAAGTTAAAAAATTAAAAACTGGGTCAAGAACTGAAATGATATGAATGGAAAAAGAGCTCTAAACAGCACTTTTAGTTTTTTGTTTTTTATTTTCTACACTTAGAAATTCGTCAACAGTGTCGTCTTTAATTTAAGCGATGGTTTATAAAAAGAAATGGAAGTATAATTGACTTGACTTTAGATAATAGATTAAACCACACTCTCTTTTCGTCACAGATATCCACAGGACTGTCAATTCGTGTTACTTCGCAGGGTAGGTGTGCATTTTCTAGTCTTATTCTCTGGGTATTCCTGCATCCAGTAATGATATATTCATTTTTGGGATGAATGCATTAGTTAACTGCGTCCCATTTTTAGTCTTTGACATCAGCATTGTGCTAATGCTGCTGACAACCGTTGTAGGTTTCCCCATAAGCTCCGTGCCCAGTGAGAATTGGTGTAAATTGTGTGCTTGTTGAGGGCATTACCCTAAATGTCCACCGGCCTTTAGGGGAATTCTTGCTTCGCCAATTTTGTATAGTACTTTCCATTTTCGTTTTGTTGACTATAGTCTGGACTATAGTGTGGACCATAGTTTAGTCGATAGTGTGGATTATATAGACAAATCAATCCATCCGTACTTAAATCATGCCTAAACGGTTTTAATAGCAAGGCTTGTATAGATTTCCTTAAGTCAAGGAAAGAATGCTTGATTAAAGTACGGATTATTCAAGTTTTTAAGGATTGACTTAAGTAAACGTGAGATAAAAATTATTCGAAAACTATCAGGTATGTGATGGAAATCGATCGATTTCAAAACGAACGTTTTTAAAAGGTGTGATGAATTTCGAGGCATTTTAAAATCCATTTCTAAATTAAAGGATTAAGTTTTCGGTCAGAATACAATTCAGTTAACGTATAAAATATAATATTTAAAAGAATAAAGACTGAAAATAAAAGGAGCATGTATTTAAAATCCATTTTAAAAGATACTAAAAACGGTATTTTCGGTTTCAAATCGTTTCGTTTTTAAAATCGATTTCCATCACATACCTGTGTGCTTCTGATTCAAAAAATTCTAAGTTGGTTTAATCGCGAATATATAATCCGAAAATGAGATAAGATTGATTTTAACATATACACTTAGCCTAGAGAACCAGAGATAGTGAGAATATTATACCAGTTTCACGTTTGCTGTATACCGCCGCTTATTTACAGAAGATATCTTAATTCTAATACACCATGCTAATGGTCCGTTTGGGTTTCGTAATTATTCTACTTGAAAATTAGATGTTGTTAACCAAATAATTTTAACAAATAGAATTTGGGAATTTTTGCTTCTTATTTTACTTTTTAAACATGAAAATAATGGTTGTTTTTCTTCTTGTAGTGTTGTTGTTGCTTCTACACAAAACAAACAAATCATTTTTTACCTTCTTTCAACAAGTAGAATTTGGGAATTTTTGCTTCTTATTTTACTTTTTAAACATTAAAATAATGTATGCTTTTCTTCTTGTAGTGTTGTTGTTGCTTCTACACACAACAAACAAATCGTTTTTTACCTTCTTTCAACAAATAGAATTTGGGAATTTTTGCTTCTTATTTTACTCTTTAAACATGAAAATAATGGTTGTTTTTCTTCTTGTAGTGTTGTTGTTGCTTTTACACACAAGAAACAAATCGTTTTTGTTTGTTGTGTGTGTTGTTTAAACAACAAACTTTTACAAACACACGCGAATGCATGCATATTGGTTTTCGCAAGTTATCCCATTTAGGATTGCTTTAATTACTTTCAAGTGTTATTCGTGCTTAAATTTTTAAGTATGCGTCGTACTAAAAAAAAGTCTTGAATAAGGTCAATTCTATAGTCTGGGCTAAAGTCAAGTCTATTATCTGGACTGAAGTTTGGTCTTTTATCTGGACTGAAGTATTTTCTATAGTCTGGACTAAAATCAAGTCTATTGTCTGGGCTAAGGTCTAGTCTATAAGATCGAGTATATAGCATGGACTAAAGTCTAGTTGTTTATCTAGATGGACTAAAGTCTAGTTGTTTATCTGGACTAAAGTCTTCTCTGTAGTCTGGACTTAAGTCAAGTCTATTATTAGAACCAAAGTCTAGTCCATAGTCTGTACTAAAGTCTAGTCTATAGTAGAGTTGTCAACCGATTAAGAATAATTTGATTAATCGATTAAACAAAACCAAACTCTTGTTCGAATAATTTTAAAACAACGATTTTCGAATAAGAAATAAATGTCGATTAATCGAAATATTTATTCTTTATTAAAAAATAAATTAATATGATTTATTCTCATACGTTTTAAGTGAGAAAAAATATTGGTGCCATAGGCCCGGTTGTAATTAATCTCAATGTTTAGTAAGCAAAAACCGTGTTGAGTACTCATATTTAGTATTTAAAAAATGTATTTTATGTTCTTATTAAACAAATCATAACAAACAATTGAGTAGGTGAGTTGCAAAACTCGTTCACTACAAAATTTAAAATACGAGATGACAATTGATTCTAGCAGTTCTTTTATGATGCACTCATACTTGTGTTTAAATCAAACGTTAAAATATTTTCAAATAAGGAGATTTTTCAATATCGGGTGAAAAATTTAGAAATAAACAAAAAGCTTTAAAAATAAAGATTTGATTTATATAAATCATATTTTGAAAGTAGAAAATGTTGCTATTGTAGTATACCATTGAAAACGATGTAGTGGAAGGTAATCCAACGACATCAAGAAATGCCGAACTTGGGCCAATGGAAAATACATTAAGATTCTTAATTAAAAAGAGACAGCTGCTGTTCTATAGAAGAATTTGTATAAAGAAGGTAGGTCTGCCAACGCCTTTCGAAAATCCAGAGTAATATCGGATTATTAAGGAATTAAGGGTTTGCGATGTCTTTAAGTAATACAATGATATGGAGTTAAGATGAAAAATGTTATGCATCAAAAAAGAAGAAGTCATAGCGGATGGAATGGAAGATTTTCCATAGAAATTTTTTTGCAAAAATAATTTTTTTGCAAAAATAATTTTTTTATTCGTTTTTCTCATCGATTAATCGAATAATTTTTTAGACTTAATCGTTTGATTGAACGAACAAAAACAATTATTTGAATTATTCGAACAATTCGAAATGTAGTATTGTAAAAAGTCTAAAATAAAGATTTATTTATAGCATAAACCTTAGATTGGTCTGTACTATTATTGTCCAGTCGATAGCCTGTACTATACCTGACATTCACATGTATTCAGTCTGAACTTTGTAACTGTTTAATAACTGTAGCCAAGTCAAGCTGGTCTCTTAACAAAAGGGCTGATGTTTATGCTATAAAAATGTAATTTTTTATAAAGCCAATTAAAACTGACCTCCTACTTTTATTAAACATTATTAATCAAATAAATTACAGTTTTATTATTAATTAGTCAATTAAATTATCATAAAAGTAGATTTTAATTAAAATGGTATAATAAAAAAAGGGTTAAAACCCTTTAAAACAACTTAAATTAATTTCGAAAATGCGTGTTTTCGATTTTTTTTTTTTTTTGACAAAATTCTCTTTTTCCCCTTCCCAAAAATCCTCTTAAGAAAATGAACAATTGCTTTGTTTTTTCTTTTTAGCATTAATTTAATGACTTAATCACGTGTCTAAGATGGTCACCTTTTTGCAATTGAAATGCCAACATTTTATGATCTCTTTAACCCCTCTCCCCTGAAAGCCTCTTAATTCTATAAATTGTCGTCAAAGTAAATATCTAGACAATTAGCGGTCAATTTTATTTGATGTTTAATTATCTT
Source organism: Pollenia labialis (assembly GCA_949318255.1). Lineage (NCBI taxonomy): Eukaryota > Metazoa > Arthropoda > Insecta > Diptera > Polleniidae > Pollenia > Pollenia labialis. The sequence goes on from OX439139.1 coordinate 13,252,782, forward strand.
AATTTATTTGTTTTCTATAGACTCTCGTGCAATCAACTATGACTTCTATGAATGCAAACAACTCTCTCTCTCTCTTTGTTCTTCTATCAGCTCTTCATTCGGTTTTGCTTTAGTGTTTAACAATTCAATTAATTGTCAAGGAAAGAATTGCAAATTTTAGTACTTGTGCTTGGATAAATTTCTCTAAAAGCCTTTAAATCGATAGCACGTGCCCACCTCCAGCTCTTTCTGTTACTATCTTTCGAAGATTAAACTGCAACACCTTTGTTGGTTTTAAAACCAAAAATTCCCAAAAACATCAACGAGTATTCGAATGTTTACACATGTTAGGAATTTCCTTGCAACAACTTTATAGTCCACGTACAAAATGACGTTTTGCTCTTCTCGTGTGACACGTGCTGTTGCTGTTAGTTGTCCTTTGACAGCAGCAACACATCCGGTAGAATCTAACTTTATTATTTCTAATAGTTTAAAGGACTTAATTTTCATCGATGTTTTCCTTAAAATTTTCCTTCTATCAAACATTTTGTTAATTTATTGTTTGTTGTCATTTGTTTGTTTATTTTACGTTGATTATCCGGCAGACATTCGTTTGTTGTGCGGTGCGGTGTGGTGCGTCTGTCTTTCTTTGAGTATTTTGGGTCATTTTGTGTTTTTATTTTTACAAGTGTTGGTGGCTTGTGCCACAGTGCAAACTGACTGACTGGTCTTTTGTTTTATTTCTTAGCATTTCGGTTTTTGCTGAAAAGTTAATGGACCAGAACAAAAAATAAAATAAATGTTTTATAAATAAGAGACACAAAGAGAAAGAGCAACAAGACCTCTGAGTTAAATAGAGGTCAAAGTTTAACAAATAGAGAAAGTGAAATCTAAAGATACAGAAGTCAAGGCGTTAAATCCAAAAGTATGGGGCAGAATATGAACTACACTCTAGGCGAGACTATGGACTAGAATACAGTCTAAAAATCTTCAAACTGTAGTCTAGACTATGACAAACTGTCTTCCAATGATCCTGTAAAGCAGGTCTATATGAAGGAAAGAAAATCTCCTATATCTCTTTGTAGGATAATGCCAAATACGAGAGCTCCAAAACACTGACACTGGCAGAAGAAGTCAAAATCATTGTGCTTTAACTCTATGGGCCGATTTTCCCCATGAGTTTTTAGGGGTCATCTTGATAACATTTCACCTTTTGGCTTTTCTCCCTTCGAGCAAATCAGGTGCAGTCAATACCTGGGATTCGACAATAATTCAAAACGAACAGACCTCAGTAGAACTTCACGATCTCTTGCGATCGCTACTAAGCAGAAATCCTATTTGGTACCACGGGAGTCAGTAGCCCCAGGGGGTGCCTCCGTTAGTATGCTTTCTGCGGGAAATGCTTGCTGTCTTTCACGAAGATTGTCTTTGCGAAGTTTGGCTTTTCCATTGAAAAGATACTTGCGGGGATCACGTGGTGGCTGTGGCTTGTCGGGGGAAGTGATATCCTGAAAATCCCACTAAAGGTCTGATTTTCACCACTTGTGGAAGATCTCGGCCTGAGGTAGGATTATCCCTAGGTGCTGAAGCTACTACACAGAAGTTGCTAGGTTTTTTTCAAAAGCACCGGAGGTTAGATGGCTCTAGCTCTTAAACAAGGGGTGAGTGCCGGACTTTAATTTAAGAAATAAAAATCGTTTTCTATAAAACTAAAATTTTCGAGTTATGACGATGTTGCAGCAAATGAGCGATATATACAATAAAAGTTTCCGTCGTTCCTACAAGGAGCATAGAGCCTCAAAAAAAATCCTTAACATTTACCTATTTTAGGCCTTCATATATAGAAATATGTTGCCATTGATTCTATAAGGAGCATAGGTTCTCAATAAAATGGATGAACATATTCCTATTCCTGTATTGTGCCAACGCTCTCACTTCGCCCCAGGTTTTACCCATTCCAGCCACTTCTACATCCATTTGCCTTCTCCATGTATGAGCTGGACGTCCTCTTCTTGGACTTCCTTGTGGGTACCAGTCTATGGCATTTCTATTAATGTCGTTCTTTGATATTCTTAACGTGTGGCCAATTCACCGCCATTTACGTCTTTTTATTTCTTTTGTTGGATTGTTCCCAAAGCCTATTGTTCGATATCCTCACCCGATTCTCCGGCCCTGTATAAGGCGCATATGTATGTTCGAGAAATGCAAATGCTCTCCAATACACTATTGTCTTGATTATATTTTTATATTTAGTTTAGATTGTTTTTTGGACTAAATAGTTTGGTTTTATTTTGCAGACGTAAAATTTTAATTATTTTGTTTTTCACATTTTTTAAATACTTTTTTTCTATTCCAATTGTTATGACAGTTGTAAAAATAATTCCAATTTAATTTTTTTTTCTTTTTTTATCGTTTTTTTCTATTTGTGCTGTTGTTGTTGTTATTTAGCTCATATAAATACGAAATAATAAAAATTTATTAACTTAAATCACCATAGTAACTTAAGCAAATAAATAATATTTATAATATTAAACAGAAGAAAAAAAGTTTAGCAATTGTTGTTGTAAATGTTATTATAATTCTATACAAAAGTTGGAAAAGTATAAAAAAAACTAACAACCAACTAGAATATAAATTTTAATGGTGTCACAAATATTTTATTACACAGACCCAGTTTATTTATGAAACCAGACCTCCTCCCCCTTCGCCTTAAATAAATAAAGTTTAAACCCCCCTGCTTCAAAACCCTCTTTAACAAACAAACGATAACTCTAAATTATTAAAATAAAAGAATTGCTACTAAATTATGACATTTATTTAGAATATTTTTATTAATATTAAATTCCATCCACCATTTTGTTATTTTTTTGTGTTGCCAAAAAACCGAAATGAAATAAACTTTTTTAGTTTTAATAAATTTGTCAAAGTAAAAATGTTAGAAAATTGATTTATAGACTGACAGTTTTATGCGCAAAAAAAATTATTTTTCTGATAAATAAAAAAAAGTTTTCCTTTTTTTTCGTTTTATACAAAAAGCTGATGTCATAAATTATGATTTTAATCAGTAATCAAAAATGTAAAGTAGTGAAGAAAATAAAAAAAAAGCTAAGAAAATAATATTTTGTTACTTTGTAACTAATTTACGCATGAAAAATTTTTTAGAAACTAAAAAAAAAACAGGAAAGAAAATGTGAAAGAGTGTTAATGTGATTAAAACAACCCTACAGGACAAAACCGTCCTCTCCATACCACTGTCCAATATTTAACACCTTTTAATGCATTAAAATGTAAAACCTCATAAGAAATTATGATTTCTTTTTTAGTTTTATGTACAAACATATGTAATACTTTCCTCAATATTATGAATTGTTGTGGTATTAAATTTCTTTGACCAAGTATGAGTTTTGGAAGGACGTGAAAAACCTCAATTATTATTTAAATGGGCACTCCTTTTTTAAAATACAACTTTCAAATTAACTTTTTTGTGCTGTTATGACTTGAGATAAGAACTCTTATTAAATTTTTTTATTTTCAAAAAATTACACTACAAGAAAATAGTATTTTTTCCAAAAAAACCAATATTTTAATAAAGGTACTTTTTCCAAATAAAAAGCTTATTGTTACAAAACTTTTTTTCGTGATAAAATCTTACGTTTTGCTGAAATATTTTTAAAAATAAAGTTTTTATTGAAATTAACATGTTTTTCAGTCAGTTCGAAAAATTCGAACATCATTTCGAAAATTTCGAAATTTATATTGTAGACCCATAATACTACATTTTGCTTAAAAGTTTTATAAATTAATAAATTTTTATATTTGATTGTCATTTTTGTTAAAATTTTTAAATTTCGAAATTAATATTTTTAATGAAAATCTGCAAAACTAACAGTTTCCCTTTTTATTAAAAATTTTTATTTAAACTTAAATTATTTTAAGTTACTTCAAATCGAATTTAGCTCTATCATTATAAAAATTCAACGATTTAAGTAGTTTTTCTAATTTTCCTTTAGTTGTTGTATTTCGAAATTAAAATTGGGTTTTTTTTATTTATTTTAGGTTTTCTTAAACTCAAATTATTTTAAGACACTTTCGAATATATTAAATTAATATCGAAATTTTAAACTTGTTTTCAAGATTTTTTTTTTGCTAATTTGTAAAATTTCATAGTTTCTATCATTTTCTTGTTGTTTTTAAATTTCGAAATTAAAATGTACAGATTTCTTATTTATTTTAATATTTTTTTTTAACTAAGATTATTAAAGACTCTCTCGAATATATTAAATTAATTTAAAAAATTTAACTAGATTTCGAAATTTGATGCTGCTTTGTCATTACATATTAATAATTTAATGATTTTGGTTATTTTTCGAATTTTGAAATTTAAATTTTTTAAGAACAACACCAAAATTTTCAGTTTTCTTATTTTTTTTAAATTGTTATATAAAGCTTAAAGATTTTAAGTTATTTTAGAGAATTCGAACTTAATTTCGAAAATTCGAACTTAATTTTGAAACTTGTATTTTTGTGCTAATATGCAAAAATTTACTTTATCATATGTATGTACTAAAGTTAAGTGTGGGCTTAAGTCTTCCAAAACAGCCTATTTATATAATGGAAATTGTACTCTTTTAAAAGGTATAACGTCCAAGGCTTATTCCTAGAGACTTATTGCTTTGGCTCCGGAATTTATTAAAAACTGTTGATTTATGTCATTTAGCCTTTTTCCTTAATAACTTTAAAAAAATGTCCCTCAATTTAAACACTAAATTATTATTATGAGCCAAAGCTTTACCCCCACTCCCAGGGAAAACCGCATAAAAAGGATGTAATAAATTTTGTTAAAATTACTATAAAACTTCCTTGGAAAAGGCCAAAAACTACAAAAATTTCGTAGAAATAATTAAACAAAGCTTGAGGTCATAAAACTTAAGCTCATTTTACAAATGAAAGCAAAATACTTACAGGGTGTGTTTTGCGGAGGTGGTGGGGATAAAATACTACAAAAAAAAAAATAAAATAATTACAACAACTTACAAAATTAAACAGATTTGTTATCCTGAAAATAACGAAACAAAAATGAATAATAAAAAAAGGACCCTCAACTAAAGAATTCTTTATTTGCGAGTATTTTCAGTTTTTGTACAAAAAATTATTTTAATATTTTTATGCACGAGGACAATAAAAAAAAATAAAAAGCCAAAAAACCTTAAAAAATATAATGGAAGGACTAATTAAAATTATGAACTAATTACAAAAAAAAACCAGAGAAAAACAAAAAGAAAAGCTTGCTGGAGTAGAAAAAGGGCTAGAAAAGACTTTTTAAAGAAGAAGAACATAAGGAGGAGGGGGGTTTCATAAAATAATTTTTTTATTTTGATTCAAAAAAGTAAATTAAATAAACCAAAACACGCACCTTTTTATGTTGATTTGATTCTAACAAGTGTGATGCAATCTTTGTCACAGGATTTTATTACAGGTTTTGAAAGAAATCCAAAGTGGTTTAGTTGGTAGGGAACTTTTCTGAACTTTCTTCCTCCCATTTAATTTTTTTGTTATTAAACTAGAATGGCCTGTTTGTGTTGTGAAATTTAATCGCCAGCGACATTTGTTTTATCGCACTTCCACCACAATGAACATAATAAATTTTAGAGTTTTTTTTTTGTGTTTTGCAGTAAATTTGATAATCTTTAGTAATTCTGTTAAAAAAACCCCCTCTAAATTATAAAACTTTTTTTTAGATATAAGTTTTATTCCTTTTAAACTCTTAGGTGTGTTTAACTTAAAAAACAAAAGAATTAAACATTTTAAATCCAAAAACATTAGTGAATTAGTTGTTTGTTCCTTCTTTTTTGTGATTTCAGTTATTTTTATATTCTTTTTTTCTCTTCAAAGCACTAAAAACAAACCAATTAGTTCATTACACCGAACCAAAAATTTACCTAAATTCTGCAAAATGTTGTGCAAAATTGAAGAAATATAGGATTCTACAACTTACAAATATTTTATTATACCCTTCACCGAAGGTTTTAGTTTTTCCTGTATATCTGGAGAACGGCAAGAGCCAATGTTTCCAAATTAGGTACAAACATTGAGGTTATAAATACACACCATCCCACAAAATGTGGGCGGGATTTTCTTTAGCTTTTTTGGTTCTACAACTGGTATTTTTTAATTATCTTTAATATTGGACCTTAAAACATCAAATTCAACATGGTAAATTTACTTTCTTTCATTTGCTTTTGTGTAACGAGTGGTACTTTTATAATTTTCTGTTCTATTGAACTTAGAAACACAAAATTATAGGTTAAATTTGTTAAAACCTAGGAACATATACTTTAGCATATAAATATGTTTATGAAAGAACGGGCCCGATAACAAATTAGCGGGTTAAATTTTAGAAATTAACAAGTTAAAACCTGGAAAAATAAACTTTGGCATACAAAATATGTCCATGAAGAAAAAGGAGACGCTAACGAAATAGCGGGTTAAATGCTAGTTTTTTTTTATAAAATTTGTTCGTTATGTCTATTCAATATTATATAAATTTTTATTTTGATTTTATTATAAATTCGCGAATTTTGGTAAGCTAGTTCACCAATTTCTACTCTTGAGTTTTTCATTTCTCAACGAATATTTTTTTTTTAGGATACATCCTAAGGAATATGCTGAGTTCTAAAACATCAAAGTCACAAAAATGTATTACGTATTTATTGCTTGTACGCAGGGAAACCAGAAATATGATCTAAAAAACACGTTTTATGCGCATTAAATAAGCAATAAAAACTGAAAAATATGCCCTGAAAATTTTCAAAATATGCCCTAATAATTTAAAATTGCTAATTTGAAAAAAACCTAAAAATATTATCTCTTGAGCCCATATTAGGTTAAAATTCATATGCTTGCGCCGAATATTATCTAGATATTAACATCATTATGGGTTTTTTTTAAAGGGATTTTAGGTACGATCGCTCAATTGTTAACAAATGTTAACATTTAAAGCAAGTGAAAGCTATTTAAGGATCTGAAACGATTCGAAAATAATTTAATTTGCAGTAAAATATTTTTGTGGCGAATTTAATTTAAATACCATCATAATTAGATGGCTTACTGACACAAAGAGTCTTATTTGGAGAGAATATGTTAAATTATAGACCGATTCTCACCATTTACACTGACCTCGTCCATATTTGATCAAATTATCTACAAAATTGAAACTTGTACTTTGCACACAAGGTTAACATGGGCAGACAACCAGCCAGACGGACGGATGGACATCGTAAGACCACTTTAACAAGTGATTTTGAGTCGATCGGTATACAAAAAGAGTGGTCTACATTTCTATGTATCATACACAACGCATAACATTTATCCCTAATGACAACCTGCTTTGTCTTGCAATTTTAGAGTAAAACTTAAATGTAGATGGCGAAATTGAAGGAACAGCAAAAAAAAAATTATTTTCTGCGAAAGCTCCTATAATCTAAAAAAATTTAAGATGTACAAAATATGCTGTTAACTTAAAATATAATGCAAAAATTCTCGTTTAACTAAATATGCAAAAATATGCACTAACAAATTGATGCCAAAATTCATAACAGACTCTAAAACGGATAAATATATTGTTTGTGCCATCATTGGTCCCACAAGGAAAAACATGCAATTGCATTTTTATGGTTTCCCCGCTTATTAGCATCTCAAAGTTTGCAAGTTTTTTGGCGCTTTTAAACAAGAAATGCATAAATTGAAAAATCTCTCTTATATTCAAGGACTTGTAACAATAAAAATTTTCAATAGAATTTTATCGACTATTTACACATCTCTAGTTTATTTTTATTTTTTGTATGGATGTTTTTAGATGCAGTAGAAATGAATGTCAAATGGATTCCAGCGTGTTTTATACATCTTAACTGTTTTTTGCCATGTTTTTATCTGATATTATTTAAATATCTCTTATAATTTTTTCCATTTATTTTTTTATAATCACTTCAAAAAGGTTGTACTTTTGAAATAAATTATAAAATGATATCAATCAGCTGTTCTTTGAATGTATTAGTTAGTTGACATTTAGTTACAGCTTTACCTATAATTAAGTGTAAACCTTTTATGCTGAAAGTAATCATCTGTGAATAACATAAACAAGTACCTAAAAAAGTTAACACTTGATAATAATTTATGAATATGCGCCAATGTTCTTGTTTACAATATCCTTTCTTATTGATTTTTTTTCAAAATATTGTATTACAAATCTTTTTCTCGATGTTTTCTTTTTCTTCATTCAATTTTGTTTAATTAATTATTTATTCAAATTATCATTTGATTAATTATCCACTGTAGAAATTTGTTTCTACTCTCAATAAATGTTCTTTAAATTGTTTTATTTTCCAAATATATTTCCAGTTGTTATGCATAAGGATAAAGAAGAGAATGGTAACAGTGTCTTACCTCATATACACGCACATGATGGCTATCGGACACGAGAGCTGGGAGCTTTCGAACATGGCCTTTTAGATGGTGATATGTTCCTGCAGGTAAGCAAACAATTTTCGACAAATTATTATTTGTTGAATAAAAATAAAACAAAAAACAGTGTTTTAGGCAGAAAAGAAATTAAGACATTAAACATTAAAGAAAGATTTTTTGTTTAATTAATATCGGGAATGAATCTATTGACAGGTCGAACGCAATTAAAAGAAAATGAATAATTAATTATTATTGACTTAAGCGGTAATTTAGGAAAATAACACCATGGACATAAGGATTTTAATAAAATTTATAAGAAAATTGTGATAAATGTATATTTTTAATCGGGTTTGTTAAATTAAAAAAAAACATCGCAAATTCTTTTATTATCTAATTAAGTTTGCTTAACAATCTGGCAAAGCGGCTTAAAATCGCATTTCGGAATCAAATTTAAAGATTTTCAGTTAAATTTCTATAAAAATAACCACTTGGCCTAGAAGGGTTATGCGCCCTAAGGCACAACACCGCCCGGATACCAATGCGGCCCATTGTGAATAAAATTACCGTAGTTTTCTTGATTTTAAAAGTTTGTCCCTAACAGGGCTTGTAGATATCATCTTAAGGATATTTCACATTTTGGTGTTACATCTTCCGGGACAAATCAGGTTGAGATCATTCCTCTATCCGAAAGGAGACAATTGGCCCATTCTGTCTCGGTTGTTTACTTAACTTTTGTGCTTGAATGTTCTGGCATTCTTCGGAATCTCATGCATTTTAAAATCAGATGAATGCTACCTGGGCTGCATCAAACTTCCAAAAGACAGGGCTCCTTGTGGTCCTATTATGGACTTTGTTGAGCTTGAAGTTGTACCTCAGTACTTAACTGAGGCGCGAGATCTCTGTTAGTATGCTTCTAGCGAGAAATACTTCCTGTCTTTCGGGATTATGGTCTTTGCGGAAGCCTTGCTTTCCTGAAGGAAGGCAACCATCGATGTAGATGGCCGATCCTCGGGTGTCTAACGGCTTCAACCGGGGGATTTTTGGACGAAAAGATACTATCAGAGATCACGTAGTGGTTGTGGTTTAAACCCAAAGTCGAGGGTAGGACTGATCTTATACCTCGTGGTTAAGTTCGGTTCATGGCGGAATCCCTAGGTGCTGTTGGTATTAAACAGAAGCCGCTTTGGATTAGTGAAATAACAGCGGAGATTGCGTAGCTCCCGCTCCTAAACAAGGAGTGGTTGTCTAATTTTTACACTCAAATTGCTACCTGGGTGTGTGCTAATGATCCATCATGCACACAGGGGCATTTGGTAAGTGCTTAAAGAAGGGTGGTCCAACCAAAACACACGATGTTAATTGTAAATAAAACAAAAAGTTTTACGAGAATTATCTTAATATTATTTATTATAGAAGAAGCTATGACAATTATGTGCGAAACAAAATATTTGCAAAATGCTCGCCACGGCTTCGGTGGCATACCTCTATCCGATCGCCCATGTCGTTTAATGTCGTTAATGTGACGAATTGTCTGATCATTTAGCTCTCGAATTGTTCTCGGCCTATTGACGTATCCCCAAAGAAAACAGTCCAACGGTGCCTAAGAACATGATCGTGACGGCCAATTAACATCGCCACGACGTGAGATAACACGGCTAATGAATTTCTTGCGCAAAACAGCCTCTGTTCTTTTTTTATCCAAATTTTGATATTTTTTAATCAGGCTAAATAAAGTTCATTGAATTTCATTTTCATTAAATTATTTGTAATGAAGAAATGAATTTTTTACAACATGAAATGTATTAAAATTGATTGATATTTTTCATGCTTGGCTGACGCGGGAATCGAACCCAGGCTTTCACGGACAGGTTACCCGTACATGTTTCAATTATTACCACTCAATCTCTAAAAGGGGTTTGCCGTTTAACACTCACAGCCATTGACGACGGCCTGCAGCCAATAGTAAAACATCAATCTTTAAACCAAATTGTATTTAACCTTTTAACTTCAGGTCGTTGGCTGCGTGGCAAGGGGCACCATCTTGCTGGAACCACATATGGTCCAGGTCCATATCCTCGATTTCTGGTCACAAGAAGTCCGTTATCATCTCGGGATAGCAAACACCATTCACGGTAATTGCTTGGGCGACCTAATTTTTGAAGAAGTAAATTGTGGATTCTCATTTGCCCAAATGCGGCAATTCTGCTTGTTAATGAATCCCTTGAGCTGACCAAAAAACCCATTATATAAAATAAAAAATTGAATTGATTGTTTAAAAGTTTCATTAGGAACAACTATTAAATGTTTGACATTAAGATTTGAAAGTACTAAAGCTACGGTCACACTTATCAAATATTTGACGAAAAAAACGCGACCAACAAGCAAACTAAATAAATACATATTTCCTTCAATTCAAATATTTATTTAGATTTTAATACCACATCTTACAAAAAACAATTTGTTGCTATGTCTTGTAGTATAATTAGTTTATTTTGTGATATAAAGATCATGCTAAATCTCAATAACTATTAACAAAAGTAGGGGTTACGCTTATTTGGTCAAATATTTCATAAGTGTGACCGTAGCTTAAGAAGAAGTTATCCCAAGGGATTTTTTTTAAAAATTCGTTAATAATGAATTGAAAAAGTCCTTCATCAATAAAGTTTCTAATTATGATTTGGTAAATCTAAAATAATAAGTCATTTCTTTGAAACAACCCAATAACAAAAAAAAAAAACTTGATTTTTTTTAATAATTTTCCTTAGCCCTTAAGATAATTTCTTGTTTCTATCTTTCTGTGGGCTCATTTCTATTTATTCCAATGTAAATTTTTCGTTTAAAGTTTTTCAACCCCTTGAAAAACAAGTCTGAAAGAAAAAAATGCACCTGCAGTTTTATTGCACATGGTTTTAGTTGCTTTTTTTTAACCAGAAATTCTAGTAATTTTCCCAAGTGTGGGATAAAAGACAACAGCAGACACCTTTCCTGACAACCAAACAACCAACCACCTTCAAATAAATAAAAAATTAAACAATTTTTATTGTTTTATAAGGTTTTTTCTTTTGATATCAAAACACACATGTGTGTGCAATAGAAATGACATTTGAATTTAACATTTTGCAATGCATTTTACGAGCAGTTTTAAACGTCATTTGGTTAACTTGGAAAGTTAAGCTTGTTAAAGCCAGGGCTTTTTATTTAAAAGGTAAAAGTCGTCAACAAAAACCAGCAGTTTGATGGAAATATGCCAAAATGTTTGGCAAGTTTGTTCAAATACACACACACATCCACCCTCTCGTAACTTTTCCCGTTCTCCTTATCCTTTAAACCAAAATAGAGTTGCATGTGTAAACGTGTTTTTTCGTGCGATTTTTTAAGCGTTTTTTTTTTGTCTTCTCGGTGCTTTCTTCAAAAAACCAAAACAAAAAAAGGCCGTGTGTGTATTTTAAAGTTCGTTTATTTTTGTTGTTGTTTTTTCAATAACACCTCTCATGTTTTCTAGTACTAATTGCTGAGTTGCACAATTGTGCACTTCCGGCCATATTTGTCCTGACACGTCACGTACTCTGTGTCAGTTCATTCATTCATTCCTTCAAAGGCAACTACTCCTTGAGTTTCTTAAAAAAAAAAAAATACAAAAAAGGAAAAAAATCCTTTTACAAGGAAATGCATTTTTGTATGCAATTTGGAATTGTACAAAAACTTAACAAAAAAAAAAAAAAAAAAATTCATTGAGTGGTTTTTCAATTGCTACTTTTTGCCTTAAAATGTTCCTTTATTTTTTTTTTGTAAATTTCTTTTTCTGTTACGACCTGTTGCCCGCTCTTGGCTTGACTCTTGTATTCATTTTAACTCACTCGGTTGTTTTTTGTTTTATATATTTCGTTGCAATTGTGAGGAGTCTAATAATTTTATTTAAAAATGGCATTTTGTCACGCATCCCGGACGGTAAATATTCGTAAATATTGTTTAACAAGTGAACTTGTTAGTTAAAATACTACAAAAAAACGAACACTCACATACACACAGACACACACATAAATAAAGTTCTTCAAACCAATTGGGAGTTGTTAAATATTAAAGGAATTTTTATGTAAAATATTTTGATTTTTTCGTAAATAGTTTGGAAAAAGTTTTATAAGCAAATTTTAAATTGTTAAAATAACCTCAAAAGTCGTAAAGTATTCCGATATAAACAAGTTTGATGCAACCTAAAGGAGTTGAAAGCAACCTGAAAATGTTAGAAAGTTTGAAGCAGTTTAATACAACATTTTAAAATTAATATCAAGCTAAAGCTCAAATTAGACGTGACATAACCATAACCATACAAAACAAATGCTTAAAACAACCGTATGGGCCACACTGTGACATACCATAACTACATAACACTGATCATGCAAACCAATTGAATTTACATTCAAAGCAACCTTTAGAAAAAAGATGCAAACTTTTTGTAATTTGAAACTACCCAAAAATTTTGAAGTAAATTTATAAAGAAGTTGAATAAAACCTAAATAAGTAAAAAAATGCTCTTATCAACCTCAAACAAAGTTGGAAGTAACCTAAATTAGTTTGAACCTAAGTAAACTAATAAAGTTTGAAGCAATTTAATAAGTTTGATACAACCATTATAAGTTGAAAACAAACTTAAAAAGCAACAAAAAAATTTTGTGAATCCTTAGGAAGTCTAAAGCAGTTTGATATAACCTTAAAAAATTTAAAGCAAGATAAATTAGTTTAAGGCAACGTTAATAAATAAGAAGCAACCTTAAGTAATTTGAAGTTTGAATAAAGTTAAAAAGCCTAAAGTTGAATACATCCTGAATAATTTAAAACCCAGCTAATTAAGTTCAAAGCAACCTAAAACAAAGAAGTAACCTAAATTAGTTTGAAAGAAGGGAAACAAATAAAGTTTGATGCAATTTAAGAAGTTGCATACAAATTAATAAGTTTTAAACAAGCTAAAATTGTTTTAAGCAAATAAAAAAATTAGAAGCAATTTAAATTATTTGAAGCAAGTTTTATACACATTAAATAATTTAAAACGAACGTCATTAGTTTAAAACCATCTAAAGAAGTTTGAAGAAACATAGGAAAATTGCAGTATCTAGCGAAGTTTGAAGCAGGGTTTAAAAGAACTGCAGTCGAAACCAAAAAATCTGTCGAATATAAAATGAAAATTTGTGTACAACTTTTCGCTTTTTGAGTTGGTTTGACAGCGAATATTTAATGAATCAGAAGTAAAAGCAAACGTTTTCTTTGGCTAATAAAAAATGAAGAAGTGGAAGAAATGGCAGTTTTTCTACTTGACTGCAGTTTTTTAAACGCTGGTTTGAAGCAACCTAAAGAAGTTTTAAACAAACTAATTAAGTTTAATACATATTTACTACAAACATTCCGTTTGTTAAATTATACACACACGAATTACATATTGATAAAGCAACGCTTTAATAATTATGAAACAGAGTTGCAGTGTTGTATTTTTGTGTAGTGGGAATGTGGCGGTCCGGTTAGTAGGAACTTAAATGTCATTTGGTAAGTACGAGAAGGTTGTCCGCTCAAGAGGGAAACATTTAAATAACCACTACGGATTTTTTTTTTTGGATTAAAAATGGGTCCGTAAATGGTTGGTGTCCGCTTAACAGGCGTGTAGTTTAGGAGAGTGTACACTGCACTACAAAAAATACTTTGATGCAACAATAAGAATCGTTGTGACGACGAAACCTAAAGAAGTTTAAAAGGACTTAATAGGCACATTCATAAGAAGTAACTACTGAGCAACCGTTGAGTATTTTTGTATGAAAAACACTTAACGGTTGCTCAACAGTTACGTCTTATGAATGTGCTAAACATATATTTTTTAAATTTTAGACATATTCTTTATTTAACTAAAAACCAGTTGCAATCGCACTTTAAATAGTTTGATGCAACCAATAACAGCTTGACTGCATGCCTGCTAATAAGAAAAATCATTGTTGTAAATTTAAATTTATAATTCTATTATTCAGTTTTTTTCATTACACAGTGCAACAAAATTCGGGTCATCGCCGCCAGCATCAATACTTGCAACGCGAAATTAAACTAGACTATTGGTAGAGAAAGTTAGCTCGGGTTTCCAAAATAAAGGCCCCTAAATTTATTGGGTTTTTTTAAAGGCGTTTGATATGAGCCAAAAAAATATACTTCTGAGCTCAAATACCATTTCAGATGTCTTCAGTAGAATTGTATGGCGATTCTTTGCTTAGAATATATTAACCCTCTAACACTCATTTTAAGCGGTAATTTTTGTCCATTTTTTACTTTAGAGGGTTTAAATGTCCCACGAATATTTTCTGCATCAAAAATTTACTAGGGTTCTTCTTAAAGCAAAAAATCGTGCAATGTATGTAAAACGGGATTTTGAAAAATTTCAAGGTCCGGAATCTCGTAAATCCGTTTTACATTCATTGCACGATTTTTTGTCTTAGAAGACCCCTAGTGAAATTTGATGCAGAAAATATTCGTCGAACATTTTAACCCTCTAAAGTGCCGTTTTGGTATACTTTTGTGTGAAAGTTAAAAAAAAGGACTAACATTTCTCCTTAAAATGAGGGTTAATATATTCTAAGAAAAGAATCGCCATACAGTTCTACTGAAGACAGCTGAAATAGTATTTGAGCTCAGAAGTACATTTAATATATTTTTTTTTGCTCATATCAAACTCCTTTTAAAAAAATTCAATCAATTTAGGGGCCTTTTTCGGGAACCCGAGCTATTTTTTCAAAACCCTTTGGAAATACTAGCAACCCTTTGCGTTGCTAGTATTGAGGCTGGTTTTTTGTTTTATTTTGATTTTTTATTCGATTAATCGGTTAAATGCCTAACGTTTTACCAAATAATCGTTTAAATTTTTTTTTTCAATTAAAATTCTTAAATAAATATTTTGAAATTCGAAAAAAATTTAACCAAAAAAAAATTTTATAGTTTTATTTTAAATTTTAGATTATTGGTTTTTACAATTATCGTTTTGCGATTATTCGATATAATTTCTCTGGATAGTTTTAAGTATTATTTATATGATTTTTATGTTTTTATTTTATATTATAATTTAAATTATTAAGTAACCGTTAAACCGATTTAACGAATAATCGTTTATGTGTTGAGTTTTTAAGAATTTCGATTATTCGTTTGTTTATTTTAATATAAAATTGATTTATTGTGTTTTCCATTTATCCAGAAATCTTTGAGATGTTTAAAAACTACTAAAAAAAATTTTTATCTTAATCACATTGTTTGTTTACTCCTTGAATCGGTTATTCGGTATTTTAATTATTCGTTTTATTTTGATTTCAATATAAAGTCCATTCTTTGTCTTTTCAGTTATGCCAGAAATCTTTAAAATATTTAAAAACTACTGAAATGTTTGTTATGTTAAGCATTTTGTTGATCCGGTTATTCGGGTTTTTGAGTATTCATTAGATTTTAAACTGTTTTTTGGATACTTGTTTATATTTAGTTTAAAAACGATAAATTTGAAAAGAAGGATTCACTATTATAGCCGATTTCTTTGTTCTGATATTTATTGAGTAGTCGATTAACCGGTTTTCAAAACTGTCAACATTGTGCTAACTGTTCCACGATTTCGAACAAAATCTTACTTACATTAAAAACACAACAAATCTTGAAATTTTGTTTTAAATGTAAGTTAAGCAAACGAAATTTTCGTTCGAAATCGTGGCACAGGCAAGGCGGTTGGTTAACTTGCTAAAAAATTTCTAAATATGTATACAAATTAAAATTTGCTTAATTTTTTTAACTTCGTTTTATCTTCAAAAATGCTTTCAATTCCCCCCCCAACCTGTGTTACCTTTTCCCTGTTCAGTAAAACAAAAAAAAAACCCCTATTTAATTGCTGTTTATTGCTTTAAGAGTTTGTGTATGAGTTAAAAAGAATTAAAAAAAAAACATCCGCTTAAAACACATCACGAGCTTAAAATGAAAAAAAATTTCTATCTCTGTTTATGTTACTTTTTCTCTGATGCTGTGCGGTTTTCTGTCTGTGATCTTTATGATGATTATTGATGAGTTGGTGAGCTTGTGAGGAAATGCCCCTTAGGCTTGATGACAATGCCATCATATCCTTTAATATTTCCATGAGTGTTGACTCCGCTGATACTGATATTTATACCAAATGCAATGATATGGGTTTGAATGATGAGATTTAACACTGATGCATTTTAAATTATGACGCCACTTAACATTTTATGATCATCTTCTAAATTGTATAAAAATTAGCCAAGGGAATTGTTTTTATTCTTTCTTTCTTTCTTGTGTTGCTTTTTTTCAGAGCTGGGGCGTTAATGATCCATGCTGTGCGTTTATTATGATGCGCCCGGGTGTTTTTTTTTCTTGGCTGGTTGGATGGTTGATTTCTTTGTAAATTCTCTTTTTTTTTATAAGTTTTTAAGTCCAGCTTTAATCTAAGGCAAATGTGTGTGGTTGTTTCAAATTCAGCTTGCTAAAGCTTTTGGCTCATTTGTTTACTTCACCTTTACTGTCCTCCCCTCCAAGATTGTGGTATTATTTGCAATTCACTCATTCGCCCCAGTCATTCATTTGTTTATAGTTCTTCAGGCAGAGCTTCATAATTCTTAATGCCTCAAGTCAAGTGATATTTAAATACTCAAGTATTAATTGTTCATACTTGAAGCTTAAGTCTCTCTAGTTGTTTTATTTCTTCTTCTTCTTTATTCGTTTAAATACTACTCGTTTTTCGTTTAAAGTCCTTCTCTATAAGGAAAATATTTAATATTCACATTTAATGCTGTTAATTTTGTTCAGTTCGAAAAAAAAACAGTTTTTGTATTTTACAAATGATCATGTTGTCGTCATTAGGTGTAGATGAAATTTATCTTAGTTTTAAGCCTGGCAGAAAACTTTTTTTTAATGAGTGGTCTGGTTTTAATTGATAAAGGAAATTTATTATTTAATTCAATTCATTATGAAGATTTTGTGAAAAAAAATCAAGTTATTGATAAAATAATTAAATAAATAAAAATAAAATATTTTTTTAAATGAATACCAAAATCAAAACAAATTCCATAATATATAAAATTTGAGCTTAAAAAGCTATTTTGCCTTAAACGATTCGGGTAATCGGTTGCTGGATTCTACAATTCTTCAATATCTTAAAAATTTAAATTTTTACCATTATCATAAAATTTTTAGGTATTTATCAATTTTAAGCTTTAAAATCGAATAATCGTTAAACCGGGTTTCAGAATAATCGTTAAAATTTTTCAGCAACTATTAAAATTTATCATAAGACTTGAGAAAATTTTAGATATTAGCTTGTATTTTTTTAAAATTCTTTTTTTTCGATTAATCGTTTAACTACGTAACCGGTTTTCCGAATAATCGTTAACATTTTTCAGAAAATAATATAAGACTACAAAAAAATGTTTAATATTGCTTTGTTCTTTTTAAATTTCTTTAAATTTTTTTCGATTAGTCGATTAACAATGTAACTGGTTTTACGAATAATCATGATTTTTTTTTTAAAAAGTTTAGAATTTTGTATCATAAACTTATTTTTTAATAATATATCCTTATACTTATTGTATTCAAAAATCTTTCTGCGATTAATCGATTAACCAAGTAATCGTTTTTACGAAAATTCTATTTATGTATATGTATTTATTGCTTGAACTTTTTATCAAAATTTAGTTTTTAGTTTTTAACAATTTTGAATTAACCGTGTAATCGGTTTTACAATATCCGTTTAAAATTTTACAAATAGTTAAGAAATTTGTTTTTAAAACTGCGTATTTTTATTAATATTTTGTTTATTTATTATTTTGTTCTATTAATCGAATAATTAAGCAACTGATTTTGCGAGAAATCGCATAAAATCCTGTAAAAAGTTAAGAATTTTATAATAAAAAATGTACTTTTAGAAATATTGCTTATTTTTCATACATTTTAAAAACTTTTTTGCGATTAATCGTTTAACTATGCAACCTTGTATTTTTTAAATTTCATTAACTTTTTTTTATCGATTAACTATGAAGCTGATTTTACGACGATTAATAATTATTTTTTTTAAATGTTGTATAATATTACTTGACCTTTCTTTTTATAATTATTTTAAATTGATTAAGCTTGATGTCTTCTTTTATTAACAATGTTATATTTATTATTTTTTCAATATTTCGCTAACCTTTGGTTAGTATCGACAGGAAAGTTAACAATTTAAAAGTTATTTTTTTTAAAGTAAAGAATTCTGAATTAAAAATTTTATTTATAATTTTTGTTTTTAAAAAAGTTTCTGCGATGAATCGATTAACCAACTACATAATTGCTTATATGAACAATTTTAATCTATATAAATATTGTTTCAAGTTTTTATCAAAATTAAGCTTCTGCTTTTAACTGTTAAGAATTAATCGAATAATAGTGTAATCGGGCTCAAAACTAATGATTTAAAATTCTTTAAATAGTTAAGAAATTTATATTAAAACCTGTATTTTCAAAACAATTTTGTTGGCTGCTTTTATTCAATTAATCGATAAAACTGGTTTTGCGAATAATCGTTTAAAACCCTGTAAAAGTTAAGAATTTTTTATTAAAAGATATAATTTTCAAAATATTGCTTAGTGTGAAAAATACCGTTTCTTGAATTTATATAAAAATTTTTCCGATTAATCGTTTCCCTATGTAACCGGTTTTTGGAATTATTGCTAAAATTTTTGAAAATAGTTCAGAATTTTATATAAAAGCTTTATGCTTAGTATTACTGTCTTGGATTTCTTAGATTTTGGTATTTTTCAATCGATTAATCGAATAATTTTTAAACCGGGCTTACAAATAATTGTTAAAATTTTCTTTGTTCGAATCGAATTATTTTTTAATTAAGAACTTTGTGAAAAAATTTTAAATCAATTTTTAGAAGTTTAAAATTTTTTTGGTTGGTTTTTGGTTGAAATTCTACTTTGTTGAAGAAAATTTTGAAAAATTTCTGTTAGTTTTTTAGTTTTTATTTTCATAACATTTTAATACGGATCTTTTTATGAAAATCGTTATATATTTTTCTTTGAAGTGCGAAAACATTTATTTTATATGTTTTTCGTTGAAACAAATTTATGCAACCGAAATTTGCTGTAACAAGTTTAAATAAATTTTACATTATTACCGGGTATTAACAAATAAGTTTATAATTTCAATAAAATTAAAGTGTTTTTTCGTTAAAAATAATAATATCTAAAATACTGCACTTAAGAAAATAAAGGCGATTTTTATTTCAAAGACCGATTTTTTAAATTGTTTACTAAGTGTTAAATAATATTTTAGTGTCTTTTTTAAGCATCTGTACAACAATTTAAAATCGTTTTTTGTTTTTTTTTTTTTTTTGTTTCGAATGCGTTGTTGGGCGATTTCTTTAGTATCTTGTTTTTTTTAAGATTTAATTTTATGACTTGAAGCTGTTTTTTTAAGAGCTTTTAGTATGTGTTAATTGTTGAAAATCATGCGAATTTATATTAATAAATAAATAATTTAATCTAGGTTTTTTTAGCAATTTTTTTCAAAAAAAAAAAAAAATTATTATGTCTAGTCTTAGCTTTAAGCTTTTTTTTCGTTGAACTGAAAATCTTTTAACAAGAAACCGCAAAATGTTGTTTGCTGTTTTTTGTTGTTGTTATTATTTGGCTAAGACTTAGTTGTAGTTATTAATAATTTTAATAAATATTTATGTTTTAAATTACAGTTAACCATAAATATAATTTGCAACACACACAAAAGTACCCATATGGTTACTTACTAATTCACACAAACACTAAAACGATTAAAAATTTTTACTTGTTATTTTGTTCGTTTCGTTTCTTGTGGCGTTATTTGATTCTTGTATTTTGCCCACAAGTTACTTTGTTGGCTAAAAATCATGTATTTTCACGCTCTGGGAATTTGTTATTCAAATATTACTCATCTAATAACAAAAAAAATTATGGTACAAACTAGAAAAAAATTATGTGAAATAAAAAAAAACACTGTAAAACTATAAGACGATTAAATCGGCAATTGATAGAAAACAAGGAGAACCAACAACAACAATTTTAAAATAATCTTGAAAATAGATCAAAATCGTACTGGCATTTCAAGTGAATATCAGTTACAACAAGTTGGGTCTAGGATTTACTTGGATGTTAAAAAAAATTATTGATAAGAAAATTGTTTAAAGATGTCTTTAATAAAAGTAAAATTAACTTTTTTACCTGCCTTTTTAACGAATAATTGTTTCGTATATCGAATAATCGCTTAAATTTCTCTAAAATTTAAAATTTTTTTAATAAAAACAGTCTAAGCATGAAAGTTCAAATGTTATTTCAAACATGTTTAAGCTACTTAATAAGTTATTTGTTTAATCGATTAATCGGTTACTTGATGTTTGCTTAAAATAACATATCAAAACTTTATTTTTGTTAATAAATTCCTGTTCTTTGAAAATTCATTTTATTTTTGTTATAATTATTTTTAAATAACCATGTCACGCCGATTAAATATGTAATCGGTTAAATTTCGTTATAAAATACAAAACTCTTTAAGGAAATTTTTTAGAAAATTAACATTTAATTTATTTTGTTATATTCTAATATAAATAAAAAGTATATTTTTATTATTTTTTTTAAACATTTTGCTAATTTTATTAATAAACGAATAACCAATAAATCAGGTCCACGAATAATCGTTCAAAGTTCGATACAAACCGTTCATTTGGTTATCATGTAATATTTTGTTTTAAAATGCATCTTAAGTCATAATTAAGTTCTCAAATCGTTTTTCCACTATTTTTGATCAATGAGTAAATGAAGCAAATAATCGTTTAATATTCGGTAAAAAAAATAAAATTCTTTAGGCAAATTAATAAAACTAAAAAACAAATTTTTTTTAGGAGTTTCCTATATTTTTTGTTAGTTGTTTAATCGACGAACCGATTATTCTTTAAAATTGTTTGAAAACATTTTATTTTTGGTAATAAAATCATGATTTAGTAACATTTTGAAAAAAGCGTGTACGATTATTTGAGCAACCGTCTAGCCGCTTTTGCGATTAATTGTTCAAAATTCGATAGAAAATTTTTTATGTATAAATTTTTAAAATATAAGTTATCTGAAAACTTTGACAACAAATTTATTATTTTATAATTTGTTTATTCGATTATTCTTGTAACCGATTAACCGATTAAAAGTTTTCCGAAAATTTGTTTTTCGTTGATATAATTTTGATTTGATATCTTTATACTATTTTTTTTCTACGAATAATCAAATGATCGTATAACCGGTTTTGCGAATAATCGTTCAAAATTGTGTCTAAAGTTGAAAATTTTTTGCTAAAATATCTAACATGCAATAAAATTTTGAATTGTTTTTATATAAGATTTCGAAATTTCGAATTTTTATGTTAAAGCTTATCCTCTTTTTAGGAATTCCCTTTTGTTTAATATTCTCTCATATACATATTGTTAATACTTTTCGACTATTCGAGTTATCAAGAAACCGGTTAAAGAATCATCGTTTAGAATTTTGTATGTAAAGATGAAATTTCACTTAACTTGTTTTAAACATTTTAAAATTTTATAAAGAATATTAATTGATTTTAATAACCGAATAACTGTTATCTACTTTAAAATAGTGCGTGCTGATTTTGTATACATTTTTAGTTTTTGCTTCCTGATTATTGTTATTGTAACTTTTATCTTCTATAATTTTGTTGTCTAAAACTAATATTTTTTTAAATAATCAGTACATTAAATATGATTTGCAACAAAAATTTTGTTTTTATAATGAAATAAATTTTTATAGTTCTTACAACTTGCCGAGATGTAGTTTAATAATAGTTTTAATTACAGGTTTGAAGCTGATGGAAATTTAAACTTGTAATTATTGCAGTTGAGATTTTATTGTAAACTTTAAATGAAAAGTGCTCGTATGTAAAAAGAAATTATTGTTAGAAGGTTATTTTGTGGCCCCCAAAACGGCGCCAATTGCTTCCTGTTTCACTTAAAAAATATTTTAAATATTTTTTTTCTTTTTTAAAAATTAAAAACTCATTAAACTTACAAAGACTTTAAAAAAATGAAACAATATTTAAAATGTAATTAGAAATGAGTAAAACTAGTAGTGTTAATAAAATTGAACTGGTAAAAACAAAAATATAAAAGGAACCTGTAAAAATCCCCCCCAAAAATATCTTTCAACTCAAAATATATTTGAAAACTATAATTAGGAACAATTTAAAAGATTGAAATAAAAGACACAAGTTTCTGCTGCGGTTGCTGCTGCTGATGATGATGATGAGATGACTGACATACATTTGCTTTAACAATTTTAGATCAAAACGGATTTAAGAAATTAAGTTTTCTTAAACTTATGAATGAATGAATGAAATGAACGAATAATTCAAAAAAAAAGAACTACAAATAAGAGAAGAACCTGTTAGGAAATTAAAATGACAAGACGAATCATAAAAAAAATAAAAGAATTGTAATAAATAAATGAATAACTCCAAATAAAAATGGAAAAGAACAAAAATAAAAACATTGATTTAATTGGGTATCATTTCCTGGGCGAATAAACTGAAAGGCCGACAGAATTACTTCACACAAATCATTTAAGAGATCAAACAGGTAGTAGTTCAATTTTAACGATCATGATCTCTAAACCGCAATTTTTGTGTTACTAGTTTCAGACCAGAATTAATGAACAAATCACTACTAAAACCAATTATGCCAATTTAATTATAAAGCTTAAAAAAAACAAAAAGCTTTCTTCCTATTAGAATTAATTAATCGAATTATTCATTATAAACCCTTAAAAAAGACAAAAAAAATATTTATTCTATTAATTTTTTTTTTTTTAAACAATCCAGAAGTCGTTCAAATTTATAAAAAATTATTTTAACTTCCAAAGCTAAAATACGTAAAACCAATTAGGCTTTCCAATTTCACAATTAATTTTAATTAGATTAATCGAGTAACCAATGCAACTTTAAACTGCTTAAAAAATTAATTTTTACTTTAAAACGGTAAGACAAGATTTGTAAAAACTTAATTTAATAAAATATTGAAAAATCATCAAGTAACCGAATAATCGACTCGCAAAGTATAATCGACTAAAACAAAAAAACTTGTTTAATTGTAAAAATTTGTATAAAATTCATAAAATTAGTATTATTAAAGCAAAGATCAAATTAAAAATAGCGCTTTTTGTACGAATAATCGTAAAACCGTGTAAACAGTAAAATTTTAAACAAAGAAAAAAATAAAAAAGCAAGACAGTTACAATTGAAAAAATTAATTTTTACTTTGAAACATTAAGACAAGATTTAAAAAATTCTAATTTTTAAAATATTCAAAAAATAATCAAGTAACCGAATAATCGACTAAAACAAACGAGTTTGTTGAATTTAGTATTATAATTTTTATAAAATTTATTTAACTATTATTTTCAAAGCAAAATTATGAAACAAAAGCGATTTTTGTACGAATAACCGAGTAACCAAGTAAATTTAAAGCGAATATTTTAATTTTTAATTAAAAAATGTAATAAAAAAGTTTATACTAAAAAATCAAGATAATATTCGTAAAACATTTATTTAATAAGACATTAAAAAAATATTCAGGTAACCAAATAATCGAATAATCCACTTAAACAAAGGAATTTTTTGAATTTATTTATTTTGCATATTCAAAGCAAACTTAAGTATTACTAATAAAAGCGGTTTTTGTACGAATAGTCGTAAAACCGTGTAACCGTCTTAGTTTTAATAAATAAAAAAATTTAAAAAAAAATTTTACTAAATAAAATCAGGACACTATTTGTAAAACTTTAATTTGATTGAGTATTGAATAAAATTAACAATTAACCGATTATCAACTTAAACAAAGGAATTTTGTTGAATTTAGTGCTACAATTAAAAAAAGGTTAAAAGAACTAATTTACTATGAAAATAAACGTTTGTTAATTTTCATAATCGTTTGTGAATACGGGGGAAAGTGTTTTATAATTTAACCGGTATTTTTTTACGAATACTCGAAACCGAGTAACCGTTTAAGTTTTTAATAATAAAATTAAATTTTTTGTATTTCAAAAGCAAGACAATATTCAAAAAAACTTAAGTTTTATAAAATATTAAAAACAATAAACGAGTAACCGAATAATCGAGTAAATAACCAATCCTCGAAAACAAAGAAACATATTAAAAAAAAAATTTTACTTCCCATAACATTTTTAATTAGCCTTCTTGAAAAACAATTTTAAAAAACTAAATCTATTGTTTTCGAATAATCGTGAAACCGAGCTACCGCTTTTATTAAAAACAATTTTTATTTAATTAGAGAAAAAAAGTTTCTTCTTTAAAACGCATAAAATTTTTTTAAAATCCTAAATTAATAAGATAATCAAATTAATAATTTAGTAACAGAATAATCGGTTAAGGGAAAAATCCTCGAAAAATTTGTTGAAAAAAGTGTCACAAAGATCGAAATTACAATAAGAAAGGTTTTTTCATTATTAATTGTAAAACTGATTAAACGATTATTCGAATAATTAAAAAAAAATCCGAAAATTAAGACAAATTTCAATGATATATTTAAAAACAAAAATTTTAACAAAAATCGATTTGTGTACAATTAATCTTAAAACCGGTTTAATGATTATTTAAATAATAAAAAAAAGACACTTGGTTGCCGATTATTCGGTAGAAGAGCTCTTTTACATAACTTATTAAACTCTTAATATTTTTTGTAATAACTTTTTTTTATATTTTATTTCATATTTTTTACATATTTTTCTCTTTCTTCCAGGCTTTAAATGGGTTTCTAATGATACTCACCTGTGATGGCGAAGTATTTTTTGCTACCCACAGTATTGAAAGTTATTTGGGGTTTCATCAGGTAAGAGTTTTCAAAAGAAGAAAAGAAAATCAATATTTTTAAGAAAAACAAAATCAGTCAATATCAACCTTTAAGATGCATTAAACTTGTATGGGGTGACTGACTTTAGGCAAAGTTTTACAACTTAGGCCCGTTTTCACAATTTACCGATAGCTAACGGTAGGATTTTATCGGCCGTATAAAAAGTGTTCCATTATTAAAACTTTATCTATCGTTCGCTTAAAGTCTACTTAACTTGAGGGTGACACGATCAAGTTTTGCCTATCAAGTTTTAATACACTCACACTTTTTTACCAATACACTCATACTTTTAAAAATTGATACGAACTTGCCTCTAAAATTCTCTTGCCAGTAAGTGTATCAATTTTCGTTCAAGAAAACAGCTGATTACAATTCTTTTGAAGTTGTTTTTGTTTTTTTTCACAAATATTTTGCCGGCAAAAGCTGAAGTTCTTTTTTTTTTACAAATTGTTGCGGGAATTTTAAAATTTTAACTAAAAACCTAAAAAAAAATAGTGAAATATGTTTATTAATAAAATTAGTAAGCAAAATAATGTTATTTATTTCTTCCAAAACTTTAAGTGAGGCAAACATTTTGAGTTGTTTTCTCGGCGACGACATCTTGAAAAGTAAATTGCTTCCAAGTTGCGTGCAGCCTACGTCACAGCTGTCAACTTTTGCATATTTTGACAATCAGTATATGTAAAAGACTATCAAGAAAATCTTGATCGTGTGGCTGCACTGTAAAGTATTTATTTAAACTTCTTTCAGGCATATCGGTTGCATCAAACTTAATCTGGTATGAATTGAGAAACTTCAAACTTAGTTTTGCCACTTAAACTTTTTCGTTTACATACATTTCTATAAGCTAAACTTTTTTTATCAAACTTTCATTAAGCAAAACATACAAGCGTTTTCTGCATTTAACTTAAATTGGTTTTACATCAGTGTTGAACAATTCAGTACTTTGGTACTTTTTTCAGTACTGTTTCATATTAAAAATTCCGCAGTACCTCCGCGTTGATTTCAGTACTATGTTATCCTTTGAGCTTTTTAACTGTGATGTGATCATTTCGATAGCAGGCTTGGGGCATCATGTGTTTGTTGCAACATTTTTTTTTATATAAGTCTTTGGGCAACACTGCTTAGATTGATCTCTATTCTCCCTTATACTACTAAAATATGTGCCAGTCTCTGCTTAAGACAAATATTTAAGTCGTCTCACCTCTGGTTAACATAAATTGATTTTTCTTTAGGTTAACTTAAGTTGACTGTACTCGAAAACAACTTTAACTTAAGGCGTTGCTCCTCTGATTTTTGGGAAATCGAAAAAAAAAATATTTTTTCTCACATATCAATGTTATAAATCCTTCTATAATAATAAAAAACATTAAGATAATTCTATGAAAACTTTTTGTTTTATTTGCAATTAACATCGTGCGTTTTGGTTGGACCACCCTGAATAATTAACCTTTAATTGCCTAACAATTAACGACGTTTATATTGAAATGCAAAACGTCGACGCCAGAAGTCATATTTTGCTCAGAATGGAATAGGGAAAGGGATACATTGTATAATATGTTAGTGGAAAATTTAAATTTAAATCAAAACCATATTTATAGAAACATGCAATGTTAAGGAAATGGTTAATAAAGTAAAATAAACTGCAAAATCATTTCATTCGACAATTTGCGGAACATGCGGAACAACATGCGGAACTAAATTTTATTTTGAAAATAAAACCTGTAAAGTGATAAACAGCTTCAGTCCAGAAAATATTGCTTCCGAAAAAAACAATATTTTTTTGGTGCGAAAAATACCCTTAAAGTTGAAGTTCAGCACAATATCAAAATCTCAATTTTGCAACACTGTTTCACTGTAACATTAAAGTTGGTTACTTTTTCTAAAAATGTGTTTTAACCCATTAAAGTTAGAAATATTTTTTTTTTTTTTTGTTATAAATAACCATATTTTTAACCAAAAACTTTTTTGTTTTAAGCGCCGTAGCCACACATCGAACTGCTTTATCAAATTTATGTATGCGTTTGTTCTATCAAACTTCAAGCAATATGCTTTATTTATTGTCAAATTGTAATAATTTTCAAATGAAATTGGAAGCAATTACGTGTACACATTAAACATTAAAAAGACTTTAAATTTTTATGAAAATCATAAGAATTTTTATTTACTTCAAACTCTAAAACTGCTAATACAAACAGAAAAATGTGAGTCTGATGAGGTATTTAAAAAATAACAAACAACCCTGCTCACTGCATCCAAATTGAACAAGTAAAATATGAAGATATACCCCAAACCTTACACTCCTTCAAACAAAACATACAAACTTCGTCGGTTGTATGAAAGTAAATTCCCTAAGAAATCAGGGATTTCAAACTAAAGCCCCAACCAGAATGTGCATAACGTGACTTAAGCAACTGTGTATATCATA
Source organism: Pollenia labialis (assembly GCA_949318255.1). Taxonomy (NCBI): domain Eukaryota; kingdom Metazoa; phylum Arthropoda; class Insecta; order Diptera; family Polleniidae; genus Pollenia; species Pollenia labialis. Next base: position 13,280,597 of record OX439139.1, read on the forward strand.
TGTGTCAAACCATATTGAACCTAAGAAACTTTCTTTTTTGTTTTTTCTCATCTCTATACCCTGCTTCAAACATATTTTAAATACAACATGAAAATTCTTCTCGCATCAAGTATAGTGGAATTAGCTTTGCACCGTGAATTTTTTCTTAAATATACCATTCAAACACATTCCACATATAACACAAACATTCTAACGTATAAAAGTGTTATCAAACCAAACATAAGAAGTTTGTTTCAAACCTGTCAAAGCATCTATAAAAAAAAAGAAACATTATCTTTACTTAAAAATTTTTGCTAAATATCTTTCTAAAAACAAATGATACATTTAGATTATTTTGTTAAACAAATGTTTAAATACATATTCTTAATAAAAAGAAAACAAGCATCTTCTACCTCCAAACACATGCAAAACAAACAAAACAACTTCTTCCAAAAGAATCCACTACCAACCTCCTAAAGTTCTCGTATTTTTAACCTGTTTTCTCTGATATTATTTAATCTTTATTTTTTTTTTTTTTTTGTACTCGTTTTTATCAATATTTTTCAAAAGTGATCATCATCCTCAATAGTTGTCTACATGAGGCAATAAATAATAAATCAGTTCAGCGGGAGGATTGCGCAATCGCATTGTATTACAATTTCAATTCAGTGTTACTTAAATGTACGATCATGTGTATGATGCCGAAATGAATATTTCTGGTTAAATGGTTTAAGGAGCTGGAACATGTGTGTGCTGGAGAGTGACTGACTCACTGGCTGCCCTTACGGCAGCCGTGTTAAATGTTTGTTTTGCAATGTTCTTTTTAATTTTTTATGTTGGTTTTTGCAGTTGTATCTTTATTATTTACATACAACATGTGTACAATATTATTAGCTTGTTTTCAATTCCTTTTTTTTTTGTTAGTTTGTTTGTTTTCTTCTCTTGTCTAAATGGGCTGGGAAATGTAGGAAAACAAACAAAAGTTGGTTGTTAAAGACCCAGTAGGAAACGAGGGGAGGAAAAGCAACACATTTTAAGTAAATCGTTTTTAAAATTTTACATACACGTTTTTTTTCAAACAAAAATTTGTATAAGAGCAAAGACCTTAAACTCATTACAAATCTGGCAGATAATCGTTTGTTGTTTCAAACTCTACCCAGTATGGGAACTCAAGTTTAAAAGTTCCAAACTCGTTGAAAACAACTTATAGAATTTTGTTGTTGTATCGAACATTAACTAGATGCGGGATATCACAACGAACTATTTAACTGCTTTTAGATACATATTATAGACAATCTGCTGTTGCCCCAAATTCGTTTTTTAAATATCAGAAGAGACTTCAAGTCCTATTTTATTCTGTAATATATCTTTAACAAGTAAGAAAGTACTATATGATACCCTACACCACAGAATTTTAAAACACATTTACGAGAGTGCACCCTATTCGGGAGAATCTTGCTTATGTAGCCATATAAATATGGATTTATCTATGTTTTAAATTTCAATAAAATCGGTTTGATAGTTTCTGTGAGGCAGAAATTGCCCCTATCTCCTCTCGTGGTCCTACGATTCGGCCCATTTTCAATAGGCTTGGTCTTTGTGCCAATAAGACTTTTAAGCAAAATTGTATCAAATTATCTCCAAAGTTGCGACCTGTACTTTGCGCACAAGGTTACATTTACAGCCTGCCAGCCAGCCGGGCGAACATCGTTAGAACGACTCAGAAAGTGATTCTAAGTCGATTGGTATACTTTAAGGTGGGTCCATTTTAAGGTGTTACACACATCAGCACAAATGCCACTATTGTGGTGTTAGCTCTAACATTAAAGACAAACTTCGGTTGCATTTAACTTTAAACACAAGAAAAAAGAAATGTCAAACTTCTTTTAGAGCTAACAGGCAAGACAATCTTTTGCTGAATTAAACTTCCAGGTTAATAAAATCTTAAAATTAAACTTTGATTCTAACCATTCAAACTCCTATCAATCCTCACAAACATTTTGTTGCATATAACTTAAATTAGTATGGGATAGCGACTTCAATGTTAACCTTTTAGCTCGAACATTCCCTTAACAATTCAGCCAAACTCCTTTTAAACATTACAAACAAATTTCTTTTGAATCCAACTCAACTTTGCAGTATGAAATGTTAATAAAAATTTCTTTTTAATAATATTTGGAAGCAATCGAATTGCATAAAACCCCAAAAAGTTAAATAAAAGGGTATTCAAACTAGTCTTTGCAACTTGAACTGTAAATTTAAACAATAATTTTTTTTTGAAAACTTTTTTTAAAAGGAATTAAACACAAAATTGCGTACTATAAGGGATTGCGTTATAGTTTGTAACTTTAATTATTCTAAAACCTTTAATTTAAGCTGTTTAAAAATAAATACAGCAATCTTCGGTTGTATCAAACTTCAACTTGCCTAAAATAATGACCTTAAACCAAACTTTACAACTTAACCTTTGTTAATATTATTACGAACATGATGAAAAATGCTTTTATAAAGCATGAAATAAATCATACAAACTTAATGCAGTTGCATCTAACTTGAACTAGTTTGAAATCGGTCGTTGCAGCTTGTTACTGTTGCATCAAACATCAAATAGTATTTAGACTTTGAAAATTATAAGAAAAGAGATTTCAAACTTATCTTTGTTTTTTACTTATTTCCAACATTTCCTTGACAAAACAGGCCTTCTTGAGTCATATCAAACTTTATTTAGTATGAAGCAAAACATAATTTAATTTTGCTGTGCAACATGAACTATTTATTTATATTCTATAACTCATTTAAATCTTTCAAACTCTTATTCTCCACGGTTGCATAAAAATTAAACTATTACGAGATACTGAATGACTCTGTTGCATCAAACTTAGACTAGTTTGAGGCGAGGGATACCAAACTCAATTTTTGTGACAACAATCTTAATTTATGTACATAAGGATGCGGTTGCATCAAACTTCATTGTGTATGAGATAAAGGATATCAATCTTACTATTGCAAAATATAACTTTAAAAAAAAAATTAAGAGAAAATTTTCGAAATGTGTGTTTAATTTTCATTTTTAATTTGAATTATTCATTCAAGAATTAAATTTTTGATTAGTCAAACTTTCTCTACCCTCTAGCATTTTCTTTCGAAAATTCTTTTAACCAACTCTAACAATTATTAATTGTTTCTTAAAATTGCTCTCTTCCCCCTCCCCAAACGAAATAAAATATTGTGCTTCTTTACTTCCAACCTAAAACAATACAACCAAGTACAACTTAATTTTTAATTGAGATACTAAAGTGGGCGTAACTATTTCGTATTTATTTCTCCAACCATCATACAATTCGAAGCTTTGGTTTTTTTTTTTACACATTTACAAGTGAATTAAAAACGAACTCCATCCACACCAGCCAAAACTCCCGCGGTATCCATCTGAGGCAGGTGGTTGGTTTGCTTGAGGGGACGGCAGAGTGGGGACTTTTGGTATGTTCATTCTTAAATCAATATTATGTGAAATGCTATGTTACATTTAAACTGCAACACGTTCCAATGCAATTCGTTAATACGCTCGTGCAATATTATTGTTATTACTCGCATTATTTTAGTGCCGATGTTGCGTTGATGATGGTGATGATGAAGTTAAAGAAATTGTATTTCAATTTGAAAAACATTAAACTGGACGCGCAATTGTTCGTTGAGTTTTATTGTTTTTAATGTTTATCGACGTTTGAATATTTTTTTTTCTTTAAGAAAATTGAGTGGTAAAAAGCGACCCATAACAGTGAGAGGGGAAAAAACAGAAATTCTGCTCAATTCTGGATAGAAAAACCTAACAAAGTTTGGAAGAAAGTAACAACTTTGTTGAAATTATTTATGAATTATAAAATTATTTTAATAAATTTACTATATAATGGAATAAAAGGCGAACCATAACTGAGAGGGGGAAAACCCGATATTCTGCCCTATTCTGGATAAAAGGAACCAATGGCTGAATTTAAGATATAATTTCGTTGGTGATTGATACAAATCGGTAAATCAAATTATTTGGGTTTTTTTTACTTAAATATCAATTTAATGGAACCCATTAACCCAAAAGAAAAGAAAAATATAAATTCTGCTCTATTCTAAATAAAAGGAAGAAGAAAGTTCTTAAGAAAAAATAATTTTGCAGATGGTTGATACAAAAGCTTTTAATTATTTATTAAAATTTATTTAATAAATAAAAATTTCAATGGATTTTCATCTTTTTTATTTTGAACGTAATTGAAACAAATTTGCAGAATGGCCCTGAAATGCGTGGCTCGTGTATTCTTTTTTGTATAAACACAATTTCCAATCAATGTTGATTATTATGTTTTGGTGTTTTTTCTTGGGCTTCTGCTAAATTGTTTATTTCAATGTTCATGTTCCTTTCGATTGGTAGTTATTTGTGATGTTGATGACGATGATGAGGATGAGGATGGTTGTTAGTTTCATTTTATACAAAATATTTGTCTTGGATTATTAGTTAACGTTAAGCAAACATAAGGCTTGAGAAATAAAAAGGGCAATAGGAAATTAAAGAAGATTTCCTTAAGAAAAGGTTGGCAAAAGGTTGAGTGTTTCTAGTTTCCTTTAAAAAAAATCAAAGGGTTCTATATCAATCTCTCTGATGTTTGTAACACCTTCTGACTCTACTATCGATGACCAAGAGGGACGAATCACTTTTGATATCTGTTGGCACGGGAAACTGTCTTATAGGTTGGCGTGCACAGCGTCTGGGAGTCGGACACTATGAATACTGCCGCAGCTTTGATAAAGAGGGCGAGGAGGAGACAGTAGAACACCTTTTGTCACTGCCCTGCACCAGCGGGAAGGTGACTGGTCGAAATTGGATCCGACACATTTGACAGGTTGTACGACGTCTCTGGCGTTAAACTGGAGTGCAGTTTAAACTTTGTTAGAAGTTCGTGTTGGTTCTGCGCGGGGGGTTTGCTTAATGGAACTCCATGGTGTCACAATGGATCATTGGGTCTAAGTGTGTGAAATGGATACTGACTTTAATGTCTACATAACCTAATCAAACCTTGTAACACCCTAAAATAATGGTCCTTTACCCAACTGTCAGTGTACCGATCGACTCAGAATCACTTTTTGAATCGATCTAGCAATGTCCGTCCATCCGGCTGGCTGGCTGGCTGGATGTCCATAAAAATCTTGTGCGCAAAATACAGGTCGCACTTTTGAAGATAATTTGATAAATTTTGGTACATAGGTTCTTTTTATCACAGAGACTAAGCATGAACTCAAATTAACTAACTTTTAGACAGTTTTTGTTCAAAATTTCCCGGGAATCCCGCAATAAATGCTCGGGAAATCGGGAGTTGAAAACAATTTTATATCCTAGCAATTCACGGGACCAGGAATCCAGGCATAAACTTTACGTAAAAATCAAACGTTCTCCTAAGCTCAAAAGAAAAAGAAGGTTTTTATTTCAATCTTGTATATTTGAAAAGTACCTCTTAGGAACTCCAATACTACCTAAGAGTTTCTGGGTTGTTTAAAAATTATGTTTTACGTTAAAGGACATATTTTCGTACAAACTTAGAAAGATAATAAATTAAGTTTTTTTTCTATAACCTTAGGGGCAAGGCACCCTTAGGAGTTTTTCCTTGGACCGGTTACATAATACCTCCATGGAATTTTTCTATACTTTAACCTTTAGAGTAACGTTAAATTTAAATTTTTTCTTTTAACAAAAAATGTTATGCCTACTTCATTTGATTTAAAGGTTTCTCGTGTATTTGCTGGATACCCCATGGGAGCTCCAATATTTCCTTAAACGGAGCATTTGAATTTAATAGTTTGCGTTAAAAAAAATACTTAATAAACAGGCATATTTTCGTACAAACTTAACGAGATAATATAATTATAAGAGTTTTCTACAAACTTAGGAGCAAGGTACCCTTAGGCTTGCCTATATGAACTATTAAATTTTAAAATCGTATGTCTCTAGATTTTTTTATTTTAATTCGAAATTTATTAGTTAATTATCAGGTTAATTGTTAAGTTTTGGGATACATTGAAATAACATTTTTTTTAGTTAATAAAAAAAAATGTTTTTGTTAGAAACTTGGTCGATATTTTCAAAAACTTACTGAGGTCACTTGTACTCTGAAGTGTTACTTATGTAAACTGTAGAGTTTGATACATACTCCTCACTTGTATGAGGGCCAGGTGAAATAATAAACTGAATTGACTGCCTTTCAATCTTTAATACTTGTTATAAAGAGTGTTTTTTTTTATTGAGCGACACAAGTTCGAATCATGTTCCTATACCGTCCACCATTGACAGTTACATTCTGACCATCATCGTTTTTGAAGACATATGGGCCAATGACTCCGCCAGCCCATCAAGCGCACCAAACAGTTATTATCTGGTGTTTCGACAAAAGCTTGTGGATTCTCCTCCCTCCAAATGAGACAATTCTGCTTTTTTACGTACTCATTTAACCAGCAATGGGCTTCAGCGGAAAATAAAATTTTAAATGGAATGCACGATGTGTTTAACGAATACAACAATTATTTTGATTAAAAATTTCCACAATTTGCACGCGTTGCTCTGGTGTAAGACGACTCATAATGAAATTTCAAAGCAAACTAAACAAAAAGAAACTACCAGCTGTTAAATGGGTGCTAAGTGGATTGTGACACCATGGTGTTCATGGTCACATGGTGTTCCCGGGGGAGTTCCCATTTAAACTATTGTATTTATAGGTCCTTTACATTTGTTGGAAAATTTGCAGATTTCTAACAACTATAATCATCATAGTTACATGGTGCCTCTTGGCCTTTTTCATGTTAAGTGTTAAATTTCTAGTCCATATAACATTTTATTTTCTTTAGCTTAAAAAAAAACCAACACTTTTGGAAAAAATTCTACCAGTTTTTTTCTGAAACGCATCATGGTTTACCTTCACTGAAGTACTATTTTTCTATTAATTTCCATTAAATATTCTTTATATGAAAAAATCCACGAAATTTATTCTTAAATGTTGTAGGTTTTCTTAATTACTTTTAGGGGTTACATGGTACCTACCGGGAGTTCTCCTGATAACTTGGATATTATTAGTTTTCTTGCTTTAAAATATCCTAATTTTGCTTTAATTCTGGTGGATTTTCAAGCCCTTTGTTCCCACTTGATATTTTATATACTTGTTGCATTTCATTTTAAAAATCTTTGTTTTAACAAACTCCAGTTTTGCTTTCCTTGATCTCACTTGAACGTTTGAATTTACCAAAAAAAAAAAACAAAAAACAATACATTTTTCTCGGGGATTACATAAGAAACAAATATTGAAATAAAAACACCTTTTTGTAAATTAAAACTCAATCTGTTAAAGCTACCTGCAGAGCAAAGTTAAAAACTCCCGAAATTGAGTTTTCAATTTAGTTTTACAGATGATTTATTTAGCAAAAAAAACCTGAATAAAACAAAAGAAAAGGGTACCTACAGAGAAATCAATAAGTATAAAGCAAACTTGTAAACATTTTTTTTAATAGAAAATAAGACCTTAAAAAAGGAACCAAAAAAAAATTCAAATACAAAGTTCCTTGACCTTAAAAAACACTTGCATAATATTAAAATTTTAATTCTTGTCTTTCAATAGTCCGACATAGTCCACCAATCTGTGTATGAGTTGGTGCATTCTGAAGATCGTGAAGAGTTGCAAAGACAATTGCTGTGGAATTCCTTTTTACCAGCCGATATGTCGAGTATGCAATTGGCCGAGACTTTGGCTCCCGACAAGACCATCTATTTGGAGCGTAGTTTTACTGTAAGATTTAGATGTTTACTGGATAATACCTCGGGTTTCTTAAGACTAGACATTAGGGGAAGGATTAAAATTCTTCACGGCCAGAATCGTAAAACTGAAGAGCCTCCTTTAGCGTTATTTGCCTATTGTACGCCCTTTGGCCCTCCAAGTTTGCTGGAGATACCTCATAAAGAAAATATGTTTAAGTCGAAACATAAACTGGACTTTTCCTTAGTGTCGATGGATCAGAGGTAAATTAAATTAAATTTCTAATTTCGAGGAAACATTTTGAATTTGTTTTGTTTTCAGGGGCAAACATATTTTGGGCTTTTCAGACGCCGAACTTGTCAACATGGGCGGTTATGATTTAGTGCACTATGATGACTTAGCCTATGTGGCCAGTGCTCATCAGGAATGTAAGTATATTTTGGAAAAACAATTGTCCCAAAAATTGTTTAAATCATTTAACCCCTGTAGTACTTAAAACCGGTGCTTCCGGCATGATTGCCTATCGTTATCAGAAGAAAGACGGTGAATGGCAGTGGCTGCAAACCAGGTCGGTTTCAAATTCCTTTCCGCTTAAAGTCATAGTTTATTTAAATTGCTGCTTTCTTTATCGTAAAGCTCCCGTTTAGTTTACAAAAATTCCAAACCCGATTTTGTTATTTGTACTCATCGTGTTTTAATGGATGAGGAAGGCTTTGATTTGCTGGGTAAACGTACCATGGACTTTAAAGTTAGTTATTTGGATACTGGCTTAGCTTCTACTTATTTCTCAGAGGCTGATCAACTGGTGGTGCCGCCTAGTGGTTCGCCAAACTCTTTGCCTCCCCCTGTTACTCCCACAAGGCCTAATAGACGTTATAAGACCCAGTTACGAGACTTTTTGTCTACCTGTCGTTCCAAACGTAAAATGCAGCAGCAAACTCAACAGAATTCTCCTTTAGGACAGGTATTAGCTATAAAACTTTTCTATAAGAAAATTCGTAAAAATTTCTTCCCTTTAGGTCACCTCTCCAGCCCCCGTGGTGGAATATCTTCCAGATCCTGCTGCGGCCGTGGCTGCTGCCTATTCTAATCTCAATCCCATGTATGCAACATCACCTTATGCCACGGCTGCGGATAACATTTACATGGGCACTTCGGTCCACTCTACAAATTTTTATCCGGTAACCGAGAACCTTTTTCATCAATATCGTCTCCAGGGTGTGGGAGGTTACTATGCGGACTATCATCATACGGGAGCACCAGCCTCGGCTTATGTCGCCAATGGTTTTCTTTCTTATGATGGTTATGCAATAACATCCAAAGAGGAAAAATGGCAGGATACCGGAAAGTACTACAGTGGCTACAGCAGTGGTTATGGCAGTCCCACATCCACACCACAGGTACATAATTTTTGTCAGAAATTATTTTAAAATCATTATTAATGCCTTTAAAATTACAGCATGTTCCTTTAAAAACGCCAAAGTCTTCACCTCATGTTATGGAAGTGGTCTCCTGCTCTTCTGATGGTCCCTCTCCGGTGGGTGGTTCGGTTAATAACCTTAATAATCCCGCTAATAGCTCTTCAAATGGTGGTGTGGTAACACCTAAAGTTGAATTAACTCCCCATGATCCCTATGAAAGACAAACGGTTTTAATGTGGGGTTCTCAATCGAGTGGCGTACCCATTAATAGCTTACATCATACAAATAGACAACTTTCTGGCCACAACGAACGTTCACCACAGTCCACACCTCTGACTAACGGAGGAAGTCTTTCTTATGCCAATAGTGAATCAGAGACATCAAACAAATGGAATGGTTCTGCTGCAGGAAATACAACAAAAGATGCTAAAAGTGCTTCCACTCCTGATAGTTATCAAATGCATCATGATGATTCGGGATTGTATTCGGCCTCCTCACACACCACCTCTCCCCAGCATAGACTAAGCAGTGGTGGCAGTAGTACAGGAGGAAATCCAGGGGGAGGTGGAGGAGGCGCTGCAGGAACTGGAGCTCATAATACGGTGGCTGAAAATCTTAATACACCTACTGCAGCGCCAACAACTTCAGCACATCATGCACCAACAACACCAGCACCAACGCCAGCTAGAGCAGCATCAGCCATAACGGACAGCAGTAGTCTAATGGCCCCGCACAGCATGCACCAGCCACAACCACAAACTCACACTAACAATGCTCAATTACAAAATACCGTTCATCATCAACAACTCTCTCCACAAACTGTAACACATGCGCATTTAGCACATAATAGCCAAACGCAGCAACAGCATCATCATCACCATTTGGCAGTATCACCTTCGCATCACCATGGACATCATGCTCATAGTCAACACACCCATCACCAGCACCATCATCATGCACCAGTATCTTCAACATCTTCTTCACATCATCCCCATCTAACACATCATCCGCATCCGCATCATCACCACCACCACCACCATCCCCATCATTCGTCCACCTCTAATTCAACCACTAACAGCTCAGCCACCACCGCCACAGCTCTCAATGGCAGTGAGGTATGGAGTCCTGCATCATATGCATCTCAATATGCTTCACAATATTTTTCCTATCACCATGCTCATCACCATCACCACCACCATGCTCATGCGGCAACGGCTGCCAGCAGCACAACTACGGCACCTCCACCACACCATCACATAAGTAGCAGCACTCAGTAGTTTGTTGTTGTGTAAAAATATTTGCAAAAGAATCTGAAGCAACCCAAAATTTTAAATTAGTTTTGAGTTTTTTGTTTTGTTTGTGGGTTGAACCATAACTGTTTCCAAGAGAAGCAAAAATTCGGGTGTGTAGAACAAAGTTGTTTAAAGCATGTAGACTATTGAAGTATTAATTGAATGGGTTTAATAAATGTTGTACTGTAGAATATTGGTTTAAATTTAGTGCAAAGTTTTTAGCCTCTATCTTTTTCTTGCTCTTCTTTAATTCTGATTTTATATAAAAATTTCTCTTTTAAAGCCTCCAAATTTTTACTAACTACTTCAAAAATTACTGGTCAATATAACAAAAAAAAAATTAAAAAATAAGGGGTAGAAAATATAATTGGCTGGGGCATTTTCTTCGGAAGCCATACAATGAAATCAGCCATGATACGATTTAATGCAACGCACAGGGTTCGAGGAAATTGGGCACACAAAAAACAATATGAATGCAAACAATTTTAAATCAGACTGAAGAAGTCGTTCATGAACTTCGACACATTGCTGCGAAGAAACAACTGGTGATTCTACGAACACAGCCTTTGTTCCTGATGGAATTTGCTGAACATATAAGCGGTGTTTTTTTTAGAGGTATAAAAATTTTTTGAAACATAAAACACAAGAAATTCAATAGAATGACCAAAATTTTGGCTCTTTAGCTCACAAATTTCATGGCATTTAATCTTGTAAAATAATTCGTTGGATTTGGCCTCCGCGACTGCGGCTTATGAACCCCATCTTTTTGGCCTAATTTTGCACCACTTTTTCGTGCATACCCGGTCGTATTTCTTCAATGTTGGCTTTTTAATGATCAATCGTTGCTGGTTTATCAGCATAGTTCAGAGATTTGACGTATCCCTACAAAAAGCATTTTAAAGGTGTCAAATCACACGAACGAGGTGGACCAGGTACATTTCTGAAGATAATTCGGTCACCCAACGTTTGGCTCAACAAAGTGATGGTTTCAAGAGCTGCTTGGCGTATTTTGCAGCCTTGTTGGACCCTTTTCTCCTCCAAATGACTTGCAATGTCATGAGGAATAGAAAATCACGTTCGCTATTCACGATTGGCACCGGTTTCGGCTTTAGCAACAAAAGGGCCGATGACGTTTTCGGTATGTAAACCGCACCAAACGTGATTTGTTCGGGATGTTAAGTCTCATGAGGATTTTGCTCTCTCCAAAAACTCCTATTCTGTTTGTTTACATAACCGTTAAGACAGAGTTAAGCTTCATCGCTTAAGATTATTTGGCGACAAAAATATGGTTCAACTTCCAGTTGATTCTCAGCCTATTCAGCGTCGTGTTGGATCTAGGTCAAATATTTCCTGAAAATTTTGCAAGCTGTGCCCAGGCAGAGTCCTAGCTGCAGAGAACAGCGTCGGATCAATAAATTCGCAAGTCTACAGCGGCAATGGCTTCTTCTGTAAGCACGGTACGGCCTCGATTTGGATGAATATTACCCAAAATAAATGCAATGTTATCAAGGAAAAATTTATAGTTTTCAATAATCGAATGCTTTTTAAGTTACCGAATTGTATAAAAAAGGTCATCCTTGAATTTTGAAATTTGGTAAGCTAAATGGTGACTATTGTTAAGGTTGCATATCTCTGACAGTTTTCCTAGTGGCATAAGGGAATGTAGAAAGGATACGTCTAGTAAACTTATTTTGAAGGAGAATGAGAAAAAAACGTTGGGTATTGTTAAGTTTTTCGAAGTTTTAGGTATGTTTGGGTAATGCGGGACAAGTAACCGCGATCAATCCAAAACTCTGTTTCTAAGACATATTTGCTGAACTAAATCATTCTATTTTATCAGGTTGTGTTTCTTAAATCACAACACTTATACTAAAATTTATTTCTGGAAAGTTGACCATTTAATAGTTTATTAAAATTGTTTGCACCTCCTTGTGTTGCCACAAGAAATACTAAACGTTATTTAATCCGATTAAGGGATTTGTCTAACAATTCTTTCACTTTATATTCCATGTAAATGAATAAATGATTTGCTTATAAAGTCCCTGAATTTATCTTTATTCTTATTTTCCTCCCTAAACACCTATTAATTCGAATCAAGCACTTTAGCACTGTGTAACTACTTTTTATATTTTCTTAATTTGCTAAACACAAATTTTTTTCATTTGCTTTTTTTAACTTAGAATTTCCTAAAAACAAAAACACTAACGAAAACATATAAATTTTATTTTTTAATCGCCCCGCCCACCACTAAACAAACCAACTACAGATCATGATCAGTCAACAGTCACACCAACATCAGCAACAACAACAACAACAACACCATCAAGTATTACAACTCAGTGCATACAATCAACATTTACAACCACTTGAAACTTTGACCGCAGGGGGCCCAGGAAGTTGCCACAATTCAACGTTAACAACAGTGGCCTCTGCGAGTTCATCACCTTCCTGTACCTCGCCCATACAAACACAACAACTACCAGCCATTAGTAGTGTTATAAATGGCTTAAACGGTGGTTCTTTGCATCATAACGGCTCTCCAGGGGGGGCTGGGGGTGTAACTGTCACCTCTAGTCCCTATCATCAATTGGCCATAATAGCTTCTCCAATTGTTATTACGTCAACGCCACTAGATGGTTGTGCAGCCGGAGATTTGGGTGCTCAAAGTGTAGCCTTGCAACAACTGGGTGGTGCAGTAAATGCCGGAAGAGTATCATCTACGTTGGGTAACTTATCGGGGATAGGTGCAGGAAACGGTTTTGGAGTGTCTGGGGTAGGAACTGGTGTGGGTTCTACTACCTTTAAGACACGCAGCTCCGTCATGCATCCCTCAACATTGGCCTATGCCACAAATGCATATGTTTTAGGGACTCCGGGGACGGCCACCACCTGTGCCTCTGCTTTAACAGGTTTAGAGCAGACTATTGATGGCAGTCCCTTACTCTCATTTTCAGAGGTAACCAACACTCTATTGAATCAATAAAGAAAGAAAAGTTCAATCTAAACATTCCATAGAAAGGAAGAAATAAATTTGATACTTTAAAAAATATTTTAAATCAAATGTAAATTTCGCCGCAATATGAAAGTGAAAAAAACAAACTCCATTTTAAAGAAGATTTCATAAATCGAAAATCTAAAGTTTTGAAATAACCCTCAGAAACCGGTATAAATTTAAAAAAAGAGAAGATATTTAAAAAAAATATTTTTTGCCAAATAATAGACTATCGTATCTTCCATTAAATTATCAGCACACAAATACGAAATAAGAAAATCTTTCAAATTAAGCAAATACATTTTCGAAAATAGATTTTGGAATGAAATTATCAGCAATAAGTAGGAGTGCTATATTCGGCTAAGCCGAATCTTATACATATGCCCTTCACCATGGTGCAATAAGAACAGCAAGTTACTAATATGTGTACATAATTATTTATGTTCATGCATATTAAATAGTTTCACCCGGTACGCTTTGCTACCTTTTACAGTTACTGATTTATTTTGTATTTGTATAGGAAGTTCCATGCCGACTCCTTTTTTTTAACGGATTTTGTGTATTGATAATACACCTATGTCTAGGAAATTTGGACAATTTTTTCCACCGTTCTCCAGTTATCAATAAAAAACAGTTATCAATTAGTAACATTTTTATTTTGTTTACGTGAGATCGCAAAAACTTTAAAAAATCAATAATAAAAAGGTGTTATTGGTGTAAATCAACACATTTTCCTTTCAAATAATAACTTTTCCATAACGTACAATGTTGGAAAAAATACCGTTTTGCATAAAAGTTCATTTTTAAATATCAAGTTCTTATTTCCATTTAAAGTACATGTCATAAAAACTAAGGTGTTTTTCTTATGCATATTTGATGCATTTTGAAAGTATCTTTTTGCATTAAAAGCACTTTAATTGCGTTAAAGTCCTTTTTTTGCATAAAAAGTACTTTTTTGCATAAAAAATCCTTTATTGCATAAAAAATACGTTTTTGCAAAAAAATCCTTTTTTGGCATAAAAAGTACGTTTTTGCATAAAAAGTCCTTTTTTGCATAAAAAGTCCTTTTTTGCATAAAAAGAACCTTTTTGCATAAAAAGTCCTTTTTTGCATAAAAAGTACATTTTGCACAAAAAGTATATTTTTGTATAAAAAGTCCCTTTTTGCATAAACAATACCTTTTTGCGCAAAGAATGACTGATATGATCGATTTTCATTCCAAAATTTATTATCTTTAATTTTCAAATAAATTAAAATTTTGAATAATTTTATTCTAATTTCTTCGACTTTTTTTATTATTAATAAAGAAAATTAAAATTTTTAAAAATTCTGTTATCAAATCCACCTCAAACGTATTAAAATTAAAAACTTAAGAGTTTCATTCAACTAAATACAAATAGCAATCCAATCTTTTTGAAAATACTGTACATAATCATTAATATTTTATTAATATTACAAAATATTTCCATAATAATAAAGAAAACTATTTTAAATTTTATTTTTCTGTGATATAAAAAAACAAAATAATAAAAAAAAAACTAATAAACAATACTTTATTTAATTTTCTTTTTCCCCAAAAAACGAATTTTAAAGCTCAAATTAAACAATTTAGAGAAATAACTAAATGAAAAAAAAAATTATTTTGGACATAAAAAAAAACAAAAGCACAAGACAAACTAAACCAAGACAGTATATTTTTCAAAAAACAAAATTTTGAACAAGAAAAATTAAAGATTGATACATTTTGTAAAAAAAAGAACTCTTTTTTTTGCTAAAACAATGAAATAATTGATTGTATTGACAAAAAAAACTGTTGCTGTGTTAATTAAAACGCCAGTTTTGGTTAAAAAAGCATTTTTCTAGCGATTTAATGCCTAAGAGTTCTTTTTTTTTTAATTTTTTTTTTTAATTTACTAAACAACCAAAGATTTGATTGTAAAAAATTTTGGAATTTTTTATAATTACACAACATTTGTAAAAATTCTTAAAAAAAAAAACTAAAGGTTGTTGCTCCAAATTATAATAATTATTTTAATTAATAATATTTAAATCATTCAACTACAAAATATTAAGCAATTTTTTTATTTTAGTTTTAAACAAAAATATTAAATTTAAATAAAAAAAAAGTAAAAAAACATAAAAAAAGAACTTCAAAACCACTTAAAAGTTTCCTATTATCATTATTACAATTAATTTTATAATAAAATAATTTTAAAAGAATTTCCTTTAGCCTGTAATTTAGCCAATCAAATTATTGTAAAGAACTATTATAAATAAAAATATTAAAAATATGCTAAAATAAATTATTTTAAACTAAAAAATTATCTAGTCGTATTTAAGTACATACATTCTATAAATAAATAACATTTAAATATACAAACAAATGATCTACAATTAAGTTTCTCTCATGTAAACTTTACTTTTTATTAATAATTTAATTTATAAAAAGAACGCAATAAATTGTTAAAAATAATTGGAAGAAAATTTTTGTTTATTATTGAAAAAATTGTTCAAAAATTGGAAAAGAAACTCTCGAATAATTCTTTAGTATGATAAGGACTTTAATTGGAATTTAAATTAAATTGAAAAATTTATTAAAAAAAAAACTGGTCTAAATAAAGAACGAAACATTTTAAACAAAAAAATATAAAAAGAACTATGTAAAATAACAATCAATTCCTTATAAAAATAATTAAAATAAATATTTAAAATTTAAAAGAAGAAATTTTATTAAAAAAAGAAGAAAAAATATATGAAAAGGTAAGAAAAAAATTCTTTCTTAAAGCAAAAATAAATTGCAGTTGAAAAAATGATTTTCTCAGTTTGTCATAAATTTTCGAAAACGAATCCCGGTATTTCTTAAAATGAGTATAAAATTCTTAAACGAGTTAAAAAAAAGATTTTCGTCAAAACAATCCCAGAGAACAACGAAGGCAAATGTAACGCTCAGTACAACGCTCATTAAGTATTCTCTAAAATGCAAGAAAGACCCAATTGACTTTACATTAGGGTAGATCACTGATGTATGAGAAAATTAAACGTTCTCAAATTATATTCTAATAGTAATATTTTTTTTTGTCTTACATTAAAACAAATAAAAATTGCGTAAAAAAGTCACATCTTGAGCCCGCGCCGGAGCTCCTAAGAATTAAGTATTTTTGAAAAAAGCCATTTTTTAAATTTCAGCATTCTTTTTACTATCAATTATTAGTAATTAAAATTGAAAACATTTTTAATTAAACTTAAAAAAAATAGAACTTTGGTTCCTATAGAACATAAAACAATAAAATCATTTTTGGGTCATAAAATCTTGTTTGCTGGCATATCTGGGAATCTCTGGCCTTGATTCAAGTTTCGTCTGTATTAAACCTTCTCTTGATTTTTTTATCGCGTAGAATCGTGGATGCCTCTGACTCTATTTTCAATAACTTAAAAATAATAAGAATACGGTAATATGCTTTTCTGCAATACAATGCAATTGTTGTTACATTCAAAATTGAAGGTCAAAAACTCTAAATTAAAAATATTTTACAGGTGTCCAATGCAGACAAAAATACAACATATTTACGCTGTTCGAAGTCGATACGATACTGTTTATTGCTGGTATTTTGTTTAAGCTTTGATATGCAAATAAGACTTTTTGAGTGTTTAAAGTCTCATTCAGTCTGAATTTTTGTTTGCTAATATCTTTGGCTTTTCAAAAAAATTTTTGGGATAATGTTTCCTGATGATCTGGTCTAAGCAACCAATGAAATGCGCATAGAAACTAGCCTATCCCCCAACAATTAATTTCAGTGTTTTTATTTAAAATAAAAATTGGGAACTAAGAACGACAAACAAAATCCTTATTTTATTTATTCTTAATTATAATTACACAAAACGTGCAACTTAAAATCGTTTGAAATTCCACGATCGACAAACATTTATTTTCATCTAATTTGCAATGTCGTCAAAAATATTCCCCTCAATCCTAAATAGTTGCTACAATAATTTAAACAAATTTTATTTAATTTAAAAATTAGCGCTAAACAAATTTTTGTTTACTGTCACTTAATTTAGACATCAGTAGATCGACCTCAAATATATGTATTAACAATAATACAATTATCAATTTATTAGCACAAATTCAATCGAAACTCTAATCAAATAATAAAAACAAACGATTCGTGTGAGTTATTGCGCTAAGATTTGCTCTAAAAAGTCGTCATTGAAAACAGTTGCAAATCGTTATTAAGAGGAGAAAGATTGAAATTGGGAACAAAAAGTTAACATGAGAAATTTTCAAAATCATACCGATATTGTGCAAATGATCAATGGAAATTTTGGTAAATGGCAATTGCGTACCATAGTGCTGATATTTTTGTGCAAAATTCCCACGGCCTGGTTTACAATTTGTGTTATTTACACTGCGCCAACACCACAAAAGGGGGATTATTACTGTAAACCTTCTGAGCCTTATCGCACTAATAATAATAATAACACTGTTCAAATATCGGGAATTTATAGGTCTTATCACTTGCAAGAGGACATACAAAGTACCGATCGCCAATTCCAAGTGGATGCTTGTCATACGTACAAAACTAATTTGGAAGCAAATTTTGCCTACAATAATGTCAATAATTACTCAAACCCATTTGACAGGCCGCAAAAGGAAAGTGAGAGAGTCGATGTTCATTTAGTACCCTGTGATCGTTTTGAACATAATTCAGAATATGAGTCTTTAGTTACACAATTCAATTTAGTTTGCTCGCGTGAATTACTGGTCTCAGTAACGCAATCGTTTCATGCTCTTGGAGCCTTAATTGGCGGCTTACTTGCTAAACAGACTTTAAAGCAGTGAGTTTCATTATTTTTGTAACAGAGTGTTTTTCAAATGGTTTTCTATTTCGTTTTAGCATTAGTCCCCGAAGACTTATGTTGTATGGCATGTTAGGCCAGATTATTTGTGGAAATATGACGGGATTGGTTTCAACATTTTGTCTTCATGTCTACTATCGGTGTTTAACTTCGATGTTTTGTGCGTTCATGTACAATTCAGGGCAAGTTATATGTAAGTAAAGCATTTAAAGGTAAACTTTTTATAAAAAAGTACATGTTGTGAAAAAGGTACTTTTAGTGAAAAAGGTATTTTTTGTGAAATTGTACTTTTTGTGAAAAATGTATTTTTTGCGAAATTGTACTTTTTGTGAAAAAGGTAGTTTTTGCGAAATTGTACTTTTTGTGAAAAATGTACTTTTTTGTAAAAAGGTACATTTTGTGTAAAATTTACTTTTTGTGTGAAAGATACTTGTTGTGAAAATTGTATTTTGTGAAAAATGTACTTTATATGGAAAAAGTACTTTTTAACTTTTTCTAACAAGATACTATTTCTATTATATTCCAAAGAAGTCCTTTTTTCAATCTTTTTATACAAATTGTTTTAAAGGACCTTCGTCTTAAAGTACCGTTTTAATAAAAATAAGTGTTTTTAATTTTTATTTTTTCACAAAACAAAGTTTTTAAAGTACTTTTTATCTATTTGTTTATAAAGGTATTTTGCTTAAAAGTACCTCCATAAAAAGTTATTTCTCAAAACAAAAAAATTTTTTTAAAATAAACTTTTTTTGGTCTTTTTACAAAAAGCCATTTTTTGTACCACAATATTTCCCTAATTACAATTTCTTTCTAGTAACCGACATTACAGCCGGCAAAGCCAGAACCATAATTGTTACTCTTTCTGAACTTTTTTGGTCTATTGGTCTAATACTTTTACCAGGTATCTCGATATTTTTCGATAGCTGGAGTTATCTTTATGTTGCGATATCATCATCCGTAATCTTACTGGTACTTTTGCACAGGTAAAAACATTTCCTTTTTTCAAACTTTAAGAAGTAAGCTTTCACCCGATATTATAATTAGATGGATTTCCGATAGCCCCCGATGGCTTTTAAAGCACAATAAAATTGAGGGAACCTTAAAGCTTCTATTAGAATCAGCTGCTTTTAATAATCGAGAAATACCTTTGGATTTGGAGGAACAATTAGAGTTATATTCTCAAGAATTGAGAGATAAGCATGAGAGCAATTATTGGTCTATATGGGATGGCAAAACTAAACGAATTTTTATCGTTTTAATACACTGGGCCTGGGTGGTATCGGCTGTTCTATATAATGTCATGATTCTTATGATACGGACATTGGGGGTCGAACATTTGCATGTGAATACGGCTTGTTTGGGTAAGAGAAAAGAAAAGGACCTAATAAGTGGACGGATGTATCATAAATAATTTTTCAAAATTATCTATTAAGGTTTTGCTGAAATGTTGGGGGTATTTCTGGGTTTATATCTCATTTTGTATACCCGGCATCATTGGCTTTGGAGCGGTTATATCATGTTGTTGGCGGGTTTCATAACCTATTTGATATGGTTTATACCCGATACAAGTGAGTAATACATTGGAATATAATATAATAGATTTTTGATATTCATTATATTCTAAACTTTTAGTCAAAGAATCTCGCAAAGTTGGCTATGAAATGTTATTCTGGATTTTACTTAAACTAGCCAATTCCGCCTCCCTGTCCATAATAACCACCTGTTCCGGCCAATTGGTCTCTGCCGATAAACGCTCCATATTAATGTTGTCCTCTTTATGCTTTAGCCGTTTTTGGTTGATCTTCGCTCCCTTCATTATTATCACTACTAAGGTTCACATTTTAATACCCATCACGGTATTTGCTTCATTGGCTGTTAGCAGCGGGGTGTTAATGTGTTTCCTAGACATTCACTTCTGGAACGATGAGCTGCCAAAAATCTGTAAAATTCCAACACCGAATACTTATAGAAGAAAGTCATCGATCATATTATTGCATAGACGTAGTTCCTGTATTTCCGAGTTGAGTTCTACTTTGGAGAATCAAAGTTCAGAGGGAGGCTACGATAATCCTTTGACGATCAGTATAACAGATTTATGGCAAATGGATCGAGAAATGTGTTTTAATGAAGAGTTAGAATTGTATGATTATGAGAACTCAAGGGGTTTTAAGGAGACTAAGGAGTATGAGCAAAGGAAAATAAGATCTTACAAGGAGATACATGATTTTTAAATAGACTTAAATTTAGTTTTAACAGTCTAAACATTATTAACAAATTTTTATTTCTATTAAAAAAAAATATACGAAAAGAATGAATGTAAATAATAATCTTCCAAAAATTACACAGGCCTGCAAATTTGGGAAAGCGCAAATCAAGCCTTAATAAAAGTATACTCTGTTTTATGGGTTAAACATTTGTGGGCCTGTGTAACTACGCAAGAAAATTTTTAATGCCAATTTAATTAAACAACATAAAAAAATTTCAAAAAAATTAATTTTCTGGAGAAAACTTAAACAAGTAATTTAAGTACATACAGTGAACTCTCGGTAATGTGAACTTCCAATATAGTGAATTATCCAGTAATGTGAACACCTGATTTGTTTTATATTAGCGCTCTAAATAGTGAACAGCGTTTAATTGCTCTAAATAGTGAACAGACATTTTAGCGAGTTTTATTTATTTTCTAATTTTGGGAATCCCCCGATTGAATAAAAAATGAAAAAAAAACATGTATACATACTTTGATCTTTGTTAATGAAGGTAATTTGTCTTTCGTTAAGCAGAGAAATCGTTTGAACTTTATATTTTTCCGTACACATCTGTGTATTAACAAACAATCTTAATACAAGTGGTTTGTTGGATGTTGAAAGAAAAACCGAAACAGCTTCATTCCAATTTTAATGAAAATGGACATGACTTCAATGCCAGCGATGGGTGGCATCAAAAATTAAAACATAGATACGGATTACAACTTTTAGAGAACATCTTTCAGAGCAACCTCATCTGGTGCATCCTTTTAATTTGAAGCTAAGAGCAAAGATAGATAAACTAGGTTTATCAAATAATCAGCTTTACAATGCAGAGGAGTCAGGCTTATTTTGGAAAATTTTCCCTCAAAGACGTATGTAACATCATTTAAAAAAACGCACGCGGTGTGAAGATGGAGAGGCAAAGAGTTACATTTCTTTGCTGTGCATATGCATCTGGATCCCATAAAACCAAACTTCTTGACATGAGTTAAAATATTTAATTTGATTTTTTTAAGTAAATATTTAATATAAAAGGAAAATTTTAAATAACAAATCGTTAAGTTTGCAATAAATTATATGTTATGTTACAAAAAACAAGAGTTTATACACACTCTAGACTTTTTAAAGCAAAAAAACAGTATAGCGCTTCAAATTTATACCATCGAAAATGTGAACAAATTCGATATTGTGAACTACCTTGGTTTTTATTAGATCACATTATCGCAAGTTCACTGAAATTTTATATTGAAACGTACTCCGAATAATTTAATTAAGCAATTTTTAGAAAATGCAATAAATTACAAATAAATTGAAAACCTTTTTTTGTACAATTGTGGAATATTTAAGATAAAAAATTTTTTTTCAATTATCAATACTCGATTAAAAAAATGAATCGAATAATTTTCCGAGTACAATACATTTTTTTTTATTAGGCATATAAATTTTCTAAAAAAAATGTTTGTATATTTGTGGAATATGTATTTAAGATTAAAATTTTTTTTTAATTTTAAATACCCGAATAAAAAATTAATCGAATAATTTTTCGAGTATGTATGTATTTACCTTAATTTTTTTTTACTATGCATATAAATTCTTACAGTTTCGTCTAATATTTTTAAGAAAAAATGTATGTACATAAATACATATATCAAACTTTTTGTCGAATTAAAACATTCAATCGAATAAAATTCGAATAAAACTTAAATCAAATAACTTTTCAAAAACTACAAAGAAAAAAGTCTATTTGAATTAAAGTTTCTCAATTTATAATTTATAAAAAGAAAGAAGTAATAGAATAATTGTTTAAAAAAAAAGAAATTAACCGAATAAAAATTAATTTGAATAACTTTTAAGTTAAAATTTTAATCGAATAATTTTTTGAAAAACTACAAAAAAAACATTTACAAAAAAAATTTAAAAATTGTTTCAAAAAAACACATCATATAATTTTTCGAATAAAACGTTATCCGAATAATATTAAAAAAAGTTCCAGAAATCAAAAAAACTCGTTAAGAAATATTGTGAAATATTTTTTCCAAAAGCTTGTCAGATGATATCTTGAAATTTTGTTTAATAAGTGCGGAAAAATGTTAATGAAATAGTTTTTCTAATAAAAAAATTTATGAAAATATTTTTTTGAAAAACGCATCAAATTAAAATTGAGGCAAAATATTTTTTGAAAATTTTCCTAAATAATTTCAAAAGATATTGATATTGATTGGTATAATCAAAACTTATTCATCGAATAATAAAAAAAAATTAATAGAACAATTAAAAAATAATTAATCGAATACAAAAATATAATCGAATAGGTTTTGAAAAATATTTACAAATTTGGAGTCATTCGATTTAACTTTTAAAAATATTTTCTGAAAAAAAAAAATTAAATCGAATAGTTTCTGAAAAATATTTAAAAATTAGAAGTCATTCGATTTAACTTTTAAAAACGTTTTGAATATTTTTGGAAAAATAATGTAGCGAATAATTTTTAGAACCATCTTCCAAATTGCATAAAAATATGATCGATTTTTAAGCAAAAAAAATCGAATAATTTTCCAAATAACAAATAATGTGAATTATTATTATTCTAATAGACTTTTTTATAAGAGAGAGTTTATACAACGCTTATTGAAAAATTCAAGAACAAAAACAAACTATCAAATAATTCTTAAAACTATTTATGTTATGACAAAACTTATCGAATTAAATAACTTTTCAAGTAAAAAACTTATTATGAAAATAATTTTCGTGGGAATACAAAATTTAATTAAAGTAAAAAATTTAGTTTAAAATATATTTTACCAATTCCTTATCGAATATGCATATATACTTTTAGAAGCCACTGTAGAAAAAAAATTTCATGTAGTTAATACACAAACCAACATTTTTTAAATTAGCAAAGACACCCATGGTATGGGCATTTTTTAACGACAAATAACGGCATTTGCTGAACACAGTGATGCCACTAATATTATTTTATTCATTCCTAAATTGCTACCAATTAGAGTTTTTTAATTAGGAAAAAACAAAACTTTGCAACGAAAGTTCAAAAAGAATTTTCGACCCTCCGATTTAAGAAAATTAAGGAGTCAAAAGGAATTTTCAACATAAAAACACTAACTTTGTTTCTTTATTAATATAATGTTAGGTTTTTTTAGAGGGTTTTAGAAAAAATAAAAAAACTTACAAAGAAAAGCTAATAGTTGGGATTCTTTGCTTTCTTATTTAATAAGATTAAGTGGCCATAAGTAAGTTATGATATAAAAACTTATATCTCAAATAGAATTTCTCATAATAAAAGTTTTGAGTTTTGAAAAGAATTTTAAAAATGTAAAAAAACTTTGGAAAGTTTTCTTTAAAAGGGAGATTTTCATTTAGTAACGTTTCCCGGGCACTCGGCCTTTCATGGCTCACTGATACTACAACCATTCTCCTTTTAAAACGCGGGGTTTGCAACAAAATTTTCAATGAGCATATGTAAAGGTTATACCGCCTTTTATCGGTAGCCATAGAATCTTTTGCTGAAATCGGGGGACGCCAAGTCCTTTCTGGACAATGGGTCAGTTTAACATTTTAACAGAATTGGCTGTTTACACAATTCAATAATTTGTCTCCCAATAATATCTATAATAAAATTTTGTGTCTTTTCCATATCATATAGATTCGCCTAGATTCTAATTTTTAATTATTTAAATATGTATATTTATGATGGATTTTTTTTAAGTCAACTTTTACAATTTTTAAAACAGTAACATCATTATAGAGCCATTAAAGATTGGGATATAAAAAAAACAGCTTCCTATTAACATGCACTAACTAATTTCAAATCTAAATAGACCCAAAACGCTTTGCTAGATTTTTATTGTGTTCTTTTTCTTTCACTAACACGCTCTTTTTAAATAACTCAATTTGTAAACGTGCAAAAATGATCACCAGAATTTATGAGTCTGGAAAATATCTGTAACGAATAGTCAGACCTCAATCTGAAGGCCTTTCCGTCACTTTGTTATAAATGTTTAAAACTTAATAGTGAGATTTGCTTTCAAAACTTTTTCAAATTGCGGCAAATTGTAAGAGGAAAAAATGGAAAAGTGGTTGGTTAGAAGCAGTTATACATACTACCATCATGGATTATAAAATTGTGCCTTTAGATAACAGCCAATTTATGACAGTTATGAGGGGGACGTATTACTGGTATAAAACTTGTTGTTTTAATTGATTATGAGATTTCTTTTAACACTTGAAAACGATAAGAGCTTGAAAATTTTAACAGCGATAACAGGTTTAAATAGATAATTATCAAAAAAGAAACGAAGGAAATTCTTTAAAATTTTGCAAATATGTAAACTGTAAAATTTAATAAATTTTTTAAGATCATTTTTCAACATTCGGTTTTGAGGGAATTTATTTTTAAAATGAAAACTATTAAATTCACAAAAACTGATGAGAAGAAAATCCATTAATTATTTAAGTATTCCGACTAAAAAGCTGTTTAAACAAAAGTTGGACTTTAATTGTTTTTTATCTGTGCAACATTTGTTGCGCCACAAATTGTTTATAAAAAATTATGTAAAGCATTTGTTAAGCAATAAAAATTCTATAGAAAAGTACGTGAAACATTTGTTGCGACAACAAATTTTCTATAAACAAGTTAAAGTGCTATATTCGGCTGTGCCGAATCTTTAATACCCTCCATCAACGGTAGAATATTTCAAGAGTGGGCTTCATATGGAACTTATAGTAAATTATGGACCGATCTTTACGAAAGTAGGCAATGTGATTTTCAGTCATATAAAACACATTTTCGCAAACCCTTGTATCAACATATGCATGTTAGTTTTTGTAACAATGTTATGAATTTGTAAGGTGGTTGTACCACATTTTGATTCAAAACTCATCCTACTGAACCGATTTGGCTGGATTTCAATCCCCAACTGCTTAGGATGACTAGAAATAATTCGACAATATTTTTCTTTTCTTTTGAGTTTTTCGAAATTGAGCGAGATTTAAGCAGACTGACAGACAGACAGACGGACATGGCAAAATCGACTTCAAATTACTCAAGGATCCAGATTATAAATATTTTATAATAAACATTTGTTGCGCAACAAATTTTCTATGGAAAATTATGTGAAACATTTGTTACGCAACAAAATTTCTACGGAAAAATATGTGAAACATTTGTTGCGCTACAAATTTTTTATAGGAAAAAATGTGAAACATTTGTTGAGCAAAAATTTTATTATGGAAAATTATGTGAAACATTTGCTGAGCAACAAATTTTCTATGGAAAAAAGTGTGAAACATTTTTTGTGCAATAAATTTTCTATGGAAAAATATGTTAAACATTTGTTGAGCAACAAATTTTCTATGGAAAAAGTTGTGAAACATTTGTTGCGAAATGAGTTTTCTATGGAAAAATGTGCGAAACATTTAATTTTTTTAATAATTTTCTATGAAAAACAAGCCAAACATTTCCTGTGCACCAAATTTTCTACAAAAAATTATGTAAATTATTTGTTATCAGCAATTTTTCTATGAAAAATTAAGTGAAACATTTGTTACAATACAAATTTTCTATAGAATATGTACATGTATTAACATTTGTTGCGCAAGAAGTTTTCTATGAAAAAATATAATAAACATTTGCTGCGAAACAAATTTTTTTTTAAAATATTATGAAAAATTTGTTTCATATACATATATGAAATTTTGTTGAGCATTTGTTGCGCAATAAATTTTCAATGAAAAAAATTTTTAGAAACATGTGTTGCACAGCAAATTTTCAATGCAAAATTATTTGAAGCATTTGTTGAGCAACAAATTTACTAATCTGATCATCATTTGTTGCGCACAAATTGTATATAAAAGTTTTCGTTAAACTTATCTTGCCCAACAAATAGTCTTTAGAAAATGATGTGAAATATTTATTGCGTAAAGCCTAGTACTCTGTTCAAATTTGTGAAAAATGTTGAGCAACATTGATTATTCCACACTAAAATTTTGGCATTTATCAATGTTACCAATCTTACGAGTTTCTACAATTTGACGTTTTTATTCCTTCAAAGTATGCTACATTGTTTCGTGTATGTAAACAAACGCCACATGTATTTTACTAAAATTATATTTTTTTTAATAAAAAATTTAATAAAAAAAAGTAAATATGGATAAAAAACTGTTACCGATTGTGTTATTTTAATTTTTTATTTCTTTTTGAATATTAAGTTCATACTTTTTTGCTTTTGCTTAAAATTCCACGTGAAATAAAGGCAGCTTACATTATTTCGCAGTTGTAAAAAAAATGTTGCCAGAAACATTTCGGAACTTTTTCACAAAATAAACAGAGTACAACTCCATTAATATTATTTAATAGATATTCCGCACAAGTTTTTTTCATATGCATTTTGACAGCATTTCACTTGACATGTTGAACAGAGTACCAGGCTTAACGAATTTACTATAAAAAAAATTGTTGTTGTACAAAATTTCTATAAAATAGTGATTAAAATTCTTGCACAAAACATCTGTAATAGAAAATTTGAGTAAAAATTTGTTGATTATTTTAATTAATTTCTATTTATTTATTTATGTTTGGTCATTGACTTAAGTTTTTTTTTATCGTTAATTCCACCTTAAACTTTTCAGCAAAGTCATTTTGTATAAATATTTAAAAAATGTAGCACAATTCTTGACAATAGGTGAACCGGTTCAGCTGCAGCAAGTAGCTCTGACTACTTTACATGCCTGTGGAGTGATAAAGGCGGGTATGTTCTACTACTGGGATTTACAACTTAGATCAAGTTCATTGTAGAGAAAAAAATACTTGTGTAAGTATTTTACATACGGGTATTTGTTTTATATTGTTTCAATATTAAATTATTTTAATTTAAATATAATCATGTTTAGTGGCAAAGCGGGGTAATTGGATAGAAATTATTTATCTAATATATGTAAATATCTAATATTTATAAAGTTCTAAAGACTGAAAGCAGGTTATTTATACGCCTTATTTGAATAAGAATTAGAGCTACTTTTCTAGACAGATTTTTTTTTAAAACCGTTTTTAAAAATTTACTTCAAGGCTAAATTACCAATTCAGACCAATTAAAAGTAACAAACTATACAGACTGGTTTTATTTAGAAGATTTTAAGCAATAACTGACGAAATGTCATGGGTACTACTTACGACATGCCAAAGTTTAGTATGCAAATTTCTTTCATTGGATTACAAAAAGACAAGTTTGCCCTTATCTGACATAATCTATTTATATCCACACCATAATAGTGGAGAGGGTATTATGCATTTGTGCTGATGTTTGTAACACCATAAATTATTGATTCTACCCCAACTTTTGGCCAATCGCCTTAAAATGAATCGCCTTTTGAATCGATCTAACGATGTACGTCCATCCGTCTGGCTGTACATGTTAACTTTGTACGGAAAGTACGGGTCGCAATTTTGGAGATAATTCAATGAAATTTAGTACAAAGGTTTTAATTGTAACAAGGACGAATCCTATTGAGAATTCGTCCACAATTTGACATAACCCCCATACAAGCATCTTTCCGGAATAGAGTCCTTGTTATGATAGTATTCAGATTATATTTGGTCCAAACATATTTGATTGCAAACTAAACCATCACACTAAATTTTGTTAGAATCGGTCCATATTTGGCTATAGCTCCCATACAAATAATTTTCCCGAAAATAGCTTTTAATACCATAACTTCCTTCTCAATATTGGTATTGACGTAAAATTTGGCGTCAATAACTTTTACGATAGCTACTACAATTACCAATATCAATTAGTCCAAAATTTAACATACGACCCATATTAACACCCTTACTAAACTCACTTAAATCCAAACAAATCTCAAAGCGATGAAGATATCTTAATAATATTCGGCACAAAGAACCTTTTAATGAATCTTAATCTCATCACATAATTTTGTTCTGGCGGATCTATGATTTCACATGGGTCCCAAATAGGGCACACTCGGGAAAACTAGTTTTTTAATATTGTGGTTTATTATATCATATGGTCGGGCTTGACCGACTATACTTTCTTGTTTGTTTTATTTCAACTTTAAGAATTTTTTTTATGATCAATAAAAATTGATTTCAGAAATTAAATATCGATAAGAAGGGTTTGTTTAATAAAAACAAGTAACAAATTTGTTAACATTTTTAAATAAATTTTTTTTAAATAAATTTCAACGCAATAAGGAAATTAAGGGTCAGTAACTATTCAAAAACTAAATTTTGGTAAAAAAAAACTAAAGCGATAAATTAAATTAAAATTTCTTGCTAAATGCGCCACAATGTTTCTTTAGAAGTTTTTAAGACAATTTTATTGTGTAAAAATTTTCAGAGCCTACTTCACCAATGCCGCCCATGTATTATCGGATTTTGTGTATTGGAAACTTTCTCTTTGCGTTCTCAAAATATACAGAAAAACAGACGGACTGACGGACATCGTTAAATCAAATTCGCTGTTCATGTAAGTATTTGTTATTTGTAAAAAACGCAAAAAAGTCTAAAAATTATTAAAAAAAATAAAAAAACCAACTTAACTTTGTTTTCGGTAATGGGTATAAAAAAAAAATTTTTAGGCAGTCGTGGGTTTTTGCTCACATCTCAGCCATTTATGTACCGATCTGACTTAATTTCAATAGCAAACAATTCTGGACTATATGTAAAATAAACATATGACTACCTAGTCCCAGTCATATCTGAAATCTTTGGAGAACCCATTTCAACTGACACACGGATATACGGTCAGAAGGACAGACGGACATCCTTAAATTAACTTCGTCCTTTTAAGTAACCTAGAATATACATAAATACTTTATAGGGTCTAAGATCAATATTGTAGAAATAACAAACGGAATAACAAACTTATATTTACCCGTCTACCTTCGGCGAAGGGTTTTCAAAGTCACGCAACAAATTTTTTAAACAAAATTGTAAAAAAAGATTTGTGGCGCCCCAAAATTTTCGATAGAAAAAAATTGTTATGCAATCAAATGTTTTAAAGAAATTTAGAAAAATATTTGTTGTGTAATTCCCCTCTTTAAAAGTTTAAGCCAGCGTTTCAAATACTGCAGTTAAAGTAGAAAAACTGCCATTTCTACCACTTCTTCATTGGCAACTGTTGCTTTAACTTCTGACCCATGAAATATAAACAGTCTCTGTCAAACCAACTCAAAAGCAAAAAGTTGTACAAACATTTTAGTTTTTTGTTCGACTGCAGTTTTTTAAACACTGGTTTTAACAAACATTTGTATGCGATGAAAAAATAATGGGACAAATTTGTTGCGCATCAATTTACTAATTTTTATAATTATTTGAAGCATTTGTTGTTAAAAAAAAATTCTGTACGAAACTATGTGAATTTGTTTGTATAAAACTTTATTTAATATTTGTAGGGCAACAACATTTTTGCTTAAAACTTGGCTAGAAACATTTGCTGGGCAACAAAATTTCTTAAGGAAAACTAGCAAAAAAAAAAAACTAAATCTTTTATAAAAAAACTGGTTTTAAGGTTAGAATTGGTTTGTTTATATTTAGCTCATTTTCTAATTATTTCTTCTCTTTTTTTGTTTTTAACAATAAATATCAAGTTTATTCTCATGGCTTTTTATGGCATGTGGTATAATTAATTAATAAATTATTACAATAAATTAATGTTTTTAATACAAATCAATTTATATAAAATGTTCAAACAATATTGAGAAATTTTTACTTCAAAATATTTTCCGCCAAAAAAAACATGGAAATGCTAATTTCTTATTGAATTTATTTAGCAATCCAAGTTTATTTAAATATAATTAATCAATTAGCAAAAATAGAATTAAATAAATTAACCGAAAACCTATTTAAATAAAATAATAAAAAAAATTGGTGCAAAAAATTTACATCAAGAATAGTTTTTAAGCAAAACGCAGGGTGGAAATTAAACAATTCAATTTAATAAATTTCATATTTCTTGTACACAATTACTCTTTCGTCGTTTAATAATTTTTTTAACAAAAAGCCCATCACAAGGAAGTGTTTTCATTTCCAATTAATTATTTAAAAAGTCGATATTATTTAGTAACATAAAACACCAAAAGAAATTAGTTAAAGTGTTATAATCGTCTAGAATTTAACGGAAACAATAGAAAAGTTTACAATTTGATATTTAACGGAAATCAATTATTCATTAGGAAAGTTCTTAAACAAATATGTATTTAGCTATGAAGTTATTGTATCAAACAAACCCCCAGTGAACATTTATTGATTTAAAACAGAAACGTGTCTAACAAATTAAAGTTTGTTTCTACAAAAATCTTTAAAGTATTATATAAAATATATTAACAACAATTAAAAATGAAGCTAATAGTAAAACAAATATCAACAAAACTTCCTTTGAAATGCTTTTAAAGACCCAAAAAGAAAAAAACCCATAACCGGGAAGGGTTTGGTAAACAATAAAACTTTAAACCGGCATTTCTAGGCAGTTTTCAAAACAAAGCTTTGTTGCTTTACAACTGTCTTACAAAATGGTTTATTGAAATAATTTCAAGCAACAAATGTTTCACATAATTTTCTGAAAAAAAATGTATGGCAACAAATGTTTAAAATAATTTTGTATGGAACATTTCATAAGCCACAAAGTTTTTTTTCTTCTTCTGAAGGCCATTTTCTCAATGTACCGACAAACTGTATGTTACTTAATGTCAACATAAATTTATAAGACCAATAAACTGTCTGTTAACAATTTTGGGTTTCTCAATATACCGATAAAAAACATTGTTTTGAGCTCTCAAAATAAATGTAAATGTTAGGAGTCAGCTGATTGAATTTATATGTACGGCAAATAAAAGAAAAATAAATAATTGCCAGATGAGTGCTGGTTAGCTTTGCGACAGAATAGAAGCAAATGAGACATTGAGAAAAACAAATTTCTTTAATGTGCAGTTTTTCGTTGGGAAAAAAGGTAATCGTGTAATGAGAAAACGGCCATGAATGTTTTAAATCAGTGTTCAAAAATAAACACTAAATATCGCTCCTTAGTGTTCGGTAGATTTGTGGAAAACAGAAACGCTAATAGTGTTTGCGTAGAAAATCATTAAAAAAATAACGGTTCCCTGTTTGTCATCTTTCGAACACAAACATAATACTGTTTCTATCTAACTCAACAAAAGATGAGAACATTTAATTCCGTTCGGTTTTTTTTTTAAACCACAAACTTCATTGGGTTCGGTTCGTTTCATTAATGTTCGTCGCATTTGGCTGGTAAAAAAACCAAATATTTTTTACAAAAACAAAATACACAAACGGTAAAAAAAACAAAAAGCCAGCAAAATAATTTTACACAAACAAAACATATACACAATACTCACACAAGCGGTCGTTGCTAAAAATTCAATCATATCTTTATCAATGTAAACAAAGAAACATTATAGAACATTAAAATATAATGTTTGTCTACAGTATCACTACAATTGCTCTGTTTTTTGACGAAGAACAGAACAATATATAATATTCGGATTTTTCTTGAAAACAGTAACGAACGGTATTAAGGGTTGTGTTTTTTTCCACAATCGTTAAAAAAAATAGATATCGTTATTGGGTGTGTAAGCTGAACGCTAAATAATGTACTGTTTATTTTCAAATACATAACAAATTTCTTGCACAACAAAAAGTCACTAAACTGTCTATGGAAAATGTGTTGCGCAACAAATGTTTTTTTGAATTTCTATAGACAATTTGTTGCGCAACAAATTTGTTCCTTAAATTTCTATAAAAAAAATTTGTTGCCTAAAACGTTTTTCTTTAAATTTCTATGGAAAATTTGCTTAGCCACAAAATTTTTATAGAAAATTTATCTAATGGGTGGTCCAACCATAATGCACGATGTTTATTGTGAGTCGCACCTTAATGTCAAGTTTTTTGTCCAACTTAATTTGACATTTCTTTGGCTCAGTTTTTGATAAATTCAATCATGGAGAGGTGCACAGCGTTGCAACAGCACGTTAAGATTGTTAAAGAATTTCTCTTTCACCTCAGCATTTGGGCAAATGAGAATCCACAAGTCATTGTTGAATAGACGATGCATCCGCAAAAAGTGACTGTCTGGTGCGGTTTATGAGCTGATGGCGTCATCGGGCCGTACTTCTTCAAGCACGAGGTCGGCCAAGCAGTAACTGTGAATGGCGTTCGCTATTGCAAGATGAAAACGGACTTCTTGTGTCCTGAACGATATGTCGTTTCAACAGGATGGTGCAACGAAACAGTGGCTCTTTTTCGCGAGAAATTCAATGGCCATGTCATCTCACGTCGTGGCGATGTTAATTTGCCGCCACGATCATGTGATTTGACACCGTTCGATTTCATCTTTTTGTTTTTGAGGATATTTAAAAGAAAAAGTGCACGTCGATAAGCCAAGAACAATTCAAGAGGCAAAGGATGATAATTCGGCGCATTAACGACATTGAACCTCAAGTCTCAGAGTCATTGCAAATATGGACCATCGGATCGAGGTATGCCACCGAAGCCGTGAGCAGCATTTGACCGATATTTTGTTTCGCACATAATTGTCATAGATCCTTCTATCATAATAAAAAATATTAAGATAATTATCTGAAAAGTTTTTGTCTGGTTTGCATTAAGCATCATGTTAGAGAATAGAAAACTAAATTTTAAAGTATAAATAGCAGTTTTCTGAAATTATGAGGAATTTTTCATTTCCAGGGATCCCGCAAGAAAAATCCCGGGAAAACGGGAAATAAAATAATTGAAATTCCCGGGAATTCCCGGGACGGGAAATCTCGGGAAAAAACCCTACCTTTGACAGACTTGCTCAACCAGTAGTCTAGTTTCATTTTGCATTGCAACTATTGAGGCTGGTTTTTTTTTGTTGCACAGTGTTCTAATACTATAAGGGCATCAAAGATTCGGCATAGC
Organism: Pollenia labialis; assembly: GCA_949318255.1. Lineage (NCBI taxonomy): Eukaryota > Metazoa > Arthropoda > Insecta > Diptera > Polleniidae > Pollenia > Pollenia labialis. Next base: position 13,314,117 of record OX439139.1, read on the forward strand.
TGAACTTAATACACTTTTTGTAATATCTGTTGTTTGTCGCCTGTCGTTTAAATTGTAATTTCTCTAAATAGTTTTTAATTATAACCCAAATTGTGACACTTCTTCGCTAAATTTGTGTTTGTTTAAAAAGTTAAATCAATTTTTTTTTTGCAAATTTTTTTAAAACAAAATTAATAATTAATAACACAAACATTTGCATTTTATTCATTTTAGTTGGGCGACACGAACGAGATTGAAATTAACATTTCGTTATAACGAAACAACGAAAGTTAACGAGGGACGGCTAACAGCCAGAAAAAGGGGTGCTAAATTGTCAATAGTTTTTTGAAGAGTTTAGAATTAAAATTAAGAGCATTTTGTCTTTAGTTTCACATCAGATCTCAAAGTGTTAAGACGGGGTGCAGTTAAAACGTTAAATGTTGAATGGTCCGGTCCGACAAAACAAGACCAGCATAAAGTTTTTCTTGTCGTTTTATTGAATGAAAAAGAATTTTTTGTTTTAAGTGAATCAAATATTTATTAATTGTTGTACGTTACAATTTTATTTATTTCGATTTATTGTCTTTAGTTTGTGCGCGAAATGAAAAAACAGCAGAAAAAATCTATTTTCAATTGAATGAAATTGATTTTAAATGCTTTGATGTTAAAAAAAATAATTGTAAAAAAAAAGTTAAAATAAACTGCAAGAATTTTTATTTGACATATGTACATACAAAAGAAATTTATTTTAAGTGCCGATACAACCAGATTGATAAAAATTAAAAAAAAAAAATTAACAACGATTTTGCTTTATCATAATTGTTGGCCCCCCGAATTTGCTTTTATGTAATTTTTAAATTTATAAATTTTTCAGAAAAAACTAAAATTGTCAATTTTTTTTTTAATTTTTCAAGATCAAGATCACTTAAATTATTTTCCTTGATAAAATTGAGGTAGTTTTAAAAGGTTTTTAGATGTCTTATTATATGAAAAATTTTGTAAATTGTAGAAAGTTTAAAAATAAAGTTTAAAAATAAATTACAAAATTTAAAAGCATGACAAGAAACATAGTGTGCTCAACAAGTAGTTAAACACTATGAGGCAAATTTAAAGCTTTTTCAATTAAACAAAAGGTTTTCGTAAAACTTTTAAGACGAAAAATAAGTTCAAACCCAAACTAAAAATAAGTAATCGATTAATTATTTGAATAATTTGAAACACTAAGATTAATCGATTAATTATTCGAATAATTTTGAAACATAAAGATTAATCGATATATGATTCGAATAATTTTAAAACACTAAGATTAATCAATTTATTATTTGAATAATTTTCAAACACTAAGATAAAACGATTAATTATTCGAATAATTTCCAAAAATGTGTAATACTTGCTTTATATTTTTTTTAATTCCATTTTTAAATTGAAAAATATTACGAATTTTGCACGAAATTAATTTCCATTAATTTCTGAATAATTCCAAAACGATAAGAGATACAGAAAAATTCTGTTCGACTAAAATAAATACAATTTTGTTACACATCTTCTGGTGTTTTACTTTTGAAAATCGAATGACTGGTTCTCGAGTTAGGATGAAATATGTCTCCGTACCTGACTAATTAAGGGCAAAAAATTTGCCACGCCCATTAAACAAAATCTCGATCTGATGGAAAAAAACCGAGAACGGATTTGGGTTCAGCGCATCAAAATCCATATAGTTCACATAGTTTTAATTAACGGAAAGACAAAAAATTATTGTTTGCAGAGCAGTGTTATTAGAATAATTTTTATATATCGAGCCCTACCCGCGCTTTAATTTCTTAAATTAAGGTTAATATGTATAAAAAAATTCTTATAACTAAAACTTATTCGATTAATTATTCGAATAAGAAATAATTTATTATTTTTCTTAAATGTCAATCAATTATTTATTAAAATAACTTTTATATGTTTTTTCATAAAAAGATAAAAATCTTTACAAACAAAAGTTAATCGATAATTTATCCGAATAATTTCCAAAGTGCCCCGGTAGGCTAGCTAGTAGTGAGCTAGTCTATCAACCCCGGGGTCGCGGGTTCGATTCCCGCCAGAGACTCTGGTTTCTTTCCTGCGACAAGCGTAAAGCTTCGCGGGGATTAGCGTAGGGAATTTAAAAAAAAAAAAAAAAAAAAAAAAAAAACAAACCCTGATCGATTAATCGATTTTATTTCATGCTTGAAATTTGATCAAAGCAAAAGCTTTCTTTTCGAAAAAAATCCTTAAAACTAAAAATTAATCGACTAATTATACGAATAATTTTAATACAAACATAATATTTTATTATTTCACATAATTGTTAATCAAATAATTATTCAAATAAGTTGAATATGTTTTCTTCCTTAAAAATAAAATCTCTGGAAACGAAAGTTAATCGATAAATCATTCGAATCATTTTTAAACGTAAAACTTATCGATTAATTATTCGATATAATTTCATGCATGAAGGTTAATCTAAGAATTAGTTTCTTCTTCGAAATAAACCTTTTAAAGAAAAATTAACCGATTAATTATTCGAATAATTTTAATAGATAATGTATAGCAAATATGCAAGTGGCAGTGCAAAAAACTGAACTAGCAACAATGATATGCAGTAATTTGTTTTTATTTTTCATTATGTTTCCCCTAACAACTACAATTAGAGCTATCTTTGTTTTAAATTTCATTAAAATCAGTTTGATAGTTTCTGAGAGACAGAAATTGCCCCAATCTCCCCTCGTGGTCCTACGATTCAGCCCATTTTTAATTGTGCCAATAAGGACTTATAAGCCAAATTTTATCAAATTATACCCAAAATTGTGACCTGTACTTTGCGTACAAGCTACATGATCGACTCAGAAAGTGATACTTTAAGGTGGGTCCAGGACCCATATTTTAAGGTGTTACATTCATCAGCACAAATGCATATGGTGTGGGTATAAAAATAAAGTTTTTCTCAATGGGCTATTTGTGTTACAACTTTTTAATTTAAGCGTCTGTTTACTGAATAAGTTGGCAACTTCAAGTTCAATCTCATGTAAAATTTTTAGGGGTTGGCGTTAGCGATTTTGTTTAAAATCTTTTAATTAATTTTAGTTTATTAAATGCTATTTAAAACACTATTTTAGTACAAATACATTTTAACATCCACAAATTTGTCAACACAATGGAACGTACCTGGAATTAACACACACATTTGCGTAGCATTGTCAAACGATTAGACTCTTATCATTAGAGTCATAAAGGGCTGACTGAAAGAAGAAAAAAGTCGTTTATTATTTTAAACAAAGACAAACATTGCAATTCTTTGAAGTTGTAAACTTAAATAAAACTTGTTTTAATTCTATTAAGTTACAAATATTGAATATTTATTTCAACTATTTGTATTTATTTAACTAATTAGTTCAAAGCTAATTTATTTGTCTTATTAGTTTATAAAACAAATTTAATTTAATTTACACGTGTGCAATGATTACCAAACAGAAAAGAATAAAATTTAAAATTAATATTTGTAATATTTTAACAAATATTAAACAAAAAATTTCAAAATATTGCAAGCAATATGCAAAAGTAAAAAATTTTCTTAAAATTATCTTTAAAATGTCCAATCATTCTTTTCGTACAAAACAAAATTTTCATAAAAGTATTGTAATTAAATAATTTCTTCCCAGAAAAAAAAATTTTAAATTTCTTTTACACTCCCGACTTATTTCCAGCAGTTTGTTTGGAGAATCAAACAGTTTTACAATTGTACATGTTTATTTATTATACAATTAAGTCAACACATAAAATGTTTATAAGAATAAACATAAAAAATGTCCTGATAATGTAATCAAGAGAAAAAAAAACAAAAGCTTTATATCAAATGTAAACAAATAAAAAAACAATAAATAATTTTTGCAAAATTGGTCGAAGCATCTGTTATTACAAATTATTCATAAATTAAGCTCTTGAAAATTAAAAAAAAAATTATTTTAAATAATTTTTTAATTGATTTCATTTTTTATTCGAATAATTTTGTTACCACAAATTTCTTCGAATTAATTTTAGCTTTAATTCGAATAATTTTATAATCATGTAATTTATAAAGTATTTATTTGTTAATATAATGATTTTTAATTTCAAGAATTTTTTACAAAAAAATTATTTTTTATGCCAACAAATTAATTTAAAGAATTTTCTATTGAAAATTTTGTGGCGCAAAAATTTAATTTAAATTTCATTTTCTCTAGAAAACTTTATTAATGTCAAAAAATTTTTATGCGCCAAATACTATTCGAATAAATCTTTCAAATAATTTTCATTTTTAATTTTTTTTTTGCAGAGAAACAATATTTTAATAATTTTTATTAAAAATAATAAAAAAAAATAATAGAATTATTCAATAACATATTTTCATAAAAATAATGTTAAGCAAAAAAAAATATTCGAATAAATATTCTGGTAAATTTTATTCATGTAATTATTTATTAAAAAATAATCAGTTAATAGAAAATAATTTTTTTTATTTCAATAAATTTCTTATTAAAATATTTGTTGAAAATACAAAATTTTAATCATTTTAATGCAGAAAAACATATTCGATTACATTCTATTGAATATTTTGGAAGTTTTCGGAAATTTAATCGATAAATAATAAAAATTTGTTAAAATTACCGAGGAGAATAATATTTATTTATCTTATAAAAAAAGTTTTGTTAGATTTCTTGCAAATTTTTTTTAAATTTTAGTTAGGCATTTTTTTAAATATTCGAATAATTTTATATATATTTATTCGACTAAAATTTTTTTTTATTATTAAATTTAAAAAAATCACACAATTTTTATTTTGAAAATGTTCAAAAAACATTATTCGAAAAATTTAAAAAAAAATATTCGATTAAATTAAAAAAATATTCGATTAAAAAAATTTCGCTTATTTTTATTCCTAAATCCAAAAACTACTCGATATACTTTCTTTTCGAAAATCTTTGTTAAATTATTCGATTATTCTTATATTCGAATAATTATTCAACTAAAAAGAAATCGACAGTTATTAATTTGAAAAAATTACCAAAAATGTCTTGTTCCATCTTGTATTCAGAATATGTACCTTAAAAAAAAATATTTATTTTTTATTCGAAAAGTTATTCGATTAATTCTCTTTAAGTCTCTTTTAGTCAATTCTCAAATAAGACAAACAAGGTGACGACTTTTTTCGACTTAAGATTAAAACCTGCGTGAAAGTGAATTTGTGATCAAAACTAAAATTGAAATTGTGGTTTCATGCATGACTGCAAGACAGTGAATGTGCTGAGAATCCCTGTCTAAAAACTTTAATTAATTTTTTTTTTCTTTTCAATTAATTGAAATTTATTTATTATTTAATTCAATGTTCATAAAAATTCATAAAATAACTTTAAGCAATTGACAGCGTGTTATTTATTAATGTTTTATAAATATTTTATCAATTTTCAGGGTCGGAATTATGAGAAGCCAGAAGTAATTTTTCTAAAAAAGAAAGAAACAAGACACACAAACAAAATTCTAACAAAATAATCTCCAGAAAAAAGTCTTAAATTAATAAAATAAGATCCACAAAATGAATCATGCAAACGGCAATCGTATGGCACCCGTCGCCGCTTCACCTAAAATGGGCCAACGTAATTTAGCCTTTATATCCGAGGCTCCCGATATAAACAATATGCCAACAGATAGGAACTCATCTGCACACTCCACTCCTGCCAAAGCCAACCAGCAAACCTCAGCTCCTACAGATATTATTGGAGAAATTATCGGAGATTTTGGGGTGTGGCAAATCAGAACGATTCTCATTATATTCCTGTGTAAAATACCCGCCTCTTGGTTTATGGCCTGCATTATTTTCACCGCACCCGAACTTTATCCTCAAACCGAGTTCGCCTGCGACCCGACATCTTTAACCCCCAATCAAAGTATTACCACGAATCAATGTTTCATAGAAGACTCAGTGACGGGTCAACGTCAGGAGTGTAAAGAATTCTTATATGATTTCAATTTTCGTTCGCTTATTATGGAATTTGATTTGGTGTGTTTGCGAGATATATTTATAGCGTGGACGCAGTACTGGCATCTGTTTGGGGTGTTGGTGGGTGGTGTAACGGCTACAAAAATGATGTTGTTGTACGTTAAATTTTCTTCTATGAGAGTGATAGAATTTTGTTTTAATATATTTTGGTTCTGATTACAGCATAAGTCCTCGCAATGTCTACTTTATAGGGCAGATGACTCAGATTTTATGCGGTGTGGTGACTGGTTATGCTCGAGACTTTAGTTTGCATTGTGGCTTCCGTTGCCTGTCAGCTGTTTGCTGTGCTATAATGTTTACCTCGGGTCAGGCGATTTGTAAGTACAATTTTATAAGTTTACTTTGGGTCTAAATTAAAGCGTGTGAAATATTAATCTACTCTTGATTGATTTAGGAACTTCTACTTGCTTGTTGAATTTATATTCACCTTTGACCTTTAGAAATGAATTCTAATTTTAAATCCGTGATTCTGCTTGACATCGATTACATTCGAGAAATTATCTTGGCAAATATTTGCTTTAATAATCCGACCGCTTAGGGTCGAATTTTTGTATTTCGATGTTACTATCGCATTTATTTCAAATTGTACATGAGTAAAAAAAATTTACCTGAGCACTTGTCGTGTTGACCTTATATCAGGCTGATCTGTTCAAATGGGTGACAAGCAATGCGATTACCAAACGCCCCTGTAGAACTATACACTCGCCCCGTGTTATGGAGCTGAAGCTATCTAGCCTCCACTGAATTAGAAAAGTCGGCATCATCTGTTTAATAGCAATAGCACATAGGGATATCCGCTTACAGACTGACCACCACGTGATCCCCGAAGGAGCCTCATCCAATAGTCAGTCTGGTGCCGTACCACCAGGTGCCACTGACTTTCGTGGTACCAGTAGGATCTAAAGTCAGCCGCGATCTCAAAAGGTATATTAATTTTGAAGTCTTCCAAATTCCTGGTATTGGCTGCCCCTTATTTCCCCAGAATATGTAACACCAGATGGTGGAATATGTTTTCCTACGCCTCCTTTTGGCTATTTGTGCAACCTCCCTCGTGGATGATTAAAATTAACGCTTATGTTCTGAACTCGATCTTTGTGAAGCTTTTTCGATGTCGCATAGAAAGATCCTAATATTAGATAATTTCCCAAAGAAATTCTTTTGAGAGTGGGGCTACAAAATCAACCTTGAATCTTACTACATATAAATAATTAATTAATTAATAAAATTTCAAATTCCGATTTTGCTCTGCTTGCAGTTGCCGACATTACTTCCGGTATTTATAGAATCGGAGCCATCATTCTCTACGATACCTTCTGGTCTTTGGGTGTTATCTTTTTACCCAATCTCGCAACCTTTTTCAATAATTGGACACATATTTATTTGGGCATCACATTCCCAACATTATTTTTAACTTTGCTCCTACAATGGACACCAGACTCTCCTCGTTGGCTTTTGAAAAATGGCGATGATAAAGTGGTTAGTCGTGTGGCAGAAATAATAAGAGAGGGAGCTGCCATAAATCAACGTTTAGATAAAATTCCCGAAGATTTTATAGAGAAATTGCAAAGCTTACGATCGAAATTAAAGTCGGCTGCAGCGCCAGCAAAATGGTTTGAATTATGGCAGGGTCCGAGAGCAAAAGTGCACATGATTGCAGCACATTTGGCTTTAGCGGCGTTTGTTATAAATTTTATGGGCATGTTGCTGAATATCAGATCATTTGGCAGGGATTATTTAATACCGAATACAGTGGCAATGGGTAAGCTTTTAAATGCAATTTTAAAATAAAATTTATTTTTCTTGGAGTTATTTTTTGCATTCCTACAGGCTTTTCTGAGATTTTTGGCTGCTTTTTTGCGTTACACTTTGCTTTAAAGCACAACCATTGGAAATGGCAATGGGCTGGTGCCTTCAATATTTTAGCGGGCTTATTAGGATGTTGTGGTTGGCTTTTCTCTTCAGCAGAAAGTAAGTTTGGTTAAAAAAAATCTAGTTCTTTAAAAAAAAAAAACTTTTCTCCCCCAGTGGATACCGAATTAAAAGTCACTTTGTGGATGATTATAGCCACCATACCCAAGGCTGGTGTATCCTGTGCCCAATCTATGCTGCTAGCCTGCATGGCTGAAGTTATGCCGGCCAACAAAAAAGTTCCCTTTGTCTTCTCTGTAGTAACATGGGCCCGTATTTGGCTGCTGTCTGCCCCTTTCATCAATGTCCTTAAGAAAATTGATGTAGCCTTGTCCTTAAGTTCTTATTGTCTTTTGAGTATATTCGGGGGCATTTGTACCTGCCTAATACTGACACCCCGGATACCAGCACCCGCCTTAGAAGAGAAGGGCGGAGCAGGAGATAATAAAAATGCATCACCTTTAACAAAAACTATTTGGTCTGTAGAAATTAATGTAAATAATACTCGTCTCTAAGGGAGGGGTTAGGAAGGTACATTATTTAAGTGCCTTAGGAAGGAAGTAAAGGCAATTTGTATTTAATTTAGTCTAATTGAAAGGAAAAGCAAACAAGGGTGATAATAAAATACAAACATAAAATAGATTTGCTAGCAGCAAATGACAGTCTGTAATGTCAAGTGTATTGGACTTATTAGTACTTAAACTAATTGTAAGGATAAAGTAAATATTTTAGTTTTTATATTAAAGAAAAATTAGCTTAAATAAAAAAAGACATACAACGTTATCAATAAAGTTACTAAGGAAATTATAAGACATTTATTGGCATTATTTATTATTTTATATGGATAAGCAAGGAGAAGGTTGATTAGTATTCTGGCAATATTCGATTAAAGATCAGATGTGGTCAGGCTTAGCAAAGCTAAACTCCACAAAGTTAACTTATATTTCTACCAAAGACTCTTTATCCATAGAATTTACACACAGGTTAAAATTCTAGCACATGACCGTCAAGATAAAGGTGGTCTGTACTCCAGATGAAAACAACAATTATATTAGGACTCCTGAGTGCGAAGCGCTAGCAGGAACACACAGGTGACATATTCAGTGCAAGCGTGGATTAACTATTAAATCCTTGGCCAAGGAAAGATCTGCCGGCAGGCTTAAAGTTACGGGTAAAATTCAATGTAAATAAAAATGATTAGCAAGACACGAGAAATGTGTTAAAAAACTTTTTATTTCAATGGCGGTAGCAAAGCTCACTCGGTAAAGCTAGTATTTCTATAAATTTGCCAATGTTAAGGAATGTTCAATAAAAATCGTTCCGTCAACAAAACTTTTGGATTTTTTTGTTAATCTTTGTTTAATTTTTTTTGAGATCGTGGATAAATCAAGAAAGTTGTGTGTGGTAAGCAGACTACGCTCTATCGCATTTAATTTAACTGCCACAAGTGGAACTTGTTTTAAGAGGATTAAGCCGATTCGCAATGAAAAGTAAAAAGCTTTTCTTCCTCAACAAGTTTAATACATTTTCCAAGTAAAGCAAATAATTAGTTGATTAACAGCCATTGGAAAGTGAAAACGTCTTAAATAAAAGAAAATTAAAAATTTAAATTTACCAACCAAAAGAAAATTTTTAAGAAATTTTACAAAATCTTGAAAGAAATTTAATGGATTTCTACGATAATGCGGTAATATTTGTAACAGGTAAATGGGTAATTTATAATTAATTATCAGTTTCAATTTAGACTAAGAAATAATTTTGTGCATCAGTTATTAAATCTTAATAATGCCTAAAGCTTAATGTGTTAATAATTTTTCAATAAAATCAACATTTATTTAAAACGTACAATACAAATTCAGATTTCATCAACATCAGCAATTTCTCGGCAATTAAATATGAGATCTTATCTAATGAAAAACATTTTCTTTTATAATTTCATTAGTTACGACTTTCATAACTTTTTTTTACAAAAAAATTTCATTCATGTTTCTTTTTTTTTAATATTTTTTTTTCTTTTTATTTCATTTTACTTGTTTTTATTTAGGAGGCACTGGTTTTGTGGGCAAAACTTTGTTGGAAAAACTACTTTGGAGTTTGCCTCAACTTAACTGCATTTACATACTAATACGCGAGAAATGCAATAAATCTGCGGATCAACGTTTTCACGATTTTGTGGAGCATAAGATATTTGAACGTTTACACTCAACATATCCAGAGCGTTTCAAAAAGCTTAAATTTTTGGCGGGAAATATTGAGAGAGAACATTTTGGTAAAATTGACTCGGAAACAATTGGAGTTTTCTCAAAACATCTTTTCTTTCTTTCATGCATTCATTCATTCACAAACAGGTCTTAGCAATGTCGACAAAAAGATGTTGTGTGCTGAAGTCAATATTATTTTTCATAGTGCCGCCACAGTGCGTTTTAATGAAAGACTTAAAGTAGCGGCACGTGTTAATGCAGTGGCTACTTGGAGTTTATTGGAATTATGCAAAGATATGCCTTTGCTTAAGGCAAGCTATTAAAGCTAAGAGTTCAAACAGAATTGAGTCTTAAACTTCAGCCAAAAATCCTAACGCCCATAATTGAATCGCCGTCAGTAACTTCAAATTCTCTCTAATTTCTTTTTTATTTTTTCAATTTTTTGTTTTTTTTTTTTATTTTAGTTTTCTTTGTTTACAAAATAAATGAAATTTAATGAAAATATTAAGAGAATAAGTATCTACATGTTAGAATATAAGAAAATAGTTCTTGAAATAAAATCTATTTCACGGCGGTTTTCTACGGCAAATTTTTGTGTCAAACTGTATGGAAACTATGGTGTAAACGCAGTTCTGTTGAAACCCTAAAGTTCGATTCACCCATGCGTTCCGACCACAATTTTTTTTTATACTGTTCGGCAAGTTTTTCCTAAATTGGTTTAATTTAAATTTTTGTTCAGAACAAAATGAACTGAGTTGCCACTTTTTTTTTAATTTGTACATAAAATTTGAAATTATCGTTTTTTGATGAATAATTAAATAAATAAAAAATAATATTAATTTCTTTTTTTCGTTAATTTTCTTTGACACCCTTTTAGAAAAGAATTTAAAATAAGTGGTTTGCTAGTTGTGCTGCCGTTTTGTATAATTGTTTACTTCAGTAAACTATAAAATGGGTGAATCGTTCTCAACGCATGGATGAATCCACCTTAAAATTAATTTCCCTTCTATTTCCTTTTCAGAGTTTTGTTTATGTTTCCACGGCCTATTGTAATCCAGGACGGAAATATGTTGATGAGGAGATCTATCCAACTTTGCCTCCGGTAAAATGGAAACATTTTTTGGATTGTACTTTAAGAATACCCGATGAATACTTTAACAGTTTGGCCAACTATATAAAGGTTCAAAGAATTATAGAAAGCAAAAAAAATGTATGCGTAAATCTTTAACCCGTTGTTTTTTTAAATTAAGGGACCCCATCCTAATACCTACACCTTTACCAAATCCATTGCCGAGCAAATAGTCAACGACTACAAACATTTAATACCCATAGTCATTGTTCGGCCCTCCATAGTAACAGCAGCACATCGTGAACCCTATCCGGGATGGATAGATAATATTCAAGGCATTACTGGAATAATGATGGAAATTGGAAAAGGTTCTATAAGCAGTATTTTAGGGGATAAAGATGTAATATGCGATATAATTCCTGTAGACTTTGTGGTAAATTCTATGATTTTGACAGCCCAGAAGGCCATGAAAGGAAGGTCAGTGAATGTTCTTTAAAATGCATTTAAACATGTATTTCTAAAATTTTATTTAATTTTAGGGTTTACATTTCTAACTCCACCTCTGGAGTTTCTAATCCAATAACCTGGGAGCAATTGGGTTGCTTGACTCTGAAGTGGTCTCGCATTTATCCCACCAAGAAATTACTAATGTATCCTTATTTTAAGTATCGCAAAAGTTATTTCTTTCACGATATGGCAGTCTATGTGCTGCACTATATTCCCGCCATTTTAACGGATCTGATATCACTCTTTCAGGGTGGCAAACGTAAAATGGTATTGCCTATAGCCAAGAAATTTAGACAGGCTTGTTTAGCAGGTGAGTATTTTATTTGTTGAAATTTTAAACGAATTCGAAATGCGTAAATAAAAAAAATTAAACGGACTATCGTTTTAAGATCTTCTGTACGTTAAAACGATTATATAACTCTGGTATTTAACGATTGCTAAAGGTGACCCATAAATCTCTTATAAGGAATATTTTTTTTTACTGATTAATTCCATCAGGTCTCTTGCATAATTTGAACGTCTTTAGAATTTGTAAATCTGAACTTTCTAGCAGGTTCTGGAAATCGAAATCACGTTAAATTGAGATCGAACATCTATAAATCGGCGAAGGTAAAACAGTTAAGAACACTTTCCTCCTCTGTATGTCAACCGATGTGAACAAAATATACAACATTTAAGAGGTATTTACTAGAGTATCCAATTATTCGACATTCGGTTTTGTTCGAGTAAGGAATTAATCGATTTTCGAATTCTTAAATTGCTCGATTAATCGAATAAAGGATTTAATTGTTCGAATTGCTCGAATAATTCAAATACATAATTTTATCCAATGGAAAATAGGCATCTCTATTTGAATTCATACTTTTACTATATTAAATAACAGAGTTGAGAGGTGCCAGCAAGCTATGAAAAACATTTTAAACCAATGTATTATTTCTGGAAATCTAGTGAAATTGAATTGAAGTCGATTAAGATTCTTAGTTGAATTTTTTTTTAATAATCACCGTAGATCGTCCTGATTTTAAAAGAAGTTCTGGTAAAGATAAGAATTCAATGTATGCACTATTATAAGGGGTTTTTTTTAACAGGATCGTTTTTTTCAATTAGTTTGATTTTAATTTTAATAATTGGCTGATAACTTGTATACACACATTTTTTTAATCCCCTTTTATTTTGGTTTACTCTATTTTTAAACTCTAATCTATAGGTTTGGTTAATTTGTTTTTTCAACGTATTCCTATTTCGCGCCGGCACTTCTTTTTTAAACAAAGACACTAAGGTTTTTAAGACGGATCTAAGGATATCTCAAATGTCAACATCCAACCAATTAGAAGAAACTGTAATAAGGAAATTGAAAGTTGGGTAAAAACATTTAACCCATAATCTTATACCGTGTTCAGATATGCACCTAAATTGAGTTTTACGCAATAAATGCCATTATTGAGCTCAATTATCCATACAAAATTGCAATTTAGTTATTGCTCAATTAATACGAAATTGTTATAAATATTGAGTAAAATTAAAATGCGACACTGTCACTGAGCAAAACAAAGAGTTTTGATATTTGGCAACTGAAATTACAACAAAACAAAGGCCCATCCATTAGGTCGGCGCAAAAGTCTGATGTTAATTCCTTAAAGATGTCAAAGTTGTTTACATTTTGCTTATGCATGGGCATTTTTGCTTACGTTGAATGTTGTAGTAATACAAACAATATTTTTTTTTAACTGTCAAACGCTAATTGAATTAGCTAAAATGTGTATATGTGAACAGAAGATAATTATGTCAATAAGCCGAATATTGACTCAATAAAAAAGGTATATCTGAACACGGTATTACAGCGCATGGTTTACACATTTATAACTCCTGATGAATTTTTTTTTTAATACTGAAAATCTCTATCGATTTCAATTTCACGTGAATCCTTCTACACAAGAATTGTTTATTTTCCACAAATAAAACCTATTTTGGATTGAAAAAAACTTCTCTTTTCTGTTCAATTGTTTTTATTAATAAAAAAATTATATTAAAATTTTTCTACTTTAGGCAAATGTTTTTCACTGAATGAATGGATTTTCTTGAATAGCTGCCGTTATTATTCTCCTGACAGAAATAAAAATAACTCCAATTCTATTTCGGATTGGAATCTACAATCGATGAATTATGACAACTATATCCGGCAATTTGTAATTGGAATACAAAAGTATTTGCACCATGAAAACATACGGGAGAATTCAAATAAATTCAAAATCACCAGGTAAGTGAATAGATTATCGGGCATGTTCTAGAAATCGAAATGAAGTGAAATTAAAATCGAAAGAGATTTTAAGTTCAATTATTTACAAAATTACCGTAGTTTTTCCTGGTTTTAAGTGTTGGTACTCACAAAATGGAATATTTGTATCAACTTTCAGTACAGGGTCGTTCTAAAAATTTGCTCCATTTCAAATCCACTTCATTTTTATTTCTAGAACAATCCCGTATATGTAACAAAATGTGAAAAAAACTGCCGCTCAAATCGAAAAAGGACGTTTATTTGTGTTCACAATTATTTTTTTTTTAATCATTTTTTGTTTATACTAAAACGTGAAAAAACTTAAAACAAAAATACTAAAGTTTTTCTAAATAGCGGTTAAATCATCGAGTTTTTTGTAAATAAAAATGTGGAAAAACTAAACATGGCTGTAGTTCTTAAAAACCACTCAAAATGAGAAAAGAAAGTCAATTTGTGATCACCAGGGAAACCAGAAATGTGCTCTAAAAAAACACGTTTTATGAGCATTAAATATGCAATAAAAACGCGAAAATATGCCCTTAAAATTGTAAAAAATATGCCCCAAAAAATTAAAAAATTGCTAATTTTAAAACAAAATATTTAACAATTTAATAACAGTTCGATTTAATAAAAACAATCCTAAAATTATAACTGGTAAAGCCCAAACACTATAGTATTCTCAGACGAATTATCGAGATTTTACCCTATTTGGAAAAGATGGGCAGTCATGGGCTTACACAAACAAAGTTACGTTAAGAGGTAAAAATTCATATGAGAGTTAAGGCTCAGTTAGCCGGGAGTAACAGTAACATTGCAAATCAGCTGATTGATTTTGTTGTATGTAAAGTAATTAGAACGATTTTAGTTAGCAGTAAGATGTTACGTCTCAATCTGTAAGAAATAGATTGGTCTTTCTTTTTTACGGTAAGGTTACTGTTACTCCTGCTAACTGAGCCTTTATTTGTGCCGAATATTATCTAGATATCAGCATCCATAGGAGATTTTTTTGTCTTAAAAGGATTTTAGGGACGGCAGCTAAATTGTTTATTAATGAAAATATTTCAAAGGAAGTTAAAGCTATTTATAGATGATAGCCATTCCTTGTAGTTTTAGGGACTTTTAATCAATTGAATGGCTTGTTTGATATATCAAAAACTTTCACGAATTTTCGCTATTTTTGCAAATTTTCTGAATTTGTAAAATTTTTCCGAATTTCCATACATAGTTTTCCAAAATTTTGCGTTGCTTTGTTGCTCTTTTTGGCAAACGTCGCCGTTATAAAAAATGGGGCTTTTTATAAACCAAGGTCACCTTTTTTTATAGGACACTATCAACACTGTTGATTTATATGGGGCCATTAGCATACAAGCATTTCGAATGCTGCAATCCCATTTTTGATACGTCACGAAGTTTTATTCGATACGAAAGTTCATTCGAACACGTGTACGACGATTTGGGCCCAGCTCCCAAAATTAATGTTTGTAGTATTCTTTTGCAAAAAAAAAGTTAAATATTTTAAAAGTTGTCTTTTATTTCATTAAACTTTAAATTTCATATTATTCGAATGTGTATTCTAACTGAGCTACCTAAACAAGAGCGGCAAGCGTTTAAGCATGAAAATTCTATTGCCAATACATTTTCAATAAATCAAATAAGATTTCCCAGCCGGGTGGTGTTAAATTTGTGATCTAAAGGTACCTATGTTTCGTATAAACTGTGTAAAAATTAAAAGTTTTGACATAAAACAGACCACTCTTATTTAGGTAGCCCAGTTAGTCAAATTACAATCCTCAAAAGCACAGTCGACAATTGAAACGTTTATGGGCGCATAATACTTTAAATCAGAACCAACAACACAATCAAGTGAAAACAATAGCACAGACTCCAATAAGAATTCTTTTAACTTAAAAAACCACAAATTTGTTGTTGTTAATAAGAAAATCATGTTTATTTTTATTAAATGCAATAATTTATTGCAATAGGAAACTTTAACACAACTTACTTTGATATGACAGACTTTTTTGCTGGTAAATTCTCTTGGCACTTTTTGCTCTTTTTTAAATCTATAATTTATTCTGTTTCCCTTTTAAAGAAACACTTTATTCCTTTTTCTTCACACTTTAATAACACTTTTTATTGATAAGCACTACATATTTGAATTAAACTAAACTGAAACACTTTTAAATTGCGGAAATGAATGAAAATTAATGTCATCACGACGACGCGCCATTTAGCAAACTAAATAAATTGTGTATTTTCTCGTAGCACTGAACATACCCCTTTAGAAATGTTGATACACAGAGCAAAATTTTGGTATAGTATTGTTACAGTGACCATGCGTTCTATTTAAAACAAAACAGTACTGTATTTTAGGACTTTGTTTTGTGTTAATTATTTTCTAGTGAAAAACTAATAATTGTTTTGTATTAAATAAAATAACTAAACTCCCAACGCATCTGACTTTTCTCATAACTGAAAGACATCAACGAAACAGAAATTTTTAATTTAACAATTTGAAAAAAAACTACCTGATATTTTTAGTTTTCATTATCTAAATTATTTCAAACTTTTCTTAAGGTCCAACTAAAATATGCTTAACTTGGCTTAAGCAATTGTGCGAATACATGTGTTCATATGTGTCGAACCATATTGAACTTAAGAAAACTTTTTGGTTACTTTTATGAAACTAGCATTTGCTTAAGCAAATAAAACATTTTTTTGATTTTATTTTTGATTTTCAATAGCTTTTAAGAGGCTTTTTGTTAATTATTGACAGAGGCTTAAGCAAGCAAGCAAGCAAGATTTTATTTTTGCTTGAAATGGGAAATTTTTAAGAGCAAGAAATAAGATTGCCATTTAAGAAAGTTTTCTACAATAAGTTTGGTTGTAAAACGGTATAAATTTTAAAATAAAGTCTTGGTTGACTTATCTCGGCACATATACAATGTGCATATCGAGCTCTCACCGCAAAAATAACGTTAGCGACATCATTTTAAATTTTTTTTAAATAAATGACTTTAATGGCAACACTTGCAATATCTCCTTCCATTTCATGGTCACAGAAGCTGCCATGGGGCATTCACCTCACAATTTTTTGTCTTAATAAACGCCAAACTTCATATAAAAACAAGTAAGAGTGCTATATTCGACTGTGCCGAATCTTATATACCCTTCACCATTGTGCGAGCAGAATACAGAGCTACTAGACAAAAACTAAATAATTTTTACATATACATACATATTCACAATTCTAAAAATTTCATTATAAATTAAATTTAAAAATCTAAGACTGGTAAATATTTTTTTACAATCGTTTTTAGAACATAAAAATTAAAAAAAAAAATCTGTTTGAAAAACCAGGATTTGAACCAGAGGACTCACAGTTTCTAAACTCAACCCCTAGACGACTGAACCATAAACGAACGTTGTTTGAATATCATTAAAATTAAATATGGCCCGTTTTAGGTTTCACAACTCAACTCAGTTGTGTCAACTCAACTCAGCAAAGTTGTAAACCATAACACGAAAATTACAATTCAACTTATTAGAGTTGTGAACCGTAATAGTGGCCTATATTCACCAAAATGGTTTGTACCATGTATGTTTGTTTGTTTGTTTCTTTGAGTACATTGTTGTGTTTTTGGTGGTTTTACTTGTTGTAGTATCGACACCACCGTTTACATGAATTCGCCTTGATTAAACACATTAAAATTAACTCCACCACTCATATAAAGGGAATAAAAAACAACAAAAAAAACCACATTGCCAACACTGCATTATCATAGTCACTGTACTACCAAAACGACAAAAAAAAACATACACTAACATATTAATTCCATTTTGGTTTCTACGGACATTGTTACGGCTGTGGCATTATGTTCAATTAGGTGCAATTAGAGGGGACATAAGGTCCAATTAGACGTGACAAAAACATAATGGCACAATCGTAACGATGTTATTTTGGTAATACAGTGATTATGGTAATGCAGCGTAGGTAAGGTTATGTCGCTTCTAATTGGATCTTAAGGGAAAAATTGAGGCAGTCGTGGTTTTTTACTCATATCTCAGCCATTTGTAGACCGATCTTTTTGAATTTCAATAGCAAACAATTCCGGATCATATGTGTCTTAAATGTACAATAACCTCATATATGGGGTCTTCGGAAAACGCTGAAAAAATTTTAAAGTTTTTTTTATATTGACTTTGACAAAAAATTTTCAGGTGAAGACCCCATGTACCGTAACGATTTTATAGCAAGAACAATTTGTGAAAATAAATAATCTTTTTCCTAAATAGATACATATTAATCAAGGCAAATTCATACAAGGTGGTCTTATTTTGAAAACGTTTACAACACTGTAAAAATAATACAACACTGTAGTAAACAATTTAAACAAATGTATAATTTTCTTTTTAATTTTGAAATGTAATAATTTAAAAAAATTTAAAATTTCATAATTTTAAGCGAAAATTATACAATTTAGTAAACATTCCCCAGAATCACATGAACGGTATATCATTTTGGCACAAGTTTAGTTAGTAATCAGCTGTTGCTTACCTAGCAAGATAAGGTCACCTGGTGTTAATTCGCCTTGATATTAATGATATTTGGCAAGACTTGCGCCTATTATTGTTTTATTAAGTTTGAGCATTATTAACGGCCTTTTTCGTAAATTAAAATATGGCTTGGTTTTAAAACATCGAAATTCTTTTTTCTCATTACACGACTATCTTTTTCCCAACGAAAAACTGCACATTAAAGAAATTTGGTTTTCTCAATGTCTAATTTGCTTATATTCTGTCGCAAAGCTAAAGGACAGTTTACACGGTAATACAATGTATTACGACATGTCGAAAAAGGATGTAGAATGAGAAAAATCTTATCGTGTAAAAGCAAAATGTATTGAGTAAGATAGAATACGGACACAAAATCTGAAAAGCGTTCGGTAAATGTTTTTTTCTAAACCATTTTACGAACTTATGTATTTTCATCACACCAGGGGCCTAATTCTGGCAGTCATGATGATCGAGTACTTTCTCGATTCAAAAGCAATTTTATTTATAATTCTTTCAGTCGATACTAAACAAATCGAAATTATTATTTCAGTATTGTGAAACTTAAATTAATGCTTTTCAACACTGAAAAAATAATTCCGATTCGTTCAGTATTGACTGAAATAATTAGATATTAAATTGCTTTCGCATCGAGAAAGTACTCGATCACGACAGCCAGAACCAGGCCCCAGGGGTTTATTTAACGGAGTATATTGAAGGCGGTAGCAGGGATGATAAATGACATTTCCAAAATTGTACTTAATTCAGTAAAAAATTTTACTTTTTCAAATCTTATTGTAATAAAACCCAAAATTATTTTTTTACTAGTTAGAATAACTAAAAAATGTTAGGACATTTTTTAAGCTGCATTAGAACTATCGATATCCGTAGCTATGCTTTGAGAGCTGAGAATGTCAAACTGTGTAGACATTTCTGTTCAGTAAGATTTGCCAAGTCATTATGCATTTTTTGATGCTGCAGCAACGCTTCCAAATTGTGGAAATTTATTTTGAAAAAATAAAACTGTTCGCGGGCACTTTTATCAAAGAATTGTGTTTAGTGATTGGAGAATAAATGTATACGTCAATAAGCAAAATTGCTGTATTTGGAGCGAAGACAATTTCAGGAAGTTGTCCTGTTCACGTGCGATTGACCGCATCTGGACAACTTTTTATGGGGCTATGTTAGGTCATTAATTTATTGGAAGCCAACACTGAAGCCACACTTCCAGAGTTGTTAGAAAAGTGGTCCAACATTTAACAGAATGGACCGATTAACTTGAAGCCGCGGTGGGCATATACCTAAAATCATATTTAAAAAATAAATGCCATTAAATTATCTACCAGTGGTGCGATTCTGTAATTAATTTTAACAATAGTTGTCATTGTTAAAAAATTTAACCAGCAAATTAACGATATTGCTATTCTGTAACATTTTAAACAACACTTGTTATTGCTGAGTCAGCTGTTTGTGTTAAGTAAACGACAACTTTTTTAGTGTTGTTTATTTATTGTTAAATGTCGAAAAAATAAAAACATTTAGTTAAAAGAAATATTTTAACTTGAAAATGACAATTAAATAATTTACATTTAATTTAATAGTAAAATGTTTGGCTTATGTTTTAAAAAAAACACAAAACTAAAAAAAAATTCTGTTTAGTTTTATTTGTTTTTTTCTTATTCCTCTTTGTGTTTTTCGTTATTTTGCCATTTTTGACAGTGATGCCACTTGAAGTTAATTTTTATCTATGTTAACAACAATTTACAGAATCACATAATCGTTAGTGCAAACAACAAAACAGGTTGACAATAATAACAACTGTTGTTATTGTTAAAAGTTACAGAATCCCACTACAGATTATAACAAAGCAATTTTATTCCAACCATATCTTGTCTTGTATTATCATTTTAAGTTCTCGTGCAGGTAAAAAAAAACATCCTTTGCATTAAAATTCACTTTTAATTTTAAAATTCACTTTTATACTTATTTCAAATATATATTTCGCAATTAAAAAAAAAAATATGTAAAAAGGAGTTTATACGAAGACTTTTTAGCTTGTTTTTTTAGACTTGATATGGAAACAGAGTAAAAATACGTAAATTTTCCATATTCGCCGACAAATTTGGTACAGCAATTCTCTGATTTTGGAAACATTAGTTCATTTATTTAATTTTTCAATTATTCAACCTTTTTCTATTTTAAAGCATTTGAAATTTTTAAATTGTACTAAAAATGTCATTGGAGTACTTCAGTACTTTTGCAATGCTAATAGTACTGGAAAAAGTACAATTGCACCGACTTTATCATCCCTGGGTGGTAGCATTTTTATACAATTACAAAAACAAAAACTGTAACCATTTTTTGTTGACATTAAGTATTTTAAAAGTTATCTTTTATTTCATTAAATTTTAAAATCTAAATTTTCATATTATTCGAATGTGTATTTTAAGTCAAACTACAATCCTCAAAAGCACAGTTGACAATTGAAACGTTTATGGGGCGCAAAATACTCAAAATCAGAACCAACAACACAATCAAGGGAAAACAATAGCACAGACTCCAATAAGAATTCTTTTAACTTAAAAAACAACAAATTTTTTGTTGTTAATAAGGAAATCATGTTTATTTTTATTAAATGCAATAATTTATTGCAATAGGAAACTTTAACACAACTTACTTTGATATGACAGATTTTTTTGCTGGTAAATTCTCTTGGCACTTTTTGCTCTTTTTTAAATCTATAATTTATTCTGTTTCCCTTTTAAAGAAACACTTTATTCCTTTTTCTTCACACTTTAATAACACTTTTTATTGATAAGCACTACATATTTGAATTAAACTAAACTGAAACACTTTTTAATTGCGGAAATGAATGAAAATTAATGTCATCACGACGACGCGCCATTTAGCAAACTAAATAAATTGTGTATTTTCTCGTAGCACTGAACATACCCCTTTAGAAATATTGATACACAGAGCAAAATTTTGGTATAGTATTGTTACAGTGACCATGCGTTCTATTTTAAACAAAACAGTACTGTATTTTAGGACTTTGTTTTGTGTTAATTATTTTCTAGTGAAAAACCAATAATTGGTTTGTATAATGTTTATACAATTACAAAAACAAAAACTGTAACCATTTTTTGTTGACATTAATGTGTAGTTTATAGAACACGAGAGCCAAACTCGTCCGTTTAACTTACATTTAAAACAAAAACAAAATTTCGAAATTTGTTTTTATTTTAAATGTAAGTTGAACGGACGAGTTTGACTCTCGTGTTCTATATAAGTAACTGACAGTTTATCGATACATTAAGAAAATGGCCACAAAACGACCAAGCTATGTACATATGTCTGTTAAAAGTACAATAGAAGACGCATTGAAAAACTAAAGAATATGAAAAATTATAAAAATATATGTGACTGGAACGATAGATTCGTTTGGTATTAAAACTGGTGAATTATTTTACCTAGTCCCCATGAAAAAGTCCCGCCCGACCTTTGACATGGGCTGGTATAAAGCAATACAATTTAGCAAAAATACTTATTTTATGCAAGAAATGCTCAGTAGTAAAAATACAAATATTTAAAGTTTTTTTTTTAATTTTCTAAAAGGGAAATATTTCCTTCTATTTAAATTAACGTTGATTCGGCACGGTCGAATTTAGACATTTTATATTCTATTATATTCTACATACTTTTTAAATCTTAACTTAAATAATTTTACTGAAACAATTGACAAAAACACCAATGGCCGTTTTCTCATTAGGCGATTATCTTTTTCCAAACGAAAAGTTGCGGATTAAAGAAATTTGGAAGTGGGGTTTTAGTTGAAGGTGACTGTCGACGGTACCATAATTCCGACTAAAAACCACCCAAAAATATTGGGAGTCACATTTAACAGGCTGTTCATGTCATCGGCGCATGCCACTGCAAGGTCCTCAAGTCACTAGCCGGCAGCACTTGGGGCATGGAAAAGGAAACCTTAACTATGCAACGTCTGCGAGGACCCCCAAGAGTCAGCGATACTCAGTGGAAGAAGCTTCAGAGCTGTCAAAATGCCGCCTTAAGGACCTTAGCAGGCTGTGTTCAGATGTAATTAATAGAAAACCTGCATTAATTGAACACCTGCATTAATAGAACATCTGCAGAACACATAATGCTAATAAAGCAGCTCCTTCTGGGATGTCATCGGAGGCGAGAGTGAAGTCCAACAGCACCTGGACTCTATGACAGACCACACCTCACACAGGGCAGCTCTGAATGCAATTCATAGGGAGTCGGTGAAGAGTGCGATGAACAGCCACCGAAATAATATCGTTTTAGGAGGTCGTCCCTCACCAGTTGCAAACGAAGAGTGGAACTTACCACGACGGACGAGAGTGACATTGCGCTCGTATAAACTTATACTGATCCAGAATAAATAGTACCATCCCTGACATTTGCCCTGCGTGTGGAATAGGCCCACACGACGTACGACACCAATTCAACTGCGGTGCAAACCCCACCCACCTAGAACCAGTGTCCTTATGGACCCGCCCACGTGAGGTTGCACAGCTACTGGGTCTTGATTTTGCTGAGTTAGATGGACAGAGCGAAGAAGAATAGAAAATAAATGTTATACATACTTGTTTTTCAGGTCGTGCTGTTACAGCAACAACGGACAGTTTAAAAAGTTTATGAAAAGATTTACTGTCTGTAGAACACGAGCGCAATACTCCTTCGTTTAATTTACAAAAACATAATTTGTGAAATGCGATTGGGAAAAGCTAATCCCTCCAACAATAAATTTCAGTTTATCAATAGTAAGAATTGGGAATTTAGCACAGTAAAACTAAATCTTATTAAAAAAAAAATTATTTTTACTTTAAATGTAAGTTAAACAAATGATTTTTGCGCTCGCTAAAAACAGGCAGTTTGTCGATACATTGAGAAAGCACCAATAAATTTAAATAAACATTTTTCGTTTCCTTCTTTCCTACACTGAACATACCGCAAGTACAGTGAGCCTAGTTAATGCAATTAATTTCTATATTTTTTTTTTCTTTACAGGTTGTATTGGACTTGGATTTTTGTGCATATCTTACTGATTTCAATCCTTCTATATTTTTTATTGTAATAATTGTTTCTAAAAAATAATGTTTTTTATGTTTAAAAGGGTTTTGAATAATATAAATCACCCTTATTGTGTTTGGCGTACTTAAAATACACCAACGACTCTTTGGTAATAGATTAAAGGAAATAAGTTCACGTTCTCTTTAATTTAATACCAAACAGTCGCAGGCGTTTTTCAAATTCGCCAACCACGATAAAGCTGAATAATAAAATAAAAAGTATTGTTAATATTTTGTTTTAAAAAAATATTTTATCAAAGTGGTTCCAAATGTTTTAAAATTTATTTATGTAAATATATTTAAATATTTTACAATTTATAAATCTTTAAAATTAAGCAAACCCATGATTTGGATTTGGGCCCAAGGTCGGGTAAGTCCTTAACCGC
This sequence comes from Pollenia labialis, assembly GCA_949318255.1. NCBI lineage: Eukaryota > Metazoa > Arthropoda > Insecta > Diptera > Polleniidae > Pollenia > Pollenia labialis. Next base: position 13,338,171 of record OX439139.1, read on the forward strand.
TGCAATTCTAAAATGGTTTTCAATTCCATTATATGCACATAATCCCGCCGCACGCCTTCTATCAAATTACTGTGGCGTTTTATTTTTTCCATTCTGCAAAAAAAAAAAAACAATTAAAAAATTTTTTTTTTCTATTCCTCAAAACCTTTTTTATTTTTAATACTAACTTTTCATTTTGCTCCCTCCTTTTCTTCTCCTCCATCATATAGTCACGATTTGTTTGCGAGAATGCAACCGACATTTTAAGTTCATCGATTTGACGATTAATGCGTTTATTAGCCTGTTTTTTTTCATCAATTTGCTGGCGTATTAAAGTAATTTTCTCGTTGCTAGAAAGATTTTAAAGGTTAATATTTTTGTAATGCCGTCTTACAATTTCTACCCACTTACATCCTTATTATCTCTCTTCGGAAACCTGTTAGTTTCTCCTGTGCCACTTTCTCCAAAAGTCCTTCACTATTAATCATTTTTTGTTTATCGGCTTTTATTTTTTGCCAATTTCTTAATATATTCAAAAATTCTATAGAAACTTTACATTTCCCTATGATGTAGAGCAAATTTTTCAAATATTCTATATTTGCACTGACCACTTTGTGTTCCCATTCTTTATAGATTACCTGGCGGCGAAAAAAAGCGACTCTTTGCATGGCTTTGAGTTTCATTTGACCGGCTTTCTATAAGAAATTAAATAGAGTTGTTAAGGAATATTTTTCAGTATTTTGAAATTTGTAATAAGGATAGGAATATTTTGGATTCATAAGCTTTGCTTACTAGTATTAACGCATTTATATCATCAATATCCTCCTGATGCATTAGCACACAACTCTGCAAGTTCTTTAAAGAACCCATGATATTTAATTCCACTTGACCCATAGTTAAGCGCAGTTCCAAAGTTTGATTTTGTACCGATTTCAGCTGCAATAAAGAAAACAATCCAAAATGTTAAACAAAAATCTGAAAACATTCAGATATAAATTCTGACCAACAAAGAATTACAAGTTTTGCTAGTTTAAAATTTCTATAAAAAATACTTTCTCTATCCTTATAAATTTCATTATTTAACTCACATACTCATCTTGGGCCTCGTGCAACCTTCGAATTGCTTCCGTTTTTGTGCTTTTTAAATTAGTCAACTCTTTGCCATAGTAATTCATTCCCGAACAACCGTCAGCCAATTGCAAATTCACCGCTCTAACTTTCAACTCCATTTCCACTTTCTGGCGTCGCAGTTTAACAAATTGCTCCCAATGTTTGGACTCCAAAGAAACTGGTGTATTCAAAGGATCATCTAAATTATTTAAGGCGTCCAAATATTCATAAACATCTTTGGGTAGGGGAAAAGGAAATTTAGGCTGGATCTTGGTATTTACTCGCAAAGAGAGTTCTTTACAAATCAAAGTGGAATGCAAAAGTTTGGGTAGCGTCTTTGGGCGTTTTTTAAACATTTTATTCATTTCGGGACCCAAATGTTGGGGTATACTGTTAAGGAACTGGCCCTTAAACAAACGTTCTATGGATTTTTCTTTAAGCATAAGTGTATCCACTTTAAGGCGCAAATCTTCTACAGATTTAGCCCAAAATTCGTAAAGTTTGCTGAATTTTTGCATATATTCCGCTAGTAAATCAATGTCGGCCCTATAAAAACAAAAAAAAAACTTAATAATTTTTTTTAAAAATTTAATTTAAATTACAAACCTCAACATATTAATCCGGTTTAACCATTGCAATTTTTTAAAATACTTGATTTTAGTATTTAAATTCCTTAAACGCACATGTTTGATGGCGAAATCGTATTTCAGCTTCAGAATCATTAATTCACTAACATTTTCATTCAACTTTAAAATATAAGTCATCTTAAGCTCATTGATTTTGGTTTCGTTTTCAGTCAAAATATTTAAATATTTCTTACGTTCCTCTTCTAGAACGCGGCATTTCTCCTCGTATTCCCTTAAAGCCTTTTGTTCTTCTAGAGTATATTCAGCCGGATCCTTTTTAATTACAAACTCTGGTATGGGTATATTTTTCTTAATTTCCTCTTCCCATAACTTTTCCAATACTCCATCCATCATGTAAAGCAAAGCTTGTTTCCAAAACTCCTCAGCCCATAAAAGCAAACGTCCTCTTTTGGCCGCCTGTATCTCAGCCTTCTTTTTACGCCTATTGACCGCTTTGATTTCGGATTCATCCACTTCCATAATACTCCTAACGAATTCATCTTTCTGCCATTCTGGAGAGCTTAATAATGGAGGCTTAAATTCTTCTCTACCCAAAAGTTTTAACATACAATTCATGTTTGCATAGATTTCAGTTAAAGTAGAATTAGTGGCCAATATGGCATCCATTAGCTCGCATTTTATTTGTCTGATTTCCTCAAATTTCTTATTGAAATCAAATTTTAAGCAATCGGTTAATAGAATGCGAATCTTAGCATCCTGATTATACATTTGATTACCGGTAACAGTATCGGTATCTTGCATGGCCAATTCCTCACTCATAACATGATCGTAAACCAAACCCTGGACCTCAAAATATTTTATTTGTTTTTCACTACTAAACTCCTCTGATACTTTTAGTTCCTTTTGCTCGATTTCCTCAGCCACTTGCTCATTTTCGACTAAGTCCACATCATAAAACTGATACAATTCAAATAACTGAGCGAATTTATCATTTCTTTTGCGTAATCCATAATTATCCAAAGAGAATTTAGAAAATATGGCTCTTAACTTAAAGCTAATTCCAGTATTTGTGCTCGTTAAAATAAAATAAAGCCAATCTTTTATTCGCGATTGATCGGTGATGGCTGCCTCAAGAGATCTACGCTCGAATTCACATAATTTCCCTGCTTCTTCAATAAGCTTGATCAACCATTTGTGATTTAGGCAGAATTTCTTAAATATTCCTTGGGATTTTCCCGTAACGGACATGTCATAGTCGATGAGGGCCGAAACCTCTTTTCCGAGCTCTCGAATATTTTGCAAAAGTTTGTCTCTATTTTGTAGTTGTTCAGGAGTATGTTCGATAGAAGTTTCGGCATTTATTTTATCTAAATTTTGAATTGTACTTAAATTGGGTTCTATGATACGAGGAGTTTCATTTATAAAATCATTCTCTATGGTGGGTATTCCAGAGGAAACTACTCTTATGACCTTAATACCTCCTTGGGAGTACATATAGACCAGATATCTAGAAGGGATATAGAAATATTCTTAAATAATTAGACAGTTGATAAGATGTATTAGAAATCGATATGACGTCAGCAAGTACTCTCGGATGCCCAGCTAAGGAGCATTGACCTACAAATACCGTATCAAGTTTCAAAATTTCTTATTTCTAAATTAAAAAAAACCCTGACTTTAAACTAAGTCCGAAAAGGGAAATCAGAAATGTATCCAGATTCTGAATTCTCTCGTCCTGGTTTAAAGAACAAAAAGTGAAATGGATTATTTTATTTTATCTTTACAATCGCTCTTATGTCCAACAATCTTCTATTTTTATAATCCGATTATCTGCAATAAGACTAAAATGTTGGTGTTGGATTAGGTTGTTCCACTTTGTCTCCACCATCGCCTTAAAAAGAATTAAGTCCAATATAACTTTTTCTTAATATGGAAATACCTGGGCAAAAATTTACGATCAATCCATTTAATGCAGCCTTTGAGAAAGTTGCGAGACATGTCATTACCAAAACCAACGATTTTGACGCTCTTCGCCAATTTTTCACCCTTAAACCCCTTAAATAATAAGTTTTCTTCGCTTTTGGTGAGTTCTTTAACCGTTTTGTAGGATTTTTTTCTGCAAAAAACAGCCAGTCATTTTAGAAAATTTGAAAGCACGTGCTGATTTTTAATGACTGCGAGAAAAAACTTAGTTTTATCGTGATACCTTTCTGCAAACGACGGATATCAAAAAGTAAGATGGCTCTGATCGTTCCAGAGTTTAAAATCTTCCTTTGGTATCAAAAGTTTCTGTCTCCTTTCTTAGTATATAAACCGTCCAGAATGGTGAGTCATAAAAAAATAGTTCTAACTCCGACTCAGACTCCTGGCGCTACAATTTTTTAAGGCCGACTTCAACTCCAACTGCAACACTCACTCCTACACTAACCTTGATGCTAAATGTATATGAGACTGGTCCTTATTTGACTTTAAACTCTTTTTTTTTTTAATGCAGTACCTTTTAAATTGTTAAATATAGCAAGAAAATTATCCTGCAAAACTTTCAAATCGATATTTTAAATATCGCATAGACAATTTCAAAGTATTTTTATTTTGGAAAATATTAAAAAAAAACTAAAATTTGTTTTGCCAACAAATTTTGGAATAGGAGTAGTGAGTTTTTGTGGGTACTTAGACTCTGACTCCGGTACAGAAACCTCAACACCGACTCCACAGCCCTTAAACCGTCTAAAACATTTTGTGCTTCTGGATTTTATCAAGAATGTCAGATCCTTTGTGGGCGATAATTTTACGTTTGGCGTCAATATTTCATTGTCTTTGAAAACTAATAGTCCCCCGAAACTAAAAAAAAAATAAAATATTTACTTTTGCCATTATACTCTTGGCTTGTACTTTGATCTGTTGTCTATATGGGATACTTTAAAGTACCTTGTCACACTGGGTACAATTATCAAAATCTCATTTATACACGTCTGCTCTGAAATTTACTTGATATGAAAATACGCGATTTCAAATCACAAAAACCGTCCACAAAAACCGTGGAATTTCCAGAGCATCATTAAAAAACACACGTGTGCACGCCAGCACGTGATTTGAAATCACGTGATTTTCGGAAAAGGGTCATAATTCCAAGATTGACAGTTTTAAAGTCCTCCCTTACATTCCTGCCGATTTACCAAATAATTATCTTTCCTACTTACTTAGCATTAAAACAATCCAAAACTTTCTTCACCACTCTCGGCCTATATTTGATTTGCAGTATTTGACAAACACCATAAGGCCTCGGCGATTTTTTGTGAGTACGAAAGTGTACATAAGTGCCATCTACTCCCCACGTCAGAAGATTCCTAGAGCCGACAATACCATTTATATTCGATAAATGATGTGTCTGTATAGAGTGCAGCAGAACCAATTCATTTGTATCTGTTTTAAAATTTAGATAATCCAAAATATTGCTTTCCAAGCGTACAGCAAAAAATTCAACAATATTTTTCATAGTCACCGACAGCTGACCCACATCACGGTATGTATAGGGTAAAGTAAATTCCAGACGTTCGATCCGTTTGTGATCTGGAAACCATTGATAACAGTTCATTAGATGGGCATGAGGTAGAAGAACGTCTGAATCACGATTAATAAACATGAAAACACGATTGTTGTCCGCTAGGAAATATTGACAAATGCCCACTTTTTCCGAAATGTGTTCAAAGGGGGCGATCTCGTGAAAGGAGTTTAAGGATAAATCTATTTTAATCAAATAAAAATCGTTGTAGATAGTGCGATATACCGCCAATTGATCCAGCATTTGAAGGTAGCCGATAGTATAGGAATTCTCGATTTCTATGTTTGCTACTACAATCGGTTCTTTGATATCTGAGTAGTTTAGGAAGAAAATTTTGCCTTTTGAAGTGCCCACCATAACATAAGGACTCGTATTATGAGCCACTATAGTATTAGCGAAGGGTATTTCAATTTTCGAATATTCTCTATAGCGAGACATTGCCAAGGCTTTAACATAATTTGTAGAAGTTAATTGGATCAAACATTCCTCCTTAACACCCTTGAGTAGAACAAAATCCAAGCTGTTCTCATGATAATTATTAACTGGTTCCACATTAATAGTTTCAGTTGAAACTTCTATATGAAATAAATTTCCTATAAAAGCCGAAGCATAAATTTCTCCATTGCCATTTGACAGACACTTGCGAAGACCCTCTTGAGGCAGGGAGTTATTTGAAAGCTTCCACTCATACTGCCATTTGGTTTGTTTTCGGCGCAAATAATAAATAATATCGGGATTATAAACCATTAGACCTTGTTTATGACTTTCTATATAGAAACGTTTGAAGTTTGGACAAATTTCTAAAGGATCGTTGGGACTCCACTGAGGCTTCAAATAGAATTGAGCCACTTCAACCTGAAAGAATTTGAAAAATTTGGTATTGTTTTTATGATAACTATTTTAAGGGCTTACCATTGAAACAGTTCCAAAATTATCCACCACATATAAATTGTTATCCTCCCCAAAACACATGCTGAAAATATTGCTCAGAGTGAATTCTTTGCCCAACTCTATTTTGGTTACCTCGTGTAAATCCACCCCAGTCGAGGAATAACATAATTCCCATATCAAGATTTCACTATTCCATTTTGAAAATTGTACTATTTGGGGAATATGATGAAAGGAACATAACAGTGAATTGGCTAAAGATTCCTTTAGAGAATCATGCTGAACCAGTAATTGCCCCGTACGGAAATTCCAGATACAGATGGTGTAATGGGGGTAACCGGAAAGGGCCAAAAGTAAGTCATAATCACTGAATCGTATGTCCACAAAAGTTATAATTTTTTGGGCTTAAATAGGTTAGACAGATACAGTTTTTCAAAAAATGTACTTTTTATTAAATGGTTCTTGTAAAAAAAGTTTTTTTTTTTTGAAAAAAGGAACCTTATTGTAAAGCGTAGCATTACAAAATGTACTTTTTTTGTAAAATGACATTAATTTAAAAAATTATTTCTTTTTTTAAAAAGGTACATTTTCAATTAATAAGAAGTCCTTTTTGTGTAAAAAGCGGTACTTTTTAAGTAAAATAAAACTTATGAAAAAAACTCCTTTTTTTATAAAAAACATGTACTTTTTCCTAAAAAGAAAATACCTACTTCTAAATACCGCATATTTACTAAAGTCCGGATACTGTATTATATGTACTGAGGGCGTTAAAACAACTTCGGAAAAGGCTACTAAAGAAAATTTATTATGACCTGCCATTGCCGATATACTTAAGCCCATTTGCGGACTTTCGGCTTTGTAATAGGAAATTTCTTTCGTTTTTAAATCAGTAAAGCAAAGAATATTATCGCACAACATACACACCGCCTCGGAACCCACATTCACCAGGGTGGAGGGAACAGAAAAGGTGGTCCATCTTAAAAAAGTTTTAAAAGTGTTTAGATAGGAAAATAAAGAAATTTTATTTTATAATACTTACGCCACTGTTGAGACCATTTTGGTTAAAGGTTTTAATATTTTCAGAATTCAAGAAAAAATTCTTTAAAAAAATATTGGAATATTTGCTTGTTATTTTCTTTAAAATTCAAGTTTATTTCTATTATTCGTTTAAAATGACTTCTATTGTATCAGAAGTTGAAGGGAACTATCAAAGCAAAGGTTGCCATGGCAAATAAATAATTTCTTAATAGTTGCGAAGCAGTCTCTGGTGAAAAAAATAATAATAAAGACAGTGGAATACCAACATTTCTGACTTTTGTTGATAAAGGCCGTTTTACACTATCACACAGGTCTAACGTATTTTGGTGAAAATGCATCTCTGATCTAATTATTGTTTGAAAACTTAAAAAAAAACAATAACAACTTATCATGACAGAGTTGTGTTTTCCTTAAAATACGTAAGACTTGTTTGACAGTGTAAAGTACCCCTAAATAGTTTTGCAATAAATTTTCTTTAATTTAATCAAATATTTTATATTATTTATTAATTTTTAAAAACATTAAACTAAATTTACACATTAATACACTCAAACTTAATAAATAGTTTAAGCAAAAAATATAATTAAAACTAAGTCTGGGTTCGCAATATGAAAGTTTTCTTTCCGAAAGTCTGAGTTTATTGGTGAGAGGGGAGAGAATAATATCATGTACTCTTCTCTTCTCACCAATAAACTCAAACTTTCAGAAAGAAAACTTTCATAGTGTGATCCCAAACAAAATTGCTTCACTCATATCCGCATAAAAATTTGAATTTGTATAATTGTATGAAATATTATTTTCTTTTAACCAACAAATTGGATTTTTAATAAGATGAGTTTTATAATATTTATAAATAATTGTATACAAAATATTGAGAAATTCTTTTTTTCTATTTAATTTATAACAAACACTCAGTTCACTACCCGAACTCAAATCTAAATATTTTAAATCGTTAGCTCTGAGAATTTTTTCCTCGCTCTTTGCAATTGTTTCCTTATTCATTTCGATATTTATTAGATCTTCCATGTCGTTGAAATCGTAAGTTTGTGATTTAAATTGTATCATTTTTTGTTCCTGGTATTCATTTTTTAATTTACGATTAAATTCACCACGATAGTAGTCATTGATTAGATTGAAGAGGCCCTTGGAGTACCAATAGATAATGCCCATTAGGAGCATGCCTTGCATAAAGGGGCCGACCATTTTTTCTCTTTTCTTTTTACTTTATATATTTACCTTATCTTTGTTAATTAACTTTTAGAGTTTATTTTTTTAATTTATTGTTCCTTAAAACTGTCCCACCATTCCATAAACCAAATATATTGTTCCTTGAAATGAGGCCAGGCCATAGTAACGATCACCATTACAGTATTGGCGAAAACAAAGATTTTCATCATTTCCACACCTAAAAAAACATACATACAAATTTATTTGCATGAATTGTAGAAATAAAAAGGTAAGTTTTCTTAAAAAGGAACTTTTCTCTAAAATAAAGGTATGTTTTCTAAAAAAAGGTAATTTTTTATAATAAGGTGTTTTTTTTCTTAAAATTTACTTTTTTCTTAGAAGTAAATTTTCTAAAAAGGTACTTTTTTCAAAAAAAAATACTTTTTTAAAGGTACTTCTAAAAAAGTATTTTTTTCTAAAAAGGTAAATTTTTCTAAAAAGGTAATTTTTTCTAACAAAAAGTTATTTTTTCTAAAAAGGTACTTTTTTCTTAAAAAGGCACTTTTTTCTATCGAATCCAATCGCTGTATTGTTATTAATTTTTTTTACTAAAAAATCTTGAATATTTAAAAAAAAATTGGCGTTAATTAACTCTTTTACAATAAATGTCTCAAGATTTTTTACAAAAATTCGGTAAAAATTAACAAAAATCTATTAAGAACATTTTACATTTTCCAAAAACCGTAAATTTTCCAGCAAATCACGATATCGCCAATTTTTTTTTTATAAAATTTCCTAAATAATGTTAAAAAATAGATAATTTTGTAAAAAAAAATCGTTAAATTAAGAGAAACCCTAATTTATTTAAGAAAAATCGAAAAAATTAAAAACTCCTTCAACTAGAAAAATCGATAACTTGGCAAGAAAAAGCTGCTATAAGAAAAATCAATAATATTTCAATAAATTCACTATCACGACATTTACGATCGGGCATGTTTTGTCAATCGCAAAACGCTTAACATTTGCAATTGAGGCTTGAAATCGCATGAAGTTTGGCGACTTCAAATTGCAAAAGTATGCTCAAGAGAACTAGTATATTTTTAAGAACCTACGGCAGATCGCAAGCAAAACGAACGATATTCAAAACACCATAAAATAAATATGGTGTTTTGCGATTTCAAATCGTACGATTGTCAGAACATGGCAAAATTCTCTTTTCATAAACATTTAAAACCAAATCGATATTTTACAAAAAATCCCTATTTTTACAATACAAAAGTCCCCAAAAATAAAATTCGCTTAAAATAAACAAAAACCGCAAAATTTTCTATTTAGAAAATTCTACATTTTCCAAAAAAACGAGGGGCAAATTACGGCATATTTTAAAATTGTAATGTCGAACGATATCGAATGCCATATTCGCTCGCCAAAAATAACCAATAATTGGGCTGATTATTTTCGAAACATCGCCAAGAATAAATAATTTAAAAATAATTGTTCATAGTCAGCAAAATCGTTTAGTGTAAAATATAAAATTATTTTACAAAAATCGCAAAATAAGTTAAGTACTGCTTCTTACTTGGAAAATTGCTCATTTAAAAACAAAATGCTCCAATTTAAACATTAAAAAAAATTAGCAAAATTTTCTCTAATTTATTTTAAAAAAACGCCTAGTAAAAAGCACTAAACAGAAAAATCTACAAACAATTACGAAACGTTAAAAATTAAAAATTTTTAGTTTAACTATTAACAACAAAAAAACGCCTACAAAAAACCCACTAATCAAAAACGCTTGTTTTTAAACAATCAATAAAATCTTTAAACAATAACGAAACGTTAAAAATTAAAAATGATTATTTTAATTAATAAGAAAAAATGTTTAACAAAAATAGCAAAAATCATAAAAATCGCAGCTTTACAAAAAACGCTTGGTTTTAAACAATAAATAAAATCAACAAGCAATTACAAAACTTTGAAAAATTGCACCAATTAAAATGAAAAGCAAATCTTTAAATTCGCAAAATGAGAACACAACGTAAAATTTTATAAAAAATCGCCTAAAAAAAATCGCAAAATTTAAAGAAAACAATTTTTTTTTTATTTCAAAAGAAAAGCGCTAACTTTACAAAAATATTATCAGCTTTAAAAAATCACCTTTTAAAAAAAAATCGCTAAAATTAAAAAAAAATCTTATTTACCCAACCAATACTTTTAAACCTAATCTTCAATTTCACAAAAACATACTTTTATTTCCTCGATTTCATTCATAACTCACCTTCATTTGATCTCAAATAATTGCCAAAGCCCGAATTTAATTCATTATCATCATCCAGTTTGGGTTTCTCAGCTTCCTGTTCGGCATGCTGGCACTTCTTGTTGCCGCCAGATGAAAGTGATTTGGGCGATTCAGTAAATTTCGAAGAATTATTTGCTGACGACTTGTGAGATTTATTATTATGACGTTTTCCGTAACCAGTGGCTGAATTGGCGAAAACGCCTTTATGCGGTTTCATTCTAAATATGGATTCATGGATTAAAAAAAGAGATAATTTTTTCTTTTTTTTACTGAAACGTTACTGCTAGAAGTGCTTGTGGCGAACAACTGAATTAAATATTTGTAAAACGCAGTAAAAAACTTATTTAATTTTGCATTTTCTTTGTTTTGTGAGTCAAAAAGAAAATAACAGCAGGGATTTGAAATCTTTTTTAAGGTTTCTTTGAAAATCGATTTTTTGTTAAATGACCGCAATTGGGATTTAAAGGGCATTAAACAATTCTTTGCAAGTATAAACAGTTTAAACACATTTTTAATTTTAATTTTGTTGTTTTTGTTTATTATTTTTTTTTATTAAATAGTATTTCAAAAATATCTAGATTGTTAATCTAATTATTAAAATAATATTTTTTGTTTTTTTAGGGGTATTTTGAGAGTTTGTTCTTATTACTAAATAACACTGTGTTGAAAAAAAGGTTTAAAAATATTCGTCAACTAATTGGAAAACAACAAATTAATTTCAGTAATAGTTTCAAAATGCTCGTTAGAACAAGCCACAGTGTAAATTATTGTATCCTTATTAAACAAGGCTTTCTCTTAAGGTTTATACACCATTTCCAAGAAGTAAAGTTTATATTTTTATTGCAAAAAAAAAATAAACAAATTTTTTCAAAATACATATTTCAAAACTTTTTTCATTAAAATTTAAATTTAAATTTTTACCGAATTGTGAACCTTATTTCTTACGAGTACTCAAATTTGGCTAGCAACTCAACATTAAACTTTCCCTTTAAAACTTTTTAAAAAACCAGATCAAGTTCAAAATTATCCAAAAAAAAAATTCTCTGATTTTTTTTTTAAATTGTAAAGCAATTTGAATTAATTCAGTTCAATTCATAGTTATTTATGTTTCTTAAATATATGTATTTCTGAAGGAGTAACGAATCTAATTTTTTTTTAAATATCCGAATTTTAATTTTAACGAATTTTATTTATTAAATGTCACAAATACAGCTATTAATTTTATTCCAAGTTAATTTACAAGCAATAGTAATGTAGAACTTCAACCCATTGTAGTGAAACAGACTAGAGTCCCAGGTAGGTATCGAACCCGCAACAAAAGCACTATCTAAAACCAGCCTACCAGGGCACCCAGCATTTTTATTGGCCATCCTTGATCGATGTTCGTTGAACTTCGAGTCCTTCTACGAACGATCAATATTCGTATTTTCTTTTGATATCACTTCAAAAACTCGTACACGTTCAGACGTTTCCTATGTAAATTCAATTGTAAAAATGGGAAAAGGGGGAAAAAACTCCCGGGGAATATGGGTGTAGAGCAAAACAATACTTAATTTAATTATAATAAAAATTTTGTAAAGGTCGCATAAGAGTCAAAATATATATTTAATAAACTTTAAAATAGTTGATATGGAGCAAAATTAATGCTTTTTATCTCAGAAACCATAAAAAGATGGTGAAACCGGGTTTGGATTTAAAAAGGGGGTATTTAAAATATATATATACCCCATACCTAACTCAATGGCCTGTAGGTCAAACCAAAAATGAGCTGACGAATTCGCTTGGTCTAAATCTGGTATTAAAAATAAATAATTTCATATCAAAATATTGCTTTGTGAATTCTAAAAAAGTATGAAATCTTGCTCGCCATTTTTAATCAAATTTCAATCAAACATTTTCTCTGTTTACAATCGAGTTTCGAATTTTATATACTTGTTCCAAACATGATTTTCAAATAGAAGTTTATAAAAGTAAGATAGATAATCAATTGAGGCAAATTTCGATCTACCAAAGGTTAAATACAATTTAGTTTAAAGAATTATGATTGAATATTTTTTGACTGCCAGCAGTCGTCGATGGCTGAAGAGATTGAGTGGTTGCAATCGAAACATGTTAGGGTAACATGTCCGTAAAAGCCTGGGTTCGAACTCAGCAGCAGTTTAGAATGAAAAATTATCAATAAATTTTAATTAATTTTCATGTTGTAAAATTCCCACTTCATGAAAATAATTTAATGAGAATTAAATTTGATGAACTTTAGCCTAATTCGAATATCAAAATTAGGATTACTATTTTGAATTTAAACATTTTTAGGCAACTTACACTAAATGAAAATCTACGGGCGCATTTCGACATTCGTTATCGATGGTCGTTATAAAACCATTTAAATGGGAATTTGTATCGATATCAAACGCCGTATTTTAGCGGCTGATCTTTTCGATGGAAAATTTTTGTTCAAATCTTTTAAGAGAAAATGTAAAAATATTTAAAATTTTAGAATATTAATTAATACATACATTTATTTTATTTTTTTTTAATTGGAAACTAATCGATTTATATATACAAAAAATAAAAGGAAATACAATTGTTAATTAAATTAAAAATAATAATAAAAAAAGGAATATGTATGTATGTACTTATAAAAATTACTCAAAAAAGAAAAAAATAATTTAGGAGCTAATTAAAAACAAAAAAATAAAGTCACAAATGAAAGCCATTGATTGGTGTTTTTACGTTAGAAAGATGGGAAATTTATGTAGATATAAATTACAATAATACTACTACATGAACTAAACATAAAAAACTAAGATATTGTTAATATTTTTTATTAATATTTATATGATAATATGTAAGTATGTATGTATATATGTATGTAGTACTCTCGTATGAATAATAAGTGAAGTATATAAGAATATAATAAGTATTTATGCTTTCAAAATGTTAATTTTTTCACTTATGTATACCAATTTTTTTATATATTTATATCGATAGATATAGTAAAGGGTGTTCTTTAAGCCTGGTAAAACGTGAAATTGTTAAAAAGAAAATATATGGCATACGCCTTTGAAAATAATTTGGGCATTTGGGCACCGCGGCGATTTTTGACAAAACAACGATTTCTGGATAATCAATATCGGCCCACTTTTTCTAGCATTGCTAAGGAATAACACGAACAATATTGGCAACCAAGGCATCAATGGTTGCTGGCTTATCAACATAAGCTAGATATTTCACGTAGCCCCAAAGGAAAAAATTGAAAGGAGTCAGTCAAATCGTACCACCAATTTTTTTTTTTTTTTTTTTTTTTTTTTGAAAAGAGAATGTTGTTTATATCACATATACATATGTATCCTAAATTTTTTCCTGCACTTTATAATTTATGTATATATATGTTTATATATATTTTTATTTAATGAATCTAAAAAGTCTTATTGGTTTCCGACCATTTTAAAAAAAAAATTTTGTTAGATATGGGGCATATGTATGTATGTTGATTACCCCATTTCAAACCAAAGCATTAATATCAACTATTTTAAAGTTTATGAGGTATTTATTGTTTTGATCTACATGCCACTCTTTGGCGAATGCGGCAAATTCTTCATACAAGAACATACAAAATAAATTTCACTTTTGCTTTGCTTCATTGCCCTAAAAAAGCAAGTAGTTAAAGCGAAATCAATTTAAAGACAGCAAGAAAATAAATTTAACTCTTGCTTTGCTTCATTGCCGTAAGAAAAAATGTAGTAATAATACACAGCGGTAAGAGTATATATGCGTATGCAGAACAAAAACGAAAATACTTTTTACAAATAAATTTAGAAAAGTGGCGAATGCGGCACAAAACAATAATTTTCACTTTCAATAAAGTACTAATAACTTCTTAGTTCGTTTATGAACGTTCACAAAAATTTATATTTTGCTTCAAAACATATGTATTCCAGAAGCCGTGGTAAAAAAAAAAAAAATCTATCGGTTTCATTTTCAGAAAACTTCATTGTCGTTTTTCCACTACCGCTTTTTGGCATATGTGCCAAACCAATAATGAGCTAACGATATATAAAATTGTGTCGTTACTGACTGACTTATTCATCATCACACAGTCTGAACGCCTGAAGGTAAAAAGTTGAAATTTAGACTGGTCTCCCACCAAATCGATCGATTGTTGGAAATTCGAATGGTCAGGAGGGGAAAAAACTATTAGTGTTTGTGTATTTCACAAATCTACCGAACCGAACACTAAGGAGCAATATTTAGTGTTTATTTTCGAATACTTGTTTAAACCAATAAACATAGAAATTTAAATTTTATCACATTCGTAACTTATCTAAAAAAGACAAGAAAAAAATTTGATACCTTTTCGAAATTCTTACTTTAAGGGGTGAAAATCGTACCACTTTTTGTTACTTTTTTACAAAACTGTTTTCTTCATTCATTGACATATACCTATTAAATTATGGGCTCCAACTTCAATATTGAAATTTTCGATACTTTACTGGTAAGAGAAAAAAAGTATCAAAAAGGGGAAATACGGAAAACTAAACTTCTCTCTTTTACTTTTCCGTTCTAACCTATAAGATGAAAAAGGTTTGTACTTTTCTGTTGAAACCTAGAAATGAATAAAGGCTTATATGAAGTTTTCTTAAAACATAACCGATAGAATTTTTCGTATTTTCAACATTGCTTCTGGCACATGCTTTAAAGAAAAAAGTAAATTTTTGTAAACGTTTATGAACGAACTTAGAAGTTTATAGTATTTTATTGAAAGTGAAAATTATTGTTTTGTGCCGCATACGCCACTGTTCTAAATTTATTTTTGAAAAGTAGCTTTTTGTGCTGCATACTCATACCTACTGCTGTGTATTGAGATGTTGATATTTCATTTTGCTTCCGCTTTAACTTCTTGTTTTTCTTACGGCAATGAAGCAAAGCAAGAGTGAAATTTATTTTGTACGTTTTTGTATGAGGAATTTGCAGCATTCGCCAAACAGAGGCGTGCAGAGCAAAACATTACTAAATAAACTTTTAAATATGTAGTTGATATGGAGCAAAATTAATGCGTAATATCTCAGAAACCATAAAAAATTTCGTGAAACCTAAACTTGATTTTTTTAAAAATGGTCGGTAGGTCAAACCAATATTGAGCAGACAATGTTTGTAAATATGTCCACGAAAGAAAGGGAGACGCTTACAAAGTTGTGGGTTAAATGCTGGAAATGTATAAAATACAATTTTATAATTTTTAGTCTATTCAATAAATGTATAGCAAATTTTTTTTCGAAATCAAATTTTGGTTTTAATAAGTCGATGGTTGCGGTCACCGTATGGCACGTAGCGCCTTCCCGTTAAAACTCATAGCTCGGTTCAATGTCATCCATATTTTTAAGCAAAAAAAATCATTGATTATAATTCGGTAACGCTCTCCATCAACCGACAGGCGAGCTGCGATTTAATTTTTAATTTTTTAAATTCTAATGGGCTTAAAAAGCACCCGTTACATTCTAGTTATTAAGTTATATAATTTATTATGTAAGTTAATATAAATATGTTTTGTTTTTATTTGATATGACTAAATTATAATTAATGATTATAAATATGGTTTATTATAGCACTTTTTTTTTAAAGCAGACATAATAAAAAATTTTAAAAATTTATGTTTAATAAAAAAAAAGACAAACAATTTTTAAAGCTTGGATAAGCCTTTTTAAATTAACTTAACGTTTTTGACTTTTCTTTTAGAAAATTTCAATAAAAGCTTTTTAAATTATTGTAAAATTATTGCTAAATGTTTGGTAAATAATTGAAAAATTGGAGAGAAAAAAATGCTAACCGAAATGCCAATAATTATGACAAAAAAAAGGTTGCATGCCTTTTCCTTTAGATTTCAACTGTCTTTTAATTGAAAACATGTGCGTTTAATTTTTTTTTTTAATATTTAATTTAAAAGTTTAACTTTTATAAGTAATTAGATGATTTAAGGTTTTATTTACATTAAAAAGGAACTTTTTTTTTTTTGGATAAAAAAAAAATTTCGTTATAAAATTATTTTAAAACAAAAAGGGTTTTTTTAAAACACTATAAGGACTCATATGTATCAAATAGGATAAAAAAAATTAATTGACAAAAGAATCAATAGATAAAAATCAAGATGTAAACAAAGGCAGGCAGGCAGGATTTGAAAACGGGAAAAAGAGGACATACATATTAGTCTTTACCGAACTTTAGAATAAACTCAAGACTAGATTATAGAACAGTATACACTATAGAATAGAATATACTATGAAAGAAACTATAGAATAGAGTTTATAGAATAGACTTTAGAATACACTATCACTCAATTATGAATACAAATTCCCCGGGAGTTTTTCCCTTTTACCATTTTTCCTATGTAAATTCAATTGTAACAAGTAAGAAAGTATAGTCGGTCAAGCTCGACCATATGATACACAACACCACAGTATTTAAAAACAAAATTTCGAGATTTCCGTACAAATATGGATCTATCAGTTTTAAATTTCATTAAAATCGGTTTGATAGTTTCTGAGAGGCAGAAATTGCCCCCTAACTCCCTTCCCTTAAATGGTCCTTGTGCCAATAAGATCCTATAAGCAAAATTGTATAAAATTATCTCCAAAATTGCGACCTGTTCTTTTCGCACAAGGTTACATGTACAGCCAGCCAGCCAGCCGGACGGACATCGTTAGATAAACTCAGAAAGTGATTCTAAGTCGATCGGTATGCTTTAAGGTGGACCAATATTTTAAGGTACACACATAAGCACTAATGCATAATACCCTCTCCACTATTGTGGTGTGGGTATAAAAATGGGAAAAGGGAAATTTTTATTCATAATTGGGCTGTGTAATATACTCTATATAGCACATTATAGAATACACTATAGAATGCGTTATAGAATACACTATTAACTAGACTATGAAATAAGCTTAGAAAAAGTACTATAGAATAGACTTAAGACTATACCCTAAAATAGACTAAAATATAAAATACTCTGTAGAGTTGGGCTTTTTTCAAAATTGAATTTGAAAAAACAAAATGCAAAACTGCGAATCCCTTATTCTAAAATCCTGCCCTTTCAATCTAAAATTAACCAAAAATAAAATCGTTTAAAAATAAATAGTTGACGAAAATAAAGGGGGAAACAAATTAACACACAACACAAACACACAGTCATCATTTAAAAATGAAATCATTCATTCTGTTTTTTCGCACTAGTTGGTGGAGGTGGTGCAGGCACTGTAGGTCTTTTGGGTGTCATAATCATATTGGGCGATACCGGTGTAGTGGGAGTAGTTAAACGTATCTCCGCTAAAGGTTTATCTGATTGTGACGAAGAGGATGATGTAGTGTTAGTAGATGATAACGATGTTGTTGTATTAGAATTATTAGTATTAATTGTCATAACTTTTGCCACTGTAACAGCTGGGGGAGGAGGTATAACGGGAGGAGGCATAGCATTAGCATTTACTTCTAAATTATTGTGATTAGTTGCAGTATTGTGATTGGTTTCTTTAAGTATAGCTGAGGGTATCGAGGTGTTGCTGCTGCCAATATTGGCCTGTAAAGCTGTAACATTATCACAATGTTCTTGTACCAATTGTTCGGCAGTTTTATGACCACGTAATGTACCATTTGCAGTAGCAGGCGTTATATCTGTGGCATTTGTGGGTGTAGATTCTTCATCACTTCTATTGCCGCTACATAAACCAACTCCGCCGCCAGCTGTTGTTGAGGATAGACCCAATACCATTGGCCGTTTTGGTATTTTTGGTTTTTGTGGGAGATCTGGTTTGAAAGTTAAGGAACTAACACTATCATTACTTTTACGATCAGCAGTGGGTGAGGGCAGATTATCTAAGCCGAAAAACTGTGTACGAGTCATGGGTACTGGTTTGGCAGCAATGGGAGGATGTTGGATATTCGTTGTCGTATTTGTTTCCTGATGCGTCTGTTGTTGTTGTTGCTGCTGCTGCTGTAAAAGCAGTTGCTTAGGTAGAGGTGGTATTTCGGGTTTCTCCGTATGGCCGCCTGTGCTATTGTTGTTATTATTATTATTATTTGTAACCACTCCGACAATGGTTTGTGTATTATAAGAGGGAAACAGTTCTTTAGCTCTTTGGTGATTGTTATGCTGTATTTCTCCATTATTTTTATTCAGCACAGTTTCAGCCGTAGACGAGCCATTAGGATCAGAGCTTACTATATTTTGTAGTTTAGTGGGTGGTGAGGGTGCACAGGGTTTTTGACGTCGCATAGTGCCATAACGTGGGCTTTCAGATATGTCTGGAATACAATATTGATTAGTGGATATTTTTGAAAGCTAAAGTACAGGAATTGAAGAATTTACTATGTTTTTTTTTAATTCAGCACTCTAAAGTCTACATTATAATTTAGTCTATAGTCAGACGCCCATATTTATAAACAAATTTTAAATTTAATAAAGGTTTATAAGACAAATTGTATATGAAAATTTGCCTTAATAAACGTGTGTTAAATTTAATAATCGTTTGTAAATCCGGGGGAGAGACTTTAATCTTGGCTGTAGTCAGGCTATATTTTATTCTTTAGTCCAGACTATAATTATAGTAGCCCAGACTTCAATTTAATATACAGTCAAGACTAAAACCTTTTCTAGAGTCTAGACTAAAGTTTATTTATAGGCCAGAACCTGTACTATAATCATGTCTACCATCAAGTCTATAATCTATTCTATTGACTAAAGTCTATTCTAAAGGTGAGACTATCAGCCATGTTCTGGAAATCGAAATCACATAAAATTGAAGAGGTTGTCCACTCATCCTTTTTTAAATAAACGTAGTTTTTCCTGATTTCAAAAATAGTTCTGGTAAAGATAATTTTTGCACAAAGAAAGTGGCATATAAAAAGGAATATTTTTATTAACTTTAAACACGTGATAATTTGGATAGTTTTCAAGATGTGTTCGCTTAAAATTTCACTATAATTCAATTTTCCGAACATGGGTGTATAATTTATTATGTATATAGTCAGTGCTATAATCTAGTCTAAAGTTAGGACTATAATCCAGTCTTTAGTGGCTTATAAAATCTATTCTGCAGCCAAGACAAAAATATGGAAG
Organism: Pollenia labialis; assembly: GCA_949318255.1. NCBI lineage: Eukaryota > Metazoa > Arthropoda > Insecta > Diptera > Polleniidae > Pollenia > Pollenia labialis. Next base: position 13,357,910 of record OX439139.1, read on the forward strand.
TCGAGACTGTAATCTAGTATATAGAAAATAAGAGGGAAATCCTTTACTTACCAATATCATGACGATCTAAATTCTCATTCGATGAATTCGATTTATTTTTATCGTCTACAAAAAGTTTACCACGCTGAAGAGTAACAAAGAAATCCACTTCCCCCTCAAAGAAATAATCCCATTGACTAATTAATAGTTCCACTATAATATTAACAGCCGATGAGCTGTTTACTTGACCCATATAATCGGCTGGATTATTTTTATCTATACGAGGCCACAACATATTCGGCGACATAACAATCGCCAAATTGTGTGAACTCATTTTATTACAATCCACATTTTGTGTTACCAACCATAGGAATTTCGTTAGATAACGTAAATTTAAATAGTTTTCTGTGGGCAATTTGGCCAAAGTGTTTTTAATCTCAACTTTACGCTCTTCCTCAGAATGTTTTTCCACAGCCCTTAAAAAGTCTTTATAGCATTTGAACGTCAGCAACGGTTCAGGTAGTTCACGTAAATATAATTTCAAAATAGAACCAATAACATGGGGATCCTGATAGTCAACAGGCAAAGGGGTCTTAACATATTGAGCTTCTAAGGCGTGTTTCATACGTCTCAGTTTGGTACTAGCACATCCCACACGCAGCAGGCCTTCCTCATTTAGACCATTCTCCACCAAACAGCACACACATAGTTCAATTATATAGGATATTTCACGATTTGACGAATCTAAATGGTCATTAAGGGATGTGCCAAAGCGTGACTTCACTGTAGATTGTATAATATCCTGTATATTGGCCAATGAGGCATTGACTTTTTGTAAAGCACGCTCATGATAATTTCTTTGGTTTAGGACATAATCTCTTATACACTGGACAATGTCATCTTCTTTGGCGATCAGCTCAAACATTTGAGCTGCCCAGGAATCACGTTCTTTCTCCAATTTTATCTCACATTGTTCCTGTTGATCTTTAATGTGATTGATTTTCGCCTGAGGCTCATCCAAACGTATCGCGGCCTACAAGAAAAATTAATCAATAATAGCAATTACTTTAAATATTATCCGGAAACTATTTCTATTTTTGTTAATGCAGTTATTATATTTATTTGCTTATAAATATTTTCATGTTGTTTAAGTGGTAGTTGTGTGTTGTTGTTTATTGATTTGTATTTCTGTTGATTTGTAAATTGTGCAGCATGTTATGACCTAATAAACTAATTTCCTACTTGAGTCATGTCTATATGCAGTTTTTTTTTAATAGAAAATGCTGTCTGCTTTTTTATGTCTTTTTCGCTTTTTTAATTGCAAATAATATACATTTTCAATTATAAGATAAAAAGCAAATCTTATCATTAAAAATGTGGATTTTATTTAGGTTTGCTTTGTTTTTTGTTGTAATGTCAACTTCAAGTTGGAGGAAGAGGTCTACTAGTTTGATGACTCCATTTGTAACATAAAGAAATATTCAAGAGCTTTGCGGCATAAAAAATATATAGTTATGAATTTTTTAAAAGAATTATTTTCTAATATACCTCCTGCTACTTCCATTGCTGGTTGTAACAGATCTGTCTGCAAAATAATGATTTCAAGAGTCTTTTTTTGGCTTCTAGAATTAAAACTAACAGCCAGGCCCACAATGTCGAAACTAAAATTTCTTTTGTATATTAACATTGAAAACAAAAACAAATTTTAGTTTTTTATTATTGTTTTCAATATAAATATTCGAAAGAAATGTTCCAGTCGACATCGTGGGCCAGACAGTAAATTTTACCCTTGCCATGCAGAAGGAAATTCGCCTGTCCGAGGAGAGACACTGAACGCGTCTGATAACTCCTGCGGACAATAATTCAGTATATAAACTAGACTTTTATTCAGTCTATAGTCTTAACTATAATCCAGTCCATAGCCTAGACTATAGTCCACTCTATAGTCCAGACTACACTCTAGTCTATTGTATGGACTATAATCTAGTATAGACTTTAATACAGTCGTTAATCTAGACTGTAATCTATTCTATAGTCTATACAATAATCTACCCTCGTATTCATAAACGATTTTTAAATTTAACAAACGTTTATTTAGGAAAATTTTAATAGAAAATTTGTTATGTAAACCTTTTTTAAATTGAAAATATTTTTATGAATACCGACTCTAATCTTTAGTCAAGACACTAATCTAGTCTCTAGCAGGGGTGTTCTGAAAATCGAAAAAGCAAGAATTTGAAAGTTGTTTTTAATACACTTTTAATCTAATTTTTATAATTTTTGTTATAAAATTCTTTTCAATAGAGAAATATTTGTATAATATTTGTCATAAAATTCTTTTATTACAGAAATCTAATAAAAAAACGACGTTTAAGATTCTTGCGTTTTTGATTCCCTTGTTAATTTAAGTTATAAAAATATACCAAAATTAACAACAAAATATCAAAAACTTATTGAAGAAAAATATCTTTTAAACTCTTAAATTTCACATGATTAAATTTATTTAAAAAAATTGTGTATATAATAGCGTATCTTTATGATTCGTTTTCGCCCAAGTTATCTTGATAACTGCTTTGTAATTTATTATTTCTTGTCATTAATTAAAAATTGTATTCTTCTTTTTAACAGAAATAATTTCTCTTTTTCCATTATTTTAGTAGGTGTATAATTTGAAGTCATTCCAACGAGACAATCATTAGGGGTGTTCACTTAATAAGACTTTTACGAACAATTTTTTTTTTAAATTAAGTTAAAAGAGTTTTATACATATTTAAATTTGAACATGAGACATAAATTAAGATTTTTAAAAAATGTTAAGAGACATGAACGAAAAATACATATGGGGCATTCCACGCCAAATCGGCTGGTTTAAAAATTTTTTTTTTTATTTCCCCAATTTTGTGAAATTTTTTTAGTACACTTTAAAAGGGCCTTCCTGGTAAAATTTTCCTTTTTTTGATTAATCGTTCAAAGGACTCTTTTTATTCGTTTTTTGCTCATAATGGTTCAATTTCGAATTTTTTTTGAGAAATGTTCGATTTTAGATGTTTTTTACAGAAAAAATAGAAAAAACAAGGCCGTAGTGGGCCTTCTATGTTTACAATTTTTCCGCTTTTGCAAAGTTTTAACATAAAAAAAATATTGTTTTTTCAAATTTTCAAAGATCGAAAAAAATAGTAAATATGGAAGGCCAACTAACGGACCGGGCTTAATATTTTTTTTTATTAAAAAACTGGAACTAAAAACTGGGCCCTACTGATAAAACTAATTCGAGTACGCTAAGTTCAAAGTAAAAGCTCATTTTCACGTTTAAAAATTTAAAGCTGTAATTTTTGTTTAATGCAAATTTTTTCCCCAAAATTTTGTTTTTTTTTTGCAATAAATTCAATATGTATCAATAAAAAAATTTCGCAAAAATATTTTTTGTCCAAATAAAAACGGCAATGTTATGTAATTTTGTACTTTTTCAATAGGATTCGAAAACTAGTCAAGAGAGTTAAGAAAATCACATGTTTCAAAAATCGCGAAAAAAATATTTCTTCAAAAAAAAAAAAAAAAAAAAAAAACCAAAAATTGTTGTATTTAAACGAGTTGAATTAATTGATTCAAAAAGAACAATAATCAAAAAGGGATAAAAATATCGTTTTATGGTACATTAGTTTTGAAATTTTTAATCGCGAATACGAGCGCTAACTTCGAAAATGGGTTATCATCATTGAATTCAGCGTACTCGAATTGGCATTACCAGTAGGGTGCCTAGCTTGTCAATAGTTGTGACCAGAACAGTATAATTAATTTATAAGCTAAATACAATACATTTTATCACTTGTTTAACATAAATAATTTTGGCCACAAAAATTTGTTTTTTGACCAATGTGCACTGTAGTGAAATTTTTTTATTAAAAATTTTAGTGAGAATTAATTTCTTTAAATATTTTTAATTGAATTTGTTTAATTTAACTGTAAATTTGATAATGTAATTTTAATAAAAATTTGTAATCCATTTTCTGAATTTTTTAGTCAAAATTTCAAGAGAAATAATTTTATTATCAAAGTAATTTCTGGGAAAACACAATTCTTAATTAATAAGATTTTGTTTGTCGTGCTTAATTCCCAATTTTTATTCTTGATAAAAACACTGAAAATTATTTTTGAAGGGAAACGGTAGTTTCTATGCGCATTTCACTAGTTGCTTAGACCAGATCATCAGGAAACATTTTCACAAAGAATTTTAGATATTAAGGCACATAAAACTGCAGAGTGGATGAGAATTGCAAATACTCAAAGTCTTATTTGCAACGATATCAAAGCCTAAACAAAATACCAACAATCAACAATGAGTTTATCTTTTCTTACATTCCCCACTACAATTAAAATAATTTTAATTGAAAAATCTTTATGTAATTTTATAAAAATTGTTTAACGAAAAAAAATATGTATATTAACTTTTTTGCGTAAAATTTTTGATTTGAATAATTTAAAAGCAATTTTCTTTTTTCTAATTTAAATGCATGTAAATATGTATGTATGCATACAATTTGTAATTACTTTACATCACTCTGTGAATACCCCACCTACTACATTTGATGCCTTCTTCCAACTACAGCAATAAGCCATTAAAGTTTTTAATGCTACTTATAGGTAAAGTGGATGTTATGACACATTGTGGTTAAACAAATATTATAATTAACTGCAATACAAATCAAAAACAAAAAACTACAACAAATATTAATAAAGAGCTATAAATATATCTGTGTCATTTTGACAAAACATCATAAGTCAAATTTTAAAACTTGAACAAAAACGTTGTAAATCATACGAATTTTCATTCGAAAAACATTTTTGTTAACGTTTTTAAAATTTTGTATTATAAACGAAATTTTTCTTTAATTTTGATTTATTTTATTATTTTATAAAAATGATTTTTTCACCGATTTTTTTTTTGAACTTTTTTACTATCTTATCTCGAATTAAGATGTTTTGTCAAAATGCCACAGATATTAATTAACTGCAAAAAAAAAAACAAAATCACATTGACAGTTGTTTTGAAGATTTCTCTACTAAAAATAAAATTTGTTTGCAGTTTAAAAAAAATATTTACAGTAATTTACTCGCATAATATTTAAAATAATAATTTTATGTACAAAATAAAACTGTTTGCTATTTGTAAATATTGAAATAGTTCAATGATTAAAATCGTTATGAGTAATTAAACTTTAAGATTTAAAAATAGAGAAAAAGAAATCAAAATAAATATAAATATAAATTAGCTGATTCGAATCAAAGAGAGGAAATAAATACCTTTTTTGGTTCATTTTTGTTTTCTTTAAGAAAACTTCTAACAAGAAAACAAAAAGTGTTTTCTATAAGAAAATTTGTCTATAACGAAAAATTGTTGGACGATTAACAAGAAAACAAGTCCGATGATAAAGGTTGACTACATAAACTCAGTGTTGCAATGCAACACTTAAAGGAATAGCTTAATAGACTCCACAAATTTTCTGGAGACAATTCCTTGAGTTCATTTTTGCATGCCAATCGTATTCACTGCTCACCGGTTGCGAACTGTGTGCATTGCAGATATTTGTTTTACATTTTTAAAGCATTTGTTTTTGGTGATGCTTTGCAATACTGCGTTTATGAACTCAGCCAAACTTTCTACAAGAAAACCTGTCTGACAATAAGTTTCTACATATTTGAGAACTTGTCTGAAGTTAAGTTTTCTATTAGAAAACTTGTCTGATTTCAAATTTTCTAAAAGAAAACCTGTCTGACTTTAAGTTTTCTATTAGAAAATTTGTCTGCCTTTAAGTTTTCTATTAGAAAACTTGTCTGCCTTTAAGTTTTCTATTAGAAAATTTGTCTGACTTTAAGTTTTCTACTAGAAAATTTGTCTGCCTTTAAGTTTTCTATTAGAAAACTTGTCTGCCTTTAAGTTTTCTATTAGAAAATTTGTCTGCCTTTAAGTTTTCTGTTAGAAAAATTGTCTGCTTTTAAGTTTTCTATTAGAAAACTTGTCTGTCTTTAAGTTTTCTATTAGATAATTTGTCTGCCTTTAAGTTTTCTATTAGAAAATTTGTCTGACTTTAAGTTTTCTATTAGAAAATGTATCTAACTTTAAGTTTTCTAATAGAAAATGTATCTGCCTTTAAGTTTTTTATTAGAAAACTTGTCTGACTTTAAGTTTTATATTAGAAAATTTGCCTGCCTTTAAGTTTTCTATTAGAAAATTTGCCTGCCTTCAAGTTTTCTATTGGAAAACTTGTCTGACGGTAAGTTTTCAATAAAAAAAAATTGTCTGACGATAAATAATCTATTAAAACTTTTCAATATACATAAGTTTTCTATAAAATAAACTTGTCTGATGATACGTTTTCTTAAGGAAAACTTGTCTGACAATAAATTGTTCTTAAAAAAATTTGTCTTAAGATAAGTTTTCTATACGAAAATAAGAATGACGACATGTTTTCTATAAGTTTTTTTTGTTTTCTATAAGAAAATTAGTAAAACAATAAGTTTTCTACGATAAACTTGTCTAACAAAGAGTTTTTTTTTATAAGAAAATTAAAATAACAGTATGTTTTTATAAAAAAAACTTGTTTAACGATAAGTTTCCTAAAGAAAATCGTGTCTATCTATAAGTTTTCGTAAGGATAACTCGTTCAACGACAAAGAAATCTTGTGTTCGAAATGTTTTCTATCAGGCATGTTCTGAAAATCACAAAATTTCAAATCACTTGCGATTTTAAAATCACAATTATTATTTAAGGGTGGATTGAAAACTACAAAAGTTTTAACTTGGTTTAAAATGATGGAAAAAATAAGCATGAAATTTTAAATCGGCGGCCACTTAGCTGAACGTTTTAAAATCACAATTATAATAAAAAGTTTTTTGTCCAGAACACCTTTCTTGTGATTTCAAATCACTTTCACAAAAAATGATTTTCAGAACATGCCTGTATAAGAAATCTTGTCTCAACTGGGGTGAGATCTTTAATTGTTGAACAATAAGTTGTTTTTTTTAAAGAACCTTTTTAGAACATTTTTTTTGCATAATATTTTTTAGTTTATTAAAGAATTTCGCTGACAAAACTTTTCTATAAGAAAATTAATTCTGCCAACTGATAAAATGGTTGCACACCCCTTTACCTGAAAACAGATACACCTTTACGTATTTTGTTAATAACTAGTTGCCACAATTTTATCAAAATATAAACAAATTTACTTTTACTTAAAAAATATTAATTAAAAGTAAAAAATAATAAACGGTTCAATCTGTCTACTACACACTTAAGTATTAATATCTACAAGGCTATAAACAAAAATTGGAAATAAGAAAATATGTATAACTAAATGATAACATTTTACTGCCTGTTCAGCTATTTCCGAACGAAGATTTCGTTCACTTAACTTACATTTAAAACAAAAAAATATACATTGTTTTTGTTTTACATTTCGTTTGAAATCGATGAACAGACCATTAAGCTTAAAATCAGGGGGACATTATTTATTAATTAAAAAAATTTCCTTACGTATTTTTTAAAGAAATATATTAAGCAGAAATAGAGGTACATATGAAGGGCTCAGAGCTGAACCGAGCCAAGTTATAATTCTCCGAAAAGTTTAACTTTGACCAGTTCTGTAATGGACTAAATCAAAAAGTAAAAGTCAAAAGTCAGGCTCCAGAAATTAATGGAAGATCACTTACTCAATCAAACTCAAAATATTTTCAAATTTACTTTTTTGACTTGGTTCGCTTTAGCTCTGAGCCCTACATATGCACCAATTGATACTATGGACATTTCTTGCCGGACAGACGAAGTTTGTTAGTAAGGGGTCGCGCTGTTTGCGTGACACACTTTACTTTTTGCCTCTCTCGCCAACAAAATTTTTCTGTCCGTCAAGAAATGTCCACAGTGTAAATTGGGATTATGGTAATGTATGTTTGTGTAATTAAAACTCACCTCATAGTTTCGTTTTAATGATGCATATTCTTGTAGAGTACGGGATACATTACGTTTTAATGTTGAGATCTCTTGTATTTCATTTTCTAAAATTAATTTAAGACGCCGCACCACTTCGCATTCTGTTTCCAATTCACTGTCAACAATACATTCAGCAATTGACTTTTCAAGTTCGCCTGTTGTGGTACATAAAAATAAAGAAAATGTTGAAAAAGAGTATTAAATTTTGCAGAAGCAATTCTTAAACATCAAAAAATCAAAATAAAAACCCCCATATCAAGTACGATTAAACAAATAAATATAATAACAGGAAATATTAAACTCAATAAATCTTTCTTTGAATATTCAAAAAAAAAAAAATATGTATAAAGAAACAGTAAAATAAGACTTAAGTTTGAAATAAATTTAAAAAAAAATTTGTATGGCTACCAAGGTTGATGACTTTTTAATAAATTCCAGCTTTTTTAAAGTCGTTGGTTGTCTCGCTCTCATCTATCCATTTAAAGTGTTTAACAAGACATTTTAATTTAGAAAATTGTCATGTATGTACATATTTTGTTTGTTGTAAAGCATGGCAGTAGATCTTTATATCATTTTTTTTATTTTTCTTTTCTTTTTGCAAGAAGTGGGGGGTGTTTGCAATTTATCTGCATGAAATGTGCGAATTTAATTTAAATTGTGGATTTTGGTTCGTTTAATTGTTTAGCCTACATGCTTGAGAGTTTTATGCAATTGAGGATTAAAATAAATTGACCACAAATTAAAAAACTAAAAAAGAGACAGTTGATTATTATCTAATGCGGAAAATACAAGTAAATAGAAACCTGTTTCTTTTGTGAGCTTGAAAACACCCTACAACAACGAAAATTAAGTAATCGAACGTTTTAAAGCATATTTCCACAAACAAAATATTGGTTAAAAAGTTGTCCATGTAGAATTTTGTCCGACAAAATGTGTTTTAAGGAATCTCACTCCTAATTTTCCTCTCTTATAGAAAAAGTTTTATATAATAAATGTCAAACAAGTATTCTATTGAACATTTGCATTTCGAAAAGTTTTATTCAGATGGATTTGGCTAACAATAGGACTTTTATAAGAAAATTTGTCAGACTTAAAAAGATTTCTTTCTATGAAAATATTTGGTTACATTTGTTAAATTTTTCGTAACAACTTTTAAAGGGCCGACGTTACATCTATAGTTTTGTTGTATTTGGCAAAATTTTCCTAACTTTTGGCACATGTACTTGATTTATTCATAAAAATAAGAACTGCTCGTCTCTGAAAGCCACTCCAACTCAATTACTCTTTACCTATAGAAACAATTTATGTAGGAGTCTTAGCTTAAACGTCGCTTTTAGATTTAAAACGAGTTACGGGTGAAATTTATGTGCTATTTAAAAAAAAAAAATTCTCAGTCATTTAATATTGAAGTTATAGAACAAATAAGGCTCACATTTTTAAAATCATTATAATTGTAAACCCATCCTATCGTAGCCCAATCTTTCAATCAAACAGATTTAACTTATTTTTTAAAAAGATTTTTCTAATTTAACTAGTGTTGTAGACGAGTGCGCATTACATAATGAACGGCATAAGCACGCATTTCTCAACCACGAAATATTGGGGCGAAGTCCCGCTTTAAATGCTCATGAGCTGGGAAACAGTAAGTATGCAATTGCATGTTTTTCCATGTGTGACCAATGAAGGCAGAAACAATAAATTTATCAGTTTTAGAGTTTTTTTTTGAGAATTTTGGTAGCGATTTGTTAGTGCATATTTTTGCATATTTTATACCCTATGCAGCATATTTTTGCATTTTTTTATTAAAAAGAGCTGTTTTGTAGCATTTGTTAAATTTATAACGCAAGTTTATCCTTTTTGAATCACATTTTGGTGCATCGTCAGCTCATTATTGGTTTGGCGCATATGCCACAAAAAGTCCTAATGGCGAAAAACGACAATGATGGTGCATAGGAAGTTTTCTGAAAATATACATTTTTTTTGCTTTCTCTTTAACGTGCTTGAAATTTTATATGTAGTATTTTATTGAAAGTGGAATTTATTGTTTTGTGCCGCATACACCACTTTTCAAAATTAAGTCCTCAAAAGTCGCTTTTTGTGCTGCATACGTATATATTTTACTACTTTTTATCTTAGAACAAATGAGATAATCCACTTTCAAAATTTTGTATGACGAATTATGTAATTTCTATCATAATTAGTCTGTGAATTACGAATGAGAGAGCGAATTACGAAAAAACGCTGTCGTGCGAATATGGTATAAGTGTTTAGCAGCAAATATTTAGCAAAAAAAAATTATTATATATCAAATTTTATTCAAAATATTTCACTCTATAAGTTTTCTATAAAAAAAAAATAATTTAACCACAATTTTTAACAATTCTCTAATTTTCTTAAAGCGATTTTGTCTGACAAAAGTTTTTGCATAATGAAATTTTGCTGATGACCGGTTTGCTTAAAGAAATTTTGTCTATTGAGAAAGTTAGAGTGAAAACATGTTAGAAATTTAAAAGATTTGTATACAAAAATTTGTCTAATAAGTTTTTGAGGAAAATATAGATAACCACAAGTTTTCTAAGAAATTTTGATACACACATAAAATAGAAAGATATGTGTGACGACAGACAGAACTTTCATATGAAAAATTATCTAAAGAGGTTGTTATACAAAAATTTCTGCAAAAACAAAGTTTTCTATAAAAAAAAATTATTTAACCACAATTTTTAACAATTCTCTAATTTTCTTAAAGCGATTTTTTCTGTAAAAACAAAGTTTTATATGAACATTTTTCTGACGACTAGATTTCTATATAAAATTGCCCCAGACTTGTTTACAGGATTTCCATATAAAAATTCGTCTGAGGACTGATTTCTATACATAAAAATTTCTCTGACAACAAGTTTTCTAAAACAGTAAATCTGATAAAAAAAAATGTTTATTAAAAATTGTCTATAAAGAATTTATTTAGAAGAAACTTTCTACAGGAAATAAATTTTTTGAATTTTTATCATTTATTTATTAATTAAAAAATTTATTTTAATTAATTTTATCCTTTACATACATATTTAAAATTTCAATTTACAGATTATTACAAAACCAAATACATAAGTAAAATATTTTCTAAACTAAATAACTTAATCAATTTTAAGCGATTAGATTATACATTCTATAAAAAAATATGGGCTGGGCCAAATTTGTCTATGTACATATGTATATATTTACGGCTTTATTAATAAAAAATTAATACGGCTTAATAAGCCAAACGTATAAAATGGAATAAATAGAAAACATTAAATATTTTGATTTAATTAATTTTTTTATTAACTTATTTTTCAAGTGTATAAAAACCTCTAATAAACTCCTGACCTTCTCAGTCTAATAAAAGACTTTCATTTAAATATTTTTTCTATTGAAACTTTTTTTTAATAAAAAAAACCGCCTTTATGTCTTTATACTTATTGCCATTTTGTATATACAAACATATGTACATATGTATAAATATAGGAATCTTATTATATATAAATATGTACATACATTAAAAGGGTCACTTGTCCATTAACTCTTCTTCCACCTCATTAATTTATTTAGCTGTCAAAATTGGTCACAAAAATTACACTTTTACAACAAACGCCAAAATTATAAACATTTCTTTTTACACTAAAAATCACGAATGCCTTTTGTAACACACATGTAACCATCGCCAACTGTGTCAGAGCACCACCCCGCATTTGTTATCATATCGTAAAAATTGTAGTAGTACCTGCCGCTGCCTTAAGTTTACAAAACAAGGTCAAGCTGAACTTAAGGTGAGGCGAGGCTACTTGAAAATTACAAAAAAGCACAACAAATAAACAAATTGTTATACAAAAAAACAAGCAAACATACACCTCAGTCATCTATAAACACATTTATAAACAAAATTCAAAATAAAACAACTAAAAAAATCATAAAAATAATATGCGGCTTAACAAAAAACGCACACAACGAACGAACCTCATCGAAAACACTATAAAAAAGCCAAGTGATGATAACGATGACACAATGCAACACAATAGCAAAGTGACCAACTACTTAAATAACAAAAACAAAAATACTGTCATAGACCCCTCACAACTGTGGCAAAAATAAAAACTAAAAAAAACAAACTTTATGAAAAATAATAAATATTGTATTGACACGCAAAGTTTACCCATTAACAAATGTTAAAGAAAATAGATAAACCCTTTTAAAAACGACTACAGTCTTTCATATGTATTTAATTATATGAACCAAATTCAGCTTTCATTAAAAACGGGAAAATTTTAAGAAAAGAATGTATAACGAATTTAAAAGGACATGCTTTCCTTTATTTATGTGGTTTAACTTACAGGTGCGACCAATTTGTCAGACGTTACGTTTTTCATGCGGAAATTTGGCTGAGAAAGAGTTTTCTTTTTAAAAAAAATATGTCTATCGACAAGTTTTCAATAAGAAAATTGGTTTACTATGAGAAACTTCGTCAGTCGACAAGAATAAGTAAATTGTCTTACAGCAAATTTGTTATACAAAAATTTAGATAAAAAGTTTTAATACGAAAATGTTTCTGGTTACAAATTTTTTATATGCGAAAATGTGTCTGGCGACAAATTTTCTTTATGCGAAAAAGTGTCTGGCGACAATTTTTCTATTTACAAAAATGTGTCTGGCGATCAATTTTCTATATACGAAAATGTGTCTAGCGATCAATTTTCTATATACGAAAATATGTATGTCTAAAGCCAAATTTTCTATATACAAAAATGTGTCTCGCAATAAATTTTCTATATACGAAAATATATCCGACGACAAGTTTTCTATAAGAAAATGTGTCTGACGACAATATATTGATACACAAATAAATATTGATTCTTGCATGTAACTCATTTCTTTATATTTGGCACTTGTACCCCTTTGCTTTTAAGCACCACAATTACGTTTACCAAAATCCTATAACTGAGCCATGTGGTAGCAATTGACCGTCAATATTTGTTTGTTTTATTTCAATATAATATAGCCATATTCTGGAAACCGGATTAAAGTGATATTGAAATCGAACAAATTTTTAAAACGTTCCTGTTTTAAAAGATTATCAGGGGCCTAATTCTGGCAGTCGTGACCGAGTGTCTGGCGACAAATTTTCTATGTATATGCGAAAATGTGTCTGGCGACAAATTTTCTATATGCGATCACGACTGCCAGAATCAGGCCCAGGTATATGATGGAAATCGATCGATTTCAAAACGAACGTTTTTAAAAGGTGTGATGAATTTCGAGAGATTTTAAAATCCATTTCTGAATTAAAGGAATACACGTCTGTTAACGCATAAAATATAAAATTTAAAAGAATAAAGACTAAAAATAAATGGATAATGTATTTAAAATCCATTTTAAAATATACTGAAAACTTTATTTTCGGTTTCATATCGTTTCGTTTTTAAAATTTATTTGCATCATATACCTGTATAAAACATTCTGTTTTATATATGTACTAGCTTAACCCGGTGCGCTTCGCTACACTGCTTTAACCACTTTATCGGTTGAGAGATATTTAATATATGCATCCTATGGAAGGTAGTTCCCCCCTGCGCCTACCCGCTTTATTTTTATTTTCAAAGTGAAGTATACCATAAGAGTGACTTCTACAAAGTTTGAACTTTCTCACTATAACAGTTGTTAAGATATCCTATATTAAACATTGGCGTCCTATGGTGGGTAACACTTCCCCCGCTGCTATTTTATTTCAATTTTGGGGCTCAGAAAATCCTACTACCAAAAGTTCAACAAATTGCTTGCAGCGGCTCTTATTAATATTTATACCTATGAGGGGTACTGCTCCTCCTCTGGCTACCCCGCCCATTTCTATATTGAAATTTATAGTTTACCAAATTAGTAGCTTTAAATACGTTTGAAGACTCTCCCTTTAATAGTTCTTCAGTTGAGCGATATTTAATGTATACATCCTATGGGAGGTATATCCCCCCCTGCGCCTATTCCCTTTATTTTTATTTTCAAAAGTGTAGTATACCATATGAGTGACTTCTAGAAAGTTTGAACATTCTCACTATCACAGTTCTTAAGATATGCGATATTAAACATTGGCGTCCTATGATGGGCATCACTTCCTCCGCTGCTATTTTATTCCAATTTTGGGGCTCAGAAGATCCTACTACCAAAAGTTCAACAAAATGCGTGCAGTTGCTCTTATTTATATGTCTTCTATGAGGGGTACTGCTGCTCACCTGTCTACCCCGCACATTTTTATATTGAAATTTATAGTTTACTATAATAGTGGCTTTAACCACGTTTGACGACTCTCCCTTTAATAGTTCTTCAGTTGAGCGATATTTAATGTATGCATCCTATGGGAGGTATTTCCCCCCCTGCGCCTACCCGCTTTATTTTTATTTTCAAAAGTGAAGTATACCACAAGAGTGACTTCTAGAAAGTTTGAACATTCTCACTATTACAGTTCTTAAGATATGCGATGGTAAACATTGGCGTCCTATGGGGAAAACCACTTCCCCCGCTGCTACTTTATTTCAATTTCGGGGCTCAGAAGATCCTACTACCAAAAGTTCAACAAAATGCGTGCAGTGGCTCTTATTTATATTTCTATCTATGAGGGGTACTGCTCCTCCCCTGTTTACCCCGCCCATTTTTATACTGAAATTTATAGTTTGCCATAGTAGTAGGTTAGGTTAGGTTCAGAAGGGTTATGTGCCCAAGGGCACACTTCCACTCGGAGACCAGTACGGTCCATTGTGAATCCCTTCAACATGATGAAGAATAGATAAAGAAGATAGAAAAAGAGAAAGGTTAAGAAAAGAAGTATGAGGTAGATAGAGTATATACTATATGCCATAGTAGTAGCTTTAACCACGTTTGAAGACTCCCCCTTTAATAGTTCTTCAGTTAAGCGATATTTAATATATGCATCCTATGGGAGGTTTCCCCCCCCCTCCCCTACCCGCTTTATTTTTATTTTCAAAAGTGTAGTATACCATAAGAGTGACTTCCACAAAGTTTGAACATTCTCACTATAACAGTTCATAAGATATGCGATGTTAAACATTGGCGTCCTATGGGGGATTCAAATACCCCCGCTGCTATTTTATTTCAATTTCGGGGCTCAGAAGATCCTACTACAAAAAGTTCAGCAAAATGCCGCCAGCGCCTCTTAAGATATGCGATAATAAATATTGGCATCCTATGGGGGGTACCAATTCCCCTGCCCCTATCGAAAAAATAAGTAGCCTATTTTATTTTTAGGGCTCACGTGATGTTACTGTAAAAATTTCAAGAAAATCGGTTCAGTAGTTTCGGAGTCTATAAGCCAACAAACAAACAAACAAACAAACAAACAAACACACAAACATACAAACATTTTTCATTTTTATAAGATATAGATATACATCATATTTAAAGTATGTACCTCTTATTTACATCAGAACTATTCCTAGAGTTAGGAAAAACTACGCCCATAAAAAAAAATTACTAAAAGCATTCATCGATTTCCTTTTCACTCGATTTCGATAGACCCTCGACTATATTAAAATGTTAACGAGTAAACATTTTACTAGTCCAAAAGAAACGACAAATTATATTTTGTTAAGAACTTAAAACACATCCTTGAACAAAATCACCACGTGGACTTAACAGATTGTATGAGAGGCAAAGTATTTGTTAGGTGTTATATAGCGGATATTTTCAGGACTTCTTTACTACAATTATTTATTTATAAACAAGTAAAACAATATATTAAGTCAAGCCCGATCATATGAAACCCTACACTCCAGAATTTAGAGATACATTTTCGAGACTGGCAACAATGGAACAGCCAGAATAAAAATTATGTTATGAAGTTAAGATTAATGTAAAAGTTATTTGTGCCGGATGTTATTTAGATATTTTCATCTTCATGAGATTTTTTGTCTTTAAGTGATTTCTTTAAGGGTTTAATAAAGGATCTTTGTTTAATTGTGGAAACACCAACACCAAATTATGGCAAGGCATAGAAGCTATGGTCAAAGTTATGTCAATAGCAGTAGTTAAACCGATTCAAAAAGTGATTCTAAGTTGATCGGTATATCAAAATTTGAATCTAGGGTTAATATTTTAAGGGGTAAAAACATCAGCACAAGCGCATAACACGAATTCCACTATTGTGTCGCTTGTAAAATACAGTAGAGCATAAACATAGGAGTATGTGTGCTAAAGTATCTTGTGAACTTATATTTAGGTACCTATGTCAACATAAATTCCCATACATTACAGAATGACATGGTTCATGCATCAGAACTAGGTCTTATCCAACTTACCACAATTGACTAAAACATGATGCAAAGGCATATCTTTCGATAATTCCTTTGATGACTCTTCCAGGGCTTGGCCAATTTTATAGTGTGTTTGTTTTTTAATGCGTTTATCGCGTTCCTGTAAATCTGCAGAGCCGCTGCCACTACTGCTGCTGCTACTGTTGGGCACAGTAGGCAATTTACGCACCATTTTGTCTAAAACATCGCGATATTTTTCCACCTGCTTCTCGATTGTCTCCAATTCAAAATCCTTGCGATCTGGTTTAGTAGATCTGCAAGGAAGATAAGCAAGAAGCATAAAAAATGGTTACACCCTTGACAAATGTATGTATGTATGTATGTATTTAAAATTAAAACAAACAACAAAACATGAAGGAAAAGTTAACAAATTTTAAATGATGAATGACTGACTGAATGCATAACACCAGACACATTCCGCAACACTGTTTTTTTTGAGGCTTTGTGTAACCTTTTGTCTTATTCATAGTCGTTGTCTCCAAAAAGATTGTCTTACACAAAAACTTAAAAAAAACACAGACATATTCGAAATTGTAGCAAATTTTACCTTGAAAGATTTTCAGCAGCTATTTTAATTTTTGTAAATTGTTTTTTCATATTGAATCCTTAACACTCAAACACTTTCTTTAATTTGTATGTAATTTCTTCTCTTTATAACTTTTTTTCAAACCTTCTACTATTTTTCAAAATATTCCATAAAATTAATAATAATTTTTTTTCCTTATATTTTTTACAAAAAAATCTTTTTTGTTAAACAAAAACACACTCACGAAAATTAGTCATTCTTTGATAACACAAGAAGATCATATAAAAATGCAAAGGCGTTGACAGTTGTCACAAAACAAATAAAAATAAAATTTGTACTTATTTAGTAAACGTTCAGTGAAAGCGAAATCAAACAACTCTGTCATTATTCTGAACATCCACTAAACGTACTCTTTCCATATCTTGACAACAACTCTCTTCTCACCTGTCATTATTTTTGTTTTTGAGTATGTTTTGTTTTGATTTTGTTCGTAGCTCCACACACGTGTTCTGGTATTAATTTAAAGTGATTTTTCATGCAAATTTTAAAGAAAATATAAAAAACTTATTAAAAATATAAAGAAAATGGCCACAAAACTGGATAAAAAACATTTACAAGCGCTAATACGATCAGAAAATGAAAAAATAATGGATTTATTGTTAACATTCAATGTACCAGATTCAATAGAAGGCAAGTGTTTCAGAGCAAAGTTGCATGCTAGAAGTTACAAAGTTAAAAAAAAATAATACAAAATTAAGTATCAAATAATAAAAATACAAAATTAAGTATAAAAAAATTCCTACATATTTCTGATATTTCTTGTCAGAATTTTAGCAAGAATCCTGCAGAATAATTTTTTTTTATTCAAAATAAAAATTTTAATTATTACCAAGTATGATAAAGTCCATACACTTGTACATTTTTCAGTACTATCACATTGTTAAAGTACTCTAATGACATGTTTAGTACAATTTCAAAATTGAAACTTTTTTGGTCTAGGACAGTGATGTTACCGTACGGTAATTACCCTTTCTTACGTTAATTTTGAGCCACAAAAGGTAGCAATGTAATTTCATTTAAAATATGGTAATATGTATTAAGATTTAGGTTTTTGATATTCGTATACATACTTAATTATGAAGGCTTTATGATTTTAACTTTTGATAAGTGATTTTCAACGGTAGGTTTAAAAATAGATGAATGTTATACAAAAAATTAAGAATGTTATGTTTCTGCAAATGCTTAGGTTACAGTGATAAGAGTAAAATATGAAAAATTAAATAAGTCATTGTAGGTATATTATTAATTTTATTTTAAACTTTTTTTTTTTTTCCAAATCAAAAATTTTTTAAGCATTTAAAATATTTGAAATGTGATTCATTTAACTATAGTAAATATTAAAACTTTTCAGTAGAAGCAGAACTTTTACATATCAATCCTGTATTAATGGCATTTCGGCAGCTCATGATTGGTTTGGCGCATATTATGGTGAAATAACCATGATATGCGCCAAACTTTTAATGGGCTGACAATATGAAAAAGAACTTTTTAACCAATGGTTTAATCTTAAGAAGATGACAAAATAGCACTTTATTTTACAGCGGATAGATATGTATATGGCGTATAAATTTTTTTCAAAACGTAAAAAAAATAAAAATTTTGAATTAATTAACTCTTGCGGTATTCAAATTTTATAAAATTCTGTCTTAGTTAACCAATTTGGCGAGAAACCAACCTCTGGTCAAAATTTAAACATTTAAGCTTCAGTCGTTTAGGCTATACGATGATGAATCAGTCTGTCAGTAACGTTAGAATTTTATTTTTATGATGATTTTACTTTCGTATTGCTAAAAATAAAATAATTTTATGTTAAAATGTATTTTAAAACAAAGATTTTCATTAAAATTTTTCATAAAACACATTTAAAATTAAAATTAATTGTTTTTGAATACTGCTGTGAATGTTTAAATTAATTTCTTCTCAAAAACGGTAATTTTAAGAGGGCCGTACGTTAATAAAAAAATTAAAAGTTAGCATCACTGGTCTAGAGTTGGATAATTGAAAAATGTATTTAATAAAGTCATGTCGCCAGTTATCAGAGAATTGGCCAAGGTATATTGCCTATACCACATTTTTAAAAATACTGGGCCTAATTCTGGCAGTCGTGATCGAGTACTTTCTTGATGCGAAAGCAATTTTATTTCAAATTCTTTCAGTCGATACTGAACGAATCGAAATTATTTTTTCAGTATTGTGAAACTGATATTAATGTTTTTACAACACTGAAAAAATAATTCCGCTTCGTTCAGAATTGACTGAAATAATTATGTAGATATTAAATTTCTTTCGAATCGAGAAAATACTCGATCACGACTGCCAGAATCAGACCCACTGTATTGTATTTAATTCAGACAAAAGATTTACTACAATTATGTAAAAACATGTAAAAGGACATGTATTGATGCAATTAGTAAGCTAGAATCAATTGCCATCACGTATTTTTAAATTTGTAACGAACGAGTTACTCATGTTTATATAAGTACATAGAACATATCGCACAACGAGTTCAAAAGTGACTCAACTCAAAAACTAAATTTATCAGAAATCTAAAAAGCTACCTTAAAAAATATTTAAAAACTTTTCGTTGGACCATTTAGTACAAAATCCATACAGATAATTATCTAAAAAGGTTTTTTTTAATATTTATACAAAGTTTTGTAAAACGGGATATAAAGTCGTTTTGAGGGATACAAAAAGTGAAAGAAATTTAGCTTTCAACACTATCTTTTGAATTTGTAACTCAATTAAGCGTATATTTACCCTGTTCTACTATCAACTTAAAAAGTCTAAAAAGTCCTCAAAATTCAATTTTACATATGTATGTATGTATTTAATTTTTTAATTACCAAAGGTACATTTTAAATATGTTTAAAAGCATATTAGATGATTCTATTAATAAAACAAGTAAAAATTATTTTTTTGAGCTTAATGTCCAATTTGTAGGATAACATTTCAATCTATATTTTGTTAATAATCGTATTTAAATACAGTTTGTTTTTTCAGTGTTATTTAAAAAGTTAATTTAAAAAATTTTAATTTTCATATAAACTTAAATCGTATTTAAATAAGGTTGGTTTTTTAAGTGTTATTTAAAAAGTCTGATTTAATAAATGAAAAAGTATAGTAGTAATACTAATAGAAAAAAATATAATAAAAAAATGTTTCATTTAAGTGTTTTGTACTTAAAACGGGTTTAAATATAAATGTGATATAGTAATAATAAACCTAAACCAACCGCTAGTTTAATAAGGGTCGAAAAAGTACATTTTTTACTTAAGTACAATTTTGAAAATGTAATTTATCATCTCTGATTATTATTATAACTAAAAAGATATTGCTAATGTGGCTGTTTATTTTTAAATAACAGATTTTATAACGATTTGTTTAAGAACTATTTTCTCACCTTTACCCTACGTCTGTACGCGCAATTTGTATTTGTTATCATAAGCAATAACGTCGGCAGAATGACGTCACAGAAATGTTCTATGTTTAATATTTTTTTCCGAGTGGAGTAAACGTATGTCTAAACACAAAACATAAATTTGTATGTAAGTCGAAACTTACATTTTCTTTGGCAGCCAATTTATTTTTTATTATTTTTTTAATATTAATTTGTAAATTTTATACGTTTTAAGTTTAAAATTTTTCTTTTTTGTTACTGATAATTGATTTTGACAGCTTGTGTTAAAAGATTATTGCTCAGCAATGTATTATAACATTTGTTGCTGAACATGTGTTCAAATACATATTTATGCAGTCCACACGTTAATAACTTGTGTTGGCAATAGAATTTGATAGTTGCTACAGCAATAATTGCCAAACAAATTGCTCGTCTAGACTTAGGGTTATTGGATTTAAGCTAAAAATCTGAAAATAAGTATGTGTAACAAAATTGGAAATTTATTAAGAAATCTATATAATTTGCGGAATTGAAAAGCAGTTGAACATCAAAAACATCCAAAATAAAAATTATCTTCTTAAAACATATTTAAAATTTAAATAAATGGTTTATGAATACTGCTCTTATGTGCTGTTTCCAAATGACAGGCGATGGACTGAGTGCTTTTCTAATAAATTGTACTATTTACATAATCAATCGCCTGTCATTTGGAAACAGCACATTAATGTTTGCGTACGGTAATTTCTTCTCAAAAACTCTAATTTTTAGAAGGCCGTACGGTAATGAAAAAAATAAAAGTTAACATCACTGAGTCTCATATACATTTAGCATCAAGATTATCCCTAGGTCTACACTAAAGATAATTATCTCAGCAAGTTGGCAATAACGTCGGCAGAATAACAGAGCAATATTTCTTATTGCTCAGCTTATGTTAAAGGCATGGGAAAACGTATTTATGTTAACTCATAGTTTGAAAAAAATAAAGAAAGAAGGCGCAGTGTAAAAAATGGCGATATCTTACAAGAATTATTATTATTAATATAAATTCTTTCTTATTCGACTTTATTATTTAAATTTATATTAATTTGTTTAAGCTTGAGGTCATTTTTAATACAAAAACATTATTTTTATAATTTTTTTTTATTTTTGTTAATGTAAAATTATTATTTTTTTATAAAAAAGAACGCGAACTTAAACAAATTAATATTAATTTTAACAATAAAGATCGAATAAGGAAAAAATTATAATTTTTGCAATTTTATTTTCGTGTTTATATAATTTTTTAATTTAATTATTTTACTACAATTATAATTTGCTGCAATTTCAAAATTTTAATTTCTTTCCCCCACAATTAACTTCTATTTTTTTTCTTTTTTGCTACTTTCTTTTAACTGACAACCAAATTGACTTTTTTTGTAAGCAATAATTGTCAACGAAAATGGACTAACAATTATTGCAACATAAATTGTTAGCAATAAATATGTACAAAAAATTGCTGTCTACATTTAAGATAACATAATTTTGACAATTACTGCAATATATGTGGCAATAATTATCTCAGGTATAGACGGGCAGTATAGTAGGAGTCGGAGTCGCACTTAAAAAATTTCAGCGTTGGGAGCCGGAGTCGGAGTTAGTACTTTTTTCGGACGACTCCACAGCCCTGAAAAGTATAAAAGCTTTTGAGGATTGTAATTTGACTAAGATTATACTTTCGAATAATATGAAAATTTGTATAATAAATGTTACTTAACGTGAGAAATAAATTCCCAGATTCTATAATAAAAGATTTTAAAAATAATTGACTCTTTATTAAAAAAAGTTTGCAAACACTATTCATATGTATAGGTAATATAGATAAAATTTTGAATTTTCCATTTGTATATTGTCTTATGCTTAGGCGTTATTGCTAAGTGATATATAAAATTGGCTTTGTATGTATTACTTTTTCGAATAAACAAAATTCAAAAATAGATAGAAAATTGAAAATTTCCTATAAAAATTACTATTTTCACTTGAAATTTTTATAATTAAAATTTATTCATTACTAAATAATTTTATTTATGACTATTTTCTTATTTTTAGATACTGACTGTGATGCCTACCTTCTCACTACCAGTAAAACAGTCTCAAAATCTATCCATGATAAACATAATTCATCTTCCATTGACGAATTGCAAGATCGTCTAAATACCATTAAAAATAAAATGAAAACAAAAAAAGGACCCATCTCCGAAAAGGCACGCAAAAAAAAGGAGGCGAAAAAACTAAAGAAAAACAAAGAATTCAACAAAGTTCTCATCTCCGCGGCCAAATCTATGAAAAATGAACAATCCAAACACTCTAACAACGATGATGAAGAAAAGTTCGCGAAAAAAGACATCAAACCAGTTCTACCCAAACCTGTTTTCAATGAAGAAGGTAAAATTGTATTTTCAAAATTCGATTTTGCCCAAAAGAAAAAGAATTCCCATCAAAATCCTCGTGAAATTCTGAAAAAAATTAAAGAGACCGATAAGAAAATTAATGAGTTAAAAGAAATGGGTGAAACTGAGAAGGTGTTGCAAATGAAAAATGAACTTACTTGGAAGAAGGCATTTGATAGAGTGGATGGTAAGAAGGTTAAAGATGATCCTAAGCTCCTGTATAAGGCCATTAAGAAGCGCAAGGTAGATAAGAAGAAGTCGAAAAAACAATGGACAGATCGCAAGAAGAAGGTGGAACATGATATTGCTTCACGCCAAAAGAAACGCAATGAAAATATTAATAAACGTGTCAAGGATAAACAAAATAGAAAACTAAAAAAAGCTTCGAAGAAGGGAAGAGTAATACCGGGCTTTTAATAAACTTTTTTTTTTATTTTAAAGGTGTGTGTTTTTATTAAAGAAAGAAAGAACATTTATTTATATTTTAATATTGGTACATATCAACTATGTATTTTAAAGTTTTTTAAGCATTGATTTGCGCTACACGCAACTGTTTGGCGAATGCTGTAAATTCGTAAAAAAAACGTATAAAATCAATTTTTTTTATTGTGTGACTTATTTTTGTGGAGTAGGTATTTGACAATTTTTTTTAGTCAGCTTTTCAAATCACAGATGCAGCGCAGTAATGCATTTACGAACGTACCTAAAATGGCAACAGGAAAATAAATTTTACTTTTGTTTCGCTTCATTGACGAATGAAAAAAAAATAGTAAAAGCAAAATAAAATGTCAACAACTCAACACACAGAAGTATTTAGCACAAAAAGCTTATTTTAAGAAATAAATTTAGAGAAGTACCGTATGCGGCACAAAATAATTTTCCTTCTCAGTAAAATACTATCATCATTCATTAGCGTTCACAAAAATTTAAATTTTTCTTCAAAACGTTTAACCATACAGTGAAAATTTTATCGGGTATATTTTCAGAAATCCTTATGTAAACGGTTATTATTGTTTTCTCCACTACGACTTTTTATAATACCATGGGGTCTTCACCTGACAATTTTTTGCCATAATAAACGAGAAACTTCATATATATAAAACGCTGACAAAAAAATTTGGGTTTTTTAAATAAATCTACTATCCACTAAATCCACTATCCATCAACAAGGTAAGAACAGCATGTCGCACATGAAATCTATTCGTTTAGACTGTTCATGACCATGTGCTGCCATCGATGCCTAAACATTCGTCTTAACATCTATGTGCGCCATGATGTTGGCCATGCAATGCATTTACTGTATACAACCAAACGCCACAACGTGAACAAATACCGTTGCTCTGCCGGCTTTATGATCATGTCATGCTCAAATCGAAAGCGCATGAAGACGTGGGATAGCCCCACGTCTACAACTGACATGATTTGCTGTTATAACTTGATGTTATAAAAGTGTTGTTAAAACATTTGCATTAATAACCGTGTTATAACATAAAAAAAACTATAACATGATGAGTCTATACGTAACACTAACATCATATTAGTGTTAATGTTAAGCCTTTTATGTTAGTTGTAGACTGCGTGTAATGAGATGAGGACATAACAAAAAATGAGCACTTCATACCAGTGTGTTAATACATATTATAAATAAAACAAAAAGCGCTTAGATTTTTCAAAATAGCATTGGAACAATACTGTTCATTCACTGAACGCACCACTAGCTGTCATGAAATTTCCTTTATCATAGAAAAAATAGTAAAAGAAAGAAATAAGAAGAAAATGTGAGCAGCAAATTACACAAAAATTAAATAAAAAAGCAAAAAAAGTGAATATTTTTGATACATTAATTAATTTGACAAAAAAAGTGCTAACGAAAATTGCGTATTTAAATAAAAAAGTTAAATTTTATTTTAACGTTTTTGTAGAGAAGAAAATCAAAAATTTAACAGCAAAAACAAAGAAAAATTAAATTTGACGTGGAAAAGAAATAACTTCATATATTTTATAAAAAATTAATCTGTGTTGGAAGAATACTTTTGTAAATTTCGAAGAAATTCAAAAGAATTAAAAGATAACAACGCTGTTGACTGTTCCGGTCTGATTATGAGTGTTGTACGCCACATTGTGTTGTTGTCCCAGCTACCGAAAGCTGGAATCCATTATTACTGGTTAAAAGGTGAGTTTTTTTTTTGGTTAAAGATGATGTGGGGAAAGGTATATTTCATAATAGGCCAATTTTTTTTAATCTATTAATAAAATGATGGGGGGAATAAACTTTTTAAAAATCAATTAAACAAAGTAAAAATAATAGGTATGCATATTTATTTTTTTCGTTTCGCAGTTGTTTATTTTTTATATGCATATGTATGTTTAAAATTTTTCGTTTTTTATAAATGCTTATGTTCTTTTTGCGTTGTGTTATTGACTTGTTAAAAATATAGACACAATTCAAGGCATCTTACAAGCTGATGACTTTGTTTGCCATTAATAAGTTATGCAAAGTTCAAAATAAATAAACAATAGTGAATCATTTGTTTTAAAAAATATAAAGGAAAATATTTAGAAATTGTCTTTTGACATATTCTTGGAAAACAGCTGACAATTTCCTAATCGTTGCAAAGTCTTCTCTGTCCCTCGTTAAATAAAACAAGATCAAGGTCATTTTTATCGATCAAATACAATTTTTCAATCGCTGTCTACAGAATTTCTTGGTTGCTGGTTTGCTTATTTTTATTGTATTTTCAAGTAATTAATTTTACCCTCACCACAATAGTGAGAAGGGTATAATGTGTTTGTAATGATTGTAAAGCCTTTTAATATTGTTCCCAGAGCTGCCTTTAAGTATACTGATCGACTCATAATAGGTACCTTTCTAAGTCGATGTTCGTCCATCCGGCTGGCTATCCATGTAAACCTTGCACCCAAAGTACGCAATTTGGTACGTAGGTTCTAATTGGCACAAGGACCAAGCCTATTCAAAATGGTAAGAATCGTTTCATATTTTCACATAGTCCCCACACAATCTTCTTTCGGGAATAGAGTCTTTGTGCTTACAAACCAACTTATTATGTTGTTATAGGTACTTAGGTATAGACTAAATTTTTTCTAAACTAATTTAATTGCAAACTTAAATAGGTTATCTAACCAAAATTTATTGGAATCGATCTATATTTGAAAGTGTATTCAATTAATCAATGTTTTGTAATAATCGATAAATCTCGCGAATAATTTTTCGAGGTAAAAATTTAATCGAACAATATAATATTATTCGGTTAATCGTCAATCGTTATTCGGTTATGGTCAAATACTACTCTAGAAAAGAGCTTTAAATGCCATTACAAATTGGCGATATTCACCACATGTGGAAAGGATACAAATGTAACGGGTTATCCATTTAGTGGTTTCAAAACTTCCGGTCTGGCAAGGCAGTCAGCTGTTAATTATCTGTCACGTGATAAACTGTTAAATAAATAACAGTTATAGATTTGCCATTTACGAATATGGATGGTTTAATAGGGTAACAATGTGCTTTATTCCAACAGGGTTTCCTTGGATATCCACTTCGAACAGTAAATCCTTAATAGTTGGCTCAGACACCGATTCACGAACGTTTGTATGTATTTTTACCTATTGCACTTTCGAAACATGTTGATGGAAAATTTTGTAAAAGCTGTATTGTACATCCAGAAAGATCTGTGCAAAAATAGCTTAGTGGATAACCGCATATGCATAAGTATGTATGTATGTATATACTTATGTATAACTCGAAAATTATGCATTTCTGAGATTTTTTCCGTATAATATTTTCTTCTTTTTTTAATTTTCTATATCCCGATGTAAATTTTTTTGTTTGTTTGGATCTGCGTTGGTAAACTAGATATCTGCCAAAAATTGTAAAACAATTTTTATTAAAATAATTGAAAAATTCGTTAAAATACTTCTTTTTTTAGGCATTTGCTGTACCAATCATCATGCACAAGCAGGATGTTTAGCAGCTTTAACAACGCGTTGCCTTCACTTGGCAACTAGTCCTAAAATTGATATAACTCTCTCCCATGCAGCAGCCGGTGCTGGTGGCAGCGGAGGTGGTTCGGGTTCAGGTTCTGTAGCTAGTGGCAGCGGCAGCGGCAATAGCGTTAATACACCCTCCTCTGGCTCATCCGCTTCATCAGGCGGTTCTGGTGAACCACCAAATGATAAAAATTTTCTCTCCTGTCCCAAGTGTGGTAGTCCCTGTACACAAGTAGAGACCTTCGTCAGTTCGACACGTTTTGTTAAATGTGCCAAGTGCAATCATTTCTTTGTTGTACTCTCGGAGGTGGATACAAAGCGCAGCGTTAAAGATGAGCCAAAAAATCAACGTAAACCTCCACCACCGCCACAAAAAATAATGGAATATTTGGATAAACATGTGGTGGGACAGGAATATGCTAAAAAGGTATTAGCGGTGGCTGTGTACAATCATTACAAACGCATTCATCATAATTTGCCACAGTTAAGTCCGCAACAGCAGCAGCAAATGTCTCAAGCCTCGTCGAATATGATGAATGATCCCATGGGTACCAGAAATGATTTGTTGCACATAACTGGCATTGGCCACACTATGGCCAATTCGCCAGGCACCGAATTACCACCCAAACAGGCACAATCTCATTATCATGGCCATGATTCGGGCTCAGAAATTTTGGATAAACAAAATTATGATATAAAATTGGAGAAAAGTAATATTATCATGCTGGGTCCCACGGGCTCGGGTAAGACTTTGATAGCTCAAACTATAGCCAAATGTTTGGATGTACCTTTTGCCATCTGTGATTGTACGACACTGACACAAGCTGGTTATGTAGGAGAGGATATTGAGAGTGTTATTTCAAAGTTATTGCAAGATGCTAATTACAAGTACGTCAGTTTTAATTTGATTTTGCAAAAATTATAATAATATTTTATAACATTTTGCCTGCTTTAGTGTGGAACGTGCTCAAACTGGTATTGTATTTCTGGATGAGGTGGACAAAATTGGTGCTGTACCCGGTATACATCAATTGAGAGATGTAGGCGGTGAGGGTGTGCAACAGGGCATGCTGAAAATGCTGGAAGGCACTATTGTCAATGTACCCGAACGCAATTCTCCACGTAAACTCAGGGGCGAAACAGTTCAAGTAGATACTACAAACATTCTGTTTGTTGCCTCGGGTGCTTATACCGGCTTAGATCGCCTTATAGCCAGAAGGTTAAATGAAAAGGTAATATTTGTATATTTTAGTTTGCAATTATTGATATTAAATACCAGTAAATTAAATGAGATTTTGCAATTCTTTGTGTTATATTTATGTTTAATACATTTTTTTTATTTTAAAAGTATTTGGGTTTTGGTGCGCCTACCTCAGGTGCTTCTGGTCGTCGTGCAGCCCAATCTGCCGCCAGTCCCATGGACAATGATCAAGAAGAACGTGATAAATGTTTAACTAAAGTACAAGCTCGTGATCTCGTTGAATTTGGCATGATACCAGTAATTTGTTTTTTTTTTCATTAAATTTTTATGTGTAAATACTAGAAGCCTGCTTTAATAACCCACTTGTTATAAAAATATTGCAATGAGCCATTATAGAGAGCAATTTTATCGAAAACATGCAAACAACCAAACTAGTACAAAAATAACCAGTAGTAGTTCTCAATTGTTAACTTTTCTATGCCTTCTTAATACTCAAATTAGCATTGAGTGTGCTTGGAACATCACTAGTACTATTGGTTCTAGACGTGTACTAGTATTCTTGGACCACATTGGGTGCTTTTTGCATTAGCATTTTGCATTTTAACATTTTTTATAATAAAAATACTATAAATAAATGATTTGAAATCAAATTTAAGAAGCAGTATCAAAATAGAAATATGTACTGGAATTTTAGTTTTGTTACAAAAATTCTATCAGTCTACAAGTAGTGCCCTTGTACTACATCAAGTACTGGTACACACATGCACTTGTATTTTTATATAAAAACTCTAACCCCGTTATCACTAGTACTTTTTGTTCTAGTAATTGTTCTAGTGGCATTTAGACAATTAACTCTTAATCTTCTGCAGGGGTAAGCTAAAAAAAACAACAGAAAGAGTTTAGCTTAAATAACATCATCTAACTAGGTGCATAGATTCACGGCCTTATTATGTGTATCCATAATTCAACAAACTTTCTTTTGTGTTTTGCATTGCCTTTGTCGTAAATTTTAATTTATGTTCAGGTATGTGATGAAAAGCGATTTTGAAAACGATAATATCGTTTTCAGTATCTTTAAAAATTTATTTCTAATGCATTTTCCTCTGTTATCGTGTATATATTTTCTTTTAAATTCTTTATTATATATGTTAATTGAACTGTATTTTGAACAAAAACTTAAGATTTTACTTTAGAAATTTGTTTAAAACTCGGTCGAAATTCATCGCACCTGCTAAAAACGATCATTTTGAAAACTATCGTTTTTCATCACATGCCTGACTGGCAACAATTTTAAACGACTACGATTCTTATAATAATGCAGAATATGAATGTACAGAAAAATAATTCAAATGACAAGTAAACATTCAAATAATTTTACATTAAAAACAAGGCGAATTCATGTAAACGGTGGTGGCGATACTACAACAAGTAACAACACCAAAAAAACAACATTGTATATTATTAGTTGCTTTCGTTGATCGATATGTCAAAAACACAACCCTACAAGAAACGAATGAGCGAGTAGTCACATTTTTCATTTTACAAACAAAAGAAAAATAAACAATAAACAGATGACTCGAAAATGTCACCTGTATATGACTTCGCCTTGATTCGAATATTCATTTTATTTTACTTAAGTTCACTGAATTGAATGTGTGTTAGTAAATTGCTTCTCTTTGGTTAATCTCTCATTTATCGTTGGTTGAAAAACTCATTGTTGTTAAAAGCAAATGAGTTTGTTGAAATTTCTTTTTATTTGTTCTTGCAGACCTCTAGTATATATGTACATATGTATGTATATATAGGTACTATATACATATATTGTTTTTTTTAATTTAATTCCCTTTTTGTATTCGCTTCTCTTAAAAGGAATTTGTTGGCCGTTTCCCTGTCATTGTGCCCTTCCACAGCCTTAATGTTAATATGCTGGTGCGCATTTTAACCGAACCTCGAAATGCTTTGGTTCCTCAGTATAAGGCTTTAATTGGCTTAGATCAAGTTGATCTTACCTTTACCGAAAATGCCATCAAAGCCATTGCTAAATTGGCCATGGAACGTCAAACGGGCGCCAGAGGTTTACGTTCAATTATGGTGGGTTACAAACAAATTTAAAATGTGTTAACTTGTGCTTAAACTTATTTTTTTTTTTTTTTATTTAGGAACAACTATTACTCGATCCAATGTTTGAGGTACCCGGTTCTGATATCAAGACTGTGCATATAACATCATCCTGTGTTAAGGGCAAATCCGAGCCAATTTATAAACGTAATGAAGCAAACGAAACCACAACGGAGAATGATGATAGTGAGGATAGTGAATCGACTAAAGTTCGCGTTACGCAATAAGTTTTGGCTCTTTTTTCTCTCGTCCAATTAAACACACACTTCCCTCCCCCTAGTACGATTTACAGCTACTTTTGACCTCTAATTTTCTTTATCCTCTTTTGAATTCACGAAATTTGCTCGTATTAATTTTACTACTGATTTCTCTCTACTCCAAATATTTTAATTTTTAAGAATAACTCTAGAATTTTTAAATTCATCTTAAGATTTTGTGTGGTTCGGTTTTGTTTTAAAAAATATTGCTTGAGAGAAAGAGTTTCTAAAACATCCCACTCTCTTTACAAATTTTTCAATAAAAACAGAAATGTTTTCTTCCTCCCTGTGAAATCCTTGTTAAAACATAACGATAAATATCTACCATTAGAAAATTTAACAAAAAGGTTTATTAAGAATTATTTTAATTTTTTAGATATTTAAACAAGCAAAAAATTTTATAATTTTGTTAGATAAAAAAAGAAAATTAAGTAAAATTTTAAGCAAACTATAAAAACAAATAAAATCATAAGAATTGAACGAAAAAAAAACCGTAAAACATAAATAAAATGTTTATTTTTAAACTATATTTTAACCCCCTTGTTCATAAAAAAATAAAAAAGGTTTAGAAAAGATTTCTGAAAAGAGTTTTCTGTTCAAATTTGTTGAATTAACCTTTTATAAACCTGTTTTATTTTTTATGCATAAGGAGATAAAGATTTAAATACAATTCTACAATAGAATTTTAGTTGTAATTTACTGCCAGGCCCACGATGTCGACAAGAACATTTCTTTCGAATATTAATATTGAAAACAATAATAAAAAACTAAAATTTGTTTTTGTTTTCAATACAAATATACGAAAGAATTGTTTTTGTCGACATCGTGGGCCTGGGCCTTAATTATTTTCTGGAAAAACGAAATTAAAAAAAAATAAAAAAAAACGTAATTAAGAAATAAATTAAAACAGAACTTTAAATTTCATGTTCTGTAAATCGAAGGCGAGTGAAATTGAAATCGATCAAAATCTTCAGTTCAATTGTTTCAAAAATGAGCGTAGTTCCTGATTTTAGGAGGAGTTCTTGTAAAGAAAAGTGGAATTCAAAGAATGAAGTATACAAAATGGAGTATTTTACAAAACTTAGAAAAGGGATCGTCTTTAAAATTTGTTTGGTTTCAATTTGACTCGAATTCGATGTTCAGACAATTAAATATTCTAAGGTAACAAATAAATATTCACTTAGAAGCAGTGTATAGAATAAATTAGCCACGTTCCTAAAATGTATCTGTTCTACAAAGGGCTAGACAAGCATACAAAGTCTGGTGAAATAGGGTACTTAACATGGTCCCTACTGTTGTGGAAATTGATTATAAGCACCATAAAGGACATGATGAAACTGGTTAATCGGCCTTATTATGTAAGGCGTTGTAGTGGAAACGCCTAAGTCCTTTTTTGTAAATGATTAAAGTAACACACGATCTGTGTGTATGAAGAATAAAATTGTGTCGTATGGCAATAGAGAGTAGCCGCCCTAATGTCGCGATAGCCATCACTGGTAAATATTTGGCTAATGCCGAAGGGCATGGAAGCTGCACTATAGATTGAAAGCGTTCATCGACCCTACCCCTTCGAATTCCGGTGGATTCCATTGATACACAGCTGGCTCTCTACTTTGCGGTTTGACTTAAGGGTTAAAATGTGTTTTTTTGTTCGAGAAGAATCTGACATATTTTCATTTTGTTTTTTGTAGTTTATTTAAAAACTTATTAATAAATATATGTATAACAAATATATATAAAAAGAGTTCTTTTGTTGTTTTTCCGACATTGTATGTCCACGTTGGTGACTCAGCATTATCGAATATCGAGGAATATATGTATATATGTATGTATATTGTTAGCTTAAATGGAAAAAGGCGTAACTAACAAAATATTCAAAGTCGTGTTTTTGATTGGTTATTATGAATACCATTGAACTACATTTTACACTTCAGCGATCAAAAATTACGAATTTATTAACAAAATACAAAGGTCCATTACTATTTACAAGAGAGTTTATTTTATAAATGCAAAAGTTACGCCTTTCTTCATTTTAGCTAACGATATATTTACTGACATTAATGCTGTCATTGCATTCTTGGTGGGTTTTGTACACGACATTAAGGTTACCTGCAGAATGGCAGGTATCATATCGAGCCCTTATACCAAAAATGATGTAACCAACGACATTTTAGATTTTTGATGAAAATCGATAATTTTTGATCAATTGCATCATCTCTCATATCTCTGAGAAGTACCGTTGCGAAATAAGAGCAAAAATAATTTCAAACGAAACCCTAGACTTGAAGCAAAAATATTTAAAAAAAACCTTCTGTAAAATTTTATTTTTGTTGGTTACATCATTTTTGCTATAAGGGCCCGATATCTACATGGTAAATTATGAACTTATCATCACAAAATTCCGTAGAGTGATTTTTGGTATTAAAGTACGTAAATTTACCCAAATTTCGATATAAAAGTGAAATTTGTTAAAGCGTTTTATAGTTTGAAAGTGATTTTCAGAAGGCTGCCTAATATGGACCGATTATTACAAAATTGCATGATATTATTTCTGTCCATATATGAAGCTTAATTAGACCAAATTATACTACAACATTATATGAGGCCTGTTTTCCATTACGAACCGATCTTCACTGAATTTAACAGTGTGATTTCTAGTCATAAAGAACAAATTTGTGCAAACTTGAATATACACATATTGTATTAAAGCACCATTTATGTTAGTTTTTGTAACAAAATAATCAATTTTTTAGGGTGGTGGTTTCACATTTAGACTCATATCTCTTTCATCCTACTAAAGCGATTTAGCTGAATTTACATTCCAAAGATTTTAGGGCAACTAGAAACAATTTGACACCAACATTATTCTTTTCTTTTGAATTTTTCTAAAGCAAGCATGTTTTTAACAGACGGCCGTTCAGGCAGATGATCATGGCTAAATCGATTCTAAGTACTCAGTAACCAGAATATATACATATGTATGTAAATATGTATACTTTATGGGGTCTGAGATGAATAACAAAATAAAATCCTTACGGAATGACAGACTTAGTATTCCCTCATTCACCACTAGTGGTGCCCCGGTAGGGTAGCCGGTAGTGAGCTAGTCTATCAGTGCTGGGGTTGCTTCGTGGAATTAGCTTAGGGGGGAAAAAAGGTATGGAAACCGATAACGAAATAACATAACTATGTACTTTAATACCGATACTGAAATTCGTTTCGGTTGCCAACTAACATATCGCATACCTATTTACATAAGTAGGTCAAAAGTGACCTACTGTGAAAGTGACTCAACTCAAAATGTTACTGCAAAATGAACATAACTAAGTGCCGGTTCACACAAGTCAAGTCAAGTCTTGAGCTTTTAAGAGAGAAGGGAAAAGAGAATGATTTGTCTCCTAAAAACTCAAGACTTGACGAGACAAACTTGACGTGTGTGAACCGGCACTTATAGAAATAACATAAACAGCATTGTACAATGTTGCCAAAACATTTCACTTTCTCTTCGTTGTGCAATAAAAATCAAAAGTCTTTTGATTGTTGCCAATATGTTGTGCCACCTTCGAATATCACGTACATACATACACATTGGCGATATAATTCTACAATACGTAAAATTTAACAATTTTTTTGCAAGTGTATGAGCCGCTTAAAACAAAAATGTACCTGATATTGTTTTTACAACAAAAAATATAATTTTAATGATACCAAATGTTTTCGAAAAAAACTGTAACATTTTAAAAGGGCCTTTGAGAAAATTTCTTTCGTTCTGTAAAAAGTGTAAACATGTTAACATTGTAGTTATGTACTGTTAATGTTAGTTTTACATGTTTCTGTTGCTGTGTTAAGAATAATAAGTGGATATACTTTTTTTTTTAATTTTATTTTTAAAAATTAAAATATACAATTTCTTTTACATTTTTTTTTTTGTATTCAAATTAATTAAAAATTTCTCAGATTTCTTAGTATTTAAATTGCTTGAAATATTTTAAAAATTTGTTCTTTGGCTTTTATCTTTATTATTATTATTATTATTATCATTTATGTAAATATAATGGTACGTTTTTTGTATATTTAAAAAGTTTTTGTTTATTTTTAGGAAATTAAACTTTTAATATAAATAAAATCTTAAAAAAATCGTTTAAAATTAAATAAGAAAGGGAATTTTACAGGGTTTTCTTTTTTTTAGAAATTAATCAATAAAATTAATAATTAAAAGAAAAGGAAAATAAAAATAATTAACAAAATGATTCTTTAAAAGGTATTTAACTAAAATTCCAACTAAATTTTTTTTTTTTAAAGATTAAAAAGAAAATTGTTTTGTTTTAAATAAAATCAGTATTTTTTCAAGTTGATTGCTTTGAACTATAAATTCTAAGTTAAAAAAAAAATGAATAGTTAGTGTTTAAAAAGGTATAAAAATTGTATAATAAATAATTTAAATATAAATTGGGGGATAGTGCCAAGGCTGTCCTTTAAATCACTCATTTTCCTCTGTTATCAATAATTCATATTCTTGGGCAGCAAAACGATCCCAATCAGTAGACTAAAAGAGAAATTATGAAAAATTAAAAAACAAATTTTGTAATAAAATACAAAAAAAAAAAAAAAAATCTCTTACATATTCATCTCTTTGTGAGGCAAATGGATCCCGTTGCTCATGATCTAAATATTTCTCCAAGTTGAAGAAGGTGTCAAAGAAAACATGAGTCATTTTGCAATTCTTTAAATCGCCCAAGGTGATAGCATCACGTTGTTTGGGTTTAATCATATCTAACATCTGTAAAAATAAGAGATTTTGCTATAAATTTTCAGCCGTTTAAATTGCAATTAATAGGAATATTTATTTGATCGCGTTATTCTTTAAGCTTCACACCACATTTTTCATTGAATTAAGGGCAAAATAAACCACACAAATGGCTTGACAAGCACACAGTTTGTTTCGGTTTGGTGTTTATCAATAAACAACAAAAACATAAACGCCTTTACAAAAAAAGTTATAGTTCACATTAGTTAACCAACACATTAAGCTAATTCGTCGACACTAACCCAGCGGAAAAACTCAGAAGACCTTCTTACTTCAGGCCTTTTTAAAGGGCTGCTTAAAAATTGTTTTGGTTCAATTTCTATTCTTATCTAAATGCTAAAGAATGCCTTATCGAAGGCCTCGGCTCTTTGGTATAAAAGATCAGATACACCTTCCACACTCGCTTCTATGAAAAGGGAGTAGCGAAGGAGTAAACTTTTTTGTATTCTTTTTTTGTAGCACAAGAAAAAGCAAACAATTTTTTTTTAGTCCCGTTACCATTCTTATGTACCTGCTTAAGAAGCGAGAACGGAAAGCCTACTTCGCAATGACAACGTGTATAAAAAAGATATTAGTATGGAATGGAGCGAGCAGGCCATGTAACGCCATCTAACGTTTTTTTTTCAACTAGTGCTTATTTCGTGAATGGTATCACTTAGCTAATGTCTGATATGACAGATAATTAGTTTTATCCTTCCGCTGAACGAATATGGTTGTCTATACGCTTGAACAATGCTGGGAAAGTGGGCCTGCGATCGACTTACAGAAGATGCCGATTTTGACCAAAAAAAACAATCTTTTCAGATGAAGCTTATTTTGATCTTGGCGGGTATGTTAACAAACAAAATTGTCGTATTTGGGGCACAGAAAACCCGCACGCATACATTGAAAAGCCGTTGCAACCAAAACGAGTCACTGTTTGGTGCGGATTTTGGTCCAGAGGCATAATTGGGCCATTTTTCTTCGAAAATGAGCAAGGAGTCGCCGTTACAGTCAATGGCGATAGTTATCGGGCCATGTTGAACGAATTTTTGTTCACAAATATTGAAGAGGAGGATATTGGCAACATTTGGTTTCAACAGGACGGTGCTACGTGCCACACAGCCGAAGATCGCATTATCAGCCGCAGAGCTGATGTCGTTTGGCCATCTCGGAGCTGCGATTTGACACCGTTGGAATATTATTTATGGGGTGCCGTCAAAGATAAGTGTTACGCCGACAAGCCAGAGACAATTGACGCTTTAAAGGACAATATTCGTGGAGCAATTGGTGAAATACAGCTGCGCACAATCGATAATGTGCTTAAAAATTGGACCGATCGTGTAGGCTACTGTATGGCCAGCCGAGGCAGCCATTTGAATGAAATTATTTTCCATTATTAACCGGAAGGATTGTACTTTCAAATAAAAAAAGAAATTTGAGAAAATATTCAGTAGTTTTTTTATAGCATTTTCAAAAAAAAATTTTTGGCGGACCCTTTATAAGCCTGTTATAAGCATGGAATATTGTTTATGAATAAGGCCTTTATCAATTATTGATTGTTTAAATGTATCTTTCTGTTGCTCAACTTTTCGTGAAACGATTCATATATTGAAAAACAAAAATATTTCATTAATTATGGAAGACCATCTTTTCATTATTCGTTTCTCTATTCATTGATGAAATTTAGTTGTATGTAGTTACTTTTACTTATCGAACTTTTCATTAATCCAAGACCATTTTCTACTCACCTGACATAAACAATCCTCAAATGGCAACGATTCAATACCAATCGATTCCATGCGCTGCTGTTGCTCCTCATAAAAATATTCCAGCTCATACATTGATAACATACCATCACCATCGATATCCATACAACGGAACCAATACTCGATGGCTGTGGGTGTCCGTTTATCCTCCTCGGACAAAAGAAACCAAACAAAATCTGTGTAAGACATTTTGGGCTCATCGTCAGGATGTTTCTTATTATCGCTGCGTGTTACACAGCCCGAAAAGATGCGTTCAACAATTCGCGTCGACAGGGCATGATCACTGTGACGTGCCAAATCTTCCTGGCTTATAAGTAAATCATGATCTTTATCCAATTCCCAAAATTTACAATAGATCACATAGAAATGTTCATAACTGAAAAAGGCCATAATTTGATTGATGTCATCCTCCTCCTCCAGCAGGGTGATGATCTAGAAATATTTGTGGAAAACATTAAGGACCGCTATTGTTTAATATTTTGTACTCACCTCCAATAAATCCGATTTTTTCAATTCCGATATAGAGATTTTACCCGACCAACTGCGATTAACCGAATAGAATATTCGTGCTATAACGGTGTGAACATATCTGGAATGAAATTCGGTGGCTTCTTTAAGAAAAGCCAAGCCCGGATGTGTATCAACAACGTCTTGCACTAGCGGCGCCAGATCTTCGGGCAGTATATAGGAACGCATGCGTTGACCTCGAGACAATATGTATACAAAACGTGAGGCATCATCATGACAATACACATTCATTCTAAATTGTGGATTTAGAAATTTATACTTATGCATTTACATATTTTTATACAAAATTTATTTTTTAAACAACTCACTGTTTCCAAAATTCCACAAATCTTTGCCGTTCCACAAGACCCGAATTGTGTTGCTGGCAAAATACCATAACGGGCATACGCCAGTAATAAGGCAGACCACATAGTTTTAATATACGTGGCAACTCATCTTTGGTCACCTGATTATTAGGAAATGTATCAAACGCCGACAAAATTCCTCGTAATGTACGCTCCAAGGCAATTGTGGGTTGGGGCTTTCCATGGGGAAAATAGAATCTGAAAAAAATGTTTTAGAATATTTATTCCAAAAGGCTGTACAAAAATTAATTTTCTTTTTTTTTAAATACCTGGGTATATAAACACTTTTGGTATTTTTAAATTCCCTTTGTATTGAGTTCTGGTCGGTTGGAGCTGGGGGCGTGGCATGTAGTTTAACCTGGAATGATTTTAAAGAGAAAAGATTTGTTTTAAGATTTATGTTATTCCGTTACTACAAACAATATTATTGTTACATCGATCGTTAAACTTTTTTACAGTTATCAAAAATTTTACATCAATCCTGTATCTTTTAGGTTTTACATCAATACTTGTTTAGTTCTTTAATCAAATTAAACATCAATTGATTATGGTCCTTTTATACTTATGCTAAATTAAACCCCTATCAAAATATCAATTGTGGATAATTTTATACTTTAAATACATATGGGTCTATTCACAATGATGGCATAAAGTTGTAAAGTCATATGTCTTAAAATAATTACAAGAAATATATACGGCCGCTGAGTACAACAGCATTAACAATTTTATTTTGTTTCAGAAACACAACAATATTTTTTTAAACAATTGAAAAATATTATTTACGACATTATGCCGATATGACTTGATAGCACACCTGTTAATGCCCCAAAAGTAAAAAAAAACTTTTGATATTTTCAAAATTCAAAATGATGTCTCATCGACGACTAAATAAAAGAGCATAAGCATATGTGTGAGTGGTCTCAGCACAATTGTGCTATGAATTGGCTGCCAATTTTATAGACCTAAATGTGGAACAACCACTTTAAAAATTAATATGTATTTATGCTATAAAAACTTGCACAAATTCATTTTACATGACTAAAAGAAATGTTACTAAATTTCGTAAAGGTTGAACAATAATTTAGTATAGCCCCCTTATAAAGGCCTCTTTCCGAAAACAATTTAGGACGCCTAAAACCGTAAACATTAATGCTTTTATGCACAAAGTGTTCCATTGTGTCATATTGGTTGTATTTGCTATAAATTTTATGAATGTGACACTCATAATACAGGTATAGCAAATGCAACCAATAAGACACAATAGAACACTTTGTGATTTTCCCAAATACTGAAAATCTAGTAAATCCGCCATACAGGTGTCCTACCGAGTTAAGGGTTTTAGCACAGAGCCCACAGAGGTGCCACAAGACAGAAAATATTGTGTTTTTCTGTCTTTTTCTTCGAAAGCTGCCCTTTTGTATTTTTGTTTTAACTGTAGCGGCCTGTTTTAACACATTGTCACTTCACTACCAAAAAACGTTTTCTTTTTTTCTTTCTTCGAAAGCAGTCATCGCAAGTGATTTGGGCATTTTCCCACACTTTTTCCATCTCTGAATGCTCTGTGGGTTTTAGTGCGACATGGTCTATACCAGTGATAGAAAATTCATTACTATTTTCAGTACTTTTTCCTTTCAAAAATACCACGGTACCCCCACGTCCGTTTAAGTGCTCTTTTCTTGTTATGCTTCTTTGTTTGAAAATTTAGCGTTAATATTTTTTAACATTGGCAACCAGGGCTGTTGAGTCGTCAAAAAAGAAATAACTCCGAATCCAACCGCTGAAATTCCAACTCCGACTTCTAACCTAACCTTAACGCTAAATGTATATGAGACTGGTCCTTATTTGACTTTAAACTCTTTTTTTTAATACAGTACCTTTTAAATGGTTAAATATAGCAAGAAAAGGATTAAGTTAATATTATGAATCAATATTTTAAATATTACATCGCCAATTTCGAAGTGTTTTTATTTTGGAAATTATTCGAATATTTTTTTTAATTGTTCATGCTGCAAAATTTTCAACTCCGACTTCGGTACAAAAACCTCAACACCGACTCTACAACTCCGACTCCACAGTCCTGTTAACAACAAAATTTATTCTTATCAAAAGTTTATGGCAGCACTGCTTGTTGGTATATTTTAATGTCAGATATCCTCATCAGAATTTTGCTTTTGAAATTTACCCAGCTCGGTCCATAAATGGCTGAGATATGAGCAGAAAAAATATGAAGTTCAGATTTTTATGTTTAAGTTTATTTAAAAAAAAATTTTTTTTTTTAAAGTACCAAAACGTTGAAAAAAGTACTATTTTGCTGGTAGTCAGTACCATCTAAAATTTTCAATTTTCCATCACTGGTCCATACATAACGAGCTAGCTAGCTACATGAAATTGAGCTCAATTATTCCTATGGTTTTCAAAATCAACAAAATCGACCCATTATTTCACCTAGCGCCCATACAAATATGCTCCCGGAAAAAACTTTAGGGGCCGATATTTCGGGAACCCGAGCTTATTTTCCAAACCCTTTGGCAGATTTGCTCTACCAATAGTCTAGTTTAATTTCGCGTTGCAAGTATTGAGGCTGGTGGCAATGAACCCAATTTTGTTGCACTATGTTATATATGTACATATGTATGTACATATTTATTTTTTTGGGAGATCACGAATTATTAAAACTTTTTTATTATAAATAGCAACTTGGTAAAATTAATTATCCTTTAAGAAAAAAATGTTTAGTATTATTAAAGCATTTAAAAGCTCGTCGGAGATTCTATTTCTAATCCTTGTTGATATGTATATTGCCTGCTACGAAAAACGTGCTATCGTTTTCTACAGACGTTGGTTTTATAGTAAGAAGTGCATCATACAAGGATTATGAATTTGTTGGCCTGTTACCCGTGACTTCATGGACGTCAAATTAGATTTCTTAGATATTTTCAGGCTTTTGTATTTTCTTTACATTTATTTTTTAAGAATTTGATAAAGCGTTTTCAAGGTGTCCTGGTGTTGGTGATGGTGTTTCGTGTACATTTTCATTTTAAACTTTAAGAAGCTTTTTAGAAAATCCATCGTTGGCCTTTTTTTATTGTTGTCTGTAGATCAATTGAGGATCTTTTAATAATTAAAAATCTTAAATCAATCGCACATATGTATGTGTTAAATTTTAAAATTTGTTATAAAAATTTAAACATTAATTTTAATTATTGAATTCTAATAATTATAAATATTTATGTAAATATGTTTGTATGAAAGTTCAGTGTTTAATTGTTAAAATATCTTTAAACAAACTGAATCTCCTAAAATTAAAGAAACAAAAAAAGAAGGAAACACCCACATTGTTACGAGCTTAATAAATGTCAGCACGTTGCCTCTTATATGTATATTTTAACCTAAAATGAGATAATGTCGTTCTTTTTGGTAAAGATTATATACTTTGGTAAACATTTTTAATTTTCTAGGAGAGAGTAAAATAATTCGAACATTTTGGGTTTATTGACATTTTAATGACGTCTCAGTGGAATTGCTGTTGAAAAAATGAAAATGATGTCAAAATTTTAAATAATTTGGCTTTAAAACATTTAAAGAAGTAATTTCTTAAATTTTGTTTTTAAGAAAAAAATTAAACACCACTTGAAATTTCAATTGCAAAAAAAAAAAGATAAACTCAAATTGATTTTTATAAAAAAAGGTTTTTCAAATAATAAATAATAATAAAAAATATACTTATGTTTGTTCATAGGTATGTATGTACAATATTTTGTATAGACTTTTATTCAATTAAATGTTTTCTTGTTTTTATTTTTCTCTATTTTATTGAAAATACAAACACAAGGAAAAAAGAACTTGAAAAAATACCAAAAATTGCAAAATTAAAAGAAAATCAAGAAAATTTTATCTCATTAAAAAAACAGAAATTTTAAGATACATATTTTTTAATTTTCCTCTCATCTTAGTTACAGTACACCATTTACTTAAGAATTTTAATTATATCAATTCAATTTATAGCAAAAAAAAAAAGTAAAAAAACATTAAATATGTACTAAAAATTAAAATTAAATATTTGTTTACAAATTTGATATGGCAACACCAAAGAAAAAGAAAATATACCGGCAATTTTTAACAAAAAGATAAACAAACCGTTGTTTTGGCAAAAACAAAATGTAAATAAAGAAAAAACAGACAGGTGATCACAAAATTAATGGCCAAAAGGAGGGTTATGAGTTTAATAGAGGAAATAGGTATATAGGTATATTAAAGAGAATACTTGGGACTACAAACCATATACTGAAAAGATATAATTTTTTTGATAAATGTAATATCTGCAAAATATAAAATTTTAAAAAACGGCCTAAGTCAAAAACCTATTTTTTTATTTGGCTGATTTTTTTTATATAATACCCCAAACTGTTCTTAAAAAATCCTGCTTCTAGATGGGTCAACTGTATGACCAACCCCACTTTATTATTTATTGCCGAATTTCGGTTTTTTTTTAGTTATTTCAATAAACTAACCCGTTTTTGAGTTACGCAAATATATGCTGTGCAGCCTCTTACATTTTCGAAATAACGGTGAACAGTTTGGGGTATTATATAAAAAAAAATCAGCCAAATAAAAAAATAAGTTTTTGACTTAGGCCGTTTTTTAAAATTTAATATTTTGCAGATATCACATTTATCAAAAAAATTATATCTTTTCAGTATATGGTTTGTAGTCCCAAGTATTCTCTTTAAAATGGCATTTAAATCATCTTCGTATGTCAAGTAGTTTTCGAGATATTGAAGAAATAAGCTCTACACATTCGGCTAAATCTGCGAAATTATGACATTTTGAATATGACGTAACTTTTGAAAAAAAAAATTTTTAAATTTTTTTTCGTTCATATATGTTCCTTATAAGATAAAAGGAACCTTCTCACCAAATTTCATTACAATCGGAAGAGGTCGTGTCCCACTCTTGGTCGTTTTGACATGGAATTACCCATATGTATGTTGTTTATTTTCTCAGAAGAAATATTAAGTAAAGGGTGGTCCTACCAAAACGCACGATGTTAAGATGTGCAAAAAACTTGACGTTAAGGTGTGACTCACAATTAAAATCGGGCATTATGGCTGGACCACCCTTTATGTGAAAAAAATATTCAGGTTAAAAGGATTTACATTTTAAATGAAATTAAAGGCCCAACCAAAATATGC
The DNA here is from genome assembly GCA_949318255.1 of Pollenia labialis. Taxonomy (NCBI): domain Eukaryota; kingdom Metazoa; phylum Arthropoda; class Insecta; order Diptera; family Polleniidae; genus Pollenia; species Pollenia labialis. Next base: position 13,400,840 of record OX439139.1, read on the forward strand.
ATAGCCTTGCTTAACCTACTGTCGAAAATTACCAAAAAATCTCTCAAATGTATTTAAAAAAAAACAAAATTAAACCAACAAACATTTGATTCCGTACGTAATGTGCGATCAGTTTCGCACTTTGCTTTAGCAAATGACAGTTTAATTATATTTAACATTTGCTTAAGCCAACTTAAGCACATTATGGTTGGGCCTAAAGATTTTTAAAATTTCTTGAATTTGTTGAATTTTTAATTTGGACTATAAAAATCAATGTTTCAAACTGAATTTGGATTATAAACGACACAAATTTAAAGTAAAATTTCATCTTTAAATCGTTTCTCGATTCATATGAATATCAAAAGATCCATGTCTTAACAAAATCTAAGATTATAAAATGATTTAGGATTTGAGCAAAATTTGTAACAAAAACTGATTAATATTTGCACAAGTAAGAAAATACAGTCGGTCAAGCTTATACCACAGAATTTAGAGAAAAATGTTCGAGAGTATACCCAATTTAGGTCCCATGTGCAATCATAGACCCGTCAAAACAAAATAATGTTAGAGGCTGGAAACCATATTTATGCAATTCCATGTTTTTCTTTGTGTTACCACAGGTACTAAATTTATCCGTTTTTGAGCTTTTTATGAATTTCGACATCGATTTGTTAGTACATATTTTTTTAGCATTTTTTGCATAATGTAGTTAAAAGAGCATTTTTATAAAAAATTTTATGGTCCATGTTTCACCTTTTTGAAGCATATTTTGGTACATGTTTAATTTGTATGATAAATTTAAAATTTTCAGTGCCTAACAATGTCCATTCGTCCGTCTGGCTGGTTATCTGTTCGTGTGGGCAACTTGCAACTTTGTAGATAATTTGATAAAATTTGGTTATGTTAATAGTGAGAATCAGTCAAAAATTTTTTTTCCGAAATAGACTCGTTGTGTTCATAAACCATCCCATTATGTTCGTAGTTTGATTAAATTTGTCCCAAAAATATTTTACTGCAAATCAATTTCTTTTTGGAATCGATTTCCATTTGACCATATCTCCCATTCGTAAATAGCTTTAACTTCCTTTTAAATGTTAATGTTAGACAAAAAATCTGATATATTTGGTGTATCTATCTGCACGTAGATAATAACTTTGTTTTGGTAAGCCGAGATAGCTTACCATCGGTTACAAAAAGGCTACATATCTCGAAAATTCGTCTGTAAGTACTTTGGGGTTTGGGCTTTACCGATTTTAATTTGTTACTTGTTTTTCTTTAAAAGCAAATATTTTGTTTTGAAATAACCCATAATTGGTTTGTTTTTTTTGGCATATTTTAAAAAATTTCAAGGGCATATTACTGCATATTTAATGCACATAAAACACTTTGTAAAGCATATTTTCGGTTTCCCTGGTTATGAGGTTTAAAGATTTATGTCATGCAAATTCTTTAGGCCGAATATTTTTAGAGACATCTAAATTGAAAATAAAATATAAACTATCTATTTAAAAGGTCTACGATTAAAGTAAAATTGACATGAAAAATATTCAAAATTTTTGCAAAATTTTCAGTTTAACTGCATTAAAATGGTAAACAGTGTATAATTTCAATAAATATTGTTTTATTTCTGTATTTTTTCAAAGTTTTTATTTGTTTGCACAATAAAAATGATTGAGAAAATTTGAATTCACTTACGTTAAAGTAAGTGAAAATTGTTTATTTATTTAAAATAAATTAAAAAAAAAAAATTTATTTTGTACATATAAACAAAGTTTTCTTAGATTTTTTCGAAGACTGCACCTTAAGCGTTCAAAAGAATTTCAAAATAACTAAAAGCTAAAACTTTTTTCTTTATATTTTTAGCAATTAATTAAAAATATCATTAAAAATATAATAACATTTTTTCTAACTTTTCAAACTCATCTAACTAAATTTTTAATTAAGAAGAAAATACTGACCTATGACATCGATGAACAGACAGCTAGCTAGCTGTCATTTTAATATTTATTCGAAAAAACAACAAAAACAAAATATGAATGACAAAAGTTGTTAGTAGGTTGATTTAAAAACCAGAAAGAATGAGAGAAAAGAGGTGTCAATACAGCAATAACAACAAAATTCATACAAATAGCAATGAATTTGTTAGAAATTAATTTATTAGAATGTTTTTTTTTTAAATTACTTGACCCTGACTGAGTAACTGAATAGATATTTTACCTAAAAAATAAGCAAATATCTATAGCTATTGAAGTACTATACAAAATTATCTGTGAGAATCTCTGGTTTTTAATGACTCAATCAGTGCGGGGGTTGAACGCGTAAATTTACTAAAATTTTAAATTAACAAAAAAAAAAAAAGAAACGTTTAATTCTTTTATTTAAATAAATTTGGATATAAACAAACAAATGAAATTGAAATGTTTGTTTTGTTTGTACTCGTAGTGTAAAAATATAATGATTTGTTCACCTTTATTAAATAAGGTTTATTTTAATTAAGTTTTTGACTAACAAGCCTACAAAATAAATTAGAAATTTTAATTAAAAAAACAAATTGATTAACAAGAGGATTTTATATTGCAATGCTTCGAACGTCGGAACAGTGAACTTCTTTACAATCAGGGCTGCCAGATTTGACGATTTTTTGTTCCGAAATTAGCAAAGTGCCGATTTGCTTATTTTTTTCAGTCTCCAAAGTCTGAATAAAATATAAAATTTTCTGACAATTTCGTTTTTTAATCTTGAAATGTTTTACAGCCCTACCTTAACAAGAGCGGGAGGCGGAAGGTTCTCTTTCGAGCGTTAACGTTGTGTCACGAACAGTAGTGATAGCTTTCTTGTTTAATAAAACCCACAAAAATACAGATAAAAACGCTAGATTGACCAAAAAATTAGCTAAATTGCCATTTTAATTAACAATAGCGGCAAACTTCACTTTTAAACGAGCTGTCAAAATCAGCTTTTTCAATTGCAAAGCGATCAGGCCGGTCTATTCAAAAACTAGGAAACGTGTGCCGCTTTTTTTAGGCACGGCTGTAATATGCAAGTCTTAAGAAAATCTTTTATTATTTTCAGAGTACAAAAAAAACAATGTTATACTTTGCTTATCTTTCGTCAAACCATCATCGAATGAACCCTTTAAATCATATTTCCAACAATTATGTATACGGCGAGCATTTCACGAGTTGTAAGAGAATGTCTACATGAGTCTCATACGATTCTTGACATGAAAGTCTCATAAGATTATCTTTACTCACGCCTTAAACGATTCAACAACGATTGAAGAAGCGTCTTTCGCTGTGCTATGGAAAATCTCATTCGTGTTACAGTTTTTCCCGCGTGAGGAATCTTCTACGTTTAAAAAATGCGGTCATCGACGATCAAAGACGCTCTTCATGAGACTCCCAGTAGTAATTATGTTTTTGTTTGAATTGTTTACAAAAAAACTAAATTTTAAATTGTCCGATTTTTTACGATTTTTCGAAACGATAAAGACTGTCTTCCAATAATATTGTCTTTGTGGAAGCTTCACTTTAGCGTTAAAATGGTCATGTGGGGGTTATGATTTACTACCCAAAGTCGTGGGAAAGGATACCTTGAAAATACCACTAAACGGCTGATTTGTCTACACTTGTGAAAGGGCTAACCCTGAATGCTGTTGTTACTCAACAATGCTGCCGAGGTTAGAGCTCCTGACAAAGGAGAGAGTGCATATTCTTGCCGGAAGATGCACTCCAATTGCTGGTTTCGCTCACACTCGGGTGTGGACGGTTGGTTAACGACTTGTTTGTCATCCAGTGGTTAAGATCCACCATGGAGAAGGCCCTAGGGCAGGTATCCATATCAATCTTTTTCACAGCTGTTAATACTGTTTGGTGTTCGGTCGGCACTCACTAATTTTAATTTTTGAGTTGTTTTTATACGCAAATGTACTTGAATTTTTTTTTTTACCATATTTTTAACAGTTTTAGCGAAATTTTTCGAGTTTTTAGCGAATAATTAATGTCAATAACACACGTTTTTACAACATAATAAAAGCTGCGTTCGAGAACACAAAAGCGGTGAAGCATTAATTTGGCTAAATACAAACTTTTGAAATATTTTTTGTTAAGTTAATTTTTTAGAGTTGTAAAAGTGTGAAGTATTTGGGAACTTAAGTTATCAATAGCAAAAAAATTATTCATGGTATTTTTAATAATTTAACCCGCTACAAATTAGTAAAATCAAATAAAACAAAAATCAAAAAAATATGAAAGATTACATAAAATAGTTTGTTTGTATTTTCCAAAAATGTTCGTGTTATTAAAAGTATTTAATCGAGTACCGATAAGAAAACAACTTATGTAGTAAAAAGTGTAAACATTTTTCAACACTTCAATTATTTGCCATCAGCTGTTGCCTTTATTTTACGAATTTTTACAAATTTTGCGTTCGCGTACTTTTTTGGACAACAGCTTTTTGTGAGAGCAAATTTTTCAGTTTACTCATTTACTGCATTTTACTGTTAAAGTACTCAAACGCACCTATTTTAGGTTTCCCTGTTAATATTAATATAAAAAAGTATTTGATTAACTAACAAAATTTTTATCACATTCAGTAAAACTTAATTTGCTTTTATATCTTCTAAACAAATCTTTACAAGACTTTGCAAACTTTATTAATGTTTGTTTTAGTTTTAAACATTCGAATGCATTTCTAAAACTGATCATTTGGTTATGATTTAGTACGATAATTGTTATGCCCAACACTGTAAATGATATTTAAATAGTACACTGACAAATACACACTTATTTTGTAAAATTTATTTCAATTCCAGGTTGAATTATTTTAATAACATCCGGTTTATCTTCTAAGCGATAAAGTTTAGTAAATACAATGTCACTTGCATGTAAATGCATTATTAAAAATTAAAAATAGAATTTAATTGCATCTAAAATAAAACTCAACCATATTCACTACACCCTTATGGAATAATTTCAACGAAATTTTATTATTTTTCAACAAAAGATTGATTTTTTCCTCTAATTTTACCAAATTTCTTTTGTTTACATTTTTTCCATGGATAATTTTACCAACAACTTCAAATGAGAGTGAGAGTGTGTGTGTGTTGGTGTGTGAGAACTCTTTTAATATGTACTTTTTAAAAGGAACCGTTACATTGTTATGATTGATTAATGTGGCAGCCCAACAAACAACTTTAATAGCAATAAAATATGAAAGTTTTTAACTATTTTATTATTTTTGTTTTTTTTTAACTAAATAGAATGTGTTTATAATTTTTATTTATTTTAGTATTGGTAAGTGAGGGTAGCTTTAAAGAAAATGTTGTAATTAATTTCAAGTGATGGCGTTTTTGTTGCTGAATTTAAAAAAAAAATAAAAGAAAATAAAACAAAATTCATCAATCCTTTTTGATTTTTTGTTTTATTCTCATAGTAATAGGTTTTTCTAATTTTTTCTGTTATTTGTTTTACAACAACTTGTTGTAATTTATTTCGTTTTTTAATACTTTTTTAGCTTGTATTTTTTTTCTAAAATTTTATTTTTACGGTTTTCATGCACATGTTTATAGGTTTGTGGTAAATTAAGAGGAGAGGTGGTGAGTATTTTTTCAATATAAAAAATCGTATTGGTTAGATAACAAAAATTTAAAATTTTTGCTGAAATTATTTTACTTTTTTATCTATGAAAAAATCAATATTTCAAGTTTAGCTTACCTTTAATAAAGATTTGGGCGGTGCATCGGCCCGATCGGGTCTTTTAATATTTAAAAATGAATTTCTGACATCTGGACATTTTTCAAAAATCATTACACGCTCCGCCACAGAACCACGCGTTAAAAACGGACTCCGCACTGTATAGTTTTGGAAAATTGAAAATAAAAACAAAAAAATTTTTGAAAATTAATTATGTTTTTTCTTGTTGCTTTTTTCTGTTAAATTTTGAATTATTTACAAGATTTTTCTTGGCCATTGCTAAGAGGTCGATTCGATTTTAATTTCGTGGGTGTTGGCATGGTTGAACTACTATTACTACTGCGTTGTGTTTCCATACTTTGATTATCGCCTTCTACTTTATCTTGAGCTGCTACTGCTGTCGTAGGTGTCACTGCTACCTGTGCTACTTCGCCGTTAGGTGTAGCCGCAGTTGCTGGCGAGTCCTTGTTGTTTTCTAATTTTGTATTAGATTTTTCTTTTAATTTTGGAACTTTAATTTTTGTCGTCGTTTTTTGTGATTTTATCGGTGTGGTTTCTAAAATGTCGGAACTGTTGCTATTAATTTTAGAACTGTTGAGTTGTTTTAGGTCTTCTAAAAGAGACGTTACATTACCGTTAGTAATTGTATTTGAGGGGATGCTGCTGCCTGCAACGCTGGCGTTTGCTAGATTTGTGCGTTTTTTATTGATTTGAGGCTGTAAATTTGTTGTCGATGTTGTGACTATGTTGCTGTCTCTATTGTTATCGTTTAGTTTTGATTTTTCTTCTTTTAATGAAATTGATTGATTTAAATCATGTGCTTTGTTGTTAATCGTTTGCAAAGTTGATTGCGTTGATGTTTTCATTTTATTGCCAAATTTTTTTGCTGGTTGTGTGTCATTTAAAGATTTCTTTTGCACCGGCGTTTCTTCATTTTGTTTATTCTTTTCTTGCACGGATTTTTTCAGTTTTACATCTTTTACTTGTTTATTGGAAGTAGAATCCATTAAGACTCCTGGTATTTTGGTGATATTTGAAGAGGTCACTACATGACTACCTAAAGCTGTTGTAGTTTTGCTTGGTTCTTTTAGTAGTTCCTTGATTTTTTGTAGATTTTGTGTTTGTTGCTGACTTAATTTGTTAACATCCAAATTTAAATCCAAGTCTATATTAAAATCCAAATCGATATCTAAATGTTTACTGGGTGTTGTCATAATGGATCTGGCTGTTTCTGTAGAGGGTGACTTCTGTGCAGCCCCTCCTATGCCCTGTTTATTGGTTTTTAATTTTGCTACTTTGTTGGAGCTGGAGGAAGGGGAATTTGTTGAATTTCTAGTATTTTCTGTGACATCCAGGGTATTTTTGATTAAAAAACTCGGAGTTTTGGTGGAAATGGTTGATTTTTTTATAACTGTTTGGGGGCTGCTGTTATCTGTCAAAAGTTGCACCGTCACATTATTGTGGGCAGCAACTGAAGGAGTTGCCAGCTTGTTAGTACTGTTGTTGATGGCTGTAGTGTTAATTTTATGTTCTATAATTTTCGGTTGAGCTTCCGTTTTGCTACTTGTACTCAATTTAGATTTATTGATGGCAGTTTTAACTCCTCTCTGCTCCTTATCTTTATTAACAAATGTGTTTACCAGCTTTTGTAAATCCTCAGTATTTTTATCATCTACTATAGCACCAGCTGCTACTCCTGTTTCCACATTATATAAATCTAGTATTTCGGTGGGAGCCAAACCATGACTTTTCCAGGTTCTATATAAAGCATCTGCATGTTCGGAAATCTTTTTGGATATTTTCTCTATTTCCAGTGAAGTTTCCAAATCTTTGGAGGCTGAAGGATTATTAAGATTTAAAACAGTGGTGGATTTTGTTTTAAGGCTGGACGTTTTAGCGGGATTTAATTGGATTTTATTAGAAGATTTGGGAGTTGAAATTCCACTAGTACTCGCTGAAGAGGACTGCATTATGTTGTTTGTTAAATTTTTTTGAAAAAAAAACGTTTATATTTCTTTTGTTTTTATACTTATATTAATATTTTTGCACTTTTTTTATTTGAATTAAAGCAAATCTTAATGAGTTTTTACATTTTCTTTATTTAAAAGTTTTAAAACACATCTACATCGTTTCAATATTTTTTTCTTCTTTATATTCGTCGTTGTTGAGTTTTGTTATTTTTGTGAGTTTTCTTTTTAGAATTATGTGTTTTTTTTATTTATTTCGTTTTTAGTCGTTCCGTTTAAAGATTTCTATTTATAAAATTCACATTTTCTTTTTTGTGTGTATATTTTTTTTTTTTTTTTTGAAAATTCCTATTTGGTATTTTCAGACATTTTGCACTAATTTCTGGTTTCACTTAATACAACACACATTTTTTATGCAATAAGTTTTTACACCAACTTTTTTTTTTAAACTGAATTGATAAATTTTATTTTAACCATGTTTCAATAAAAATATAAATATTCTTTTTATAAATTTAACACTTTTAACATAATATTTTTAATAAAAAACTAATTTTTAATAAAAAAAAAACATTCAAACATTTTTTAAATTTTCTTTTTATAAATAATTTTTTGATATAAAAAATAACTTATGTAAATAAATTATTTTAAATAAACTTTTACGCTTGTTTGTATTCATAAAATTTTTTTATATTTAATAAATGTTTACAACACAAATTTTGTATGAAAATATGCCTTAATAACTTTTGTTAAATTAAATAATTGTTTATGAATACGGGGGTTATTCATTACTTCAAATTTTTATTAATTTTATTTGAATTAAATATTTTAAAAATTACTTTTTAGGACATCTTTTTTGCTTTTGGTTGAAATTTATTTTAAAAATTTGTTTAGACATTTGATTTTTACAGAACTAAAAAATAACAACATTTGATTTCGTGAACATTTTACATAATTTTCTAATCGATCTGGGACCAAATTACGGCCTTCGATATCGATCGAAATTGTCATTTGAATTGTATTGTAATTTCGATCGATATTGAATGCAGTTATTTAAGATCACCTAATTTGTTAATGATTTACAGCCTTATTCAAAAAAAGTTACTAAAGGTTTACCAAGACTTATTAAGTAAAAATCGTTAAAGTATTATTCAAAAACAATTATTAGTCTAAAATACGTTTAGTAACTCAATATTAAAAGAAAGAATTTTAAAGTACCTTCAACCCTACTTTAAACCAAAATTAATAATATTACAAACACAACAAACTTTGAGAAAACTAACAAAATAATAAAAATATAAATTTTACAATATTATATTGGTATTTAAAATGGAAACACTAAGTTTTATAGAACGAATGTTTAAAATTCTGGGGATGGAGAACGATGGAGAATAGTATTGTCCACAAATCCTAATCATTTTTTATCGCCCATGTGACTCCTTTTCCAGAAATCTGGACTCATCCCCTAGAGACTTCAAAAGAGTAAATTGGCCATAAGTCATTCCAACTCGCTCTGTTAAAAATTCTGGGGATGGAGAACGATGGAGAATAGTATTGTCCACAAATCCTAATCATTTTTTATCGCCCACGTTGACTCCTTTTCCAGAAATCTGGACTCATCCCCTAGAGATTTCAAAAGAGTAAATTGGCCATAAGTCACTCCAACACGCTCTGTTACAAATTCTGGGGATGGAGAATAGTATTGTCCACAAATCCTAATCATTTTTTATCGCCCACGTTGACTCCTTTTCCAGAAATCTGGACTCATCCCCTAGAGACTTCAAAAGAGTAAATTGGCCATAAGTAACTCCAACTCGCTCTGTTAAAAATTCTCTTTAAACCAAAATTAACATTTTTTTTTGAATAAGGCTGTTAATTATTATCAAGTTGTTTATTTTTGAAATTTGAAACAAAACAAAAAAAAACTTCAAAGTATTCATTGTGAGCACTCCCTACTACGTTAAAAGTACGAGGGATTCAGTGTACCTCAGGCTAAAGTCTTTAAATCATAAAAATTATTATAAAAATATTAAGAAAAAATTCGATATCTGTTTATTATATTAATGAATGATAAAGTCAAGGAATAAAAAGTAATCAAGTGTCCAGACAATGTAGCCAACTGGAAAATGTTATCCACAAAACTTTCAATTCTGGCATAGGCAGACGACAGTATCTTTCTGATAGACTAAGCCGAAAATCTACAACATTACTTAAAGGGTTTTGTAAGGGAAATGTCCAAAAGAGGGCTGAGAATAAGTTTAAATCTTGAGCTTTTCAAGTTTAAATCTTGAGCTTTTAGGAAAGAAAGGAAGAGTGAATGTCATTTCTTTTCCTCTCTTTCCTAAAAACTCATGACTTGATTGGCTTATAAAGGGTACTTTTCCCTATCAAACAAAAAAACAATAGCAAATTATCATGACAGGGTTGTATTTTCCTCAAAATGCGTAAAACCTGTGTGATAGTGTAAAGTACCCTTAAGTAGAGAGCACGTACCTCATATAATATATATATATTTTGGAACAGAACCCCTGACACAAGTTCAATATTTTTAATACCAGGGGCTTAAAATCAGCGAATATTCACAACAAATAAAATCTACCACGCTCTAAACAAAATTTTCATGGGAAAACGAGAAGTATCAACGAAAACAAAATTATCGGATGTCTCGGCCCATACTTCATCTATAAAAAGTCGAGTACAGACTACAGATATTAAATACCTACGAAGAGTAGCAGTAACACCCAAAAGGGTTAGACTCAAAAATTATGCCATAAGAAACAATCTGCAAATTGAAGCACTCGATAAACGAATAGAAAAAATAAAACTGCTATGTTATGGGCATGTAATGAGGATGAAAGGCTCTAGAATATCAAAGCTTTTGTTCGAAGGCGAATTCACTAGAAGGTGAGGTAAACTCTACGACAACACTGCTTTTGTGGTCGTATTGTCAAAAACATTGCTAGTAAAAAAAAAGTTTTGTTTACATAAAAAACTAGTCTGTACACAAACTTTGACAAGTAGAACACCGAAAAAACCACAATATGTTGACTTGAAGCCAACTTTTAGTGAATTCGCCTTGTTGTGTTCCAAACAAAACCAAGTGGAGTGTGGCAAAGAGAGGGCGGAGACGAGTACCCTCGTGGGATGATATTACAGATACTCTTACGAAAAAAGGAATAATTCTAACAATGTACATAAATACAATCAATAGAAGCCACAGGCGAAGCTTTTGTCATGCATCTACACTGCATGGTAGAAAAGGTTCAATGGGCAGTCTACACGAGGATGGCTCATTTGGGACCTTATAGCGGTCCCTTAGGGATAAATTGCGGTCTCATTATGAAAGTCGTAAGTTAAACAAGAAAAAATTAATTTTAAGAATTTTATTTTTTGTCTTTAGATTTTTTTCTGCACTTTTTCACATATTTTTTTTAAATTTATATTTAACTTGTCGTGAGGTGTATCTTTTAAAATTTATTGAAATTGTTTTAACTATTTTATGCACTTTTATTGTATATTACTTATTATATTATTTTATAATTTCTTTTTTTAAATTCTTATATCACTTTTATTTAAATAACACGTTTTTTTATTTCGTTTTTCATTTATCTTAATATTTCTTTGATATTTTAGCAATTTTTCTTTTTAAATTTTCTTTGTTTTAATTTATTGCTTACAAAATGTTTTCTTTAAATTTTCCTAAATGATTTTTTTTTAATAAAAACTTTATTCAATATTTTGCTTTTAAGTTTTTCTTTTTTTTTTTAATTATCTCCAATATTTTTAAACACACGTTAATTTTTAGGCGTTCGTAAAGTTACAGGAAACACGTAGTAGACGTTATGAATTCTCCGTGTTTTATGAAAACTCACGCATTATTTTCAAAATTTTTCCCCAAAAAAGAAATTTTCAAGAAAATTAGTTCCTGGTTTTTCACAATCGATCACTCTCACTCCCATTCTCTTTTTATTAGTTTTCTGTATACCTATTCAGCCATTGAAATTTCTTTTTCTTCTACTCATTTTTCATTTAAAAACACTTTTCCCGTTTACAAATCTCCGTTTGATCTCTATTCAGCCATTTCAAATACTATAAGTACCTTAAAAACATGACATGATCATTCATTCCAAAGGCCCTCACTTCAATCACACACTCTGTCCGGCCGGATTCACACAACTCACACTCATTTGTTTTTGATTTTATATATTTTACACACAATTTTTTTTATGTCGCTATTTTTGGATTCTGCGCTTTTTCAAATAAATTTTTAGTTAAAAATTCTATTGCAGCTCTTTCTATTCTAAATTCAAAGCAAAATAAGTAGACAGCAAATAAAAGAAAAAAAAACATCTGTTTTAAATTTAAACTCTTGATGCATCCATATTGTAGTTTATTAATTTTTTTTTAATTTTTATAGTTTTATTTGTTGTCCATATACCTAATTTAATATTTATTTTAATTTTTGTCTTCTATAACTTGCACGAGTACAAACCAGTACATGCAGTGTAGTCGTTGATCTTGTGGAATTGTATTTTTTTGTGGTTTAAAATTAAATTTCAATACTTTGTTTTCTAGACAAAATTTGAGTTTCTTGTTCTCCCACTTGAGTTTGTTTTTTTTTACTTTTACCCATTTGCGTCTATAATAGATTGAATACTTGGGAATAGTGTAGTAGTCAGTTTTGCTTTTTGGTATTTTATCTCTTTTTTTCCTTTCCTATGTCATTTATTATTATAACCTTTAGTATAATTCAGCTTAAAAAAAACATGATGTATTTAACAAATTAGTGAACTAACTAAAAAATTAACAAAAATTTACACAATTTTAGCGGTTTTTTGTTTTAAATGTTAAAATTAAGGTGGCCAGCAGAAAGAAAATTATTTAAAAATTAACAAAATGGCCAATAAATTTTATTTCACAAATTATAGAAATCAATTTTGTTCTTCAAATTTTAAAGGTCGTGCAGTAGGCGCCGCTGCTTCATTCTCTAACGTAAACTTGCCAACAATCCAGTTTTCGTCGGGACTGACCACTTTTAGAGTGTAATGTCCCGTTTCCAGTAGATAAAGGTTCAGTTAGGCGAACGTTGCTGTACCTTATCTGTACTGTATCAATCAGCTGTTCGCTTATTGTTATATGAAAACCAATAGAAAAGCTTATCGAAATGCAATATTCCGTAGTTGCAACGTACCATTCTGTATAAAATAGAATTTCATACCGTTATTACGTGACATTTGTAAAACAGTGATGGGCGGCTGGCTTGTATCTTACATGGAATGTGGATATTTTTGCTCTTTTTTTGGTACTTTTTTCAGTATAGCCATGGAATTGTGACAAAACAACTTACAATACAACATATTTTCATATATGTACATACATATACAAATATACATATGTTTAGATGTATAAAATAAACAAATGCATATGAACAGACAATGAAAACGTGAAACCTATAAAAGCCTTTAAATTGTATCAAAACCTTGTTTGGTGTATGCACATTTACAATATATCGTCGTCCGAAAGTTTAACTGCCGTATTCATAAATAATTAAAATGGATTTGAAATGCATTTTAAGAAAAATTTGTATGAAAATTTTGCCTTAAAACAGATTTTAAAATTATTTTATTTTTTACAAATTCGTTTATTGTAAATCTATAATAGAACTTTTAAATTAGCAACGTTTTTCACATCATACACAAAATACTGTTTTAATAACATTTAAATCACTTGGTACTTTTTCTGCACAGCGGCCACCATTTAAACATTTTTGATTGTCATAACTGTGTGTATTCCCAGCCAGCAAAATAGCCCGACGTCTTCCAGATATCTGAGAGAAACGTCGATAAAAAAGTAGGAATCGAATAAGAATTCTGTCAGATTTCTGACCCAAAAACGTATGAAGTGGTTGACACGAATTCTGACAGACATGTCGTGGGAATTTCTGGTTGTTCTGACAGAAATCTAATGTAAAAGCCATGGAAAATTTTGATAAGTTAGACGAGATTCTTATTGTTTTTCAACGGATAGCTGAAATAATTCCTTT